>CM050515.1:108418570-109068570 GCA_027563665.1 Antrozous pallidus | reverse complement strand
TCTTCCTTTCCTCTCAGGCCCAGAAGTGTTTGCAGAACAAATGTCTGGATGGATCAGAAGCTTGAAGAATACAGAGCATTCATCGCAAATGACCTTGGCATGTCCCATTTAAGAATGGGTTTTAGCTGGTTGGCGTGGCTCAGTGGTTGAACATCAGCCTATGAACCAGGAGGTCACAGTTCTATTCCTGGCCAGGGATCAGGACATGTGCCTGGCTTGCAGGCTTCGATCCCCGGTAGGGGGCGTGCAGGAGATAGCTGATCAATGATTCTCTCCCATCATTGATGTTTCTATCTGTCCCTCCCTCTCCCTTTCTCTCTGAAATCAATAACAATGTTTATTAACAAAAAGAATGGGTTTTAGAATTCCTGTCCTTCCGAAGCCCCCAGAAGATTTTTTTTTGGAGAGCAAGGGCACAGGTCCCCAAGCCTTCCGGCTCTCTCACAGCCTTGGGGACAGCTCCTGGGGGCAGCATGGCCTGCCCATCCCCGTTCCACAAGCATTGGCCACACAGTCACTTGTGGCTGGAAAGTTGCAGATCCCATCATGTGCGTGATCCAGTCAAGGGGTGGGAATCTCCATCAAAGGCTGCCGTTTTATACCAGCTGCTGGGTAGCAAATACATCTCTAATGCATCCAAACAGTCACGGGATTCATTGATGGAGAACAATTGCTTTTAAATACAGTGTAGTAGCCAGGACCATTAACGTTCTTTCTGGTTCAATTAGTTAAGTTGGTTTGAATTAGAGACATTTGGCTGTTAGCTAAGAAAACAAATGTTATTGTCATTCAGCATCAAAACCCCAGCCTCCTTACTGCAGAGTGCAGCAAACAGAGGGTTCTGAGGGGACCCCCAAGGTTTGCTGGAAAGGGAGTCTTACAGGAAGCCAAAGTCTAGCAGCTCTACGGGGAAGCCCCAGCTCAACCACAGGCTTGAGCAAGGGGCAGGGGATGAGGAGTCATCTTATTTTCTCTCCAGGAGTCCTGGCGTCCTAGGTTGGGCCCTGCTTCTAAAACCAGAGTTCACTGCCAGGACGCAGGCCATGGGTGAAAGGGGGCGGCAGAGGTGCCGAGAGAGAGAGAGAGAGAGAGAGAGAGAGAGAGAGAGAGAGAGAGAGAGGAAGAGAGAGAGCTAGAGAGAGAGAGAGAGAGAGAAGAGAGAGAAGAGAAGAAGAAGAAGAAGAAGAAGAAGAAGAAGAAGAAGAAGAAGAAGAAGAAGAAGAAGAAGAAAGAGAGAGAGAGAGAGAAAGAAGAGAGAGAAGAAGAGAGAGAGAGAAGAAGAGAAGAAGAAGAAGAAGAAGAAGAAGAAGAAAAAGAGAGAGAGAGAGAGAGAGAGAGAGAGAGAGAGAGAGAGAGAGAGAGAGAAAGAGAGATATTTGTTGTTCCCCTCATTTTTGCATTCACTGGTTGACTTGTATATATTCTGAATGGTTATGGAGTCCGAAATCTTGCTGATCTATCACACGGGGTCTCAGTCACACAAGCGCCATCCAGGCCCGAGCCCATACCTGTGGCTCTCCTGGGAGACAGAAGCACACATGGGGGAACCCTTTCCCCTCAATTTCCGATTCCCACTCCAATGTTCTTCAAAGCTTGTCACAGCCGCTTCCCCAGCCTTTAGAAGGTCCCTGTGAACTGGGATTGGAGGAGGAAGCTGCTTTCTCTCTCTCCAAATTTAAAGGGAGGTCTAGGCCCAGGAGGCCTCTTGGTTGGCACAGTGCATTCAGCTGTCAACACACAGACCAACTGCTCAGCCCCACCCCACCAAGCAGAGCTCCACATCACCTCTCCCGCTGCTGTACCTGAGTCATGTTACCCCCCTTCCCCCCACTCTAATGCCACCTGCTGTCCCACTGCCAGGCCAGGAGGGGTCCACAGCTCTGAGGGCTGTGTCTTCCATGGGCTGTTTTCTCTTTGTTTGGCTGCAACCCCCTCCTTTGTCCTGTCTTCCTGGGTCTCTAACCTGGCAGCCTCCCCACCCTTTTACACAGCTGCTCCCCAGGCAGCATTTTTTCTGGAGGCCCAAGCTGACCCTTGGAGGCCAGCCCTGCTGGGCCTCATCTTATCCCCCATCTTTGAAAACATCTAAGCTGCTCAAGGAGCAGGCCCCAGCCCTGCCCCGCTCCCCATTTCCAGCCCTGCCCTGCCCCCCAGCCCCTCTACCCTGCTCCCTATATCCCAGCCCTGTTCCTACCCACCAGATCCTAGCCCTGCCCTGCTCCCCAACCCCAGATCTGCCCTGCCCTCCCCAGCCTCAGCCCCGCCCTATCCCCTATGCCCCAGCCCTGTTCCTACATACCCCCTCCCCAAGCCTTAGACCCCAGCCCTGCCCTGCCTCCCAGTAATTGTCCAGGCTGTGCTGCCTGCCCCTGGAATCAATTTCCCTCAACCTGTCCGCCTGCAACAAAAAACCACACCCCTCCAAACTTAAGAGACCCCCCAATACTGGTCCTTCTTTGAGAGCCTCCAGGGTTCCCAGACGGAAGAAACATTTATCCTCTGTACACTCAGGGCATTTACCCCTGATTCCACAGATCACACCCCTCTCATCCTATCTCCTCTTTTTTGTGTGTGAAAACCCATCTTCCAGCAAAATAGAAATTCCCCAAACACAGGGACCCCCTTCTTAAAATATATTTTATTGATTTCAGAGAGGAAGGGAGTGGGAGAAAGAGATAGAGACATCAATGATGAGAGAGAATCATGGATTAGCTTCCATCCTGCACTCCCCACACGGGATTGAGCCTGCAATCAGGGCATGAGCCCCAACTAGGAATTGAACCTAATCCTGACCTCCTGGCTCCTAGATCCATGCTCAGCCACTGAGCTACGTCAGCCAGGGACTCAGGGACCCTTTTTCCCCCACATATCCCTCGAGCCTTTCACTCTAGGCCTCCATGGTGCCCCTATGTAGGTCCTGGTATTCCTTTCCCAGGCCACCCCTGGTCTAGGGAAGAGCCACCTGCTGGCCCTGTGAGTCCTGCCACTCAGTCTTGGGTGACCTCAGCAGGGCGTACATTTACTTATGCTCTTGAAGGTGCTCTCTATCTCTGTTATGAAGGCTAACCACGCAAATTCTGTGAATTCTTGTGTGGAATCTGTGACGCCATGTTACAAACATCACATACATGAGCAAGTGTCCAGCCCTGGGGGCTTTCAGAGAGGGTTGTTCCTCTCTCAGGGCCACACCCACCCTAGTGACCTGTCCCTGGGCTTCTCTGGACTCTCATAGAAGCCACTGTCTAATCATTTTAGCTGGTGAGCTTTTGAAAACAATTTTTGGGGCCTCTTCTTCCTGTTCTGTGTCACCTGGTCAAGGACTTGAACATTTTCTTTCGGAGAACGTATTAGGAGAAAACAACACAATGGTCAATGGTCTGAGATGCCCTTTAAATTATTTTTAATGGTGGTAAAATACACATCACTTGAAAGTTAGATTCCTAACCATGTTAAGTGTCATAAAGTACATTCATTCACACCATTGCCATCTTCCCCGCCACTGGTCTCCCGATCTCTTAACATCTTGCATAACATTAAACTGCATTAAACACTAATCCCCCCCACCCCTGTCCTCCCCGCAGACCCTGGCAGCCCTCATTCTACTTCCTGTGTCTAGAAACTCCTCTGTTCCATGTTCCCTGTCTAAGTAGACTCATACAATACTTATCCTTTGGTGACTGGCTTATTTCACTCAGCATAGCGTCCCCAAGGCTCACCCTTATTGGCACATGTGTGAGGGTTCCCTGATATGTGCATGCACTACATGGTGTTCATTTCTCATCTGTCCACAAACACGGGCTCACTCCGCCAGGAAATGACTACATTTTGGCTCACACAGACTCCTGGAAGTCAGCTTCAGGACTCCCCTCCCTCCTCCTTATAAAGAAAGCCATCAGATTGGCCTTGGCTTGACCTTCAGCCCTGGTCTTTATGAGAACAGTGGCTGGCTTTGGGTCATAGCATCTCATCACTCTGAATCTCAGTCCTGTCCTTTCTGCCTGGAGTGATAACACCTCCTGACCATGTGGCTGTAGCCCCAGCACACTAGGTAGGTGGTGTCTGCTGTCCTCAGCTTTACAGTGACTGTGGCATCACTAGATGCCCAGTGCTCCCTCACTCCACAAGGACCTTCCTGACTCTCCAGAGCAACCATCTGTCCTCCATCATCCCTGAGGTCTGCAGGCCCTTTGGACCACATGCTCCAGGAGGCATGTGAGTTAGGGACTCCTTTCTGTGGCTCCACACTGACTATTTTCTGTGCTTCAAATGGAAACTGAGAGCGTTTTGAGACATGCATGATGAGACTGTCTTCTCTCCTATTTTCACTCTCTGATATGTCTCCTCGCCCCTCAGTGTCTCTGAACTGAACCAGTCCTCCCTGAGCTTGTGCTCCTTTAGATGGGGGGCTGCTGGGGGCAGGGACTCAGCCCGTCCATCACCCATCAGCCACAGTCAGTATCACCTGTTGGATTTTCTGACCATTGACAATTGGCCCCCTTGATGCAAGAAATCATTTCTGTGAGTGCTGTGTGTTATGAGCCCCACCAGAAGAGCAAGTCTTTTATTCTTTTTCCAGTGGAGCCCTTTCCTGTAACTTGATAATAATTTCCAGATGGTGGGACTGGCTCTTGGGGACGCCGAGTGGTGTATATAGGCAACTCCTGACTTCAGATCTGGGGCTCACCTGCTCAGGATGGGGGTGTGGGGAGACCTGCCTTCCTGGTTCTCACTGCAGCTAGGAACCAACTCCCAGGCAAAGGATCCTGAGGGAGAACCTGAATTCGTACTCAGACACTGAGGCATGGTCCAGCATTGACAGGTTTTCCCCAGTGACAACCTGGTGACCTATGTCTAACGCCTCATAAATGCCCTTTCTGGGTAGCTCAGTCAGTTAGAGCATCATCCCAATACACCAAGGTTGCAGGTTTGCTCCCAGGTCAGGGCACATATGAGAATCTCTTTCTCTCCCTTTTCCTCTCTCTCTAAAATCACTTAAAATCAAATTTTTATAAATTAATTTTCCTTTTGACTTAGAAATTTTACTTCTGAATTTTTCTTAAAAATTAATCATACATAGGCAAAGATCTATATACAACCCACTCCCTTATCTGATTTCTGCTGCTAGAATTCTGGAAACATTAACTACCCACTAGTTATGAAATAGTTAACCAGTCCATGGAGCAGCCAGCGAATGGCATGTTAAGCAGCAGTTAACAATCAAGTTTTAGAAAGCTACTTAATGACACTTACCATGTTCATAGCGCTTCCAAAGAGGAAAAGAAGAATTAAAGTAAAATTACGCATATGTGGCTATTGAAAAATAAGGCCCGAATTAAATACATGAATAAAATAAAATACACGAGAAAGTTTATAGCTCTACAATGTAAGAGAATTATGGACAATTTTATTTTATTTCTGGCTTGTTGCTTTTCTAGTTTTTACATGTATAACTGTATGTGTGTGTATTTACATATATATTTATATATACACATACAAACACACATAAAACACATGCACACACACATATATGACGGCTTTTCTATATCAGATCTACTCACATTGTGACTTTGTTTCTCCAAACACTGTGGACTCCTTGGCTACTTGCCTCTCCCCAGCTAACCTCTATGCGAAGGCAGCATCGGGTAGAGCCACTGGCAGGTGGGAGCTCTGGATATCACCTGTCCACGGCGCCAGTGCAGGAACCTCCAAGCCTGTGGCCCTAACAAGAGGCCACCTGGTCATCTCTTGAGCATTCCTAGGCCGGGGGGATCCCAACAGTGGGTGAGAATTCTCACTTCTGCACCACTCAGTTACCTGGAGCATCTACTGAGCCAAACTCTGTGGTCTCTGCCTCCTGGGGCCAAGCATTAGGCCCTCATATAAATGACAGCCTTTCTAGTGTGGGAAGATAGACCACGTGTCTCCTGAGCCATCCCTTCCCCAGACAGAGGTGTAAAAAAGTGTGTGTGTGTGTGTGTGTGTGTGTGTGTGTGTGTGTGTGTGGCGGGGGGCTTTAGTCACTATCAGCCAGCAGCATGGGCCTCTGGCACAACTCACCTGTGAGGGGGTTTCCTCCTGGGGAGCCCTCTCAGCATCCTCACAGACACAGGGCTACCCCTGTCCAGCTCCCACAGCAACCTGTCTCTCAGCATGTTGTGAGGATGGGGTCCCTTTCCTCAGCACTTTGTAACCTCCTCAAGTCAAGGGATCTTTCCCAACTCTCATCTCCCTACCTAGTATTGAACACAGGGTTGGGTATCCATTCATTCATTGGGTCATGCAGCACATATTTATCAAGTGGCTACACTGAGCCAGGAATGGCGGTAACTCTGGTATACATCTGGGAACAAAACAGGTAGGAGTCTTCAACGGACAGAACTCATAATTTTCCAAGGAATTAAGAATATAAATAGATGATAGATAGATAGATAGATAGATAGATAGATAGATAGATATAGATAGATAGATGATAGACAAACTGTAGGGATTAAGTGAATGAATGGATGAAGGAATAGATGGATTGATGGACTGGATAAATGAGTGTATGAATGGATGGATAGATGATGGATAAATATATGTGTACATAGATGAATTCATTGGATGGTTGGATGGATAGATGGGTGGATGGATGGGTGGATGGATGAATAGATGCGTGCATGGATGAATTGGATGGTAAATAAATAAATGAATAGCAGGTACCAGTTATTTTACATTATCTTCCTGAAGAGAAAGAAGAGGGGGTGTTAGAGGAAACGCTGTGAGCATGAGAATAGTGCAGCGATTGGGAGCAAGGGCCCTGGAGCCAGAGGGCATGGATCTCAGCTCCACTTCTCACTAGCTGCATGGAACACAAGTGAGTTTTTCCTCCTGTGCTTCCTTTCACCCTAACTAGGCAGGTCAGTCAATGAGTGTATTTTGTGAAAATGTGTAAAGTGTGCACATGCAAGCAAGTATCAGTGGTTACTGTTGATGCCAAGATGTGCATGCATAGGAATCAGGGAAGACTCTTCCGGGAAATGGCTCCTGGGACTTTAAGAATGGGTAAGTGAAGGCTGGGAGAGCATGGGGTACAGTGAGGGGGAAGTGTGTGGACGAGGACTCCAGGCAAGTAGAGAGCCTGATGCACTTCCAGAACCCAAAGCAGAGGAAAGGATGGCTGGGTACACCCGGAGGAGTCAGCTGGTCAGCTCGGCAGGACCTCGCAGGCCACTTCCCAAGTAGTTTAGGCCATGGAATATTTCAGCTAGGGGGGCCGCTGTATCTTATTTTTTATGGTCTCTCTGGCTGCTCAGTGGGAAGAAAGGAGACAGGTGGGCAGGGAGGAGGTTGATCAGGCCCCAGGAGGTGATGAAGAGGTGGTAGGGAGTCAGAACTAATGCTTGGGGAAATGAGAAAAGAATAGATTAGTAGACACACCCTGGATGGCAGTGAATAATGGATGGTGAGTGGACAGAAATTGTGCTAATACCATTCTGCTGGAGCATGTATTAAGGAAAATATTTATGACAGTTGTGAAAGATGGTAAGGTAGACTTTACCCAAGACCGTCCTGAGTGGTGTAGGGTCCACCATGATAAAATTTTCCAAAGGGATTGAGAATGGGATTCAACTCAGAATATAGCATGGGTGTGTAGGAATTTATAACCAAGGAGCAGAGTTGGGGACAGTAGATAGAAAACTCCTAGGAAGAAACTGTTTTTGTCAAGATGTGCACATAGGGGTCAGGGTGAGAGAGGATTCTGGCTGAACTGACCAAGCGGGAGTCTTGCCGAAGACAGTCAGGGCACTCTGATATTGTCTGTGGGGTGACTGAGGCAGAGGAACCCAATGAGCTGTCCAGGGTGATCAGATTTTGAGGGTGGGTGGTTCTGTCTCAACCGACTTAGCCGGGTTCTTGCTAACACTGGATTTTACAGATGGGCCCCAGAGGGAGGCTGGGAGCCCAAGTAAAGAATTTTTGTCACCTGCACACACGTATTCAATATTTCTGTTCAGAGAAGTGTGTGGCGATGATGCTGAATCAAGGTTCTTCCCCGGGACAAAGGGACAGATGCCCCTCAAATGAGGTCTCAGGAGGATTGTGTCCAGGGTGACTCTCCAGTTCTTCCTGGAGTGGAGCAGAAAGCAATCTGTATTCTCAGGATGCACAAGGTGGGAGAGTGTTGACCATACATCCTTTTTAGGAAAAAGGAACAAGGGCAGTGAGGCGAGAGGCTGAAACCATGAAGTAGGTGAGTGGCAGGCAGCCTTGGGGGCGTGGAGCTGGAGTTAGTGGCTCAGATGGCCAGGTTATTGTTCTCAAACACTCAAGGGATGTCCACAGAAACTGAAGTTCAACTGGCTTGGCACAGCTTCCATGAGGGGATTAAGGGCCAATGGATGAAGCCAACAAGCATGGGAAATATCCTATATAATAAAAGGCTAATATACAACTCAACCATAAGGTAGAATGACCAGTTGACAGAGGGTGGGGCTGGCCAGCGGGCAGCACTAGGCCAGCCAAAGCAGGTGCGAGTGGGCAGAGAGAGGGGATGGTGTTGGGGGGC
Organism: Antrozous pallidus; assembly: GCA_027563665.1. NCBI lineage: Eukaryota > Metazoa > Chordata > Mammalia > Chiroptera > Vespertilionidae > Antrozous > Antrozous pallidus. The sequence continues at coordinate 109,060,025 of CM050515.1, read as the reverse complement.
AGCAGGGCAATGAGGGTTGGGGCTGGAGCTTCTCTCTGGTGGTCAGTGTGCTCCCACAGGAATGTCCCTGGGGAGTGGCCCTAAGCAGCAGCTGTACATTCCCCGAGGGCTCCCAGACTATGAGAGGTACAGGCCAGGCTGAGGAAGCCCCCAACAGTGCACATTGTACACCTGGTCCTCTAGTACTTAATATTATCAGTTACTATGGAAATGCAAATCAAAACCACGGTGAGGTAGCACTTCACACCCAGTAGGATGGACAGTAGCAAGTGTTGGGGATGATGACTGGAGCCCTCTGGCATTGCTAGTGGGAATATAAAATGGTACAGCTACTTTGAAAAACAGTGAGGTAGTCACTTAAACACTTAAGCATCAGGTTACCGTATGACCCAGAGATTTCACTCTGAGCTATATACTCAAGGAGAAATAGAAAATATTGTGCCTGAATATTCACAATGGAATTATTTGTAATAGCAAAAAAGTGGCAGTAACTAAATACCTATCAACAGATGAATGGGCCAATACAATCTGGTCTACCCATACAATGAAATGTTATTCAACCATAAAAATAAATACTGATATATGGTACAATGCAGTTAAACCCTTGACTATATTATGCTGCATGAAAGAACCTAGCCACAAAGGCCACAGATTTTAAGGATCTGTTTATATAAGCTGCCCAGAATTGGCAAACCCATAGAATCAAAAAGTAAATTACTTATTGCCAGGGACATAGAAGGTGGGAAATGGGGCATGATTACTGATGAGTACAGATCTTCTTTTTGGAGTAATGAGAATAATCTGGAATTAGGTATCGGTGATGGTTGCATAATCTTGTGAATATACTAAAAATCAATGAATGGTATACTTCAAATGGGTGGGTTTTATGGTGTGTGAATTATATGTCGACAAAGCTTTTATCAAATAAGGAATACAAAGAAGTGTGAAAAGAATAGTTTCTACTTAGAAAAGAGAGACAAAAGCACTTTCTAAACCCATTGTCTAAACTATGGTATTATTTGTAATAATCATCCTAAGTTCTCAAATAACAGGCTATATTCTCTATATTATTTATAATAGCAGGATAAATCTATATAATAACCTGTTGTTACCCAAGTTTTAACTTTATTATGGATATTTTTCAATAGCATAAAATAGCAGTCTACTGTATAATATCATCTAGCAGATAGTATTCCATATAGAAACACACTGAGCCTTTCTTTATTTTTTATTTCTATTTATTTATTTATTTATTTAAATATATTTTATTGATTTTTTACAGAGCAGAAGGGAAAGGGATAGAAAGGCAGAAACATCGATGAGAGAGAGACATCGATCAGCTGCCTCTTGCACACCCCCCACCGGGGATGTGCCCGCAGCCAATGTACATGCCCTTGTCGGAATCGAACCCGGGACCCTTCAGTCTGCAGTCCGACGCTCTATCCACTGAGCCAAACCGGTCTCGGCGAGCCTTTTTTTTTAGATATATATTTTATTGATTTTCTTTTACAGAGAGGAAGGAAGAAGGATAGACAGTTAAAAACATTGACCAGCTGCCCCCTGCACACCTCCTGCTGGGGATGTCCCCACAACCAAGATACATGCCCTTGACCAGAATCGAACCTGGGACCTTTCAGTCCAGAGGCTGACTATCTACTGAGCCAAACCAGTTAGAGCAACACTGATCCTTTTATCTAGTAATGGCTACATAGGTGGCCTGCGGACCTACATTTTATGTATAATGCTATGTAAACGTTCTATACCCATATCTTTGTTCACTTCCCTAACAATTTTCTCAGCTTCCATCTGAATTGGAATTCTTCAGAGGAAGACTCCATATAGGCTTTTAGGCAATTGGCATGTATTGGCGGATCCTTCTTCTCTCAGGACACGCCAGTTTTTTTGTCCCACAAGCAGAACATGGACTGACTCCCATGCCAGTTTGTGTACCTTGGTATGTGATTTTCTGGCTTGAACAGGCCCTTGTATAGCTCGGGGACCAGCCAATTAGACTGAAGGCACGTCCCTGTTCTCACTTCTTGCTGGACCGTTCTCTCTGTACTATGACCATTGAGTTCTCAGCTAAAGAATAAGGGCCAAACCGGTTTGGTTCAGTGGATAGAGCACTGGTTTGCAGACTGAAGGATCCGGGGTTCGATTCTGGTCAAGGGCATGTACTTTGGTTGTGGGCACATCCCCGGTGGGAGGTGTGTAGGAGGCAGCTGATCCATGGATGTTTCTTGCTCATTGATGTTTCTGGCTTTCTATCCCTCTCCCTTCCTCTCTGTAAAAAAATCAGTAAAAATATATTTAAGAAAAAAAGAATGAGAAAGGAAAAGGTCACCGATGCTGACACGTTAAGGCACTCAGAGGTGCTAAGGATGCCAGCTCTGAGTCCTCGTGGGCTCCCAGGTGGGCACATGACATGGTCAAAATGACACTTGATCTCTCCTTCATTAATTGAGGATCTATAAAAATAGTGTATTTGGCAAAACTTTCTACAGTTAGCATATTAATATGGTGACCCCTTGCCAGGTAAGTTGCTGGATTTATGTATATGTGGGTGATCCACGGGGACCCAGGGCTGGGAGGAAGGCAGATCCAGTGCAGGGAGGTATCTGAGCTCTGTTATCACAAGGACGGGCTACTTTGCTCCAAGACAAGAATTAGTGCTAGTAATCTCTCCCCAGGGAAGCACTGTCTGAATCTGGGTTTTCTGCAGGGGCTGTTCGTGTGGCCGGTGTCCCATGGGGAGCAGGGAGGAAAGACACATGTAAGGTCACTCCCAGGGCTTTTGTGCGCCAACAATATCAGAGAACATCAAAGCTCTGTGTCACTTAGGTGACTGTGCTGTCTGTATTGGCCAGGTAAGCAAGAAGCCCCGGCGGGAGGTGGTTTTTAGCACTGGAAACCCTTTTGTTGTCATGTGAGGTAACATATTCGCCAGTTGCAAGGACTAGTATGTGGACATATCTGTGGGGCCATTGCTCAGCCCCCTCTCTCCCCTCTCCCCTTCCCCAACCATAGCTCCTAGCTGTCCTGTACTATGCCTCAGGGGCATTTACTCATCATTTATCAAATGCCCACTGCTCCTGAGAGACACACCCGCAGAAGGCTACAGGTTGGGAGATGGAAGAGAGAGCTTTCCTATGAAGCCTTCTTAGGCTCTGGCTCCAGACTTTTCTACTGCTTTTCATTATTAAAAAAGGAATTTTTTTTTCCGGACCTAAGTCTCAGCCCAGTTTATGAAATAGAAACCTTCCCTCTGGCGACATGTTCCTGGGGTGGAAAGCAGCATTTTCCATTTTGCCCAAGTTTGGCTTCTCTAATAGCCAACTCTGCCTTCTGTGTGTCAAACTATCCTGCAGACAGGCACGGGGATGCTCTGATTCCAGGAGAGTTAAAGAATCCCAGCCCCAAGGAATCCATCTCATGGCCACTTCCCTGGGTGCAATAGGACCTTTTTCATTAGTCGGACAACATGCTGGCAAAGAAGGGGTCCTCCTCAGGTCCACTCCCCTGGAAGGTTCTGGTTCCTGGAGCCTATGTATGTCTAGTCCTCAGTCAACTAACTCAGGGTCCACTGCAGGGGTGCCAGGAACCCAGTCTTTCAGGTCCTGGGGTGACTCCAACCTGCCTGGAGCTAATTTCCAGGCAATCCTCATGCCAAGCTATCCTATCTAATAAAAATATAATATGTAAATTAACTGTACCTTCGCCATACCAACAAGCCACACCCACACACCAATCAGGAAGCAAATACGCAAATTAACCCAACCAAGATGGCAGTTAATTTGCATATCCAGGTGGAGATCGAAAACTGAAGACAGCTTAGAAGGAAGCCAAGCACTGCAGAAGGAAGCAAAGCTATGGAGAAGCAAGCAAGTAGGATGGCAAGCAGGGTGGGAAACAGGCAGGGTGAGGGAGAAGGGAAGGAGCAAGGAAACAGAGGAGGGAGTGATACAGCAGAGAAGGGAGGGAGTGAGACAGTGGAGATGGGGGCGAGGCAGCAGAGAAGGGATGGAACTTTGCTTAGGCGCCACAGGAAGCCCTATTCTTTCAGGAATGTTCCTGGCTTCTAGTATATGTATAAAAGCCTGAGTGACTGAATGACCAAACAACCAAACGACCAGTCCACTAGTCGCAATAACATGCACTGACCATCAGGAGGCATACGCTTAATGCAGGAGCTGCCCCCTGGTGGTCAGTGTTCTCCCACAGTAGGAGCTCCAGTTGAGCAAAAGACACAGAGCTCAGGGCTGGCTGCTGCCGCCGCGTGGAGACAACAAGCCTACTGCGTGGCAGGAAGCCTATTGAGTGGCAGGCAGGCGCAGTGGGGCCAGGGTGTGCAGAAGCAGCAGGCAGGAGCAGCAGGCAAAGTTGGATTGTTGGTTTTGGCCAATCTCTGCAGGCCACGCTGAGGGACTCCATGGATTCCTGCACCAGGCCTCTAGTCAATATATGTTTATCAAAAGTAAGGGCAGAAGCAGGGTGTCCCATTCTGTGAAGGGGGAATGCTAAAGAATATTAAGAGTTAAAAGATGCTCATGGTCCCTCAAACACGTCAGGTCCCTGTCTCTTTCCCTGCTTGCTGTCATTTCTCCTTACTGATAGTGTGCGAAAGCCGCGCTGTCTCCCCCCCCCCCCCCCCCCCCAGCTCACACTTAGTGCTGGCAACGCACTCTGCATCTGTAGGCCCACTCCCTGGAGACATCTGAAAGTGATTTCAGAGGCTGAGCACTCAAATTAGACATGGAAAGCCATGGAGATAAAACCGTAGATGGATTTATCCTGTCGAAACTCAGAGGATAACTGATGAGACATTTTTTTTTCTCTTATCCTTAGCCCGCAGAGGGGGTCCTCACTCGAATTGTCATTTTTTTCTGGAATCTTGACATGCAAGTCAAGAAATTGTAGGTTGAGCACCCATCGGTAAGTTTTGGCATTGCCAAGAATCTGTCTGAGTTCGCCTTCTGAACCCAATGTATGGATTTGGCATGTTCTGTTTGGAACAGTGAGGTTAAGTGGGTCACATGGCTTCTAGAAACTCAGCTTTGCACAATACAGGCTCAGTTTAATATCAGGCCAGCCATTCTATTTCCCTTGCGTAGGCCCATCATGAACAGTTGATTTTGTGCAAGTTTGGGAATCCTATAGGGTGTAATACAGTGAGATACCTCCTTTCAAACTAAATATTTTGTTTAAAAATATATTTATAAACTTGTACGTTAGAAGCCAAAAAACTCTAGTAAACTATGCGCAGAAACACATTCTGGCCCAGAGACCAGGTCTGGATCTGAAATACAAAAAAGCCAATGAAAATTAAAGATGGAGTTTCTTCAGACATCCCCATCATTTCCTATGACTTTATTTTCGTCTATTCTAGTCTATGGGTTAGACACATGCAGGACACAGCTTCTCTCTGGAGCACTCCACTGTCCTAGATATTTCACTCTTGGATCCGAAAATAATTGTAAATTGCAGTATTGGTTTGAGAGGGTGGAGGGAAATGGCTCAGTTTTCCTGTGGGACGTGGCAGACCTCACAGACATGGCATGGACTTTCTGATGTGAGCAAAGCCTTCGCTTCCAGAGGCAGAGACATGACATAAAGGGGTTGGAGTTCTGCCTCAGTCTTTGGACCCCCAAAGGAGACTTCAGTGGAATTAGTTGGACCTTCTGAGTTGGAATTGCTGGTCCTGTGGTGACCCTATTTATTTATTTGTTTATCTATCTATCTATCTATCTATCTATCTATTTATTTTTATTTTTTAATTCTCACCCATAGATATTTTTCCACTGATTTTTTAAAAGAGAGAGTAGAAGAGAGAGGGAAAGACAGACAGACATATTGATGTGAAAAACACAATGATTGGTTGTCTCCTGCAGGAGCCCTGACCAAGGCCCAGGCCAAGGAGCCTGCAACTGAGCTATGTGCCCTTGACCAGAATCAAACCGGGGACTCTTCAATCCATGAATTGACACTCTATACACTAAGCCAAACCAGCTAGGGCTATGGTAACCCTATTTAAAACTTCCTAAGAAATTACCATTTTTACATGGTTTCCCCCAAAGTGGTTGTACTAGTTCAATGGTCGGCAAACGGGCTTGCAAGCCACATGCGGCTCTTTGGCCCATTGAGTGTGGCTCTTCCACAAAATACCACTGCCTGGGTGAGTCTATTTTGAAGAAGTAGCATTAGAAGAAGTTTAAGTTTTAAAAATTTGGCTCTCAAAAGAAATTTCAATCATTGTACTGCTGATAATGAGTTTGCAGACTACTCTACTAGTTTATATTTGCACCAGGGACGTGGACAGGATTCAATGTCTCCACGTCCACACCAACACTTTCCGGTTTCAGGGTATAGCAGCCATTGCAGTGGGTGTGAAGTTGCCCTGTGGCTTTGGCTCCCACTTTCCTGTGGCTGATGGTGCTGAGCATCTTCCAGATGCTTCCCGTGCTTCCATAATATGGTTATGTGGGCATCATCTTCTTTCTCCCCTTCTTGAGCTGACCCTCTCTCTTGCTTCTTACAGCTGAATCTTAATTCCCATTGTGATGTCTGATCCTCGAGAACAGTGAATGGCACCCAGTAGGTTCCTGATAGCTTCTAATAAATTTGATGAAATGAGTTTTCTTCATTACCTAATGTTTCTATAAGATGCCCCAACTTACTGATACGTTTCTACAGGTTGAACTGCATTGGAATGAACTTATTGGTGCCATGATAATACTAGAACTTAACTCAGCAACTAGTAAATGCCTTAACATCAGTCTCACTAATCTTCAAAGTGACCTTTGGTAGTAAGTATTATTATTATTACTTTACGGAATTGGGAAAGTGAGGCATCAAGACAATGGCACACAGCATGTATAGTTTATCGGTTTTACCATATCTCTGAGCCCGTTCGTAGCTAGGGCCCATGACGTGTGGGCAGGGGGACATGTGTTACATCCAGGCTCAAGCAGTGAGAAAAAGGCACATGATTCTTCAGCTATTCCCTCTTTTGGGGCAGCAACCAGGAAAGCTATGCCTTCTAAATATGCTGCTCCGAGATGGGAGTTCCCCGATGTGCCTGCTTCCGAACTGAAAGGATGGCCCATATTCCCAATAGGAATGCTGAATGATGTGAAATAAACCCATTTTGTATTAGGACATAGGAATCTGGGAGTTATTTGTTACTGCAGCATAGCCTAGCTTAGTACGTAGATATTATCTGGTTCTCCTAAGACCACCCAATTAGGTTGTGGGAGAACCTAGGTTCAAACCATGGACTGTTTGCAAATCCTTGCTGATTTCACTCTAAATGCTTCAAGCCTTACCTATCTGTGGCACAATTTACAATATACTTGCATATCCGTTTCCTTTTGTAGGTATTCATTCCTGAGTTGATTTAAATCTGATGTGGGGTGGACTCCTCCCCTCTCACCTGCCTGAACTTTTAATCTTCCCATAATTAACTGGAGGGTTTAGCTTTCTGGTAGATGTTAAGAAGTGGTGAGCAAATCTCACATCTCAGGATGTGCCATCTCCCATCAATCCTCATGCTGTGCTCGGGCATGTATACGCTTGTTTCTGTCACTTGTGATCAGAAAAAACACAACAGTGTGCTCAGCAAACAGTAAGGAACCAGTCTGACCACAGCCTACAGGGGGAGCAGCTGTGGAAACATCTACTGGGGTCTTTTTTTCTGAAGACCCTGGGGCACCGAACTGAAGAGAGTACATTTAAACAAGAGCCCTTGAAGGTTTCATGACAATGAGATGTCTAAAGCCACGATTTGGAGAGACTGATCTGGCAGGAATGACTTGATGATATGGATTATTGTCAGTATTGGCTTCGTCTTCAATAGCAATATCTAGATCGAGGTAGTTCTGTCATACTTGCTGAGTTGTAAGTCAGAAGACAGCTATTAGTTTTTGCATGACAACATTTCTGATTAAATTTATCATAAAAATTAAAAGTCCATCCTCATCAGTATATATTGTTTTCTTATGTTGGAAGCCCAGTGCTGAAACACAACAATGATGGTGATTGGGTTATGCCTCCAGGGAGCTTTCAGAGGAGAGTTTGCAAACATCCTAGACTAACACTATGGGATGTTGATTAGAGGAATGTCCCCGTGGTAGGAAACATGGAACTGCACAGTTCCAGTACGTAGGCCTGTGATCTGAATTCATTGCATTCTTATCCCTAAGCAGAATGGTTGGCTTAGGAAAGGGAAGGGGGGTCCCATCCTTGAAGCACCTACAGTTTCTTTGGAAGACATAAAGATCTGGGTGTTCAATGGCTTGATATTATGGAACTTCAGACAGGAACTAAATTTGTTAAATAGCTTAGTTATAAAAGGGAACTTAGCATTTAGTCTAATTATTCACTTTAAGTAAATATATGTAGACTCCATGATTTAAAGTCAAGCTTTTTTTAAAAATTCCCTTCCTTCTTTTTTAGTTTGCTTATTTCCTTCTAAATATAGTGAATACAAGTTACTTTTGCTTTTATGGGTGAGAATAAAATTGAGATACTCTTGGCCTTAAAGACATTGCAGACACTTTTAATCAGAAATATCTGTGTCTTACTTGGTATGGATAAAATTTAAAGAAACTGCTGTGTTAATGCCATGAATTCTTTCTCTGGGCTTTGGAAAGTGCAGAGTGGTGGAGCTCAATGTACCTTTTATCCCCTTCTGTCTACATAGATAGAACTCCACCCAAATCTCTCCACATTTGCTCATGAGCAGTTTTGCAGGTGAACTCTCAAAATGTTCTCACATGTGGTGGCTAAGAATCTACACAAAGCAGAGAGAGCCCAGACACAAAGATAGGCTTCAGGCACAAAGATGAATAAGATATAGTTTCCACAATCCAGTTAAGTGTAGCTATTGACATAAACAACTTTTGCAACTTGAGGTAACAATACAACAGAAGTATAAACAAAGCATATTGTGAGAATACACATAAGTGAGTGACAAATTCTGGTGGTCAGTGGAAGAGCTATTCTTAGGACAGGAAACAGCAAGTGTGGATCTAGGCTAAGATGCTAGGTCCTGTGGGTGGAGGGGTGGGGGGTGGGAGGAGCAGCGATGTGCTTCTATGGCAACTACCAAGGACCCTCCCTCACCTGGAATCTGTGCCAGGCTGTACCCTGAGCTTGAGAGGGTGAGCCATCAGAATTTGGTTCCTATCAAAGCAGTCTTTGGACTGAGTACAAGTATCTATTGGGAAGTAACCCAGGAAGCACTGTGTGGGTGTGAGGGCATGAGGCAAGAATGGGAAGGACTCCAATAAAGAGTATGTAAATGAGTAGCTTATCACTGTGGGTAACTGGGACTCACACCTCTGAGAAGTAAGTGTCTGAGAGGCACAGTGTAGGTGCTTAAAAATGTTTCCTGGATATTATTTGGAATTTTGATTAGCAGATCGGATGGTTATGGAAAGTGATAGCATGAGCAGAAAATCAAATATCTCTGTAGTGTAACAAGAAACAATACCATGTGCTTTCTAGATTTGGTCAATGGCTTCCACCTCTTGAGTAATTCTCTCCTCATTTATTTACCCCTGGGGACCATGTTCCTCGATAATAAATGTAAGTAAACTAACTTTTTGAATATTACACAAAGGGAGAACTTATGTCCAGATTGATGTATCCACGATATTGGGGATAAACTATTGGAGTGTTTAAAGTTCAGAAAAAAACATGTAACAGAAAAACATTTCACAAGAAAATGGAGCAGCTCGTGTGAGTGTGTAACTTGTTTGTTGTTTCTGTTATCCCTCTCCAGGCTGTAGGATGATCTTTCCCAAGATGTGTCTGAACTTGCCACTTCTCACTTTAACACTTTTCAGCTCCACATCACCCATGAGAAGGAACTCCAACACCTTGCCAGGCCACCAGGGCATGTTTCTAGTTTTACCTCTAGTGTTCCCTGCACAACCACACTTCCACCCCTCCACCCACAGAACCTAGCATCTTAGCCTAGATCCACACTTGCTGTTTCCTGTCCTAGGAATAGCTCTTTCACTGACCACCAGAATTTGTCACTCCCTTATGTTTATTCTCACAATATGCTTTGTTTATACTTCTGTGGCATTATTACCTCAAGTCGCAAAAAGTTGTTTATGTTGATAGCTACACTTGCTGGATTGTAGAGACTATATCTTATTCATCTTTGTGCCTGGAGCCTAGCACTGTGGCTAGTATATGGTAGGTAGGTGCTCAAGAAGTATCTACAAGAAGAAAATAATAGATGGATGGATAGATGAACGAATGGATAGATGAGTAATGGATGGGTAGAAGGATAAATGAATGGATTGATGGGTGAATGGTTAGAATGATGGATGGATGGAAAGATTAGTGGATGGATATATAAATGGATGGATGAACAGATGGATGTGTGGATAGATGGATAAGTAATGGCATGGATGGATGGAAGGATGGACAGATGGATAAATAAATGGGCAGAAGGATGAATGAATGGATGGAGGGTTGGATGAGTGGCTAAATGGATAGATATATGGCTGGATGAAAGAAAAAATATTTGATGTTTCCCTCAAATCTTTAACTATAGATTAAAAGTATAAGAAGAAATTTAAATCTTTTAAGAATGTCTTTGTGGTTTTTCATTCAGTGAATTATGTTTGTTTAAATTTCTAAAGCCCAAGAGGAAAACATCTTGCCTTTTTATTTGGCCCAACCGAAGAGTTTTTGAAACGTGTATCTCAGCCAGTCTCTACTACTATCTTCTAGACCTGTGCTCACCAATATGGCAGCCACTATCCACATGTGGCTATCAAGGACACTGAAGTGTAGCTATTAGATTGAGGACATAAACTATTAATTTCTTTTGATCTGTAACTAATTTTGATTAAAAAACTCATACTTGATTTAGTTAATTAATTTTTTAAGAATGTTTGAAAAAAACTTGAGTATGTGAACCAATTTTTTTAAACTGTCTAATGAAAATTTTGTACCTGAATTGCAACTACTTAAATCCCATGTTAAAATTCATATTGTGGTTCTATTTTCCTGATGAGAATTGGCATGGTACACATACATTGGTAAATGTAAAGCACACTTAAAAATGACTTAAACATCAAAAGATAAATTATAGTAAAAACCCGAAAGTAATTAGGATAAAACTATAATAAATATTCTGTAATAAAAAGTTGTGTGATGCAGATAAAGAAAGACTTAAAAGGAAATTAATAGCCCTAATTTTCTTCACTCAGGAACAACAGCCTCACAAAATTAGGGATGTAAATTTGCAAATATTAAAAAAAAGCCAAACTTACAAAAAGACAGATACCAACAAACAAAAAGTAGGGGCAAAAGTAAAGGAATAAATTTTTTTATTAAAAAAGCAAAACATGAACAAAATAATAATATGACTCTTTGTAAATAATAAAGTTATATCTGATGACATAGATCAAGTGGAGAGAGCAAACTTTGAACAGCTTAATGCAATAAACTTAAAAAACATGTAAATGGGAAAATTCCTAAAATATCAAATTTATAAATAATGCTTTGTGATATTTTATAAATTTGAGATTTAGAAATATCAAAATTAGGAAATCTTAATAGATTTAAAGACATTTAATCACTAGTTAATCTTTATTGCTTTAATAAAAACCTAATGTGTTTTGCATGAAAGTTTAATCAAAGAAAGCATTTTCCAAAGTCATCACATACCAACCAGCCAAAAAGGACTGGGATAGAGAGTAATCTTTTCAGTATTCCAGAAGTCTTTTTCTCCCAATTTTTCCGAGGTGTTTTGTTTGTTTGTTTGTTTTATTTTTTTAATTTCTTTTTTACTATTTTAGCAAAAATTTACTATTTGCTTTCTCCTACTTGATTAACATAAGAGAAAAGGTAAGAGAATATTTCACACTTTATTTTATGAATTTGGGTTAACCTTGACACCAAAACTAGAGAAAGCCATTATGAGAAAAGAATTATAGGCAATTTCATTTATGAACACATTTTATTATGAAGATATAATAAAGATATGAAATAATCTGAAATAAAATGCTACAAAATGAATTAAGCAATGTGTAAAAAAACCAATTTGAGTTCAGCCTAGAATCATGAGTATTTTAAATTAAAATATAAATTAATATGTATTATATTAACAGAATAAAAAGTAAAACTATCTAAAAATAGGTGCAAGGCTATTGATAAAATTTAAAACATTTATAATTTAAAAAATCTTAGCAAAATAGATTTGACATTAACTTTGTTAACTTTCAAGAAACCAAAATAGAATATACACTAGTGAAACATTTGTATTCTATTAGTTGTGAAATAAAAGACAAGTAGCTGCCCTGTAAATGCTTAGTCCAAAAAGTGCTGAACTAAATAAATACAGGAAAGTAAACAAATCAGTAAAATCATAAGGATTATAATGGAAAAAAACATTATTATTTACAAAATAATAAGAGGATTTGAGCAAGTTGGCTATACATGTCCATTTTATTCAATCATATTGCTATAAAGATTCATGATTAGAAAATTTTGCTTAAAATTTTACAAAAACCACTAAAAATACAAGGCAACATGTAATATTAGTAACTAAAATTTTTCAACACTCTTGACACTATTACTTTTATGATCCTTAACTGTGGCTATGTGTTTGTGGGCAATTATATGTATACAAAATAGGATATCTATCTATCTATCTATCTATCTATCTATCTATCTATCTATCTAATGTCCATGTTGGAATAATGCAATGCTACTGAGGTTTCATTCACACCCAATTCAATATATAAATTCAATGCCACTCCAATAAAAATCTTAATGGGGATTTCATGGAGCTTAAGAACTCAATCTAAAATGTGTATGATAGAGCTAGGGGCCAAGACAAACCAAGACACTTTTAAAGATCAATGTGGCAGAATTTAACCTTTCAGATGTGATGGTTATTGCAGTTATACTAACACTGAGAGAGTGTTATTGGGTATAGGAAGCAAATAAAACTCAACGAGAAACAACAAAATCCATAATCTGACCATGTACATATGGCAACTTGATATACGTTGGGGGTGACAGTACAGTGGACCAAGTCTATTGCTGCACCAAAGATAAAGACTACAGTGTTTGTACACAACAGAAATTTGGTTCTATTTCAGGAGAAGATGTGATTGGCAGGCACCTTTCTTAAACTGTGTAAGTCAAGGATCTAGCTTTGAATCTTGTGTTCTAGCATCTTCCACAGGAGGTGCACACATCTACCTCAATCACCTAACTCTAGCCAGTGGGGAGAAATGCGGGAAGAACTACTTGGATGAGTTTTCTCAGGGGTCAGCCTCGGAAGTGTGTGCATCTTGGCCACTCATATTCTATTGACTGAAGCTCCCAGAGGGATTTGTGGAAAGGGGCCCAGCTTAAAGAATGGAGGAAGAGAAATCAAGTACTAGCACCAATTTATTGGTTCCTGACACAATTTGGGAATGATGGACTATTGGGTGAAGGGTATGAGATAAATGGGTTTGCTTGAAGAATGAGAGCACTGGAGTTCTCCATCATGCCACTCACAAAAGTGCACTTTCAGTGGGCTGGAGACCTCTGTGCATATCCGAAGCCGGAGAAGAAAATGAAAGGCAACATCTTTCTGGTCTTAAGTTGGGCAAGGATTCTGTTTCTAATATGGGATTCATCAACCTTGAAGGAAAATGGAAAGGCAAGTTCATTTTATCACGATTTACTAATGATACAATGAAATGAGAAAATGTGAAGCTGTGACTAGAACCAAGCTGATGTCAGTATTCAGGATATCCAAAGAAATCCTGTGACATAATAAAAAATATATAAACAGCCATGGAGGCAGCATTAGAAAAGGATGTCAAGAAGTAGCTCAGCAAAGACATAGAAAATATTTGCAACATCACCTAAATCAAGGGGTAAAATACCATATGAACAACAAGTGTTTAAAGACAAATTCATAATACTGAGAATTAACAAGGATATGTCTAAGTGGGACCTTTCAGACACAACTGGAGGTATATAAGTCGGGACCAGCACTTAGGAAAATAAATGACTATATCTAGTTAGATTGAAGACATTCATGTTCTGTGATCCAGTTATTCCATTTCTAGTTAGATACCACATAAGCACTCTGCATACAGGGCTGTGCATGGTGGCTGGCATTGTGGCATTGTGTGTAACAACAGCTTAAATATCTATCCACAGGACACTATACTATAATTGTGTTGTCATCATGGTATGCAATGTCATACAGCATTTACCGTGGATGAATTAGTGACACATATAACAACATGACACAAATCTTAAAATTGCTATGTTTAAGAAAAGTAGGAGGGGGTAGGCTATTTGCTGGATGTTATAAATCATATGATACAACCAATACAAAGTTCAATATTAAGCAAAATAGTATATGTTATAATTATGCATAAGATAAAATGTAAAAACGTCTCATGGAAAAGACATGTACTAAATGAGATACAGTAATCTGTTGACTTTAAGTAGAGAAGGGAAAGAACAAACAAGAGGTCTTAACTTTATTTGTAATGACAAACTTATTTACAAAGGGAGAGAGGGGAGAGAGGACGAGAAAGAGCAGGGCTATAATTCAACAGATCAATGTATGGATAGTTGGGGGCAGTGTTGTTCATCGTATTATTTGCCATCTTTTGCTGTAAGCTTAGCATAATCGTATCCTTTTAAAAGATATAAACCTTTGACCCAGAGGCATGTGTTCAGTGGGAAGCCTAAGTGTCACAGTTGAGTGGGGCAGTGCGACACTGCAAGTTCCTCAGTGCTGTGTGTGTCGTGGGAGCTCTGGGTTGTCACATGGTGTGTGATGGTGGGAATACTGATCTCATATCCTTGATCTTCCCCTTCCCCATAAAACGCCTATGAAAAACTCTTCACGTGTTTTCTCATTTCTGTGTCATCTGCTTCCATGCATGACTCAAGCTCCCATATTGGATATTCCATAATTGGCTGTTGCTGTGAACCACCACCCCCCCCCCCCACCAAGCTGGGAGAAGTAGAATCAGAGTTGGAGAACAAGTTCTTCAATGGATAAAACTTGATCATTTTCTGTGATCAAGTCTGGTCAAATGGAACAGTCTTCCAAATTCGTGTGCAATTTCAGGGGATCTGAAAACAATTACACAAATATGTGCATGTACTGACAGCTTAACCTATTGGGTGACAGATAGAGTCTCCTCAAAACCAAGCATGTCCATCAGTGATGGCTACTGACTGCTGAAGAGAAGAGATGTGACCGAGGATCTATCATCTGTGTTATCGTAAGGACCCCCAGGCAGGTATCCTGGGCCAGTAGCTTACAGAAGAGGAAAATAAAAAGTATGATGATGCCTGGGACATTGTCCATGCCTCCTGTGCCTGAGAGCTGCTTTCAGGAATCATTTCTTTGATGGATCGGGGGGGGGGGGGGGATCAAAATAAATAAAACTGTCAAGTCAGGATAAGCAAACAGTATGAAGTTAGAAAATTATTAGTCATAAAATTATGGCATTGATTATCATTACAACTGTACTTTCATTGCTATAACCATAATCAGGCACATGTGTATAGTCTTTCATGATGTTCAGTCGAGTGTCCGTACCCTCTGATGTGCCAGGACAGTCCTGGTTTATACATTCTCAGTTAATTTGGCCGTAGTTTCACTCTCAGGGTACCCTTATTGAGATTCCCCGTTTTAAGGCAAATTTACCAAAAACATAAATAAAATTCTTAGTCTGAATCTGGTCTTTGACACTGACTGAGAGCCTTGGGGCTTTACTTTGTCTTTCTGGATGGCTTTCTGTGATGGCAACGTAAAGGCAATACTGTACCTTTCTTTCCCTCAACTCCAAGTCCATCTCCCACCAAGTCATGTCGATCCTCAGCCCCTGGTCACAGTGGCCATCGCTTCTTATCAGGGCAGACTGCATAGTTTTCTTGGGCCAACCAGCATGGCCACGCAGAATGCCACTCAGCTGCTCCCCATATTCAGAACTGGTTGCCTGTTGGTTGAAGGTGGTCCTCGTGGCCCACCTGGGAGTCCTCTTGGCCACTCTCTCATCTCCCGGTACTCCTGCCAGTGGCCTTGGCAAAGTGACCACATTCTGGTCACTTTGTATTGAGCTTCAGGACACTGCACAGAGGATATCCCACAACGCAAACTCAGTTCAGCCACCACGTGTGGCTCAGGAGGAGGTCTAGGACATGTCAGGATCAGAGGGCCAAGAGGGAGAACCCAGGAAAGTCACGGCTTCCTGTCCCCAGGCCACACTGCCGTGAATACTAAGGGTTCTTGGGTGGCCAGAACACAATAGAGGAGCCGAATTTTCTATCTCACCTGGATGCTGGTCTCAAATCAACCAGCATAGCAGGAGGGAAAGGGCCAACCATGGAGAGAGCTTCTCCGCTGAGGGGGTGTCTAACCCTGTTTGTCCTTGATCTCTGTTGGGAAGGACAAGCAGAACACACAAAGGGCATCTCAGCAGTGCAGGTCCTGGAGGCCTTTCTTCCTGCTCCAAGTCCACAGGATGGCAAGCCTTCTTGGAGACCATCTCAATCATTCACCTGAAATGCAAACCTCCCTCTGTTTCCCACAAATAATCGTGTAGGGAAAATCTCAGAGCGTGAGTCAGGTATAGGAGGCTGATCGTATAGAAAGGGTAGTGGGGGATCCAGCTTGTCCTGACTTTGTCCCCCATCCCAGTATCTGGGACAAGGTACATCAGCAAAACTTGAAAATGCCAGTGAGGCAGCTTGAAACTCTTGGTCTCCTGGGAAGATGAGGGAACATGGGCCAGCCTTCGTCATCATGGCCCCAAGTAAGAAAACTGTTTGTGGCCTCAGGGCAGGGGATTAGGGCCTGAGTCCTGACTTTGCTTTCTCGTTGTCATGGGAGACACTGGCTCTGATGAATGATCTCTGGACCAAGGGTGTCGGGATAAAGTTCAGGATGAAGCCTTCCCTCCTGCTTCTGTGCCCCTTGTGCGTTTTCCTTCTGTTCCCTCATGATGACTTGTCATTGGATTGGGGTTCACCCCAACCCCAGGTGAGCTCATCTAGAAACCTTTAATCTTCATTACACAGGCCAAGGCCTTCCAGGCAAAGTCCCAGGTGGCGCTGGGTGGCATATCTTTTGGAGGTCGCAATTCAATCCACGGTGGGGAGACCGACACAACCCCTGCTTGTGGGACTCCATGGTCGAGAGAGGGGCTCACACACGAACAGACAGCTAGCTGCTGACTCACTCCCCCTCTCTGAGCCACGGGATCCTCACTGGGCAAATGGGAATTGCCAATGTGTAAAGGGTGGGCATGAGGCAGGCCATTCACAGGACTCACTTGCAGCCCCAGCTGCCATGACCGCTCATGTTTTTCTTGGCATGACCAGGGCTCTTCTGGAGACCCACAGGGAGACTTGGTCTGCCCTTGTGGCAAAGGAGGCCCCTAGCTCAGGGTCTCCATCCGAAGCCCCTGAGAAGCATGAGCAAAGCTGATGCCCAGACCCCACCCTGGACTGAGCGGAAACCATCTCGGGTGAAACCTGGCCCCAGGATTTTTAAATGCCTTCCCATGACCCTGATGCACAGGGAGACTGAGCACATAGGCTAATGTGGGTCAGGAGTGAGAGCTGAGCCCGCCCAGAGGAGGGACATGCCAAGCGGAGGTCCCGCTTGAGCGAAGACTTGGCAGTGAGAACCACCTGTTCTGTGGGTGCCAGGAGCTGCCTCATGCAGCCCAGTGCCCAGTGGGAGGCGACAGCCATCCTGGCTGCCGGAGTTCAGAGAGTGCTGAGGAGGGATCGTGAGGACAGGGAATCCTGGTGACGCCAGGCCTGCGGGGGCCTGGTGTACAGTTAGTGTCTAATTAAATGATAGTGACCCTGGCCCAGCTAAGTGGCAGATGGGTCAAAGACAGAGGCCTAAATGGTCTTCACAGGTGAGGGCAGACATGGCTCTGGGCAGCCTCACTCTGTCTGCCTTTGATCTTTAATCCCAGCCTCAGGTGGGTGCCCCCTGGGCCAGATAGCTAGAACCAGGCCACAGAGTGACACAATGAAAACAAGGAGAGCAGGGCCGGGAGACAGAAAGAGCAAGAGAGAAAGGAAAAAAGCATCTTCGTGGATAAGATTACTAGCCAAGACAGAGGCTCAGAGAGGCAGTGGGCGGGTCAGGCCCAGTTATCTGCCCTGCCCCCATGCCCAGCCCCCGTCTGGGCTGGACAGCAGGTGCTCCAATGTGTGACCAGAGCCTGGGGAAGGAGGATGGGGTCACAAAGGGGGACAGGGGCCTTCCAAATGCTAAGGAAGAATCAGAATACACAGGAATAAGGCAATAACCACTCACCAACTTTGGCCCCCCCAAACCCCATCCTTTCTGCCCTGTGTTGTGCCAAACCGAAGCCCAAACTTAACCAAACAAAGGAAGGCACAGCCAAGGTTGGCATTGATGTTTACAATTTAATGAGTACTTTAAAAAAAGTATAAAATAAAAAAGATAACTGTTCTGAGATTCATGCTGCCAATCATGCTTGGATACCGATCACTTATGTGGATAATTAAGCAGTATCAGCAAGCAACCAGATCCCTGAAACTTGATATTAATCCATCCCTCTTAATAGCAACATGGAGCCGCCACGCAGAACTCAGCTGAGACCTCCTAATTCCCCTCTGCCGCGTTCCTCCATCTCTCACAGCACTGCTGTCCCGAGGGGGCCTGTGAGGTGCGCGTCAGCAGCTGAAACTCACCTCCGCTTCCAATCAAAGTATTGGGAGAAGGCGGCCCCAGTCCTGGTGTGGGCAGATTGCATCGGGAGGGAAGTACAAGTGCTCTGCAGATGGGCAAGGGGTCAGGCACCTGAGGTTTGTGTCCAACCCAAAAACCACCAACGAGGGGCTCTGTCCAACTTCAAGGCACCTGGCACTTGGCAGCAGGGATGTCCTGCACATGCCCGCTGGTGGCCAGGTCCAATCTCGGGGTCTGCTTCAGTCACCCTGTGGCCTCCTTCAGCTCCCCTGGCCCCGCCTTGCACTGCATCTTGTTTTCCTATTTGGGTTTGACCTTCACTCTGGGTCCTTCCCTCCTGGCATGGGGCTCCGCCTGGGGGGTGCCTGCTTGGTTCTTTGGGTTTCAAAAAACACAGACACACTCAGGTTGATGGAGTCATTAAAGGCCTCTTCCAGCAGCACATGGGTTTCCAGGAAAAGAGAAGGCAGACTAGTCGAAACCAGTTTGGCTCAGTGGCTAGAATGTTGGCCTACAGACTGAGGGGTCCAGAGTTCGATTCCAGTCAAGGGCATGTACCTTGGTTGCGGGGGATGTGCAGGAGGCAGCTGATCGGTATTTCTCTCTCATAGATGTTTCTGACTTTCAATCCCTTCCTCTTCCTCTCTGTAAAAAATCAGTAAAATATATTTTGGAAAAAAAAAAAGAGAAGGCAGACAGGACCCACACAGGACAGATGTGCCACTGTCTGCCCCAGCCGCCTGTTGTCTGGGTGACTGGACATTTGAGGGGTTACCGCTCCCTCCACTGGAGGCTCTACCATCCTGTGACCTCAGTCACCCTCTGTCACTGGCTCTGCTTTCCTGCTGCCACCAACTGCTTTTCTGGGGGCTTACAGACCCACTTCTCCCCAAGGGGGGATGGTTGGCTCACTCAGACCCTCCCAGAGGTGGGGACACTCGGTCTGTAGTGACCTCCTGGAGTGAGCTCACCTGATCATGTGGGAGGTCCCAGAGGCTGGGCTGCCTGGGGCTAGGGGAGTCCCAAGAGAGGCTGGGGGTTGGTCAGTTTCCTTCACAGGCCCAAGCCCTGCAGCGTGGGAGCCAGGGCAGGGCACTAGCCTTTGGTGATGGGATAACGCTGGTCCCGACCTTCTGATGCCGAGGTGGAGGGGGGCAGGAGGAGAAGCGCCCATCCACCAAGAGGGTGCTACCTGTATCTTTCATGTTTCATTTGTACAAAAATGGCAAAATGTTTGTACAGGCGACGCCAACTGTGGGACGAAACGGAATTAGAGCGTCCTTAATTAATATGTCAGAATATAAGAAATGAGGAAAATATGTATAATTAAATTCTTGCACTAAAACAGGATTTGAAAATGAGACAAAAATAGCAGCATGAGCCCCCCCCTTTCTCCCGACCTCCTCCCTCTCCCTTTCTTCCAGAAAAATAGCAATAATAATAATAAAAGAAGTGTCGGCTGTGGCAGCTGCCACCTGCGTTGACCTCCAAGAAAGATTGGGGTGCTGGTGCTGACAGCCTGGTCACCCCCCAGATTAGACACAAATTGTGGAGAGTAAAAGTTCTCCCCCATCAGGTGCCGATGGCCCTGTCCTCCTGCTCAGATACTGTGTGGTATGACAGCGAGAGGGACACGCCGCTTCCCTCCGGGACAGCTCACATGGTGACAAGGCTGTGGAGACAGGCGCTCCGGAAAGCCACGTGGGGATACTACACAACTACATTGCAACAGCGAAGGGGTCTTTCTTCCTTCCTTTCTTTCTTTCTTTCTTTCTTTCTTTCTTTCTTTCTTTCTTTCTTTCTTCCTTCCTTCCTTCCTTCCTTCCTTCCTTCCTTTCTTCCTTCCTTCCTTCGAACCTTCCTTTCTTTCCTTCCTTCCTTCCTTCCTCCCTCCCTCCCTTCTCTCTCTCTCTCTCTCTCCCCTTCCTTCCTTCCTTCCTTCCTTCCTTCCTTCCTTCCTTCCTTCCTTCCTTCCTTCCCTTCTTTACTTCTTTCCTTCTCTCTCTCTCTCTCTCTCCCCTTCCTTCCTTCCTTCCTTCCTTCCTTCCTTCCTTCCTTCCTTCCTTCCTTCCTTCCCTTCTTTACTTCTTTCCTTCTCTCTCTCTCTCTCTCTCTCTCTCTCTCCTAACTTCTGACTGACACCAAGGATCCCTGGGCAAATCCTGTAGGTGGTAAGGCCACACATCTGGATGTCACAAAAACGCACTGGGACTCATGCCCCCACCTGACCGGTGACCGAGTCTCTCCAGGCCCCAGGCCCCTGTGCCACCACATCTTCTTTGGGGAAAGAAAGGAAGAACTTTTCTGCTCCTGCGGATCCAGGGTAAGGAGAGAGGCATTTTGGGTCCATGTGGGGGATGGTGTCAGGTGGTCACGTGGGAGATTTCTTCCCGGAGTTGTTCCATTTCCCCCTTAGTGGTGATTTTCCCACAGCACCCCCAGAGCAGCCAAAGGGCGCCTTTCTCAGAGGGCGGAAATCTTCCTGGGAAGGAGGTGCCCCTTGGAGGGGAAGGAGGCTGGTGATCCGTAAGCACATGCCCCTGCGACCAGCGCCTTTGTGGCCAGGACCTACTGATGTAGGCATAAGGAGGCATCCCCGGGCCCAGCACAGGTGCAGGAGGTGGACGAGAGCCAAACCCCGGCATTGCCAGCCACCGTCTGTGTGGCCACAGGCCAGTAGCTGACTCCGGGTTCTCCGCTACAGAATGGGGCAATATTGCCTGTTTGCCAGGGTCGAGGTGGACATTGACTCAAACAGTGTGTGAAATCCCTGTGCGGGTGTGGAGGGGCCAGGAGGGGGCAGCAGGCAGCTCTCAGAGCTCAGCACCACAAGCACACCTTCCAGCCCACAGCTGGTGACTGGAGCCGTGGTGGTAGCTAACCCCACCATCTGCCAGATGGGGCGCGGGTCCCTGGGGCAGTGTCCCTACTGAGCTGGCTGGGCCCCATCACCGGGCACCTCCTCTGTCTGCCCCTGCCTCCTTCCCCAGCCTTTCCCACGATGGATCCTCCCTGAGCAACTCGCTCCCAACCTCCTCCTCAGCCTCTGCTTCCCAAGAACTCCACCTGGTCCAGGTGTCTCTGCACCCCCAGCTCCCAGAGCACATGCCCAGTGAGGGCTGAGGACTGTCCTGTGACTCTGCAGGAGGGAGGCAAATCCGAGAACACTGACGCCCCATTTTCTCTCTTGAGAGGTTCCCTCTCTGAGGGAGCACCAGGGCCCCAGAAAGGGCTTGGTTATAGGGGCCTTGGGGAAGATAGAGAGAAAGACAGTGGGAGCTAACGTGCTCCCGTGGCCCACTCGTGGGGCCAAGGACAGCTGTGGGACGGGGAGGCTTCCTCTCCTAACCCAGCCAGTGAGTGCTCCTAACTCACTGAGTGACAGTCTGATCCTCCGTCTGGATCCTTGAGTCCTTTGGGCAGAGGAGAGAAGGGCCTGGACAGGAACCCGCTGTGGGTGCTGGAGGGAGCATTCCCTTTATCCTTGGGCTGGCTCAGTTACAAGGCCCCTGGTGGGAACAGCCATGTGCCCATGGGCCTGTGCTGGCGCCCTCTGCTGGCTAGGTGTCCAGATGGGTCTAAGGACAAATGTGTGGACATCCGGAAATACCCAGCACTGCCCTGGGCACCGAGTGGAGGGATGAGACAGGGCTATTCACCTTCCTTCGGCCAAGAGCCTGGCCTCGGGGACCCGAGTCACCTGCGGAGCTGCCAGTGTTTGTGTTTTCTGCCCACTGTGCAGCTTGGCACCTCTGGCCAGCCTCTCTGGATTTGAAAGGTCATTCCGAAAATTTATGTCAGTCCGTCTATGAGTCCAAATCACTTCTCCCATCTCTGACCTCCTATTTGGCCCTTGGTGCCCTTGGGCCCCTGCATTTCCCCGGCGCCTAGTAGGCATCCAGAGCCGGTTGCGGGCATTCCCAGTGTGTGGGATATACTTTCCCAGCATAAGAACCCTGCTTCCTCTGGCACCTGGGAGCACGTTTGAATGGGAAATGAGTGGGTATGCTGGTCTGAAGATGAGGTGGCAAGCCCCATTTCCTCCAGTGCCACGCAAACCAGCTCAGCCAGCTCAGGGGGCATGCATCCCACGCTCTGTCATAGGAACTGTCTCCCTCTCCCCTCCTCAGGGCGCCCTGGAATCCCGCTCAGCCCCTCCAGGCTGTGTCTGCACAGAGATGCTGGGTCCTCACAATGTGGCCTTCAGTCACTGCTCTGAGCCGGCCCTGCAGCTCGGGCTTGGGGTGGGGGCAGGGGAAGTCAGGAGCTGCTTCCTGCACAGGAGGCCCTGCTACAATAGACAGGGGGGATGGGGAAGGGGGGCATTGCTCTCCTAGAAGAGCCTCAGAAGCATTTCTATGTCCCTCTTTTAGAAAGAACAGGACTTCTGATGGGAACGTTTGTTTTATGGACACCGAGACTCATTTAACTAATCCCGTGTCCGTCCTGGGAAACCCGGGCCACCGGTGATGTCTGGGAAGGCCCGGGGCCTCTCTCTGGGCACTGATTTTATTTCCTCCAGGGTAATATTTCCCCTGCAATGCTTTTCCATTTTTCTACTTTCTTTACTTATTTCTGTTTTGTTGATGGAGTGTTTGCAAGCTTTCTCAAATCATTGGGAGAGGTGAAATACTTTAAATGATAAAATAACATTACCAGGAACGGCCAATGGCCCGTGAGGTTGTGAAAATGAGGTTGACTGTTTTCACTGCCCGAGCTGGCCCGCTCTCTTTCTGTGCTGTTTGTCCAAGGCCGAGAAGCAAGTGGCGAGAGAAGGTGCCTTTGCTATAGGAGAAGGGCCCATCCTATTAGGCTCCCCTCCCTGTGGCTGGAGATGTCTTGTGTCCTGAAGTGGCCACAGGGTTGCCCCCAGGGCTGCTTGATGAAGCCTTGTTAATAGGCCTGGGAAGCACCAGCCCCAGGCTGTCCTCGGGCTGGGAAGTGGCCTGTCTGGGCTCTGAGGTGGGAATCTTGACCAGCTGCTGGTTAACAGGTGTTCATGTCTCAGCCCTGCACCCCTGCCCTCAGGGGAGCTCCAAGGGAAAAGGGATCAGGTGTGCTCATGGGTGTCCCCTGGACCCATGAAACCCAAGCTCTGTGGCTGGGGAGTGGGCTCAGGCCTCATCAAGGGGCTGCCCTTCCAGCTGGGGCCTGTGCGGTGCCCACGGGGGTGAGGGGTTGGGGGAGAAGGGAGGGGAGTGGGTCACAGGAAAAGCATACTGCTCAGCAAGGGTGACATTCTAGTATATTATATGTGTCTAATGTGTGTCTCCCCTGCCAGATGTGTAACACAGATTCTATACGCTCTAGGGGGGTAGCACTTGCCTGTCTGGCTCACCAGTCAACCCCCAGTGTCCAGAGTAGCACTTGGCTTATAATAGATGCTTAATAAATATTGGTAAAAAGAAGGAAGAAGGGAGGGAGGGAGGGAGGAGGAAGGAAAGGAAGGAGGAGATTTTGAAGTTCTGGTACGCAGATGGCCAGATTCACCTGAGTGGATGTTGGAAAGCACGGGTTTGAATAGAAAATGTTTGGTAGAGGCGATGTTCCAGGGAAGCGAGAGGAGGCCGGTTGGGACACTTCCAAAGAGCCGGAGAAGGCTTTCCAGGTGAGGTGACCACTTTTTATCAATTCTGCTTTCAAAGTGGGAGATGTTCAATAATCTGCCTCAAAATAGTCTCTGTTATATACTTTTTTGTCGGAGAAGAGTTGGAAAATGTGGAAAGTATAAACACAAAAATTAAAATATCATTCATGCATCACCCAGTCAGAATCTCTATTGGCATTAGGTGTGCATTTTATTCCAGTCTTGTTTCTCTCTCTCTCTCTCTCTCTCTCTCTCTCTCTCTCTCTCTCTCTCTCTCTCTCTCTCTTTCTCTTAATAAGTGGAGCCATCATCTATGCATTGTCTATACTTTAATTACTATTATATTTTAAATATGTCTATCTATTGGAAAACATTTTTAATATCTGCATCTAGTTAATCACATGATACTCGATAATTTACTTGACCATTGTAAAATTATTTACTGTGTATATTTGCAATCATTATGAATAATGATTTGTGAGCATCTCTTTATAGAATGATTTGCATTTTGATTACTTCCATAGATGACAAATAAAAATAGAATTACTCAGTCAATTGAATGTACTTCTCAGTTTGCAGAGACACGAGGAAGAGAAAAAGCAGAAGGACTCTCACAGACTTGGGGAAGATCTGCAGTCACATTTATCACTGCATTCTGAGTGGACACATGAGCTGTGCTGCTGGCCCTGGTGGAGGTCATGGAAAAGATGATGATGGTTTGGAGGTGATGATAGTGGTTGTCATGATGATGCTGACGATGGTGAAGGTTGTGATGATGGTGTTAGGTGTGGTGACTTGGAGGGTATGGTGACCCGGTGGTGGTGGTGACCTGGTGGTGGTGATGATCTGGTGGTGGTGGTGACCTGGTGGTGGTGGTGACCTGGTGGTGGTGGTGACCTGGTGATGGTGGTGACCTGGTGGTAGTAGTGACCTGGTGGCGGTGGTGACCTGGTGGTGGTGGTGACCTGGTGGCGGTGGTGATCTGGTGGTGGTGATGACCTGCTGGTGGTGGTGACCTGGTGGTGGTGGTGACCTGGTGGTGGTGGTGACCTGCTGGTGGTGGTGACCTGCTGGTGGTGGTGACCTGGTGGTGGTGGTGACCTGGTGGTGGTGATGACCTGGTGGTGGTGGTGACCTGGTGATGGTGGTGACCTGGTGGTAGTAGTGACCTGGTGGTGGTGATGACCTGGTGGCGGTGGTGACCTGGTGATGGTGGTGACCTGGTGGTGGTGGTGACCTGGTGGTGGTGGTGACCTGGTGGTGGTAGTGATCTGGTGGTGGTGATGACCTGGTGGTGGTGGTGGTGACCTGGTGGTGCTGGTGACCTGGTGGTGCTGGTTACCTGGTGGTGGTTACCTGGTGGTGGTGATGACCTGGTGGTGGTGGTGACCTGGTGGTGGTGATGACCTGGTGGCAGTGGTGACCTGCTGGTGCTAGTAACCTGGTGTTGATAGAGTGGTGATGCCCATCTTCTCATTAACAATGTGATAATAGACATAACACCGAATTTCAGTTTAGTTAAGGATGGTATGTCAATAACAGCCATTGTTGGACTAGAAGGAGCCCTTACTTGGATAGATTACAATAAAAATTTGGAAAAATGAGGTTCCTGGACAACATTCCAATGGCAGTCTATATGACACCCATGTTCCACCTTCATATATGGGCTTGTGGGCTGTCTCAGTGTTGCCTGGGAGTGTGTACTTGCAAAAATCATGTGTTCAAAGGCCATATTAAAAAAGGAAATCTGGCATTGAGCAAAACAATATGGACCCAGTACCTACCAACTGCTCCTAATTCCATTTGTTGGGGAGATGAATGTGAAAAGATAGCTGGTCCCTGGGACTTTGCCTTCATAGCTAACCTCTTTTATATATTTTTTAGTTATTCTCTTTCTCTCTTTATAGCATCAGGCCTAGATGCCTCAGGGAAGGACTCTGGGACTGAGGGAGGGCTGGGCACAGAGGGAGAAGCCCACCATCCCCATCACTGAGCATTTAACCCAACACACAGGCTAGGCCTCACTAGCACAAATAAATCATAATGTATTTTCAATTAGTTTGCGCTCTTCTGAGCTGCTGTCCTGAATAATTAGAAAAACAATTCACATTCTGCCAGGAGCCCATGTGAAGTGTTATCTCTGGGATAATTATCCGTCTCCAGTTCAGCTCCTGCCCCTCTCAGGTCAGCCTGGCTGCAGGAGGACACCCAGGGAGCATTAATGAGCTCTCATTGAAGATGTTAAAAAGCTTGTATTGATCTGTTTGTCCAAGAAGGAGGTATTTAAGCCTCTCTGCTGAGGGCAGGAGAGACAGGAACCCTTCACAGAGCTTTTTAGCTGGCTGGCTGGCTGCTCCCGCCTTCTCCTTCCTTCTCTCACCGAGTCTCCACCCGAAGGGCAGCCTTTCAAACTCAATTGAAGGCTTTGTTCTCTACCCTACATGCCAGTCTCCGGCATTTGTGTTTGCGCGTGCAGTCGTGTGTGTGTGTGTGTGTGTGTGTGTGTGTGTGTGTGTGTGTAGGAGAGAGAGAGAGAGAGAGAGAGAGAGAGAAAAGGATGAAGAAACAGGACAGGGAGCCCAGTGAGTGAGTTTGAATCCATAAGCCTATCCCAATATAAATGAATGAACAAATGAATAGGTGAGTAAGTTGAGAAGAGAGTTCTTTTGTATCAGAGAGTGGACACTAATAAATGCAGGAGAGAAGGAAGAACTAGACAATCATCAACTCTCATAGTAAGAACTGATCCAGGGAAGACATTCCAAACACCTAAGTATGATGAGAAACTGGACATTTGCAGAGCCTCAACTTATCTTACAAGATGCTTCTTAATTTGAAAGGGAAAAAGAACTTCTGAGTAGAGAAACCCGGTAAACACCATTTAACCAAATGATCAAAGGTGGCATCAACAATAATGGGGCACCTTGCCCTCACATGCCTCCTGGTATGGCAGGCATAGCACTGCTTCTGTGGCATCCCTGTCTCTATTACCAGGCAACAGCAGACAAATGCAAATTAAAGAACATTCTGCGAAGTAAGTGGCCTGAGTGCCTCTAAATGTCAAGTTCATGAAAGCGAAGCTAGACTTGGATGGAGTGGTTCCAGGTAAGAGAGAGTAAGCAGAACATGGGGTCCTCGTCTTGATCTTGAGCCAGAAAAGTAAATACATTTTGCTTTTAGGAACAGTTTGGGAGAGTTGGTGAAATTTGAATTGGATCTGTGGATCAGATCACAGTGCATATATTAGTGTTTGCTTCCTCTTTTTCCCATCCTACTCTGGTGATTTAAGAAACACATTGAAGTCTTTATGGGTAAAGGAGCTCACATCTGCAATCAACTCTCAAGTGACTCAGTAAACACAAATAATAATGTCTGTGTGTGTATCTATAAATATCTATGTCATCTATGTCCATGTCTGTGATGTCTATGACTATGTCTATTTCTCTGTATCTGTACCTGTGTCTGTATCCATCTGTATCTGTATCTATATCTGTATCTATATCTCTACCTTCCTAGCCATCTAACCATTAACCCATAGAGATTGTGGTGAATGTTAATTAGGGACTCTGGATAAAGGGCTTATAGGAATTCTTTGTATTATTCTTGCAAATTTCCTTCCGTTTAAATATTTTTAAAATATTACAAAAAGGAAGGAAATAAGGAACACAGGATAGAAGGATAGAATGAAGAAAGGAAGGAAGGGAGGAACAACCTGATGTCCTTTCCAGAAATTTCCCTCAAAGGCCCTGGCTCTGTGAGAGGGATGTCAGCAGAAATCAGCCCAATAGGACCTTGTGGCCCCCATCCTCACACACAGTGTCCAGCTCAGCAGATTGTTCACAGGAATAGCCTTGAGTTGGGATTTAAGAGATTAGGAGTCTGGACCCAACCCTGTTATCAAGAAGCTGTGATGCCCAGAGGAGTCTCCCCATCATCCCAAGGTTTTGGGTTGCCTATCTGCAGTTAGGATGGGACTTGAGCATTGAAATCTATGTGGAGGCACAGGCTTCCTTTTGAGTCAAAATAACTGAAGGGATGGACATATGTTTGATAAACCAGGTTATCATGTTAGCGAAATAAACAGGGGACAGTGTGAGAGGAAGGCAGGCATCAGACTGGAAGCCAGAGCACCTGGGTTTGCATCCCGAGCCTTAGCGTCTGCATCCCTGGCAGGATGTTACTGGTGCTGGCCATGCATGGCTCCCAGCAGTCACCCCCTGGACGGCACCTGGACAGAGGACCCTGTGCCCACAGGTGGGAGGGCCTCTAGGGAGATGAGGCAAATGAAGACAGGTCACTGTGGGGCAGGCTTAGGAGCCAGACAGACATGGATGTTGTCCCTGCATCTGCTACTGAGGAATCACTTGCCTCGCTGCTCCTTGGTTTCCATATCTGGCAAACAGGGACAGTGTGGTCTGTCTATTTGGGTAGGTGGAGGTTTCCAGAAAGACAAGCACTTTGGCAAGGCTGGTCCCCTTGTCTACCACCCCACACTGCTCTCCTCCAACCCCCAGACAAGAAGCCATCATGACTGTACCGATGCTGGAACAATGCCATCTTTGTCCCCGGGCCTAACCTAAGCATCAGATCACATTCTATGGACGTGACAACCCGCCCCCTCCCATCTGCCAGCTGAGAATAGTTCATGCAAAACTGCTGATTCTTCTCTCAAAATAATACCCCACCCCCCGAACTCGGCATGCTCAGGGCCCATTCTGAAAGGCTCCCCGCTAATAAGGAGCAGGAACAGGTGAGCCCTGGGCTCTGAGAACACACCTTTTGTCTCCTGAGAGGTCAGCCAGCCATGCGGCCCTAATTAAGAGCTTACATCAGAGGCCCATCTGCCAAGTTCACCACGGCTCTTCTCCTGAACATGTATTCCTTTGTCTCCCCCGCCTGGCTATGCAGTCCTGTCAAAAGGTCAGGGTTCTGGAGCGTGGGACTGAGAGGGTGGGGCCCCCTCCGGAGGCCTTGGAGGGCTGTGCCCTCCAGGCAAGGATGCCCAGACTCACCAGGAGGAGCAGGGGCCAGCAAAGCAACAGACAGCACCATAGTAAATAATAAAAGCCTCCACCAGGAGCTGTGGTCTGGACCACGCTGTGGTGTGTGGCCTTTGGAGCGGGTCAGTGTCGATCAAGTGAGGACGTGCGGTGGATATGCTAATTTCTTACATTAACAAATGTGCTGGAAAAGCTGCGGCTGATTTCTTTCTTGGAGGGAGTAAGTGGAGCTTGCATGTGGCATCAATAATGATATGCTAATGACCTGCTTCCAAATTTAGATGACAAACATTTAATTGGCAAATCACAGATAGAGCCGAGAAGATGGCATTCTTGGTTGGGACCCAGGTTTAAGGTCCAAATGTGAGGTTTGGTGCATTTCAATTCCAGGCCCCAGTATATATAGGATCTCTATCCTGAGATATGGACACATTTAGCGGCTTGGGATTAGTTATGCTGTTGGATGTGGGTATAGCTCAGATTTAGAGCATCCTGGCTTCACTGGGAACTTGCAGAGAATGCCAGCCAGGACCTCCATGTCCCTATTTCAGCTCAGGCACATATGCACATGGAGTATACATGTACACACACACACGCACCTATGCACATGGATGCACACACATACACATTAAGAGTAAGCCAGCTAAGTAAGTCGTCAAAAATAGCTTTAAAGTAAGGAGATGAAAACAAAGGTGAACTAGTTTGTAATGACTTTTAAAATAACTTCTGAGCCCACTTCCATTTTTTCCTGGAACCTGGAATAAAGCATATATTTTTTCATATGAGAGAGCGAATGTGATTGATCCATTCAATTTCCAGCAAGGAAGAAATTTTGCAAAATGACGGGATTTGGATCAAACTACGAAAATGGGAAATAGTTTATAAAATAATGAGTAAGTCCACAGTCGCCCTCAGACTTACTCTTGTTGCTTCTTCAGTCTCACTCATCCTCTTTCCAGTTCACTTTCCTTTATTTTCTCTGCATCTTCTCTTTCTTTCTGTTGTACTGATTCTCTCACAATCAGACTTCCCCCTCTCTGCCTCCCTCCCTTTCCCTTCATTTCTCTGTTCACCACACCAAAGCCTGAGGAAAGTGATAACCTGGGTGAGCCGGATAGGGGGGGCCAGGTCCAGCTGGGTATGGACACTTCTGATTAATCCACACAAACCCCTGGACAAAGAGAAGCACTTGTTTGGCTCTGGCCATGCCAGGGTCAGAGTTTACTGATGAGGAAACTCAGGGCAGGGCAGGGGGAGTTTGTCCAGGGAGGAGGGGCAAGTAGAGGAGCCAGAACAAGAAGCTGAGCCTCTGCCTCTTACCTCCCCTCACCTCTCTTCTCAGCAGCCTCTCCCACTTGGCACCTAGAGCTCTGTAGTGACAGAGGGTTTTGTCATTTACACTCCCAGTTTCCATCCTAGCTGAGCGCTTCCCTACTGGAGGGCTGAAGAAACAAACAAGGACGAGGACTGGCTACTTATTTCCTTTATTTATTTTAATATCTGGTCTTCATTTCCTTTTTTTTTTTTTAATATATTTTATTGATTTTTTACAGAGCGGAAGGGAGAGGGATAGAAAGTCAGAAACATCGATGAGAGAGAGACATCGATCAGCTGCCTCTTGCACGCCCCCTACTGGGGATGTGCCCGCAGCCTAGGGAAAGCAAAAAAAAAAAAAAGAGGGGGGAGGGGAAGGTGGCAGCAGATGGTTATGTGGCAACAGAACCTGAGAAGTGAGGAGGAGCCTTCTGCCACTATGCAAAACAGGAAGCCATTGCGGAGAAAGGAAGAACACCCTGGGTCAGGAGCCATATAGGGTGCCAGCTTCCCGCCTAGAGCTACATAGCCAGGGAGGCAGCAGGTGCATGCTCAGTGCATTGCCTCAGCATCCCAGACACTTGTTTCCAGGTGACTGCTTTCTGACGGTGGGACTGTGGGCAGGTCTTGAATCCGTCTGCACCTGGGATTCCCCATGACAAATGGGATCAAAAACACATAATTTCCCAGCTGGTGGGGCTCAGTGTTTGAACATCAACCTATGAACCAGGAAGTCAGGGTTCTATTCCTGGTCAGGTCAAGGCACATGCCTGTGTTGCAAGCTTGATCTCCAGGGTGGGGCACGCAGGAGGCAGCCGAACAATGATTCTCTCTTGTCATTGATGTTTCTATCTCTCTCTCCCTCTGCCTTCCTCTCTGAAATCAATAAAAATACTTAAAAAAAAACGCACCTACCGCAATGGGTCGCTGTGAGAGTACTTAAGTGATTAACCCCTTTCTGAAGTCAGTGCCCAGTGGTCCTCCTTAGAGATGAAAACATGAGGCCTTCATCTACAATTCCCTCCTTTTGCTCCCACTGGCCCTAATATCACCACCGCCCTTGAGATCTGTGGTGTCCAATTAACAGCCACTGGCCACACACAGCTACTAAGCACTTGAACGGGATGAGTCTGAATTGAGACGTGCTGAACGTGTAATGTATATGCCTGGCTTTGAAGAAATGAGTATGAAACATCTCATCAATAATTGGTTGTATTGATATATTTACACTCCTGCCAATATATCAACTTGTAGACACTATCCTTTAGGGCAGGGGTGGGGAACATCTGATCTATGGGCCATATAAGGCCCATGATTTCATTTGGTCTGGCCCTGCCAGGTCATTAGAGGTGGGTTAACTAAATGTTTGACCACATATAGTGGCTCATTTGTGAGCTGATAATTGTGTATGGGCCACCAATGATGTTGTAAATATCCAAATGGCCCTTGGCAGAAAGAAGGCTCCCCACCCGCGGGTCAGGGCCGGCAGCTCTCGCTGCTGCTGTTGGTCTCCCGAGTGAGCCCTGGCCACCTGTGTGCCTTCTTGTCTCTTTGCTTTTTATCCTGTGGTGTGCTTTGAGATGGATGGGAACACTCACCTTCCAAGTGTGAAGTCACCTTCCCATCGTGCCCGGAAGTAGCCATGCCCTTCCCACAGCTGCACCCGAGCTCTGGGACCCAGAGGGAAGTGGTGCCTTTTGGTAAATGATTTATGGAGACAGCCTGGAGGAGTAGTAACTGTGAAAGGCGTGCATTATTTATTTCCGGTCCAAGGTGACAGTGTGTAGCCTGATAGCAGCCTTTTAGTATATGAGGCTGTGATAAGGCCCCTCCCTGACACTGCCACCCTGCTATCTGATGTCCCCGGAGCTCAACACAAGCTCTCAAGGTCCAAGCGGAGGCTCCAGCAGGAACATGAGTAATTAAACAAAACGCAAGGGGAAATTCACAATCAGGGACAGCCTGGGGCATGCCCCCTCTGCCTGCCTCACTCACCCCCTCTCCCCACTGCTGCTCATGGTGCTGGAGAACAAGCAAGGTGTTTCATGAACACCTGTCATGTGAATAAATATTTGAACAGACACATGAGGAAATAAAGAGTGGATGGAAGGAATCAATAAATTAATGGATAAATTAGTGAGTGAATAAATGAACCAACGAACTTCCGGAAAGTGGATGGGTGGATGGCTTTGTTAGCGAACAGGTGGATGTAATATTGTATGCCCATATTTCTATTAGTCAGATGGGGAAATGGAAGAATGGCTGGTTGGTTAGCAGAACAAAAGGATGAAGGATGAAAGAATGTATGCATGAGTAGGTGAGTGGACGGATGGATAGACGATGGACAGATGGACAAATGGGTTCAGCACAGTGTCGTATGTGAGGCTTTTCCTGCTATTTTTACCGAATGTATATGTCTATCTCCTCCCACTCTTGAGGAGGTTCCTTTCCCCCTCTCTGTTTTATTTTTAATCTCTTAGTACTTGCTGCTATTAAGTATGTAATTTATAAATATGTGATGAAATTTACATATTTATTCATTTGTTTCTTAACATAAACTTCAAGGTGACGTAAGTATTGTCTAGTTTACATAGAACTGCATCCCAAGATCGCTGAACAGTGACAATGCCCAGGCTCTGGGGGATAGAGGAGACAGTCTGCTGGTGCAACTGATCAGAAAGCCCTACCTCAGAGCGATGGGTGTCAGGAGGGCATGACAGGGCTGCTGGCACCTGTTTCCATCCATCTGGGGCACCAGGAGGCTTCTGTAAAGTGATACAGGGGTGGGGCCAACCTTTCGAGGACTGGCTGAGAAGGAGTGAGGACAAGTATGGCAGGCAGAGACCAGGGACTGAAGTGGGTGCCATGTGCCAAAAGAGGAGTCCAAGAGGATGGCAGGACCCACACCAGAGTCCCACAATTGGACTGGGTCAACCAAAAAAGTCCTACAGTCCATGCTGAAGGGTTTGGGCTCTATCTTATGAGCAAGGCAAATGCAGTCCAGTGGGGGCCCTGAGTGTCATGGAACTAGGTCTGCAG
Source organism: Antrozous pallidus (assembly GCA_027563665.1). Lineage (NCBI taxonomy): Eukaryota > Metazoa > Chordata > Mammalia > Chiroptera > Vespertilionidae > Antrozous > Antrozous pallidus. The sequence goes on along the minus strand of CM050515.1, from coordinate 109,026,355 downwards.
AGGGCCTGGTCAGTGGCCTTTGCAGTCTCAACTCTAAGGTCCATCACCCGGGCCCCAACCCAGGGACTGAGACCACCACAGTCCACATGCAGAGTGGGTCTTAGTGTCTGTTCTCTGTATTCTGTAACCACCTGCCTGCCGCTCAACACCCTGCTAACATGCTCATGTATAAGAAAAACAATATCTATGTTTGGTCTCCATCCTCAGTTCCTGGCACAGAGCTGCTGAACCCTTGGAGTGCCCTGAGTGACAGGAGTGCATTTAGTTATTGGTAAGAAGGCCCCTGAAATCAGACCTGGGTTTATGCTCAAGAAGGACTTAGAGTGGGGCCCTGGCCAGCTTCAGGCTAGGACTGGTCACCAGAAAAGGCAAGTGATTATAGGACTGTAGCTTTAAGCCCCACTGACCTCTCACCTCTGGGAATGAAGGGCAGAGAGTTGGAGACGGAGCTCTATGAACCCTGGAACAGGGACATGAGGAGAGCTCCCAGGTTGGCACGCACATAGCAGTACAGGGAGCCGCAGCCCCTTCCGATCCCCTTCCTTCACTCAATGCATCACTTCTCTCTGGCTGTTCCTGAGTATTAGTCTTTATAATAAACCAGTAAGTGTAAGTCAAGTGACTCTCTGAGTTCTGTGCATTCCAGCAAATTTTCCAACCTAAGGAGGGGTTGTGGGAACTTCATTCAAGGCCAGTCATTCAGAAGTTGGGTGCCCTGGGCAAGTAGTTGGTGTCCAAAGTGGGGGTTGTCTGGAGGGACTGAGTCCTTAAGCCTGTGGGGACGATGCTAACTATGGGTAGTTGGTGTCAGACCCCAGTGGATAGTGGGACATCTATTTGGCATCTAGAGAATTGGAGAATGGGTTGTTGGTGTCACCAAACTCTGTAGACATGTGTGCATAGCTCTTCCCTACCCAGTGCCCTAAAGACATGATATGAAAGGCAAGTCCATGTGCCTTTGAAACCTCACTTTATACACTTGGGCATTTCTTACCCAATGAAAGAGGTCCATCTGGGGCTGGGAGGTTGAAGGTAATTATTAAAGTGATACAGGGGTGGGACAAAGTAGGTTTTAAATAAGACAATGGTTAATACATTATAATGCAATAATAATCTCTATGTTTCACCTACGCATGACTGTAAAATTACTCCTGTAACCCCTGCATTTACAATCCTGGCTTTGTGGTTTTTAAAGGAAAATCTATTTATCTCCACAAGCACTATCTGAAAGTCTTCCTAAAGAAGTTTTAAAATTAGTTTTAATTAACTTTCAATGTAAAAAATGGCCTATCTGGCCAACTGAGTAAGAAAGAGGAAGTAGCTGAGAACGAACTCTCTCCCTAAGGAATACATTTCTTTTCTCTATGCTATAGTCTCTATCAGTCACCTGAATTGGACTCGTTTCTTCATGGATACAACTTAGTAATTGGTTTTTAATTCATAGTTACTGTTCTTTTGCTGTGCATGAGGAATTTCTAAGACGATGGGAGCGAAAGCAATGGTCTGACTTGGTCACCTCTCTCTGAGCCCAAGACCAGACAGCAGGTGACAGGGCAGGGCCTGCTGCTCTGGGTGGGAGCTCTTGACGCTGGGTTTGGTCACGTGGTTTTATTTTGTCCAGAGGGATGCTAGCAGCTTCCTGATAGAAACAGAGGAGTTCTCGCATTCTTACATGTCTGCTACCGTCTGGAGATGACATGGCTGGGCTTGTTTTCAGGTTCCAGGAGGACAAGATTCCCCCAGAGCCAAGTCACCATACCCTGAGCTTAGTCCAGAGCAGGTGATCATCCCTCCCCCCCACCCCTGGCCCCAACCACAGACCTGTGACTATGCCCTGTCCAGCCAGCCAGGTCCAGACTAGGTCAGCTTACCCCCAGCTGGTGGACAGGCTCATTCATTAAGTAAATGCCTGTGGTTGTTCATTGCACACTATTTTTGTGGCATTAGCTCGCTGATACAAAGATAAATCAGAGCAGTTTAAAGTGATAAAATGTATTCATGATCATTTAATGTGAGCAACCTTCTGAAGCTATTTTCATTTTAAAAGGATCTAACTGTTGTTTCCAGAAGTACATTGTTAATGATAAATGTTCTCCCAGAGAAGAAATTCAGTGGAGTGATTGTTGGGGGTGGGGAGTTTAAATCCCCAATATCTCAGATTGCTCTCAGGATTGAATGTCCATCTCATCAAATTCGCTCTGTCCCCCTGGTGTTTCTGTATCAACAACTGTGGGTCACCCACCCTCAGCACTCACATGCACTTTGAATTGAGGCTATATTTTTCAGATGTCACTTTTTATTTCACTTTTTTCCTTCAAAAAGGGAAATCCCTTTCCAGGGAGGGACAGAGAGGCTGGATACTCAGGATCCTGACCTGTTGTTCAGAGTAGATCACAGCCCCGTGGTCTAAGGAGATGTCAGCGATGGCAGGAGTAATCTAGGCCAAAATAATCGCAGGATGGATACTGAAAATGAACATTTGCTTTGAGCTCATGGAATGTCATCTCTCTCCCGGTCATCACCACACTGACTCCATGGACCAGGAGGACAGACACTGCTCATTGGCTGACCCCAAATCTTCCCCAACATATCCTTAGTATATTCACTACAAAGGTTTACAAAGGTATAATTTCAATTTTACCATTTCCCTTGAAGCTAAGGATGGTGCTATTAATTGAATTGCATGCCTGCACTGACCCTGTCTCCAAAAGAAATGTTGAAGTCCCTTCCACCCCATAGTTAGGGATATGACCTTATTTAGAAATAGGATTGTTAAAAGTATAATTAGTTAGGTTATGATGAGGTTCTACTCGACTAGGGTGGGCCCTAATCCATTAGGACCCATGTCCTTAGCAGAAGAGACAAGTATGGGCACACAGATGGGCAGGCAGGACAGTGGACACACAGAGGCAAGATGGACATGTGAAGATTCGAGCAAGGTTGGAGTGATGCTGTCACATGTCAAGAGGTCAGTGGGACTTCCAGAGGCTGGAAGAGGCCAGAAACTGTCCTCCTCAGAGCCTAGAGGGCATGCAGCCCTGCTCATGCTTTGACCATGGACTTCTGGCCTCCAGAACTCAAAGACACTGCATTTCTGGTGTTTTGAGCCACCCGGGTTGTGGTACTTGGTTACTGTGAAAACCGGTGCAGAGCTTCACACAGATTTTGCAGTTCATGCCAGAGTCTGAAGTCTCCAGTGGGCTTCTGAGAAAGGGTTGGCTGTCTGATATAAGGGACCCTGTGGCTGCTCCCAGTAACTTCCCATTCTCTCCTCTTGCAATGGAGATGTGACAATTGGTTCTAAGAGAGCAATCTTAGAACAGGGCAGCATCCAAGGATGCGCTGGAGATAGGAGAGCAGAGGCCCATACAGCCTGAGTTTCAAACGCTATTGCTGAGTTGCTATTCCTCACCCCATACTGCTAATATCCAAATTTGAAATTCCGAAAGAATAACTTCATAATTGTTTCATTAATAAATCGTTTGATTCCCTGGAATTTGCAACACCATGACTTTCTTTCTGATCCAGTGGAGTTTGGGTGACCATCTCCTTTGGAAGGAAATCTGCATCTTCCTTTAATCTCTTACTAACACTTGACACTTTTTAAAAATGGTCTTGATGGCAATGATGTAATTGATTTATTCATTTAATAAATATTTATGGAGTGCCTCCTATGTGCCAGTGACTATTCTAAGTGCCTGAGGTGTATCAGCACATGAGACTGACCAGGATCCCTGTGCTGCAGGGCAAAGGGTACACCTGCTCCTCCCCCTGCAGTATTTCCTAGGTCCCTCATGGAGCATGTCTGTCTGGTGAGTCCTTCCGATTTTTCCTTCTCACAGGGCCCGAGCCAAGCATTTTATCACTTTTCTCCAACAGAACCAGGGAGCACCACACCTGTCTCACTCAATTGCAACTTAAAAATTCAAACAAGGACTAAAAATCACGGGGCTCTGCCTTTTCAACCACTGAGAGGCCATCGTGGCATCAGCCTGGACACAGAGAAATGGGGATCACTGGACTAGGGTCCCCTTCTCCATCCCCTTCTGCTTCTGGGCCAAGCAAGACCGAGGTCTGTTACTGCGGAGAGAAGCTTAGAGAGCATTAAGGTTCGTCTCTATGGTTTTAACATTCCAACAGACTCCTTTGGTCTTTAGAAAAGACTTCAGGAGCCCAGCTGGCTCGGCTCAGTGACTGAGCATCTATCTGTGAACCAGGAGGTCATGGTTTGATTCCCAGTTGGGGTACACGCTTGGGTTGGGGACTGGATGCCCAGTTGTGGGGACGTGCAGGAAGCAGCCAATCAAGGGTTCTGTTTCTCTATCTCTGTCCCTTCCTCTCTAAAAAATACTCTGGGAATCTTTCAGCTTCTTGCCTTCTCTGCCTTTCTTGAGTGACAGTGTCTCCACATTCCAATGTATCTTTTTTTTTCTTCTTTTTTCCCACAGCCTGCTGTGGATCTTCTGACATTTTAAGGATCACCGGGAGGTGTTCAAAGTTAGGATGTGTGTTAAGAAGACAGACATCTTTACTGGTGCCTTTTCTATATTAAAAAGAAAAAAAAATCTACATCTAAATTTAGTGAGGAATATATTCTAAATCGGGCTCTTTCCAGAGAGAAGAAAAACAATCTAGTCTTTTAATATAATTCCAAATATGTCTTCTCAATTGAAAATTGTTAGCATCATTTAAAAGAAGAAAGATTCAAGTTGCAGTAAAAAAAAAATCAATATGGGGGGAAGTGGACTCTATAAATGGTCTCATTCAAAGGGCCATGTTTAAGGCTGCCTGGTGACAGATTAAGAAGGGGAAACTTGAACCAGACTTCTGACCTGTCCTGGGGTCAGGGGTCGCCTCCGTCTGTGTTGGGGCTCCTTTGACGACTTCCTGTATAATTTGACTATTATTTGCGTGTCTGGGTGCTGTCTGACCTCTGAGTCTGGAAAAGCGAGACGGGCAGCCCTCATGTCCTCGCCATATGGGCCGCTGCGAGGGCGGGCACGTTTCCTCAGCGGGGAGGGGAGGGGGGGCTGTTTGATCCCAGGTTAGAGGAAGAAGCAGGCCTGGGATCTCCGAGGGACAGGAGGAGGAGGCATCAGATGACAGGCATGGCCGAGATTTAGGGCCCCTGGCCCCCGCCAGACACTGCTGAGGCTGCAACTAAGTTTGGAATTTGGAGGCAGATCATTTACAAAAGGAAAAGTGGTGCTGAGGACATTTCAGATGGCAAGCAGGCTTCTGCCTCGAAAGTCTCGCGAGACTGGATTTTCCACCTCCAAATATATGCATTTGCAATGCAGACTCAGGCCATAAGAAAATGGGCTTTGGGAGCAGAGACAATGAATTTTTATTTAAACTGTATGTCCTCATAGAGACTGTGTTTACAGGAAGTAAAAATAATACCCCAATTCCATTACTTTCCATGGCAGGGTTTCTTTTTTTATTATATACATTTTTATTGATTTGAGAGGGAATAGAGAAGGCGAGACAGAAACATCAACAATGAGAGAGAATCATCGATCAGTTGCCTTCTGCATGCCCCACATTGGGGATGGAGCCCCCAACCCTGGCCTGTGCCCTGACCAGAAATCGAACCATGATTTCCTGGTTCACAGTGTGATGATCAACCACTGAGCCACACTAGCTGGGCCACGGCAGGCTTTCAATGCATAGATAGAAGCTTTGCTTACTAAAATGAATAAACATATCTCTCAATTTGGGGGAGTTAATAAAAAACATACACAATAATTAACGGAGCTTCTAAGCAGGAGCAGATAGTTTTCATGACTCACCAGCACCAGCAAAGCAAACCCCGGACTGTCTGGCCTCTGGGTCTGGCCTGTGAGTCTGGCCTGTCGGGCTTCCCGTGCGCATGGACACATGGACACACTCATAGGTCTAAGGGGCCACAGGCTTTAGTAAGCAAAGTCCTGAGACCAAGGACGACATGTTCCAGTGTGTCAGGTGCCACCCTCTACTTTGACCCCTGTCGCAGCCTCCTGAGATAGATGGAGGCGTCAGGAGACCCTCCTTTCTCAGCAGGGAGGGGCTGAGCAGCTGGCAGTAGCCACAATGGGGGCAAGGGCAGGAGTCCAGCACCTGGGCATCGGGACAGTCACTGGCAGGGTGGACAGCACGCACCTGCCCAGGACATGGTGAGGGAATGAAGAGGAACCTGGGATGGATGAGCTGAGGGTGTGGCTGAGATGCTAGGCTTCTGGAAGAGAGGCTGTTAAAGCCTGAGCTGGGCCGGGAAGGATGGGGAGGCTTGGCAAAGAGAGAGAAAGGGAAGGTGAGGGTCAAAAGGAATATGGAGCTCAGTGCTAGGTCAGACTTTTAAATAGCGTTGCACACAATTCGTTCAATTTAATGGACACGAGAGAACCACGAGCAGTCAGTGTGACCTATGCTGCCTCATGAGTAGAACTGGATTCGATCCCAAGTGAAGAGATATCCCAAGGACCAGACCTCAAGGTCACCCCAAGAGCAAGGACCCCAAAGTCATGTGCTTTTTCTGTCTCAACGGATACTTCCGGGTTCCAGTTCTGCAAGATAAGTGATCTAATTTCTGAAATCTTTCAAGCTGCTCTAGTTTAGAGTGTGGGCTTTGGAACTAGTGAGTATAGAAAAGAGGAAACACCCTAATTGTGGGCACTTTGGCCGTGAGCTCTCTCTGAGGAAGATTCGTATCTTAACAAAAATATCACTTTGGGGAACCAGCATTGTCCGACATGCTCATCAACACCCAGCGGAAGATGCCATGTGAAATGCAGCAGCTGGCTGCTGCGGGTCTTCCTGGGTCGGGGACAGGTGTGATGAGACCAGTCCTCACACATGTGGGCTCCCACTGCTGAGTTTCCCCTCTGACTTAGGCCCTGCCACACCTGTGTCGATCTCACCCCAAAGCTGAAGATGCAGGTTAGGACTCAGGCTTGGATGGGAAGAAAGTACTGCTGTGAGGATGCTGAGCCAGGGGCTCCGCAGGCCGCCTCCTGCGTATCCCCCTGCAGCCTCCCACAGGTGTGGCCCGCTGACCAGCAGTGGGAGAGCTGGTCCTATTTCCTACTCAGGGCTGCCTGCGCTTTGCATTTCTTATTTTTGCTGGAGTTTTTGAAGGTTAACATTTTTGCTGTCCTGAAAGAGGATTAAAGGGACGTAGCCCATAAAGAGAACCCGTTATAAGATCTGGGTTAAAGCTGTGGCATGACCCTCCCTGCCCTGAACCACGTGGTCACTCCTTCTTCTGGGCCTCAGCTACATCATCCAAGAGTGATGCAAAGGCATTGCAGATTACATCTTCTTTGGGATCACAGGCCCCAGATTCCAAGCACTGGATTATCTTGTCTTCAGTGCTGGAACTGGCTGGGGCTTGGTTTTAAGAATCCCTCGCCCCGGGCACCTTCATCCCATTTTTAGGCCGGACCTGGGGAGTGTCAGGCCCTCATTAAGGATCAGGAGGCTCCATCTGCCTCTGTCTTTCCTCTGAGATGACTGCCAGACAGCAGAGGTCAAGGCCACATGTGCCCTGCCATCCCTGAGCGGGAGAAGGGAGGGTGGGCGGCCCAGAGCTGCCTGTGTGCAGGGAGCCAGACACAAAGGGGTTGCTATTCAGAAGGGCTCTCTGCAGCCTGCAAGACACAACTGTGGCACCCAGCACAGCACGCGCACCCCCAACACCAAGTAGTCTTGTTATTTTTTTTGTGTGCACTTCGCCCTGCAGCCAGAGAAAGTGCAGATAACTGGACGGTGTCCCCCTCACTGACGTCTGTAGGGGATGGAGATGAGAGTGCACCTCAGCCCTCAGCCCCTCCCTCCCTGGGACTTGAGGTGCCCTATGTCAAGGATCTCAGCCAAAGGCAGACTAATCCAAACTTAGAGGCATGTGTCTGCCTCCAGAGGAAATGCTTCTGGCAAGGAGATGGCTGTGGAGTGTGGGGTGGGCGAGGAGGTCCCCCATACCCTTGGATCTCCACCTCTGAGCTGGGGCCCCTGGACCAGCCACCGCTCTCTGCCTCCACGGGCGATAAGAAAATCTACTGCCATCAGTCTCCATGAGAAATGAACAAATTATTACATGAGAGCAGGGCCTGGCCAATGGCCAGAGCACAGGCACACTGACCTGCATCCTCCTTGTCACCATTGTCACTGGGTCACTGCTTCATTGTCTGGGACTGAAACCAGGGAGGGACAAAGTTCCTATCTGTCTCACAGCTCAGGGCCAAGGCAAAGGGACAGAAGCAGTTCCTGGTGCTTTGTCCTGAGGTTCTGTGCCTGCACGGGGTTGCCTGGGGAAGGACCCAGGGCTCCCATTGCTCCTATCCTTGATCTGGCTCATTTCCGAGGTGCCATCTCATAACCAGAAAAATAAAAAAAGAGCAATGCGCTTTTTGTCACTTGAAAGTCCTCATTACAAGACTGTTCCCTTGGCTCCTGGAGTTCTTGTGTCATTATCTTCTGTTGAAAGAATTCAAATGACATTATTTGCATGGAAACGCGCATACCGAAGATGCCATCTAGGCCGCAGACTTGCATTACAATGAAGGCAGGATGACTGTCACTGGGACGTGACATTCTTTATGCTGTTAAATTGAAAGTCACTGCTGGCAGCTCTAACCGCTCAGCTCCCCTGCAAATACATCGCTTGGGATGCAGAGCGACTACTTTAGGGTGTCCACTGCAGGTACGCCCAATGGGGCTCACCCAAGATCAGGCACAGATGTCTATCCCGTGGGGGACTTTGGGAGCTCGCTCAGAGCCCGCACAGCAGGATCGCTGAACCACTACGACCTGTCCCCACAAACACCGCCAGGACGTATGTCCCTGTCCCTTCAGTGGTTTTTCAAAGCAGCTCAACTTGGGCGTGTCTGCAGGAAACCTAGGGATGACCGTTCCCTTCAAAACAGAAGCACATTGTGGAGAGGGCCGAGGACCTAGCTGTCCTCTCCCCCATGGAACCAGGTCCCTGGAGGCTGGTCCCACAGAGTCCAGGTGGTCCAGGACAGGGACAGTGCGGACGTCAGATGGGGCAGAGGATGGACAGGGAGGTGGGAGTGCATGGCCCCGGCCTAGGGTGAGGGAGAACACATAACCGTCTGAAGAGCCAGACTGTCAGTTATGATGTGCAGGAACGAACCAGATGTGTCTCACTGACGGGGGGCAGACAGGAGAGCCGGGGCCTGGTTTGTCAGATTGCCAATGGAGCAAAGCCTGGAGTGCGTCACCCTAAATTCTATGTCTGCCAGGCTGGCTCAGCACATGAGGACTGGACAAGAACAAGAGAGAAGAAAAAGAGAGAGTCCATGTGGATAAATGTAGGCAGCATTTTAGAGCCAGAAAATTAAGACAGAACTGGCAGCAGTGAACAAAAGTCACACCTGCAGGAGTGGCAACAGGAATGGGAGCTGGAGCAATGCAATCGGCAGGCGATGCTCAGCCAACATACGCAGCTCGGCCGCCGGCACCTTCTTTCTGGCCTTTTCTCTCTGTAGGGCCTTGCCTCAGCCTCCCTCTGGGCCTCACCTGCGCCTCCCCGACCCCTGAGCTGAACCTGCTGCACCCGGAGCAGCACCACACCTCCCCGCCTCTCCCCCAAGACCATCACCACATGGTTTGTAACTGAGTGAAGCCTGAGTGACCCATCGTGGGGAGAAGGTGACGGAGACGCCCCTAAGCCCTCCCACCGATGGGTCCTCATGAACTTAGGAATCCCATTTGCTTGCAAACTGAGTCCTAGACTCTCTGCAAAACAGCACATGCAGTGACACAATGAAGTATGGGGTAGAAATGAAATATCATAATTAAGTTTTCTCTGGGGTGGCTACAGCAAAAGGCAAAGTCCCCATGATGATTGAGAAGAAGCGTGAGAACAGGGGTTCCATGGAAATCTAATGGAAGCGCCCTTCAAACCCAGCCATACCAGCGCTCTCTTGGCCTCCTGGGCCTTTTGAACCAGGAAACTGCTCCTCAGTGACCAAGGACAGCACTCAAGGGAGTTTGTAGATGGAAAGCATTGCTTCCAACTCACTCAAAAGCCCACATTAACAGGAGCTGAAAACTTCACTCTGAGTCCTCCAGGCCGCAGACAGCTGAGGACACGTCGGGTATTATGATCCCTCCTACGCTGTTCTTCTTTCTCTGGATTGCTGCAGCTATTTGGGGTCTTTTAGGGTTTTTTTTTTTACGTACAGTATCATGTCATCTGCAAATAATGACAGTTTTATGTCTTCTTTTTCAATTTGGATAGCTTTCATTTCTTCTTCTTGTCTAATTGCTATGGCTAGCACTTCCATATGGCTAGCACTTCCTGGGAACAGGAGTGGTGAAAGTGGGCATCCCTGTCTCATTTCTGTTCTTAGGTGAAATGGTTTTAGTTTTTGCCCATTGGATTCTTCTGGAAGAGAGGGTTACGTGCTAGGTTTTTTGGAAAATGGGAGGCCTGCAGGGAAGGGCAGTTAGGGGCAAACAGGCTGGCAGGGGAGTGGTTAGGGGTGATCAGAATTGCAGGTATAAGCAGTTAGGGGCAATCAGGAAGGCAGGCAGGTGAGCAGTTGGGAGCTAGCAGTCCTGGATTGTGAGAGGGATGTCTGACTGCCTGTTTAGACACATTTTAATGGAATCGGGCCTAAATGGGCAGTCGGGCATCCCTTAAAGGGTCACAGATTGAAGAGGGTATAGGCTGGGCTGAGGGACATCCCCTGACCCCCTGTGCATGAATTTCATGCACCAGGCCTCTAAAATATATAAACAAAATGTCACTGGGTCCCATTTGGGAGATGTCCCCACCAGGTCTCCCTCTTGGATACTCTCAATGCACATGGGGATTAAAGGCTCCAGAGAGTCATTCAGAAAAAAATCTCTTAAAGATTCTGAAATCTTTACAAACATCTTTTGTGAGGTCTTTGCAGTCTGCAGGTGGGGCATCATTCAGACGAGCTGCCTGGCTCATCAGGAGTAAGAACAGAGGGGTCAGTGAGGTCGGAGTGACACACCTGGTTTGCCTTGGAACCTGTCCTCCCCTGAGGGGTGTTCTGTCCAGATCCCATTTCCTCCAGTCTCATCCGATGACCCGAGTGAGGGGGAGCACTTCAAATAGAATCAGCTGAGATTGTGCTTTTACTAACAAGACATTGATGATCTGATCCTATTAAGATGAAGTTGGGAGGGTTTTAGGCACAGAAATAAATACATATAAAATGAAGGAGAATGCAATCACTCCTTAGGAATTAGCGATCCTGCCTTTTTCTATGCGCATGAGGGAGAAAGGCCTCCAGATTGAGGGACTAGAAGGGAGAGGGGTGGGAAGAGACCCACAGGAAGATATTTTTTTGGGAAGGGGTGGGGTGTAAACTACTTAACTTGCAGATAGAATTCTTGTAAGCTTCTTATTAATAAGACTATAATACTCTTATCCAATGAAAGACAATAAAAAACTTTAGTATTGCATTGTAGGAAGGATCAGAGATTGAGGAGGAAAAAAGGAGAAAATGTGGCCCTTCAAATGATTGCTGAAAGATCATCATAAAACCAGTCCTTCCTAGTTCTCCCCGCTCTTTCCAGCACAGTTGTTTGTGTAACATGGCTTGCATCTTGTGTCCCTGACTTTGTAACCAGGTTTTCTCTTCTTTACTTTTTTTTTCTATTTTGGCCTAAAAGGACCAAAAATAAGCATCTATTCTTTCCAATTCTTTCCTGACATTGTCTAACATTACTTTTTTCAAGTTGATGGATCATGGTTTAAGTAACCGAGACTCTCCTGTTGAATCATTATTTTTTTTCCTAATTGTATAGGTTTACTATTATGCATACATCTGCTAAAGCATCTTTTGTACAGAGGTTTTGTATAAATCAGGTAGGTGGAGAGCCATTGTGCACAGCCATGTCTGGGCTGCCCAGGGGGCCTAATCTGGGAATAAGAAGGTGACACACCCAGTGGGGACAGGACTCAGCAAGAAGGGAGTCTCCAGATTCTGCATCCATTTATTCCAGGCCAGCTTCACCTTTTGTGGATTGACTCATTAGCTAACAACTGCCCTCCTCGGTTTTAGCTCGTGTCTCTATCACCCTGAACCATGAGAATCCAGGTGAGCATCGGATCGGACATAGGTCCATCTAAATCCAAAGCGTGTCTATGTTCTTTCAGCTCCAGAAGGAAGAAGAAAGGAGAAAAGCCAACAGGGAAGAAATGATGCCACCTTAATTTATCAATCATCCAATCGGAGCATCCCAGGATCTCCAGAGAGACAGCCAGGTAAGGCTGAGACATATGCATCTTTTCTAAAGAGCGCCCTTTCCAAATCACCTTATTTTGATGGAACTGCAAAAGGCAGTACTATTTTGGGTTCTAGCTATGATAAAGCTGAAGCTGTTAGCTAGGGACTTTCATGAGAGATTGCACCGAAATGTCAACAGATGGCTTGCTAATCATGTTAAAAACTACTCATTTCTTTTTCAAAAATGGCATTTCCCCCCAGTAAGTAGATCAGAAAGTAATGTTTATGATATAAAACATATTAGTCACTGTGCCGTTTAATTATCCTACTTAATCATCAAGGTCATAATGATAATTGTTTCTAAAGATTCACACCTCTCTCTTCAGCAAGGAAGCTTATCCAGGGTACATGGTCAGATGCACTTAAAAGGACATGCGCATTGAAGAAAGACAAGAGCATCAGACATAAAGTGGAGTGTAAGGATTCACCAAGCACTTGGCAGTCAGTATCTATGGAATGCCCAGCTTTGTGGTGTCAATTTGTGCCCAAATCAGGGGCCCCGTTTTCCTCCCGCAAAGAGAAGGAACTGGAGTCAGAATAGTATTCAACCATGATTCATCATGGGGTCTACCATGTTTTCTTATGAAGACAAGTGGTGGTCCTTGTGAGACTGCTGGACTCAGCCAGACCCTGAGGACCACACCGCCCAGAGATGGGGTCTGTACTCTGGTTCCTTGGTCAGGCTTTCCGTGTACACTCCAGAAATACTCTGCAGTAATTAGAGTGCACAGTCCAGGTTTTGAGCTCCATCCCCAGTAAGGGGCATGCAGGAGGCAGTCGATCCATGTTTCACTCTCACATTGATGTTTCTCTCTCCCTCTTCCTTCCTATCCATCTGAAAACCAATTAAAATATTTAACTTTAAAAAGACACCAAACAATCCACAGAAAAACTATAATGAATCAGTCCAGGGGCTGCCCATCTCCTGTGCCTCTCACTCCGCAACCCGGTGGCCTTCTTGGGCAGGACGCCTATTTTCTTCCCATTCCCCTCTCCTTCTTGATCAGCTCCTTTGTCTATTTTACCTCAAACACATTCCCAGAGCTTGCTCCAGTCAGTGGGTATCCATGACTTTCAGCTCAGATCCCTGCAGCTTTTGGCAACAGGCTCAGGATTCCTCTCTCATCGCCCTTGGCAAGAGAGCTGCTTGACTCAGCTCATCTTCCCAGCCAATCCACACGGAGCTGAGGTCCATGGCAAAGTCTTATTTAGCCTGAAGCTAACGGAGCTCAAGATTTATCTCTTCCCTTGCAGGGCCCCCTCTCAGGGCCTGGGAGGAACCCTAGGAATGTGTGCATGTGGTCATGTGTTTTTGGAACATCTGCCCTGGTAAGATAGTTCATTCGTGTTGGTTAAGACAGTGGGCTCTGTCTGCCCTGACTTCTCCCCTTCACACTGGCCCAGTCCCATGATCTTGGCGTAACCAGGGTGTTTGGGGGACCTAGAGAAGGGGAAGGTGAGTTGGAGATACACTCGGTTTGGGTCTGTGTGTTCATAATCACTTCCCAAATTAGCAAAATTCTATTGCCTTTCCTGATGTGAGGGATGGTCCTGCTCTGGAAACATGCCCTCTGTCTGTGGTGCTAACTCACCTGAATGGTGACAGGAAGGTGTGCTGCTGGGGTCAGGTAGGGGAAGAGTGTGGCCTCCATGTCCAGGCCTCACAGTACATGAATAGAGGAGAAATAGGCTAGCACATTGTGCAGAGACAGAAGCTATAGTGTCTGAGAGCACTGGGTTCTCAGTAATGCCTGATAAAATGGAGGTCCTATCCCATCAGAAATGTACTGGATCACATGGCACAGTCAGGTATACACAGAATACTTTTTACATCGAACCTGGTTTGTGCCCTAGCTGGTTTGGCTCAGTGGATAGAGCATCAGCCTGCAGATTGAAGGGTCCCAGGTTCCATTCTGATCAGGGCCACATGCCTGGGTTGCAGGCTCGATCCCCAGTAGGGAGCATGCAGGAGGCAGCTGATCAGTGATTCTGTCTCATCATTGATGTTTCTATCTCTCTCTCCCCTTCCCTTCCTCTCTCTCTCTCTCTCTCTCTCTCTCTCTCTCTCTATATATATATATATATATATATATATATATATATTTTTTTTTTTAAATAAACTGTTTGTAGGGGAAAAACCCACAGTAAAACTGCAGATGGAAAACATATCCTTATATGAACTTTGACAGTGGTGCTCATGCGTGGCCACACCTTAAAAATCCACATGATGTTCCCAAGAATAAGTTGAAAGAAACTCTTTCTAACTACAATTAATTTTAAAAATGAAGTAACTTTCTGGTCCCTCTTGAGTCAAAAAATGACCTTTGAGGAAGGTGAGACTTAGGGAAATCATGGCACCTGCTGCCCAGACCCGAGGACTCACTAATGGGAGATGTCCCTGCCCTAGATTTTCCCTCTTTCCTCCAGAGGATGCGGGTTCTCAGGAACCCACTTCCCTGTAGCTGATGGCCAACAGGACATAGCAACGGAGGCAGGAGATTGCATGTGAAACTGCAAGTATTACAGAAAAGCAGTGAGAGGAATGAAGTGTTAGCTATTTCGGGCCAGCCCTCTGCACCAGGCCCCTGCAGATATCAACAAGTTCACAGGAGAGTGTGTGTGCTTCTCACACTTCTATGACTTTGTTAGATGTGTTCACAAAGATCGAGTGGTTACATTTCAAATGCCTGGAAAGAGGCAGACAAGTACCTGTGAATCCTGCAAATGCAGAGTCCACACATCATGGGGATCCAATCCCAGTCTTCTATTAATTCATCACGGTGTTAATTTGGGGCGACTTGGTAGTGGAACTTCTTGTTGTTGAAAGTTTACTTGGTTCACCCCATCCCCTCCCAAGCAAAGCCTACAATCTTGTCTGGGGGGACTCAGTCCCCAATAACTCAGTGCAGACATCTTGCCTGGCACCTCCTGTGCCTCCTGACAACACAGGGTATCCTAGTTGAATGACAAGAGCTCAGGGTCAAGGCAAGTCTGCCCCTGATGGGATGGCTCTGTGGAAGATCACCCTTCATGTCGGTACCCAGCAGAGCTGAGATATCCTCACCTGACTCCCAGCCCCCTCTCTCTCATGGTGACACCTAAGGGTGACACCATGTGTGATGAGAGGTGGGGTGGTATCTGATGTTGAAGGCTTGGGGTTAATTTGAGAAATGAATGAGCTGTGGTCTTTCAGCTCTAAACTTCTAGCTGTTGCTAATGGGGTCCCGGGTGGAGGGAGGACATTCTCCTAATACTCTGCCTGGGGTCCCTTCTCAGGCTGCCATCCCACTGGGTTCCTCTGTGTCAGCCAGACCCATGCAAAGCTGACAATGGGCACAGCATGCAGAGAAGGCAAAGGCTGTTGTTCTCTGCCCTCCAGACAGAGACCAGATATTAAACCGCCACCACCGTTGGCTTTTTATGTTAGTGTTATGGTAGCAAGCAGCTATATCCACTAGACCTTCTGTCTCCTATTGTTCTGTTTCCTGGAATGTTCTGAGAACTGAAAAAAATCCCCAAGCCTATCAGGGGCCCCTAGGCTGCCCAAACATTCTGTCGTCCATGTGTGGCCATGCCATTGCCAAACTAACAGGGGCCTGGTGGGCTGTCCATAGGCTATAGCTCTTCTCTTGTGCCTTGGGAATGGAGAAAGCCACCCAGTCAGCATGGCTCAGTGATTGAGTGTCAACCTATGAACCAAGAGGTCATGGTTCAATTCCAGGTCAGGACACATGCCCAGATTGCAGGCTCAATCCCCTGTGGGTGGCATGCAGGAGGCAGCTGATCAATGATTCTCTCTCATCAGTAATGTTTCTTTCTCTCTCTCCCTCTCCCTTTCTCTCAGAAATCAATAAAAGTATTTTTTTCAGAAAGGGATAGAGATACCCAAGTAACAAGAGAGACAATAAATTCATGACTTCATTTGCTGATATTGCTTTGATTTTAAATTAATAAAATAAATGCACTTAAAAACACAAACCAAACTAAGCATTGCATGTGAGAGCCTCAGAGACCGTCAGCTTAAAGCAATCTGAAAGCTATGCCTTTTAACACAGACGTTGGCCATGAAAAAGACCTCGTGGGTCATTAAAGCTCACCCCCTGCCAGAATCAGAGGGGCACTGGGCTCGTTTGGGGGGTGTAATTGTCTCAAATTCTCTTCCATTTGAATCAAGGGAGGATCGGCTGAGTCCTGCCTCTGGTTAGTCACGCTCTGTGGGGTGAGACTCAGTCACCACTGGCGCTGGCAGCTGCCCTCCTGACACAGGCTTGGTTTACAGCCGGCTCCGAACACAGGCCCTGAGGCCATTACCCCCATCACTACCTGACCCTAGATATGGCCAAGACCTCAGGGTAGGCTTTGATCGGTCCTGGGAGATTCTAAGCCAGGCCTCCCTTAGCTGTGTTTCAGACACGATCCCCCCCAGCCCTGTGGTTAATTACATTCATCCCCACGAGTGTCTGGCTGGTATCTGCTCATCTCGGCTCCAGCTCCGGTCTCCTGTCCGGCCACCTCTGCATGTCCCCTGAGAGAGAAACCCGCTGAGACCACGTGCTTGCAGGCTGGCTGCGTTTCATTCTTGCTGTGTTTAGATGTGTTAGAGACAAAAGTCTGGGGAATTTCATTCTGACTGTCAAGAAGATACAGCTCCCAGAAGACACAGCTTGCTGTCCCTGTCCAGCATGTGACGGGAGTTTGACACTCTTGCAGGAATAGTTTTGTCATAACCCATCGCTTGCCGCACTGTCGATCCAATTATTAGGAACAAGCAATCTGTCGTCCTATTGTTTCCTTCCAATAGTCCCAGAAGTGGCAGTTGTCAAAAAGATACCACTTTCCAATTTGAAAAGAGGTGAGGGCAGCAACCCCAAATAGCATCTCAAGTATTTCTGAGGTTCCTAGAGGCCAGAGGTCAGAGAACCACATAAAACAAATGTCCTGGGATAAGTCAACTCCATCAAGGTATTTTGGCCACTTTAGAAGGAACACGTTTCCTCCCAAGCCCGGTGCCAAAGCACCCATCCCCTCGCTACCAAAAGCACCAGCCTCCTGGGCTGTTGACATGGGTTGACCTGGTTCGTTCTACTTATTAACGAGGTTCTTGCTGTCTCCAGCCTTGATGGAATTCAGTGGTCTCCACGTTGCTAACATCAATGGTTATGAAGTTGATGATGGATTGACACACACACTTTTTTAGAACCCCAAAAGGGAATTCCTGATCCAGCAAGAGATCTGTTCTTTCTCATTTGTGAATTTATTGATTTTAAAATGTATAAAAGTATAAGGACTAAGGATAACATAATCTAATGACAAAACCATCTGTATCGCATCAAAGGAGAAGCCAACATTCAGAACAAAGCAGGTATGTGACAAGCAGGTGTTTAAGCGTAGGACTAATCTATAGAATGCCCTATATCAACTGGTTGGAATTTGGAGTTTACTGCAAAGATGAATCTAGGAAGCCCTTTCTGACATGGGCACTGGATGGGGCTGTTGTAACTAAGGACCATGGATACCTCCCAGTGAGAGGCTAAAACTGAGAGAAATGTATGTTTTCACAGTTCTGGAGGCTGAACATTCAAGATCGAGGTGTCAGCAGGGCTGGTGTCCTTTGAGGCCTCCCTCCTTGGCTTGTGGACAGCCACCTTCTCCCAGCCTCACATCACCTCCCCTCTGTGTGTGTCTATGCCCTGGTCTCTTCTAAGAGGGCACCAATCCTCTTGGATAAGGGCTCAAAACTGGTGCCCTTATTTCAACTGATCTTTTGAGTGATCCTATCTCCAAGTACAGGCACGTTTTGAGGTCAGAGCTTCAACATATGAATTTGGGGCAGGACACAATACAGCCCATAATAGGCTCTTTATGTTATCACATCACCTCTACATTCTTTTTTTGATTAAAATATTTAAAAAAAATGATTTCAGACAAAGAAGAAGGGAGAGGGAGAGAGAGATATACATTGATCAGCTGCCTCCTACATTCCATCTACTGCAACCTGAGCATCAGGGCATATTTCTAGACCAGGAATTGAACCTGCAGCCTCTCAGTGCACAGGTAGAGGCTCAACCAACTGAGCCACACTGGCCAGGGCACCTCTTCATTCTTAAGCGTTGACTCCCATTAACATTGTTCTGTGGAAGATTCCACAGCTTCATTCTGGAACCATGTCTTCTCTAATCCACAAATCACTTCCAGACCTTCTCACACAGGGCCACTCAATTCCCCATTTTTGCATTCTTACACGTGGCCTCTCCTCGCCTTAGAGACTGGACAAGCATTTACCCCCCAGATCTTCAGCAATTGGTCACCCCGAGGAAGCCCCCTCCTTCCCAGACCTTTCCTATCCCACAGTCCATGCCTTGGCATACGGCTGTGGCTTTGTGGAGACCAGGAGGTTACCTCTCATGTTCCGGAGAACAGCGCGTGCTGAATGCCATGCAATTAGATTATTCTGCAAAATACTCCAGTTTGCAGGTTTATTTTCATTTGGAAAGCCTAAATTGAATTCCAAGTGCTAACATTTACACTGGCCTGGTGGAGTTTGCATTTCCCAAGTGGATACAAAATTTTAACACACGTTTTGGAAGCTCTACACAGCACAGCAATTACTCCAACGTAAACCTAAATAACCAACACATTTTCAAACTTCAGAGAGAGGTTTCATCAGGACTTTTATTCTGAGGCAAAGGAGGCCTCCAAACCACACAGATAAATCACGAAACATCTGAAAACAGGCCTCGTGTTTTCTGGCTCCGACGCCTTCCACAACTGTGTGCTTTGGATACACATCCTTTGACATGCGTGCACGGGGTTCACGTTATTTGGAGTAAAGCAAGAAGTCCAACAGCCACAGCTCCTTCAGAAGACTTGGAGCAGAAGGAGCAGGTCAGGCATATGTGCTGTCACTCAGAAGCTCTTTGGAGCAGCATCTTGGTGAGGAGTGTTAACACTGCCGTGGGCTGCAGTGATTATGAAAGCTTCAGGACCCGGCTGATGTAGCTCAGTGGTTGAGCATTGACCTATGAACCAGGAGGTCACGGTTTGGTTCCCTGTCAGGGCACTTGCCTGGGTTGTGGGCTCAATCCCCACTATGGGGTGTGCAGGAGTCAGTTAGCCAATCCATGATTCTCTGTCATCATTGATGTTTCCATTTCTCTCTTCCTCTCCCTTCTTCTCTGAAATCAGTTAAAAAATAACAAAAGAGAAAGCTTCAGGGAAAAAAAGGAACATCCCCACTAGGGAGACCCGAATGCACAACTCTTGAAGCAAGACATCCATGAATGCCCAGATATTTATTGAGTCTCAGGGAATGCCGGATGCCAGATTTGAATGTCAGGCACACTTGGGTTTAAATTTCAGTTCTCAACCTCCTTTGGAAAGATCATACCTTCCTTGTACCTCCATCATTTTATTTGTAGAGGCAGAAACACAAGTGAAAAAGATATGCTGCTAACTGAGAATTATCTAGAACTCGGGACATAAATCATCCACACCTATAACTTAGAGATGGTGAACAGAAAACTGCTCAACAGCCAAACTTCAGGATTTTGCAACCATGGTGACACAGGGACATACTGTCTAGGACAGAGTCGTGATTTTTTGCAGAAGAGGAAACTTTCCTGATGCACTTCATCTGAGTCTGTTACTTTTTATCCTTAAGACTAGAGGCCTGGTGCATGAGATTTGTGCACTGGCTTGTGGGGGGGGAGCGGTAAGGGGAGGGTCCCCAGTCCAGGACCCCTCAGGGGATGTCCACAAAGAGGATTGGGCCTAAACCAGCAGTCAGACATCCCTCTTGCAGCCTGGTGCTCTCACAGTCTGGGATCCCTCACTCCTTACTGCCCACCTGCAGCAGAGGCAGGAGAAGCTCCCAACACAGCTGCTGTGCTCACCAGCTGCGAGCCTGGCTTCTGGCTGAGTGGCACTCCCCCTGTAGGAGCTCACTGACCACTAAGGGGCGGCTCCTGCATTGAGCGTCCGCTCCCTGATAGTCAGTGCATATCATAGCAACTGGTCTTCTGCTGTTCGGTCAATTTGCATATTATGCTTTTATTATATAGGATTATAAAATTGTATGCCAGGTCTCACCTTCCTGATACACACCTACATGGGGAGAGGTGGGACTTTTGCAGCATTCTCTCTGGAAAAGTGAAGTTCCTAAGTCCAGTGTTAGGCAAAGACTTTTGCATCAGAAGGATTAGAAGAAAGAATCCAGACTGTGGTGCCTGCAATCTGTTTATAGTGTTAGCTATGAGGGCTGGTCACCCCATGGAGCCTCATTGGAGAGGGGCACCAGTCCTGGGCCAAGGTGGAATGTGGAAGAAAATGAAAGATGACTAAGAATCAGACTGATGAGAGAAGCCTGTGCCTGGACACAGTGGAGAGATTTCTCCAGCCTGAGAAGAGATTTGGGTCGGCATTGGGTCATTACTTCCTGCCACTTGCTGTAGAACCTGCCCACATTACCTCCTTTGCAAATTAACCTGATTTGTTCTACTGTGTGGATTTAGCTTTTTCAGCAAAACCTTTCTCTTTTCATGGAAAATCCTAAGTTCATGACTCCCTAATAAAGTTTCACTAAGGAGACAAAATCAGGTGTCAGGGAAGAGTCCTAAATTATTTTACAATAATGATTTCTTACATTTTCATAATAATCCTGGAAAATGATACTACTCCCACTTTATGGGAACCGCAGGGTAGAGACAAGGGGAAGGAAAGTGAAGATCTTCCATGTGAAATTTAAGGTGGCCCTCACTGTAAGGTGTTCACCTTGCACGTGCATGACCCCAAGAATAAGTGCCTCCTTAAATATGGCTCCTTAGGTGCCTCACTGGCCTCGCTTCAGTTCTGGGTTTAGGGAACAGGTTCGGGAGGGTGGAGATCCAGCCATCCTTTCTAAGTTGGATCCAGTTGGGCTTTGAATTTCTCCAAGGTGAAGCCATCTGATATTTTTTGGCACCTCTGGTGGCCCATGCTACACTGTCCTGGAGACATGTCCCCACAAGGAATGGGCCCTAGACAATCCCAATGAGCTCTGCATCTGGACAGATGATCACGTGTTACATACAAAGACAAGCAGCCTCAGGGCTCTCCAGAAGCTCACACACCATCCAGGGAGCTGGGTCTGGTCCCCAGGGCCACCTGGAATCGGAGCCAATCAGAGCGGGACCAAGGCCATGCCCTTGACTTGACCCATGCAGGGAAGCAGAGTGAAGACAGGAAAAAGAACAGGGCTGATCATCGCAGTGGACTCAGGTGAGGTCAGGAGGGAAGATGGGCCAAGCAGGACTGGGTGATGGAGATGGTGGAGGGTATAGCCATATTCCCAACAACCCTCCTGGGAACATAACTGTGCTTGCACCCTTTGGTGTGGAGCATGGTGTGCCTGTCCGGTCACTTCTCCACCACCTCCTCCACATGAGAGGCATGGGTTGTGACTGTTGTCTGGGAGGGACATCTGTGATTCCCCCCTCCAGGCACAGGCTCTGGCAGGGCAGGGGAGCCACCCAGACATTTGGCCGGTCCCTCCATCTGTTTGGGGAATCCTGCAGCCCACAGGCCTGGCCAGGGCCACCTGTGAGGCTGCATGTTGGGTTTCAGGAGAGCATTTGTAGAATGAGACATCATTTGTCTGGTTAGGTCTTAGCCAGATGACAGAAGGTGGAAATACAGAAGCTGGGGGAGTTTACAAAGGGGGTCTCCTCAGGGGGCATGCAGCCTGGGGCTGCCTCTCCCTTCCACACAAGTTTCAGAAGCCCTGCTAAGCCAAGTAACTTGCACATGTCCTCCCATAAGAGCTGAGAGCATCCTGCTTATGAGATGCATCAGTTCATTTCAGTGAGTGCATGCTTTGTGCAAGGACTGTCAGGGTGTTCAGAGGCCAACAGGACCACAGGATGTGGGCATAGAACTCCAAGGTCCATGTCTTTTAAACCATGAGTTGCATTTCAGGCTGTTTCATTCATTTAGCTACTCTGGATCAAGGGCCACAAGCCTGTAGGAGTCCCCCCACCAAAAAAAAATTATGCTGAAGCACACATTTGTTCTGTTTTTAAATATGTTTTTATTGATTTAAGAGAGGAAGGAAGAGAGAAAGAGAGAAACATTAATGAGAGAGAATCATTGATCAGCTGTCTCCTGCACGCCCCCTACTGGGGACAGAGCCTGTAATCTGGGCATGTGCCCTTGTTACATGGAACTCTGGACCCTTCAGTCTCCAGGCCGATCAATGCTCTAGCCACTGAGCCAAACCGGTTAGGGCCACACATTTGTTTTGTTTGTTGGTTGGATTGCATAACTGCTCACTTAGGTCTCCAGAACTCTGACCCTAACACCATGGAGAGGTGGATCCACCTCTTCCAGTATGCATTTATATGATAGCTAAGCTGTTCCTTCATAAAATGATCTGTTTCGAATGATTGGACATATTCCCCATCATGAAAATAATGTCCTTTTTTGCTATATATTTAATGTAAACAGATATAAATAACAACAACAAAAAAATCAAGGCACTCCGTAAAAATCCCTGTACCCCATAGCAAAAGGTCATCAAAAGAATGGTCTAGCCGAGACCGGTTTGGCTCAGTGGATAGAGCGTCGGACTGCGGACTGAAGGGTTCCGGGTTCGATTCCAGTCAGGGGCATGTACCTTGGCTGCGGGCACATCCCCAGTAGGGGGTGTACAGGAGGCAGCTGATTGACTTTTCTCTCTCATCGATGTTTCTGACTTTCTATCCCTCTCCCTTCCTCTCTGTAAAAAATCAAAAAAATATATTTTAAAAAATTAAAAAAAAAGAATGGTCTATATCTTGGGCAAATTCAGACCTTGTCTTACTGCAATTCATTTATTCATTTTTCTCTTTCATTTAATCATCAAACATTTTAGTGGGTCCCTCTCGTGTTCTGGATATATTCTGGTTTCCTGTGTAGGAGCAGAGCTGTTTCTATGAGTTGTGATTTTTTAGGGTGTGTTTGTGAAGGATTTAATCAAGCTTCTGTAGAGACACATAGTGTAACAGTTGAGACTGCTTACCTTTCAAAGCATTCTGTGAGCCGCTCATTGCAGCCATCCCTGCCTTTCTGTTCTCTACCAGCTCTGATGTAACCCAAGTTCAAGTGGCAATGGAAGCCATTCCACATTCCACTTGAGGGTTAGCAGGAAGTGGGAAGTTTCCATATCAAGTTCAACTCAAAGTAGGATTCCCACTACACAACAGTGACCTATGGATTATGTGATTATTATTGGGGTGTAACATAACACCCTCCACTTATAGGAGGGGATATTAAATCCTTTCAATAAAATCATGTCTTATAACTTGTGCAGCCACTGCAAGCATTCATAGGGAGATTAGGAGTCTGCTTCTGATTATTGTAAAAGACCCACTAGGGCAACACATATTCATGCCTCTTCCCAGAGAGTTTCTTAAAAAGAAAATTATGCAAGTGTACTAGAGGGCAATGCAAAGGGAAAGTGTTGCAATTTTCTTGTTTTTGTTGATAAAGAAACTGAGTCCCTTAGAGTGAATTGATTGCTCCACCATTGTATTTAAAACATCTTTAAGTAATTTAATACTCTCAGTATCTGATGGATCTTGGTTCCCTCATGTACACATGATTTAAATTTTAGTTTTTCAGTATGCAGGGTTAAAATACAATGTCAGAGGGTTTCTGATTTTATAGTACATTAGAAACAATATATCCATTATTTTAACAAATATTTATTGATTGGGCTCTTGTGAGATAGGCATTCTTCTAAAACTATAAGGATAAAGTAGGGAGCAGAAGAGAAAACATGCCTGTACTCAAAAGGTAATGAGAGAAGAAGGTAATAAACCTAACTATTAAAGTAAAACTAATTTGTGATGATCATTCGCCAAATAGCCAAATAATTATAATAGGGGATATGACAGGGAGTGAGGAATTTAGGTTATCTGTTTATGAAAAAGCTCTCTGGAGAAGAGACATTTGAGTAAACTCATTGTGACAAAAGGGTGACTACCCTATATAAATTGTTGAGAGAACATTTCAGACTGAGAAAACAGCTAGTCCAGTGGTCGGCAAACTCATTAGTCCACAGAGCCAAATATCAACAGTACGACAATTGAAATTGCTTTTGAGAACCAAATTTTTTAAACGTAAACTTCTTCTAATGCCTCTTCTTCCAAATACACTCACCCAGGCCGTGGTATTTTGTGGAAGAGCCACACTCAAGGGGCCAAAAAGCCGCATGTGGCTCATGAGCCGCAGTTTGCTGGCCACTGAGCTAGTCCAAAGACCCTTGAGCAGGAATTAGAAAGAATATCCACTGAAAAATAAAAGTAAAATAAAAGAGAGCATTGTCTGCAGCATCATGGGCAAGAGGACACGAGAGGGAACATCGGGGCAGATGTGGGTAGGAACCAGGGCGTGCGTAAGCACAGGCAGGGAGTTCTTGTTTTATTATAGGTGTGAGAAAAATTCACTGGAGTGTTTTGGGTAAGACATCGGTGCCATATTATTTGCATTCCAGCAGCATCGTTGTGGCTGCTACGTGTGGAATAAAGGAGTTGAAGAGTGGTCTGAGCAGGTAGAGCAGGTGAGAAGCGGTCTGAGTGGCAGTAGGAAAGATGGACCAGATGCGATAACTCAACATCTATTTAGGAGTTCGCGTGTATAGCCCTTGCCTACGGGCTGAATTTGTATGGCTGGTGGAATGTTTGAAAATGTTGGTCAAGTTTTCAAATTGGGAGGTTCTCCAAAAATATACCCATCAAGCAGAAGCAAGCCAACAAATTTAATTCTTGGCCTCTCCAAGCTTCCTACCTTTACTCACTGGTTTTCAAGGCACTTGCTGATTTCCAGGTATCCCTGGAGGAAAACAGCTTCAGCTAATGTGGTAATGGTGCCATCTTTTATTCTTCTTTTAGAAGATAAAACTGTTTCCTCGCTTGGGTGCTACCCTTTACAAATCCATATATAACAATGCTGTCCCAGAGAAATACAATGCAGGTCACATGTTTTAAGTGTTCCAGTAGCCATAATGAAAAGAGTAAAAATACAACCCATGGGAATCAATTTGAATAATATATATTTTTAACTCAATATAGTTAAAATTTTCACACATACATCAGCGTAAAGTATCAATGGAATATTCCACATTCTTTTTTTTCCATGCACATCTCAGAAACCTAGAATCTTACACCTCAGTTTGATCACCTGCATTCCAATTGCTCAACAGTGATATATACAGTTGGCTACAGAACAGACATCTTTGACTTGGAATGTTTTAGAATTCCTGCAGGAAACCTAAGCCAATGACCTCTTGTGGAAATTCATTATTTGTGTCCCATCACAGATGCTGAACCTGGAGCATGAGACCCCAGGTCCAGCCACTGACCTTGCACCAAGTTCTTGGTGGTCTAGAAGAGAAATGACGAGCAGCCTGACCTCTAGCTGTCCCTTCTCTGCCTGACAGGGTTGGGAGCAGGGGCTGTTATCAGCCTTAAGGCCCACTGAGTGCTTCGTTCTTGGCCGAGGTGGGGAATTTCAGAAGCACTTCTTTGAAGGATGCAGCAGCCTGCTGGTTTTCGTGTGTGGGTATTTCCCTCTGTGGAGCAGTTTTGCCCCGAGCCGTCCTCAGATCTGATAGGGGAAGATGGGTCGGCTTACTCAGGACTTGGCCAGAAAGCCTTGCGGTGCATCTTCAGGTCCGTGGGAAGTGGGCAGGGCGGGTCAGCCTCAGGGCTTGTCCCATGAGTCAGGACGAAGCTGAGCGATGCCAGGCGGCGCTCTCAAAGATAAGAGGTGGCCTGGACCCAATCTCTGGACTCATCACGCACTGGCCCAAGTTACTTCTTGCAAAAGATGAGGTGTTACCCTGTCTTGGCCTGGCTGAGTGTCAGCGAGAGAGATTCATCTCCTCACCTGAATTCCCCTCTCAGCTGCAGTGGGCCAGAACTGTCTTCAGGCAACTCCTGCTGCGATGGAGACAATGAGAGACAATTCGGGTTTCAGGAGAAGTGAGGGAGAGCTTGGGACGAAGCAACCTGTCACGTTGACCTAATTGTGAGCTCTGGGTAGCACCCACTTACCCCGAGTTAAGAAGAGAAGGGAAACATATAAACAGCTTGACAGATGGATAAACAACTAATAGAGAGAGAGTTTTGTTAACTAGATTCATCCAAGTCCCTGTGAATTCCATAGACATCTTATAGGAAGTGCTGTATGTCCTCTACCCAAGCTTTCTCCCTTAGGACATGCTCTCTCAGTACCCTATCATTGCCCTGACTTCCGTATTATTCATCTTTCTCCTAAAATTTTTATATAGAGCCAGCTAGTGTGACTCAGAAGTTGAGCATTGCTCCATAAACCAAGAGGTCACAGATCAATTCCTAGTCAGGAGCACATGCCCAGGCTGCTGGCTCAATCCCCAATAGGGGACATGCAGGAGGCAGCCAATCAGTGATTTTCTCTCAGCATTGATGTTACTATTGCTCCCATTCCCTTCCTCTATGAAATTAACAATAAAATATATATTAAATAAAAAGGAAAATTACCCACAATAATGTTTCTCAAAATGGCATCAGGACAAACTTCATTATACCTCTTCAGATGCCAGTGGGAAGGAGCATTTCTGTCTCCTACCCCAGGATTTCTGAGCTACAAATGGCCTTTGTCCCAAGTACCAAGGTGATGCTAATGCTTCTTTACAGTTGGGAATGTTCTAGAAGGTTGTGGACTTCTCATCTTATGTTGTACCTTTGAATCACCTAGGGAGTTTCAAAAATACTTCCTGGGCTCACACTCAGATATTCTGATTTAATTGCCCTGGGCAGCAAGGTTTTATAGAATTTCTTAGAGATCTGATGTCTGTCCAAGGTGGGGAATCACTGTTTGAGTTTAGGTTATATTTCCTGTGCCATCCCAACAATCCTTTAAAAGGTATTTAAGTGCCTCCAACACACACACACACACACACACACACACACACACACACACACATGCTCTTCACTGGGGTAGCTGCCTCAGCCTCACCATGGTTTCACCTGTCCCACTGGCCCCAGGCATAATTGTGAAAATGGGTCACATCCCAACTTTAACACTTTGAAGTTGAGACTTAATATCATGAACCAGGCAGGGAAATAGTTTCTGCTTTCTTTGCTGCAACCTTCACTTGTCAGTGAAGATTCTGATACACAATTCTCAGTGCAAAGAGTAATCATCCAAACAGATCCCTAGTCACCCTGCCAAGCGCCCACCCAACTTCCAGGCCTTGGCAAACGGATGCCCCCCTAGTCCCCAGCCCATATCCCAACAGTTATTTGTATGATTATCATTTTGAACGTCTTATTTCAGTTCACGGTTCCACAGGAACACATGGGTCTGGAGCCCGGGGCGGAGGCGATCTGAATCCTGCCACAGTCACTTACTGTTTATACCTGAGAAAGGAGATGCATTTTCTCCCCTTCCGAGTAAATATCTTCTCCATAGTCTAATTTATTTTCAGACTGAAAGCCTGAGGCTGTAATTTCCTCGGGGGCTACAAAATGAGTTTGCAGATGACCAAGGCCGAATGGAGGAGAGGGTACGCCTTCAAACAGCAGGCCTGCGGATGCCCAGACCTGGGTCCCTCGGACGCCAGGCTGCTTGTCACTGTGGTCGGCTCCGGAATCAAGACACAACACAGGTTATTTTCTCCCACAATCCCTGCTGGACATCTGTCTGCCCACATGAGCATGGCAGTGTACATTTCCTAGGCCATTTTGCCAGGACCTACATTTACTAGCTGTTGGAATATCCTATAAAATTGAAAACCCGACCATTTGTAGGCATCTTTTATTTTCCTTTTTGTGTGCTTGTAGGCAAAGTGAATTATTAGTATCTTTTATAAGAGAGATTACTGCACAGATTATAGCTTATTATAAATATTGAAAATGTTGTTAATACCACGGTCTGCAAACACAAGCAGCAAGCTGACTGTGCTCCCAGGACCTACTAGGCAAATAAATGGCAAACCCTCAGTTGCACCTATTTCCATCTTAATTTAAGGCAGATAACATTTTTTTTCTTCTGTAGAAAAGTAGATATGAATTGATGAGTTAATTTTTACCTTCTTTCTTTTTTTTTAAAGTTCTTTTCTTTTTCTTCTGTGGCTGGGTGGTATTATTCTTTTCTTTATTTTAAACTATGAATCCTCTCACCTTTTTTACTTGAATATATATATATATATATATATATATATGAATATGAAATTTAAATGTGATGGAATTGACTCAAGACTTAATGAAATCATGAATTTTTAAGATTTAAATATAATTTTTGAATCGATCTTTTTCTACTCTCACTCAATATTTTCATTTTTCTTAGGTTAATAAAAACATTCAAATAAAAATGTGTCCCATCATAGTCCCAAAGCCCCTGTGGCAATGTGAACACTTCACCAGATGCCTCTCAGGTGGATGTGGTGGTAGGCAGCCTTCAGTATGCTTTCCAGTGAACCCCTCTCTGGGCTTGCGAGTCTTTTTGCTTTAAATGTTTTAATAGATTTTTTTTAGAGAGAAAGGAAGGGAGAAGGGGGTTACTGCCAGGCTGTTTTTACTTGTACTTTTGTAAAAGCAAACACATGCTGCTAATATCTAGCAAGGGGCATTTTCAGACCCTCCCATCTTCCTTTGCTCCTGGCAACGGGAGAAGTGAGTTCTATGTTTTGATAAAGACAACTTCAAGGACGATGCTCCAGAGATTCATCAGACAAAGAGGGCTTGAATTGGAATGGCCTTCGGAGGCCAGAAGGATGATATGTGCTCTTGAATTCTCTCAAGAGTTGAACTGGGGGGAAGTAAGAGCAGCTTACAAACCTGGGAAGTGGCAGTTATCCTAAACACAAGAGGCTGAATTCAGATGAGGAGCTGGGAGGAAGTGAACAGGATCAGTGTCAGGAGGATAGAGGAGTGAGGGTTAGTAGCCAATGTCCTAGGAGCCACCAGAGCCTCTGGGCTGGCTATCCTTGCCTTGGTTTTTCCATCTGCTTAAGACTCTTCATTACACAGCAATGGCACCGGAGCCATTCTACATCAGGGCTTCAGAGTGTCCTGTAAGAGAGTCACCAGATCCCCACCCTTTTCTGTTATAGATTTGGTAGCATTGTGTGACACATGTGGTAGAGTTGGGTGGCCCTTTCTAAAGTCCGCCATTAGAAAAGGATGCGAAATGGAAACTCATTCTTTGGGAAGCTGGGAGAGGACATAGTCCTATCACCAGGGTCCTTGGCTTCTGGGAAGAGCTGGATTGTGAAGTGCTCATCCGAGCCCAGATGCCTCTCTAAACCAGCCCTCCCCCCACCCCAGCCTTACAGCCATCATGTGGCTGCCGTGGTTGCGTCTCCACTGTAATTCTTGGTTGAAACGTCTGGACCAGAACGTGAATTACTACAGAAGGGGGTGAGCATATTGGACTGTGGTAAACCATGCTTAGTGGTGATTCTCTGAGTCATTGCCCATGGTGCCAGTGTCCCTGTTGCTGAGCGGTAGGTATGGGAGCTAAACACTTTGGATGATTCCAAGGGGAAGTGTCCTTAAAGGAGAGATATTGGCAAGCATGTTAGGTTGGGCAGGGGGGAAGATTCAATGACTAATTAGGGGAACCCTATATAATAAAAGGGTAATATGCAAATTGACCCTAATGGAGGAATGGCAGGTCCCTATGACACCCACTGACCACCAGGGGTCAGACAGTCAATGCAGGAGCTGCCCCCTGGTGGTCAATATGATCCCACAGGGGGAGCTCTGCTTAGCCACAAGCTGGGCTGACAGCTGGCCAGAGCCTCTTCCACCTCGTCAGCAGCCCTAAGGATGTCCGACTGCCAGTTTGAGGGGAGTGGGCTTAAGCCAGCAGATCGACATCCCCTGAGGGCTCCTGGGCTGCCAGAGGGATGTCTGACTGCCAGTTTAGGCCTGATCCTCCGGGGAGTTGGCCTAAACTGGCAGATGTGCATCCTTCGAGGGCTCCCGAACTGTGACAGGGTGTAGGCTGGGCTGAGGGACCCCCTGAGTGCATGAATTTGGAAGCACTGGCCCTCTCGTATACATATGTATAGGACCACATTTGCATCTCGAATGAGGTCATTCCTGTTAGTTCCATGTTCCCTAAGGTTAACCTGGAAGGTGAAAGTGGGCCTGGAATCTGAGAGGTTTGAGCATAGTGCATAGCCAGTGACTCTCAGACGTTAATGACCCTCAGAGTGACCTTCAGAGCTTGTGAAAACACAATGGCTGGACCCCATGCCCTGGGGTGCTGGCTCAGAGGTCTGCAGTAGGGCCCAAGAGTTTGCATGACTAACATGCCTCCAGGTGACACTCATGTTGCTGGTCCCGGACCCACTTCTCTGGAAACACTGCTATGTGCATGAAAGCACCAGGGATGCCTTTGAGCAGAGATATCATACAGACTGACAGAGGTTGTCTTGGTCCAGGTGGGGAAATCCTACAGGACAACACCTGCCTCCCATGATCCCTACAACTTGTTGTCTGTGATGCATGTGTGGCTTTCAACTGGCTCTATAGTTAAGGGACAGTAAGGTGAAGATTCTCCAGATGATGGTAAGGCTCTAGCTTTTCAGTGCAAATGTACCCTATGCCCTCCTGTGTTAGGTGGGGTGATGGCTTTGCTTTTGGTATAGGCGGAGTTAAGGCCAGAAGCAGAGGAGGTTGGATGTTCTCCCTCCAGAAAATTACCCCCAGTTCGCATCCAAACAGACCTCTAACGTTCTTCTGGGCTCTGCCGAGAGAAAGTTCTGCTAAGGCAAGAAGTCTGTATTCGCGTGTGTGGCCGAGTGAGGTTGGCAGGACAGAAGCTGCGATTTTCTACCTCCACGGCCAGACCTCCACTCTGAGCTTGCCAGGCTCAGTCAGCAGCTGGCACCCGAGCCAGCAGTAATGCGGACTGGCTCTCTTCTTCCCCTTGGCTTTCTCAGAAGACGCAGACAGATGAAATAATACTCCGCTGCCCCTTGCCCCTGCTGTAATGCAGTCCATTTGTCTAAATTACAGACTTCAGCAATTATTTGCCTGTCTTTTTTGCAGATGGAAGGCAGGTTATCTACGCTGCAAGGAAAGGTGGCAGGAGCAGCAGTAGCGTCATACCTCCTGCGCTTCTGTAGGGAGGAGCAGAGGTCCTTTGAGTATGTACCAAGGGCTGTGCATTTTGTACGTCACTTCCTTGATCTTCCCTTCAACTCTATGGGTTGAATATTGTCATCAGTCCCATTACTCTGACTTAAAATTTTATTTTTGAAAACTTTTGGATTTGCAAAAGCATTGCCAAAATAGGATATAGATTTTCCATATACTCTTCACCCAGCTTCTCCTAATGGTTCTATCTCACATAACCAAGGTATATATATATTTTTAATACTATTACATTAAAATTGGTACAACACCATTAGTAAAGTTACAAACTTTATCCGCATTTGGCCCTTGTTTCCACAAATATCCTTCGCCTGTTCCAGAATTCTGTCCAAAACATTACATTATATTTATTAGTCACAGCTCCTTAATCCCCTCCCATCCAGTACAGTTTTTTTCAAAATGTCCTCAGTTTTTATGATTCAGACAATTTTGAAGGGTAGTTGGTAAAAAGTCTCCCAATTTGGGAAAAGAAAGCCACAGACATGAACATGAAGTAATTGGCTCCCCTCTGCAGATGAGGAAACCAAAGGTCAAGGTCATTTACTCACCTGGCCAATGTTGTTTATCTATGAATCGTTGTTATCTCTAATCCTAGAATCAATGGTCTAGCAATACCTCACAACTCTTTCAGAAGGTTCATAAAATAAAAGGTTAATCATGGAGACAATGGGAAGAGATTGGCTTTAAAGGAAAAGGCTACTTGAGGGGGGAAGACTACTCTTAGAATTATCTTTTTGGTGTCCTGGCTCCATTGGAGGAGACGATATCCAAATCTTACCACAAAGTTTACAACAATATCCAGTTTACATAAGTTCAGCCATGTCTAAATTTGGATCTGGGCCTGTTTTTCAAGTCAAACAACACTCATTGAAACTGTCAGTCATCTAGTCGTTGATTAATGTCTCTTTCACATTTATCACTAACTGTAGAAGGAAACAACACTAATTCTGAAATTATTTATGTGTGTTTACAATATTTTTACAACATGACTTTCATTCAGCCCTAGAACAAGTTATTAAAGTTTTGAGTTAGTCCTATTTCCTCACATGAATACTGGGGAAACTGAGTCTCACGATGGAGCAGAGGAGTCTGTCAGCATCTCTCAAGTCATCTAACAAGCATCTGTGACCTTGATCTTAAGAGACATCCTGACATAGTCATTAGCATCTCCATTGGAAATGGGAGGCCGAGATGAGAATCATGGCCCAAGTTCCTGGGTTACAGGGTGGAGGCAATGCTTGAATGCTGCCTGCCCTCCTAAAGCTCTAGCCCAGAGCTTGCTCACTTCCGCCATTCTGTCAGGTCAGGTGACCCAGCATTTGCCAAAACATGTGATGACCTCACAGTCTGAGATCAGCAGTGCATCAACATCTCGTGTATCACCTAGGAGACACCTAAGTGTCACCAAGCCTTGAGCACATTTTCCAGCTCCACTCTGTATACTAAACATAGCATGGATGCCCAAACCTGTTTGGCTCAGTGGATAGAGGGTTGGCCTGTGGACTGAAGGGTCCCAGGTTCAATTCCAGTAGAGGACATGTACCTTGGTTGTGGGTACATGGAGGCAGCTGATCTATGTTTCTCTGTAATTGATGTTTCTAACTCTCTATCCCTCTCCCTTCCTCTCTGTAAAAAAAAAAAATCAATAAAATATATTTAAAAATAAATAAATAAATAAAAACAGCATGGTTAGGCAAAGGAGGTTAAATCAGATACTGAAGTGGTTGCTTTTATTTTCCCCCTTCTGCTGCATCTATATACACAGATACTCTAAAAACAAGCTATTTCCCCCCTTTTAAGTGATGCTTTAATTCAGTCAACAAACATTAAGAACTATCTGTGCACAATACACTGTCTTTGATGCATCTAGAAAAACAAATCGGTGAATTAGGTGAGTCCAATCCTTTAGGAACTCAATCTTTGCGCTGGTCAGTACACTGAGTGGTGAGTGTGAGCGTATATGTGTGTGTGTGTGGTGTCTGTGTAAAGTCATATAATTTCTAATGCATAATAATTCTCACACTATCACTCTGTGGTTCATATTATCTTGCCTATTTTGCAAGTTAAGATGTGTGCCTCTCAAAAAGTTGGTTTCTGTGCTTGGGGCCCTGAGGAAGGAAAAGGAAGAGTTCATACCATCACCTGTGTGACTTGGTGCCCAGTGCACCTGGCGCCAGGTTGCTCTGGCGAGGAAGAGAAGAGGGGGACTGGAGATGGGATGCACACTGTATCACGTGGCCACCGTAAGTCCAAATGTGGCCAATTACAACCATAAACTACTGGGTGGTTGGGCTGGTTGTCTTTTTACCAAGGCGATGCATCCAAGATCTCATGCAGGAGGCAACAGTAGACGGGGATGCTGTCTTGAACATCTTTGTTTGGTTTTGTTATGTGTCAGACCAACATCCTACCCACATTCTCTCCTGATGCTCCAGCCATGTGCTTCTCAATGGAACCATCCTATCTCTGGGGAGGAGACCATGGCACAAGCCAGGGCATTCAGGGTTCAGGATGACCACGGGACCTAAACCACAGGCATGAGAGCTGGCCCTCTGGTTTTGCTGGAAAAAGGTTCTCTTTCTCTGATGTCATCTTTGCCACGACGATGTGAAGTTGACTAAGACAGAAGCCAGCACAGTGGAAACTGGAGCCACAGGGGAGAGAACAAAGGTAGATTCTTACAAATATAATTTGTGTGACTAGATCCACCGCTGCCTGAAGTCAGCCCCTCACTTAGGTGGTTACCTGAGGTCACTTGCAACCTCTCACTTGCAACTGAAAGGTTCCAGGTGAGTACATCCTGTACACGGGCAAGGACGCTGGCAGATAGCAGTGCAGTCGGGGAGAGAGGAGGAAGGAGAACTGGGAGATGGCACGCAGCTCCCGTCAGCTGAGAGGCCTGGACTTTGAACAGTTGCTGGGGAAGTCGCTCTGAGACGCAGCATGTTCCTGAGCCACGCAGAGACCAGCATCCGCGTGTTATTCAAACCTCAGCGTTTTGAATGGGTTTCCAGTTTAGCAGAATCAATTTGGTTCTTCCTAATTCAATGTAAGGCTATAGTTCGAACTCAGAGGAAAAAAAATTAATAGTCACTCCCACCTTGTGTGAAAGCTGCCCTCTTGCCTTCTAGCATCAACTCGGTGCCCAGCTTCCCCAAAAGGGCAAAGAGACAGGGAGAGAAATAAATACAAGTAGTGCCTTTCCATCTCACATCGACATGGGCCAGGGCTCTGGGGCTGAGTGCTTAGCTGCTGGGTAGCCAAGTGTGTGGTTTTATAAAAGGCAGGGTGCGGTGGTGCAATCCCACACCAGGGGCAGGGCAGGAGATTTCTGAACTTGAAGTTGTACTTTGAGGTGAGTCCTCGAATCTTTCCAGGGATGGCCAAGCTAAAGTGTGCCATTGAACAAATCTGTTTCATGTCTGACCGCAGTAATGCTAGCTTCTCCCTGTCTGGGCACCTTCTCGGGACCAGGGCCCCTCCCATTTCCGTCTCCTGACTATTTACTAAAAACAGCTCCTGTCTAGTCCTTATTACAAAGGGGGTGGCTGTGAGGATCAATTAGGAGCAAGTACCACACCTGGAAAGAGATGAGGCCAAAATATGCCAGAGGGAGGGAACAGAGAGGAAGCCCAGAGCAGGCCACCTATGGTCTAGAGATGCCGAGCCCCCTGGGAAACGTCCTTGGGGATTCCATGTGTGACACTGAGGAACTGTTCCCATCCTAGAAACATACACAGGAGCTTTTCTCTCTTTGCAACCAATGCGACTGCGTGGGGAGCCCAGTCCTCTCCAATGAAAGATTTCGGCTAATAACACTCCATAAAAGGTGAGGCTCTTAAACTCATTCCCACCAAGGAGTGGCCATGAACTCGGGTGTGAATTGAAATAGGCTGACATCTAAGGGGAGAGCATCCATTTGACCTGCATCGCATCCTAGCGTCTGCATCGAAGCCCCAGAAACAGGCAAAGACATCGGCTTCTCTTTGATCCTCTCTGCCCATCCTCTCAGTGTCTCTCCTCCTTGCTCAACGCATTCTCCCACAGCCCTGCAAACTTCTTTTCTTAGGGCTGTGAGTTTTTGAAATGACCTCCTTGGTTTTTTCCTTTTACAGATTAATTGGAGCCGAAACCTTCTGCCCCATCGGAGAATATGGTTCTATTTGTGCCAAGGCTGTCCATACATACCTGTGGCCCCTAACGCTAGATAGCTTTGCAGGCTAGGACTCTGGCTCCACGCGAGTTCTACACAAAGCGGGTTTTGGATGGCGACTCATTGACAGTCTACACCATGTGTTTTATCTTTGCTTTTGTTGTTGCGAGTTTTTTTATTCCCCTCCTCTGGATAGATTGTGTCAGAGACAAACACTTGTCTGGGAAATGGTTTGGCTTAGGTCTGTCAACCCTAAAAACCTCTAATCCCCCCTCCCTGTAATGAGCTTGAGACGTTGACGATTTGGTTTTCCCTAAGCCTCTCTGGGTGCCATCCAATCAATGTTTAATTTCCCAAACTGCCTCTTGGAGAAGATTTAGTTCCTTCTGTGTTCATCACAGACAATATTTGCTCCAAACTTTGCACAAAACAAGGGGGGAATGCTGATTTTTTTTCTTGTTTATTTTTTAAAGAAAGAGGTGTTGAAAGTGAGGAAAAGGCCTGGCCAGGAGAGAGCTATGGGGTGCGTGTGGTAGGCTGGCTGGGCTTTGAACAGTTACTGGAAAAGTCACTCTGAGTGTAAAGCAAGACAGACACAGCAACTGTTCACAGCCCATCAGATGGGAATCAGCCCTTCCAGCCCTCTTCTCCACCAGCCACTGTCACCCGTGACAGCTTCCTTCCCACAGAAAGTCCCCGTGGAACCGTTTCCACTCAATGCTGCCCTGTGTCATATCAAGTTCCCCTTGTCTTTCCACATTTGCCTCTCTCTACCCATCCCTCTAATGACCACCGGGCATGGCCATGGGCTCCTCTTGTGAAGTCCTGGGCTCCAAGCCTGTCCCTTTAAAGGACATGATATCCTCTAACCAAACTCAAGGCCACCACTTCCTTTATTTCCTGCTGCATCATTAGTCCTCATCATATCTGTGTCTTTTTTCTCCTCAGTTACCTGGACAGATGGGACTTCTTCTTAGAAACAACCAGAGTATCTGATATGACATACACACTTAGTACCCGATAAGCAGTGATTCAGTTGGTAAAAATGACCCATCCTTGGAGTTTTAAAATGATTTTATTGGTTTGTAAAATACATGCGTTCTCATATAAATGAAATGTGTATGTTACAAAAACTGTAAGGGAAAATAAATAAGTTCCTAAAATGCTTTCATCTGAAAAACTGACTTTTCACAGTTGGTTGACATCATTGTAAACACCCCTGTGGTGCATACACCTTGACAAAAGGCTAGATGACTACACCCACATGCACAGGTGAGAATTTAGATGAAAGCGTTTTCCAAAATAGTTTTCACTTATTATACAGACTACTTTTTAGGATTTTAAAAACATTTTTATCTCTCTATATATAAAAGCCTAATACGCAAAGTGTCCCCTAGGGAGTTTGGGAGACAGAGAGTTTGATTGCATATCATAATGAGCAATCAAACTCCCAGTTTCCCAAACCATTGAGGGGACACTTTGTATATTAGCCTTTTATATATATAGATACAATGACCACCAGAGGGCGATGGAAGGAAGGAAGGAAGGAAGGAAGGAAGGAAGGAAGGAAGGAAGGGAGGAAGAAAGGCAGGCCCCGGCCAGCAGCTGAAGACCCCAATCACGCTGATCCCTGGCTAGGCCTAGGGGCCCAACCTGTGGATGCATTTTGTGAACCAGCCCTCCAGTTTGTATATAAAAGTAGAAAATGCTGATGTGAAATTGTAGTAATTTCTGAACTACAAATTAAATGTCGCTTCACAAATCTGGTTTGCCCTTAATGCCCAGATTTAGTTACAAAAAAAAAAAAAAAAAAAAGAAAAGAAAAGAAAAGAAAAGAAAAAAGAAAAGAAAGAAATCAATTGGAATTTGGGAATTATTGAAATTTTATTGTCTTTAAACATCACCATACTAAAACTTTTAATAATATGTATTGACTCTTTGCCATAAAAGGTGGAGACATTTGCATAAATATGTTTCTCTCATTTCCCATCCCACCCTTTGGGATTTTTTTAAAGTTATATTGTTGCTTTATATTTCTAAAGCTTATAACATATATGTTTTCTTCTATGACCATAAATCCCATAGTTGCTTGTTCTGAGCTCAATATTTTAGCAGATTTAATTCCCAGTACCAGCCCTTATAATTTGTTTTCTCTATTTCTAACTTCTTTGTTTTAATCTCTCACTTTTTCCCCAAGAGCTCATTTCTAAAGTTCTTGAGTTTTTGAGACTTTTTGTACATGAATCCTATACATGAAGGATGTTGGAGTATTTTGCTAATAAATATTATAGTTTGAGTATTTTGCTAAGAAAATTATAGTTTGTTGAAGGAAGAAATAAATTTAGAAATAGAATGTGTTGAGCCAATAGATTCAGATGGGAAGATTGAGGGAAGTAGAGAAGATAAGGAGGGAATGCCCCCACATCTTTATAACCTAAGTACCCCACCCACGGGTGATCCAAAGAATGGTTGGCATGCAGGTGGGTGGAGAGGTAGACATACCTGGTTAAGGCTGTGTTTTACCACAATTTTTGTTTTCTGTTTGCGTGCCCTTCTCGCATTTAAATTTCTTTACAAAAATACACTGCAAGGGAATGGGATAAACTATATTATGGGCTGGGTGACAGCGTCCCTCTGTTTACCTGTTGAGTATGTAAAGAATAAAAGCAATTTGATATAATATGTGATTTCATCAATAGACCTAGACCCTCTTGGAGGACAGCATGGGTACAGTTTTGGAAGGGACAAAATTTGGGATGAAATTGACCATGTCTATCTGTGAATTAGGAAGTACCAATATGCTCTCTAACAGGATTATGGCTAAAGCAAAGGGAAACCAGGTTGAGAGATGACAGAATCATCATAAATGTGTTTGACACACCCGTGGTTGTGATGGTTCCCTGACTTGACATAATTCACTACATTTTCAGGACTCAACACCCATGAGTGTTAGGTGTGTCCTGCAAATGGGATATATATGGCTTTCCAAGATTGGATGCACTGCTTTCTGGTCTCATGACACTAGCTTTTGCTGTGAAGACACCTGGGGTGGCACCGTGGCTCAAAGGGTGTTTGCAGAGCAAGCTGGGTCCCTTTGGCAGGTGGGTCCCTCAGCCTGACCTGTAGGGAGGGGACCAAAACTGAGGGGTCCTGGAGTGCGAGAAGGCACTCTGCAAAGTTGCTGTTGTATAGGGTGTGAAATGCAAACGTAAGTGTGCAGTACACTAGATTCTGGAATGACAATACCCCAGCAACAGCATAACTCATAGCCAAAGGTGGAATCAGACAGCCCTGCAAAAAAACAGGCTCCCTCCTCTCTGATTTCGGGATGTGTCACCTGAGAACCACCCCTGCCAAGTCACTGCAGCTCAGTAGCTCCTGCATTGAGTGTCTGTCCCCTGGTGGTCTGTGCATGTCATAGCTACTGGTTGAATGGACACTTAGCATATTAGCCTTTTATTAGACACCCAGTACACACAATTTATGCATGGGTAGGGTCCCTAGGCCCGGCTGGCAATCAGGGCTGATCTGTGGGGTGACGGGTGCGGCAATAGGCGGTCCCTCACTGGCACCTGCCTTGGCTAGCCTGGGGCCTGCTGGCTGGAAGCAGCTCCTGCATTGAGCATCTGGCCCCGATGGTCATTGCACATCATGGCGACTGGTCGTTCTGTAGTTTCGTCAATTTGCATATTAGGCTTTTATTAAATAGGATATATAGAGATTTTAGAGACAGAGGAAGGGAGAGAAAGAGAGAGAAACATCAGTTTGTTGTTCTACCTTTCTATGCATTCATTGGTTGATTCTTGTATGTGCCCTGACCAAGGATTGAACCTGCAACTTTGGTGTATTGGGATGATGCTCTAACCAACTTAGCTACCTGTCCTGGGCTCCCAACTGTGTGTTTTAACCTCTAAATTCAAGTCTTTATGTAAAAATGAAGTTTTCTTAGAGCACTGGCTATTTTCCTATTGCCCTTAGTGCTGATCAATTGACCAGCCTTGTTCAGTGTCCACACAATGCCTCTCCCTCCTCCTACACAGGGACTCACCTTCCAGCTTGCTCAGCAAAGGTACTATACCCTTCCTAAGAGTGTGGCACATGCTGTTGTCTCTGTTTTAATTGGGTTATTCAGCCATTTTCTGGTTAATATTAATGCACATTTTATCTCTGTAAGAATTTCATTTTGCTATGGCATCCATTTTCCTGAGCTCTGCCATCTTTCTACTATCTTAAACCATCTATTGTATTCCTTTCTGTTTTTTTCACCCCCAAAACACCAATTATCCCAAACTCTTTGTTTCTAGGACTAATCCCTCAGATATCCTATATAATAAAACCCTAATATGCTAAGTGTGGAGTCGGCCAGTCAGTCATTCAACCAATAAAAGTGTAATATGTTAATGATATGCTAAGCTGCTCAACAGCTTACTATGATGTGCACTGACCACCAGGGGGCAGATGCTCCAACTGGTAGGTTAGCTTGCTGCTGGGGTCTGACCAACTGGGACTGAGTTAGACAGGCTGGACACACCCTGGAGCTCTCCCACGGTTGCTCCCTGGCTGGCCAACCTCCTGCGTCCCTCCCTGGCCCCAATCATGCACTGGTGGAATCTCTTCGCCTGGCCTATGCCCTCTTGGAATCCAGGGTGCTTTGGAAGATGTAGGAGAGGCAGTTTTGGACTGACGGCCAAATGACCAGTCACTATGCTGTGCACTGACCACCAGGGGGCAGACACTCATTGTAGGAACTGCCCCCTGGTGGTCAGTGCACTTTCACAGGGGGAGTGCAACTCAACCAGAAGCCAGGCTCGCTGCTGGCAAGCACAGTGCAGGTGGCAGGAGCTTCTCCTGCCTATGCGACTGTTGGATATCCCTCAAGGGCTCCCAGATTGCGAGAGAGCACAGGCTGGGCTGAGGGACCCCACTGAGTGCAGAATTTCATGTATAGGCCTCAAGTCTATCTTAATAAAAGGGTAATATGCTAATTAGATTGAGTCAACTGGACATCTTCCAGATATCCAACTTCCTTCCAGACAAAGCCACAGTGGCAGGGGCTGAGGCAGAGTCTGTTAGGGGTGATTAGGCTGGCAAGGGAGCAAGCAGTTGAGGGTGTGATCAGGTTGGTGTGGGCAGCAAGCAATTAGGGGGCAATCAGGCCAGCAGGGGAGGGTAGTTGGGGTGATCAGGCTGGCAAGGGAGGGCGGTTGGGGGTGATAAGGTTGGCAGGCAGAAGCAGTTAGGGGCAATCAGGCAGGCAAGCAGGCAAATGGTTAGGAGCCAGTGGTCCCAGATTTTGAGAGGGATACTATAGGAATCAGGACTAAACCAGCAGTCAGACAGCCCCCAAAGGGTCCCAGATTGGAGAGGGTGCAGGCTGGTCTGAGGGACACCCCCCACCCCAGTGTACAACTTTTGTGCACCAGGCCTCTAGTCCTATCTAATAAAAGAGTAATATGCAAATTGACCATACCTCTGCTACACCCACAAGCCACGCCCAAAGCCAATCAGGAGCAAATATGCAAATAAACCCCAACCAAGGTGACTGCGGCCACTGAGAGCAGGAGTAAGGCTTGGGTTTTCCCAGCAATGGAGGAAGCCAAGCTTTCTGCCTGCCCTTGCTGACCTAGGCCTCCACTCAATGCTACAAAGTTTCAATTGTAGAAGATAAATAAATTCCAAATACCAGGGCCTCCACTTGTCTCACTGGAGGGCATGGCAGGCCTGCAAACCATCACAGGCCCCTCGCCCAGGCTGCCCCATGCCTTAAGGGAACCCCCGCTCTGACCCCAGACACCCTTCAGAGCAAACCAGCTGGCCTCTACCCATGCACCAGACCTCTAACCTATCTAATAAAATAATAATATGCAGATTGACCATCACTCCAACACACAAGATGGCTGCCCCCATATGGTCAAAGATCCTGCCCCCATGTGGACACAAGATGGCTACCACAAGATGGCCATCAGGGGAGGGCAGTTGGGAGGGACCAGGCCTGCAGGGGAGGGCAGTTGGGGGCACTCAAGCTTGCAGGAGAGGGCTGTTAGGGGTGACCAGGCTGGCAGAGGAGAGAAGTTGAGGGCAAACATGCTGGCAGGAGAGCAGTTAGACATCAATCAGGCTGGCAGGGGAATGGTTAGAGGGTGATCAGGCTGGCAGGCAGAAGTGGTTAGGGGTAATCAGGCAGGCAGACCAGCAATTGGGAGCCAGCAGTCCTGGACTGTGTGAGGGCCATTGGACATCCCTCAAGTGGTGGTCTCAGATTGGAGAGGGTGCAGGCTGGGCTGAGGCATCCCCCCATGCATGAATTTCGTGTACTGGGTCTCTAGTATATATTTATAAAAGCCTAAGTGACTGAAAGACTAAACAATTGAACCACCGAATGACTGATCTACTGTTTGCTGTGATGTGCACTGGCCAGCAGAAGACAAATGCCAAATGCACAGGAGTGGGCTCCCTCCTGCCTGGATCAGGCCTGTGGGTAT
This sequence comes from Antrozous pallidus, assembly GCA_027563665.1. Lineage (NCBI taxonomy): Eukaryota > Metazoa > Chordata > Mammalia > Chiroptera > Vespertilionidae > Antrozous > Antrozous pallidus. The sequence continues at coordinate 108,984,288 of CM050515.1, read as the reverse complement.
CAGGCCTGACTATTCAACACCCCCTGAGGGGTTCTGGATTGCCAGAGAGCACAGGCCAAGTTGAGTGATCCCACGGGTGCATGAATCTGTGCACCAGATCTCTAGTATATAGATATAGTATGTATATTACATCGATGTATGTATTTTAACCTGATTTGTCCTCATTTCTGTCCCTCTTGTCCTTTCCTTCATCATAATTTTTTAAAGCCCTGCTATTTGCTTCCTAGTATTTAGTCATCTTTGAATAGAAGCGGCACTGCTTTCTGGGCTAGTATTTTGTTGAAAGCATCATTTCTGGCATTCAGGTGCACCCTGAGCATCCCACGAAGAAGCCCTGGACCACAGCTGCTTGTGTTGACTGTGGCTTCCTCTCCCTGGAGCACTTTACCTGATTCTCGCCCCTGTTCCTTGGCCAGGAGACAGAACCACAGGAAATAGAGAGGACATGCCAGGACTTTTCTTCCAGCTCCGCCTACCTTGCCATCTCGAGGCACAAGACTTGGTGGAGAGAAGCATCCATGTCCTGTGTTGTGTCTCTCCTCTCTGTGTCTAATCCTCAGCTCAAGCTGCAAGCATCCTTGGAGGGCACGCTCAGGACCATGAGAGCAACTGCTCCAGGGTGTTGGGAGCAAACTGCCTGGTGCCCCAGGAGTGAGGAGGTCTCTCCTTCCACACCACGGTTCACGTTTCATGGTATTTGGCAGAAAGTCTTCATAGTTTGTGGTTTGGGTTTGTGGCCATTTCCTTGTTGCTTTGAAAATGCTGTTCTCCTTTTTACTCTAATTCCTGTGTGAGTGTGTGTGTGTGTGTGTGTGTGTGTCTTAGAAGAAAGGCATTTTAGCTGGAATTAGATCCTCTGATCACGTTTACTTAACGGTTACAGAATGTATACATGATTTTTTTTTTATTTCTTTGGAGATGCAGGAGAGAAAACAAACATTACTACATTGATGGTGAGTTACCTGATACCCGCTCTGTGTTCTGTAGAGACATGCAAGCAGAGAAAATTTGAAGAGGGCAGAGATGCTATAGTGATAGCTCAGTGCCCAGTGTTTAATACGTTGCCCAATAGTCAAGTTCATCTTGAGAAGTGTTTTTGTAATATTTGTTTTAAATTTTTATTACTTCTTTTTTTTAACTTTCTTGGGCTGTTGGGTTCCCAGGTTGCTCAGCCAGCACAGTGTTTCCTGTCCCTGACCCTGACAGCTCCCAGGGGTCGGGCCCAGAGCAGAAGGAAGGCACCGGCTTCCTACGACTGGCTGTCCTTTCAGCTCCAGGCTTTGCGGGTCATCCTGTAATGTTTTTCAGTCTCCGTTGGTGTGAGACGGGGGTTTATGACCATTGGATGAGACTGCACGTGAGAAAGAGGTTTTTGAACTGCAAGGCCAGTTGCCAGGGGAAGTGGCCAGAGATCAGGTGGGAGTTCGGGAGACACAACCTCCACTAAGACCAGCAGCTCTCAGTGAGCTGCTGTCCTCGCTGAGCCCCAATGTCCCAGCACTTACTCCATCACTCACTCCAAGCTTCAATAAGATGCTCACACAAGCGGAGTGCTTGGGGGCAGTTATAGGAAAATTACTGAAACTCAGTTAACAACTGGCCTCTTCCTACTTCCCTGATAATGTCTTTTTTAATATATTTTATTGATTTTTTACAGAGAGGGAGGGAGAGGGATAGAGAGCTAGAAACATCAATGAGAGAGAAATGTTGATCAGCTGCCTCCTTCATATCCCCTACTGGGGATATGCCCGCAACCAGGGTACATGTCCTCGACTGGAATCGAACTTGGGAACTTTCAGTCCATAGGCCAATGCTCTATCCACTGAGCCAAACCATTTCGGCCATACTAATGTCTTTTCTCATGAAGGAATTAAGAAACCTCTGGTGTTCACATTCAGAGGGACCCTGGCGTGCCCTCTCCCCTGCCCCTGCCAATCAGGGACAATCGCCTTCTTGTTTGCTGAGTGCTTTCTATTTAACACCTGCCGTGGAGCCACCGGCACTAAGAAACTATACAGGCAGGTGAGTGGAAGGAGCCTCTGCTTGGACTCCCGCCCTCGGGGTCCTGTTCTCCTTCTCTCACCTGGGGGGGTTTGCTGGATAGACCCTGAGTCTCGTCTCTGGAAGTGCATGAGTGTTATGCAACTGAAGGGTTCCCCTTGACTGCTCTACCCCTAACCCAGATCTTGCCTGGCTACCCATGCTATCACCATCCCCATGCACCACTCTGCGGGCTTCCGCAGAACACTGCGGAAACTAAGCAAAGCATTGCCAGCTCTGCAGCTCTGATTCCATCCCTGGGACATGCGAAGACTGGGCTAGATGGTCTAGAACAGTGGCCGGCAAACTGCAGCTCGCAAGCCACATGCGGCTCTTTGGCCCCTTGGGTGTTCTAAGGCCACTTCCTTAAAATAGACTCGCCCAGGCTGAAAACCAACTTCTGCGCATGGGCCACAAAGTTTCAATCGCACTGTATGTGCATGCCCACATGTGGTATTTTGTGGAAGAGCTACACTCAAGGGGCCAAAGAGCTGCATGTGGCTCGCGAGCCGCAGTTTGCTGACTACTGGCCTAGGGTGATTCTAGGACTGAAGAAGACAAATGCATGAGAAAGATTTTCTGTTATTTCCTGGGCCAACGAGGGACGACCCTAAAGGGAGCAGCAAGATCTCCCATGGGGCCTTGGAGGGTCCAGGCTGCAGGCAGGGACTGCAGACCCCTTCATCCCTTCATGTCCCTTCACATCCCTTCACTGTCAGTCAATGACACTGGAAGGAAGAGGTGTTTTCCTGCTTTTTGGAAAACCTAGTGCCAAACGCTATTCCTGGTGCACAGGTGGCTGTGGGACAGGTTTGGACTGGTGCACAGGTGGCTGTGGGACAGGTGTGGACTGGAGGGGTCAGAGCCCTGGTTCCAGCGTGTGTGACACAAGGGGGAAATGGAGATGGGTGTGGGAAGGGGCGGGGGGCATCCCTGTACTTCTCCAAGGGAGCTTCTGTGGATGATGTGAGTGAGGCGGAGGACAGCTGTTCTCCGAGGGAGGGACGAGGCATCCTTAAGAGCAGTGAGAGCTCCTGCCCAGCTGGCTCCCTCTCCGAGCACAAAGAGCAGTTCCTGTAAGGAAGCACTGTCTGGGCCAGCGGCGTTATCAGCGAATAATTTCCTGAAAGGAAGCGAGTCTTTGGAGACCGTCCACTGTATTTGATCTCCGTGCCTGCACAGGGCGCGCGGGACTGTCTTTGATTCAAAGGAAGGGAGATAATTGTTTCCCAAACAGACTCTCGCTGGAGAGCGGCTCCTTCCCTCTGCGGCGACCCCGCACTGGCAGCCTGGGGTCTGCCCCAGACAATTTTCTTGTTTTGCTAGGGAACAAATTGCTCTTTTGGGTAATTCCCAGCAAGTTTGCCAAGTTCACAGCCATCCCCCCGGGGGGGGGGGGGGGAGCCAAGGGGGAAATGCTCTCTCCAAATCCCCTCTCCAGCCCTTTGAAAAGGAAAGCAAGTGGGCCATTTTTTTTTTTTTTAAAGAATTACAGAAAAGTAGCTAATTCTGAGTGATCCATTCCACCTTGCAAGAGGCCTGGTTCCTAGTGCTGGTTTGATGCTGGGGAACCACTGTCCCAGGCAAGGTGGCAGGCGTGCAATTAAGTCATCGAAAATGGGACGCAAACTAGGACAAGGCCACAGAGAAGTGGCGAGCCTTTAACTTCCAAAAGATAGCCTGGTGGGCTGGGGGGGGGGGGTGCACCCCGCTGGGATTTGCTCTCAGGAGTGAACGGATGAAAATCGGGAGCTGGGGAAGAGTATACATCCATCTGTGTCACGTGAAAGCTGGGGACCTGGGCCCCAGGCCACACTGCCTGTGCACAGTCCAGTCTGTCCTGTCTCAGCTGTGTGACTTCCAGAAAGTTTCTTGTGCTTTCTGTGTCCCATCCCTGTAAAACAAGATTAATAGTAAAGCCTACATTATGTTGTTGTCAAATTTTAAATAATTCAAAACCGGTTTTGCTCAGTGGATAGAGGGTCAGCCTGTGGACTGAAAGGCCCCAGTTTTGATTCCGGTCAAGGGCATGTACGTTGGTTGCGGGCACATTCCCAGTAGGAGGTGTGCAGGAGGCAGCTGGTCGATGTCTCTCTCTCATCGATGTGTCTGACTGTCTGTCCCTCTCGCTCTCTGTAAAAAAAATCAATAAAATATATTAATTTTTTAAAAATAAATGTTTAAATAAATAAGAAAATATGTGCTTTACATAGGTAGGTGCACTTGTTACAAATTATCTATCTGCATGGCCTTGAACAGAACTAGGTTCATTATAGTTGTCAGCTATTAGCTGATGATGCTTTAAGTAAGTTCATGAGCGATCCTTTTATAGGAAAGCCAAGATATTTAGCATGTGTTGGTGGTTCTTTCCTTCTGACCTTCCCCTCGGAGAATGTTTTAGAAAAATCAGACCTTACAGAACAGGGCAAAGAGACACGAAGCGCTAAGTTTAGAAGCTGGCAAGAAAGAAGCGATTCCCACAGCAAAGGGGTCGGAGCCACGGCACCGGGCTCCCTAGAGAAGCGGTGTTGTTTACGGTACGTGTTTAAAATAATATTCCTGCTCAGGGGACCGCCCCTCGGGACAAGGCAATTTCAACAGTAACAGAGGATTAATTAACACCGGTCTCCTGGTGGGATCGGCGATTCCCCGCAGAGCAGGGGGCCCCCACACCACACCACACCACACCAGGAAGGGGACAGCCTGCTGGGAGGGCAGGGGGACAGGACACTTCTGCCCCTTCTGTGTGATTTTAATCACTGTCTTAATTCCCCTCCTTGGGAGCCGAGAGAGGGGACAAATGGATACAGAGGGTGGAGCCTCTCAAAGCCAGAGCCAGGAAGGGTGGCGGCTGTGGCCTCTCTGGGCAGGGCCCCTGTCTCATACTGGGTGGGTGTCCCTGCAGCTATGTCCGGGCTACGAGGGCTCAGTGGGCAGCTGGTTTCATTTGCAAGAACAGACACAAAGACACAGCCTGGGACGGGTGTTGGGCTGGCTGGGGGCTCTGTGGCTGCAGAAGGGAGAGAGGCAGAGGTGAGTTCCTTGCACCCCAGAGATGGGCAAGGCAAGCTTACCAACAGCGGCTCTGCGGCCTCAAGCTTCTGGGCCTCGGGCTACCAGACCTGCCCCATTGGAGCCACCTTCCACCTGCTCAAGGTGTGGCCTTTAAACCAGATATTTGACCAAAAATGGACTCCATGGGAAGTCCTGTGATGAGATGGGAAATTGCATACAAAAGTGTGAGAAAAGAAAAAGTCCCCAGCCTCCAGCCCTGGGAGGTGAAGCCACTGCTCTAGGGGGTCCCCAGTCCTTCTAGGAAAAGCCCGAGCTCCTTGTAGGACATGCAAGATGTCCGATGACCACCTTCTTGGAATTTCTCTCCCCTTCCTCCCCAAAGCCCGCCCTGTGCCTATGGGGTGCGCCATAGTCAGCTCCTCGATGCTTTGCCACAGCCGGTCTCTGCTCCTCTCCCTGGAAACTCCCCACTCAGACCCAGATCCAACTTTCCCTAAAAACCCAGGCCTCCCAAATCTCCCTGCCAAGGTGCCTGTTCCCAGCAGATGGAGAAGTGCTGGCCAGAGAGGGGCAGTGACCGGTCGCCGGCAGAGGGCTGGCACACTGGCACCCAGCCAAGGGTGAGCTGCCCGAAAGCAGGTGCCTGACATGCCAACTTCTGAATGTCTTGTTGGGATGAGGGTTTGGCATTTGGACTGAATGGGAGAATCAGCAACAGGACCATGGGTGAGGCAAGCAATGCATGGTTGTGGGCTTTGAATACAGGACCGGCATCAATCAAATAAAATATGTTAGAAGGTGGTGTCTCTCTGGGAAGGTATGATTCAACACCATAGCCACTAGCTGCATGTGGCTATTCAAATGGAAATGAATTAAAATGCGATAAGCCCCCAAATACTCGAAATCATTTATACGCAAGGATATATGCACCCCTCTGCTCATTGCAGCATCACTCACTGCGGCCTAAACATGGAAATAGCCAAAGTGCCCTGTGCTGGAGGACTATCTGAAGGAGACGTGGTGTGTGTGCACGGTGGAATACTACACAGCCATGAGCAAGGACGAAGCAGTGACATTTGCAGCAACATGGATGGACCTTGAGAACAGTGTGCTAAGTGAAAGAAGTCAGCCAGAAAAGACTAAGAACCATATGAGTTCACTCCTATGTAGGATATAAAACTGAAACTCATGAACACAAACAGCAGTGTGGTGGTCGACAGAGGAGAAGGGTGGGGGGAGAGAAGGGTCCTAATATACGGTGATGAGAGAAGCTTTGACTTTGGGTGGTGGGCACATGGTGCGATGTAGAGACCTTGTAACACAGAAACCCACACCTGACACCTGTATGTTCATGTCGATCAATGGCACCCCTATAAAATGTAATTTAAAAATAAAATGAAATACATTAAATGTAGGCATTTGCTTCCTTGGCCCCAATGGCACCCCTGGAGTGCTCCCTGGCACACAAGGCTATAGCTGCCACGTTGCCCTGTGTCTTCCACACTGTGGTGTAGAATGGATATACATGGCAGGACGAGGCGTAGAGCAGTCCCTCGGCAGGCCTTACTAGGAGTTTGGAGAGGCCCCGTTGCTGACCCCAGGGGCCCCAGAATCCATAAGGGTCCTGTTGACTTTCCTTCCTGCTGGTCTCTCCTCCATCAGATTCCCTGGGATTCCAGCCCTCCCTTCACCTGGAAGGTGGCCATGAATTTTTGGATGACCTTTTGGCCAGCAGGGGAGAGAGCAGGAGAGGGAGAACCCTGCACCCCTGTCCCTGGGAAGACCCACCCTCTCCATATGTGCGCTGTTGGATGGACAGTTACAGGCCCTGGGTTTCGAGGGGGCAGGCACATGTCAGGGTGGGGCTAAAAGTGGGTGGAAAGACCCGGGAGTAAACCTGCCTTCTGGGGCTATAGAGGCAGGCCATGGGGCAGGAGATTATAGGAGAAAAAACATCTCCTGAAAGAAAACTGGGTGAATTTGAAACAAGTTCAAAGAGTGTTTTCCAAGTCTGCAGCATGGGGTGCACTGGCTGAGGGGCCAAGGGGTGGAGGGGCTTAGTCTCAGGGCCAGCCTCCACCTACCTTCGGTCCTGGGCAGTGGCTCCCTCTCTCTGGGTCAGCACTTGCCCTGCCTGCTTGTTGCAGGTGTAGACAAGACCCCCCCACCCCCGGGAGCCGGGTTCTGGGGGAGGCACTCAAGGCTGGCCATCTGCCCCTCTGGAAGCTCTGAGGATGCGCAGATGGGAAATCCATCAACCAGTGGTTTAGGGGTGCAGTGCGCCCGGCTGACATCAGCCATATCCACCTCCTGCCCCTCTAGTGACATACAGGGGTCGCGGGTCCCTCAGCCTAAACCCACTGGAAGAAAGGAGTCACCAGAAAGTTTGGTGTTATCTCAACCTCATACAGATGTTTATTTCAGATTTCCCCACATGGGGACAGCATGTGGGTGACGGAGGGCCAGCCAGTGAGAAACGAATATTCGCCCATGGTATTGAGGCTTGCACAGGCCTCCTGCAGACAGGTGCCTTCCCAGACATCCCCTCCTCTGATGCTCTCACTCCCAGGGAGGGAGCGCCAGGTGAAGACTGTTGGTATGAATAGTTCAGGTGCAGAGGTGAGGCCCTAGCGCTGTCCTCAGAGCAAGCAGCTGGGCTGGGTCTCAGCCCAGGGCTCCGGGGCTGGCTTGCGGCCTGGCTGGTAGGCTCTGCCCTGCTCTGGGAGGCCACCATGGGGGTAGGGAGAGCAGGTGTGGACAGGACTCTCTGGGAAGCTGCCTGGCATCCCCGCAGCTGGCTGGGCTGGCATGTCTTCTGCCACTGTAAACATCCGCTCTTGGACCACGAGAAGGTGTTGAGAGAACAAGGGACCAACCTGTGTCTTTCCTTTTCCAGGTGAGAACTCATTTCACCTCCTCAGGCAAGCCCCACCCCTCTGCACCAGGAGACCAGGGCTCCGCCCACATGCTTGTTCTAGAACACAAGCAGCGCACACAGTAGATGCTCAAACTCTGCCACGATTCCTCCTCTGCAATTTTCCCTTTGCTACGCAGGCTGCAGGGGCTAGAAAGAGGCAGAGGTGGCCAAGCTGCTGTTCCCCGCCCTGTAGTGAGGGTCCAGGTTGGTCCTGGACACTCCCCAGAAGTGTGACACTGTGTTTGTCTGGTGAAGGTGCCTGAGTGGAGGATGGAAGATGGGACCGGTGCTGTGACCAGCTGCTCTGAGGCCCCAGGGCCTGATCCCTGAGCTTTCCCACTTGTCCCATTTCTGTTTCCGGAAAACCACCCCATCCACCTGCCTTTTCCAGCCCTCCATCCACCCACAGGGTCCTGCTTGCCCCTCGGTAGGAGGGGTGGCACAGCTCCTGGTCACTGAGGACAGCGTGGGATGGGCTCACCTGCATTTGGAGAGGGTGACTCAGACCTTTTGCATAATTTAGCAAGAAGGACGTGAACTCATTGTTCCCAGCTGGCATCCTGCTCTCCACTCTGTGTGAGTTCCCAAGGGGCGGAGAACAAAGCCACCCAGCGCCCCGGGACAGGGCAAGGCCCACAGCGAGCTGGGCTCAGCAGTGGTCACCTGACAGCAGGGGGTGGGGAGGAGCAGTTCCCAGGGGCTGTGCCCTCTGTCGGTGACTGACCTGTCACCCGGCTCCTATACCTACTAGAGAGGAGTCCACAGGGACCTGGGAGCCATGGGTGCTGTGACCTGAGATTGGTGTGCACACCTGGAAATTAGGGGTGATCAATTTCTTGGCTTCCTGTAAAGCATCGGTGGCCCATCCAATTGAATGCAGCCTTGGCACCTACAGTGCTAAAGAAATCAGCCAAGTTCTCACTTCTGTGGGAGCAAACTCCTGACCCTGAGGCCGTGAGCATGCCCAGCCAGGTTGCTCCCAGGAGCTGCTTCCTGTGAGGCTCTGGACACCTGCCCAGGGGCCCAGAAGGCAGAGTTAGCACTGAGGAAGTGAGTGGGGAGAAGGGGCAGTAAGGGTGGAAGGCAAGGTATTGTACAGGCTCTCCATGTACAGCCATGAGAACCTGCATTTGAAGGTGAGAGAAAAGCATTAGGGATAGAGAAACACAAAGTCGCCAGGGAAGCAAAAATGAGAGTAGACACTGTTTTGGACTTCCATTTGGTCAACATGTTCATTGGAAAAAAGCACACCTTGGTACCTGAGTTTATGATTGAACAGATAAGCTCCATCATCACCAGTGAGATTGGTTGTGAATAAGCACCCTTCTTCCCTTATCCCTTCAGAGGAGGCTGATTTCTCAGCCACAGGGTCAGGTGTGTGCACTGGGGAGGGATGCTGTGAGGAGCCAGACACCTCCATGATGAAATGTGTATAAGACGATAACTCCATGTGCACAGAGTCTCCCCCTCCCATTCGTTTATAAGCTGCTGCAGTCTCCCCCGATTGGTCTCACGGGTTTAACCTTTCCCCCACGCCTCACCGACTTCCCTCACAGCAGTGTTTCCCTACAGTGCCCAACCCCAGGCGTGCTGCTTTCAGGCTTCTGTGCCATTACTCATTGTTTGTTCTGCTCTGCAACTCATGTTTAAGACAAGCACCCCCTCTCTAACCCCAAGAATGCCACCTACTCCCCACTCTACAAAGCTTACCCTTTCCGCAAAAGAGCTCCCTGGCTCCCCTCTCCACCGCTGTGCCTGGACCTTCCATCTGAGCTGTCTCTATCGCTATCACAATGATGTCCTGGATCTTTGTCTCCTCCACATGCTCACAAATGCCTGGTGGCAATGAACAGTGGCCGAGTCATCCCTGCAGCCCTGACACAGAGCACGGAACCTGACGTGGAGAAGCTTCTACAGAGGGTGGTTGAATGAGTGGATGGATGGATGGATGGATGGATGGATTGATTGATAGATGAATTAATGGATGGATGGGTGGATGGATAAATGTATGTATGTATGTATGTATGTATGTATGTATGTATGGATGGATGGATGGGTGGATGGATATATGTATGTATGGATGGATGGATGGATGGATGGATGGATTACTGGATGGATGGGTAGATTAATGGATGGATGGATGGATGGATGGATGGATTGATAGATGAATTAATGGATGGATGGATGGATAAATGTATGTATATATGTATGTATGTATGTATGTATGGGTGGATGGATATATATATGTATGTATGTATGGATGGATGGATGGATGAATCAGTGAGAAGGCCAAAGAGTAACAACCAGCTGGATGCCCTGCAACCTGCCCCATCACACCACGGTTGAGGATCTTTGAGGGGGGCTCCATCAAAAAAAATGGGAAGATCTTCTTCTCCCCTGCATCCCAAGCTCTGGCCCTCCGGTGCTTATACCTGACACACAGAGACTGCCCACCAGTGTGGTGCACACAGATGCTAGTTAAATTTTCTTTCTTATGGAACAACTGTTACTCTCTCACAGAACCAAAATTTAAACTGTCTGCCAACGTTATATATCCTCCTCCACACAGTGTGGTGTTTCTCCATCCTATGATTTTTAAAAGATATCTTTATTGATTTCAGAGAGAAAGGGAGAGGGAGAGAGAGATAAAAACATCAATGATGAGAGAATCATTGATTGACTGCCTCCTTCAGGCCCCACCCTGGGGAGTGAACCAGCAACCCAAGCCTGTGCCCTGACCTGAACCATGACCTCCTGGTTCATAGGTTGATGCTCAGTCACAGAGCCACGCCTGACAGGCATCTCCTTCGTGCTTTATTGTAGGCCGAGAGAAGTAGGATGGTTAATTTAATTAATAATCATGACAGCTGAGACCGGTTTGGCTCAGTGGATAGAGCGTCGGCCGGCGGACTGAAGGGTCCCAGGTTCGATTTCGGTCAAGGGCATGTACCTTGGCTGTGGGCACATCCCCAGTAGGGGGCGTGCAAGAGGCAGCTGATCGATGTTTCTCTCTCATACATGTTTCTGACTTTCTATCCCTCTCCCTTCCGCTCTGTAAAAAAATCAATAAAATATATTAAAAAATAATCATGACAGGTGCAGACGCCCTCTGCACAGCTCTCTAGGGCTCGTCAGCGCTTTCACAGGCACTTGCCACCATCACAGGAGGTGAGGGTCGATGCCCCACCTCTGTTGATGGAATTGTGGCTCAGAGAGGCTGTGTGATTTGCTCAAAACCACAGAGCTGGAGAGTGGTTGAATGAGTCCTATGTCCTTATTGTCTCAGTCACAGCCCAGGCTCTCTCAGATACTTCCAGGTGCCTCTGGTACTGTTTGAATTAGATGTGAAAAAAAATCCCATCTGTGTTCCATGCGATTGAAGTGAACCTTGGTGTGGTTGTGGGGGCTGAGTGTAGTTGGGGATCTGAGGAGGAGGCCAGGGTTCACCATTCCTGATGTGAGCTTCAGCTGCGGCTTAGGCACTGGAAAGTTCTCTACTGGAAAGAGAAGGGGATGACGGAGCTCAGCAGATGGGCTGTGCCTGCCCCGGAAAAGCACAGCGTTGTACAGGAGTCCGCTGGGGTTTTCCCCGAGTAGCTGCACAGCCCATAGGAGAAAATTAAGGAGCTAAAATCTTTCCAAGAGTCAGCTTTTGTGCAAAGATTGCCATTTGGTTGTTCGTTGGCACCTCTCCTCTTGCCCCGGAAGCCTCCCGAGCCTGCCCCGCCCCTGGTCCCCACATGGCCCCCGTCAGGTCTCTGAATGACACCCCACAGGCATCACTGCCCTCTGGTCGGCCTGAGCATCAATGCCTGCTCTGAGTTGCTTTCCAAGAGGCGGTCAGGTGGTGTTGTCTGTGATTGTGCTGTCACTGTGCCTTTTTCACCGAAGAGAGAAAATTAACATTTGCTCCTCCAAACTATCTCTTCTCCATCTGGAATCAATGGGGGTCCCTCAGCGGATCCCCCCCTGAGGACAGGCTGATGTTTATAAGATCTTAGTCCTGGGGGGACAGGCTGGCTGTGGAGGCTGGTAATGGGAGAAGAAACCTCTGCTCTCCAGGGCACCCGTTGGAGCTCAGCCCGGACCTCTAATGACGGGAAGTTTCCAGCAGCAGGAGGCTTACTCTGCGGAATGAGTGAGGGCTGAGTCCACGGTAGACTGCTATACCCCTTTTCCAAGAGTTGGCTGTTTCAGGTTCAATGTCAGAACTTCAATGTCACTATCAGGAGGCACTGGCCTCCAGAAGATGCTAGCCCCTGTGAGCGTGGTATGGATGATATTCAGGAGAAATGGGAAGATGTTTGCTCCCTGGTAGAAAGGGCCTACTATGTGCCATGCACTGTGCTAGGACAGAGAACACGTAGCTCCTTTGGACCCTCAAAGAGGTTCGCTGAAGGTGGTGGTGGTATCCTCATTGCAGCAGCTGAAGAAACTAAAAATTAGAGCAGTTGAGCAGTTTGTCCAAGGTTGCACAGGGAATACCCCTTTCTGATTATAGAAGCTGTCGTCTTTTCAGTGCTTCCCAGCAAGTCTGAGTCTCCTGTGCTGAATGGAATCATCTTGCTCATGGTGGGATAGTATACACACCAACACACATGCACATGCATGCATACACACACACACACACACACACACACACACACACACACACACACAGCCAAGGTCAATAGCAGCATTGAGCACTCAAACCCTGTCATAGAAATTACTCATAACACGATCACGGGTTCATGGCTCATAGCAGGGGTTAGCAATTGTTTTTTCCTGAAAAGGGCCAGAAACGGGTCAGTAGCTTTCACTCTGCTGGCCACACGGTCTCAGTCCCAGCATCTTAACTCGGCTGTCATCGCATGAGAGCAGCTGTAGATGAAACAGAAAAGAAGGGGCCTTCCTGGGCTCCAATCCCTTCCAGGTCCCAAATCAGGTGATGCGTGGGCTTGGTCGATGGGCCATAGTTTATCAATGCCTGACTTAGAAAAACCCTTCTTCCATTGGGATAACCCCTGAAAGGCTCCCTAGAGGAGATGCTGTTTACAGGAAGCCTTAAGGAACAGGTGGAATTTGGAATATGCAATTACAAAAGGGGGCGGGCCTCACAAAAAAGCGACTGCAATGAATGAAGGCACGGGGCGGGGGCAGTCCAGGGTGAATGAGGAGATGGACAAGATCTTGTGCTCTGGGGGTGTGGGGGACCCATGTGGGGTCAGCAACGGGAGTGGAGGTATGACCTCAGGATGAGAGAACTGCTTCTGAGTCATCATGAAGCAGCTCTGTAGGAGGGACAAGGGTGCTCCCTATTTGTGCATGTGTGTCATCCACTGAGCAAGGAGGAGCAGGCAGGGAGGCGCTGCCCAGGGAGCAGCCGCTGTGTGGAGACAGCCACTGAGTCTCTGTGATGACCCGCCATGATGGGCAGAGTCATGGTTCCCTAATGATTCTCCCATCCTAGTGCGAATGGTGACAATGTCCCCTTTGGTGGAAAGGAGGACTTGGTGGGTGTAAAGTTGAAGACCTTGAGATGGAGAGATTATCTTGGATTACCTGGTTGGGTGCTAAGTGTGCCAGGAGAGTCCTTAAACTGGGGTAACCTTGCCCAGTGAAGTGCAGGCAGAGGGAGGGAAGCCCACTCAGCGAGATGCCATGATTCTGGCCTTGAAGGAGAGGGAGGCACTTCTGGCCAGGATGGTGGGAGCCTTCAGAAACGGGAAGAGCCAGGAGGCATCCTTTCCCCTGGAGCCTCCGGAAAGGAACACAGTCCCATCAGCATCTCGATCTAGCTCAGTGATACCCACGTCACACTTGTCCCACAGGACTATGGGAACATACTTTGTGCTGCTTCCAGCCACCCAGTTGATGGAAATTGGTTACAATAGTGACAGATGACAAATACAAATAAGTGGCCACTATTTTTAAAAAATATTTTTTATTGATTTCAGAGAGGCAGGGAGATGGAGAGAGAGGATCATCACTGATGAGAGAGAATCATTGATTGGCTGCCTCCTGCATGCCTCACACTGTGAACCAAGCCTGCTCCCTGGGTATGTGCCCTGACCAGGAATTGAACTGTGACCTCCTAGCTCATAGATTAATGCTCAACCACTGAGCCATGCTAGCTAGACCAAATGCCCACTCTTTCTCTAGCCCCACACACAAACAAACAACCTCATGAAAGAGCAGGAAGCTCCCAAGCCATGGCCTTGGGGAGCCATACTGCATACAGCCTCATCACCTATGACATAGATGAAGTTTCCAGAAGCAAGCATTCCACCAGGTTCTCACGCTGCCTGCTCTCAATAGTTGCCCCCCCCTCCCCTTGACCCTGGGACTGCGGGACTCCAGTAGCGCCGAGAGGACTGGGTGCTACCATCTTTGTGATGGAATGATGGTCAATTTCCATACTCTCTCTTTATTAGATAGAATGACTACCTATCATCCCATGTTATAAGGTCAAGAACTGCTTTCACTACTCTGAACACAGATTTTGACACTTAGAACGTGCTTTGAGATATTTGGAAAAGAGAGAGAGAGGAGGGAGAGGTGGGATGGAGGGAGAAAGAGAAGGCAAGAGGTAAAAAGAAAACAGAAATCAGAGCTGTAGTTGCCTAGCTAATCCATATCATTTTTATAGTCATGTTAACACCCATATAAATGCTGGGGATTCCCATCGCTAAATTCGAGTTTGCAAAGCTCTGGTCTTTCCTACAATGATGTCATTTAAGAGGAAATCTCTACATTTTTTAAAGAGGAGCCAGACCAAATACTGAGAAGCATACAATGGGAGAGAGAATAATAAAATCCAGAAAGCAATTGCCACAAGTGTAATGTTCACCTCCCCCAGCACACACACATCAAAAAGGCCCTGCTTTTGCTGAATCTGCAGTAGCTCAAGTCATTAATTAAAACCATTTCCAAATCCACTTTCACCAGAATATTTAACCATGATAATTGGTCTATTACAAGAACTCCAAAATAATAATAATAATAATAATAATAATAATAATAATAATAATAAATCCAGTGGGAAAAGAAAACATAGGTGGACCTATTTTTCTAACCACTAAGAAAATTTTAGACTGATGAAGAAAAAAGGACAGGAAACTTCCAAAGTCGTCGAACCAGTTGGTTGTGGTCTGTCAGGGAAAACACTTTTCTTTTGTGTGAGTGGGAAGGCATCTCCCGGTGTGGTCCAGCATGCTCTCCAGCGTTTGCCATGCCATTGGTTTCAGGCTTCATGTCCACTGTCTTCCTTCCCAAGTTCACTGTTTGCTTTCAGAATGAAGCCATCTGCTCTGAGATAGGTCCTCCCATGAAAGCCAAAGTGGAAGAGTCAGCTTGACAACAGCCCAAGACACAGTGGGATGAGCAGGGAAATGAGCCACAGATGACAACTCCACTCCCACTGTCACTCTTGCCCAAGCTCCAGGGAGGTCCATGACACGTCTGTGACTATCCCGAAGTGCTTAAAATCTTTACCTGTGGGCACCTCCTGTGTCTGACTTGCTCACACACCTGGATGGCCTGTAAGGCTTCTCCTGGCCTCTTTGTCAATTCTGTCCTTGAGGAGCAATGGGAGACCCAGGTGTGGCTTCAAGTCTGCAAGGAGTCCTGCTGATAAACCTTTACATGCCATCCTCCTAGTCCCAGGAAAGTGTGTTTGAAGTAGAATAAAATAGAAAAAGCCAGATACTCTTTGTGTAAATGGAGGCAGGGGGTAGGGGTGGGGTGCAGGAGGTGCCTTTGTGTTTGCAGGTCCAATGGTATGAGAAACTTTAAAGTTTTGATAGACTTAATTCCTACCGCAGGAGCATATAAAACAGCAGAGCTGAACTGCCAACAAAAACCAGGACCACACCAGGGAAACTGTTGGCTCTCCAGTGGCAACCGGCCAGGTCTTGCCTGGCCAAGTCCCAGAGGATGATGAAAGCATCTTATCCTGCCGCTAGAGCTGGACATGGCATGGCCCTAGTCTGGGCAAGGTCTGCGGTCTCCATGGCTGACCAGCACACTGCCCTGTCTGGTCAAGGCCATCTGTGTCCCTCAGAGGTGTGTGTCTGGAGAGGAGCTTTGGCAGAAACCAGTGTGCACCTTTGCAAATGACCTTGCAAACACCTTTGCATGCTCCATGGGCTCTCTGTGCATGTATGCGTGAGTATGGTATGGGTGTCTGTCAGTATTTTTTCCCCACCAACATTTCTTTACCAATTACAACAACCACAGATCTTTCTTTGTCTTTGCCTAGTTGCTGCCGTTCAGACCAATTTTCATCTTGCATATGATTTTAATATAAGCGTTTGTAATATGATTACATTAACTGGGGAGCCATACCACCCCAGCCGAACCCAACCACAGAGTGCTTTTTTAAACAGTGCTGGGAACGCCTGAGCTCAGTCTACAGGATTAATTCCCTACTAGAGGGCACTGGGCAGAGAGGCCGGTTTGAGCTGTGTGTCAAATGTGTAATTGCATGACTGGGTGCGATGAGGCAGGAGAAGGACGTGAGCAGTGCACATATTTCTTGGAGTCAGAGGAAGTTCTCCTTCCTTGCTTCAAAGCCTCTAGTGACTTCCTGGAAACCAGCCTGCTTTTAAGTTTGGACTTTGGTAGGCTGAGCAGAAGTGTGTTCTCTCTTTTTACTCATTCTCCAGAGGAAAGTTCCAAGACATCTGTGAGGAGTGGCGGGTGAACAGAGGAGAGAAGGGTCTTCTGCGGTTTATACAGAAAAGAAACTCAACCATATTCCAAAGGTATAACTACCTCGATGATGATGATGATGATGATGATGGTGATGATGATGGAAAGAGGAGGGGGAAGAGGAGGAGAGGAAGATGATTGGCCTCAGTTCCTTTCTATTTATAAATGTAAGTGTGAGAAATGAATGCAGTCAGTATAGGAACCATATGTCCCAATTGTTTTGTTTGAATATTTGTTTCCAGAAGAGTTTGATGTCAAGATTTCCATCCCCTTGTTTTAATAAAACAAAAAAGGTTCTCTGACCGGTTTGGCTCAGTGAATAGACCATGAGCCTGTGGACTAAAAGGTCCCAGGTTCAATTCCAGTTAAGAGCATGTACCTTGGTTGCAGACACATCTCCAGTTGGAGGTGTGCAGGAGGTAGCTCATAGATGTTTCTAACTCTCTTTTCTTCTCCCTTCCTCTCTGTGAAAAAAAAATCAATAATATATATTAAAAGGAGTCTGTAAAAACAGTGTCCTCTATTTTTAAGTATTTTTTATTGATTTGAGACAGAGAAAGAGAGAGAGAAGGAAAGAGAAAGCAACATTGATGTGAGAATGAAATACTGATCAGCTGCCTCCTGCACACACCCTACTGGGATTGAGCCTGCAACCCCACCATGTGCCCTTGACCAGGAATAGAACCTGCAACCAACTGAGCCACTCTGGTCCAGGGCAACAGCATTGTCTCTTGACATGGGAATATCTAAGGATTGTTTTTGTCAGAAGATGCACCTAGAATTTTTCTTTTATGATTCAGGTAACAGTAATCCTGTCATTTAGAGAAATGTGCATGTGTGTGCAGAGGGCTTCTGTAATGGAGGATTCAGACAAAGCCTCATACTTGCTTGTGATTCTTGTTAGAAGAATGACACAGCCGCCCAAATTTTCTGGCCCACTCCCTATCCGACAAAAAAATGGCTGGGACTTTCTGGTGTGCATTTGTTTGTTTGTTTCTGAACATAGTATGTGTGTACAGTGTAGAAGCACAGTGTTTGTGCATGGTTAGGCTCCCATTTGACGCTCTTTGCTTTGTGTAGGGATCCCAGATCTGGTAATGGTGACAAAAGGTGACCCCATTCCTGAAACCCCCAAGCAGCTGCAAATGATTTTGATGATTTAAAAAAAAGTGTAGTTCATGGAACTGCCATTAGCAGTGGTTTCATTATTTCCCATCCCCCACCACGGTGTCCTTTGATATCAGGGCAGAGGGCTCTTCTGCTCTGAATTGATGTGTCTGCAAAAATGTCATCTGGAAATAGTGGCTTTCCCTTCCTGCCCTGGAGGAGGTGGCCTGATTCCAGCGAGGAATTCACTTCTGTGCATTCTCACTGAGAACTGCTCTTGGCAGGGACCCTGGTCAGCCAGCCACAGGGGTCTCTGCTGCTGAAAGTTTAAAGAAAAACCTATGTTGATGACTGTTCAGGGGCCCATAGTCAGAACTGGCTGAAGAGGCCCCATGCTCTGAAGTGTTTTGGGGAGGTGATGCATCTTAAAATTTACTTGAACCTACCTACTGGGCAACACCTGCTCAGACTTCTCCTGGAGGGTTGAGACTGCTTCCCTTTAAAGAAACAAACTATAACAAGGACACTAGACCATTATTATTTGATAACACATAAAACCTAGGCACAGGAAGTCATTGGGGGAAGAAGCTAGAGTTTGGCAACCTCAATGTGGGACCTTTACCCATTGCTTCCCTAAAGAGTGAAATGTAAGTAGATCAATAGTAATATGGCTCCTAAGCTCCCTGAGGTCAATGAGCCCCATTCAACAATGGCTATCTCAGGGGAAATAGCCTTGCACTGCAGCAGTTGCCTCTTCCCTTGGTGTAAATACTCCTGCCATGGCCAATTTCAAGCTGCCAGCATAATAAGCACACTGAATGTGGACTTGGGGAGAGGTATAATTGACTCTCACAAGCCAGACCAAAGACTGGCTGGGATTCCTATATGCTCTTTCCTGGTTTAGGTAAGTTACTGTGGGATCCTAGTAGTATCTCTGAAAAACAGGAGAATGAGAGCCTTTCTAGGTGGATATGATGCCATCAAGAAACCACAGGGGATGTTTCCTCTGCCATGAACAACCTTGTAATCGATGACAAGTCACCTGACAGGTGCATCACCTGCACTGAGGGCTCCCAAGCATTGTCTCCTTTCATCCTCCTACATCTTCTAATGTAGGTAGCGCTATGACTTTACAGGATAAAGACTGTGACCCCTCCCATATGTCACCTACTCAAATGCCATCCTTTTACTGTCTCCTGTTAGTTAAAGAGGGTTAAGAACAAGCAAAAATCATGACCTGTATTCTCTAAACACAGGGCTCATTGACCTCGGGAACTATGGAGGCAGCTCATTGATCTATGTATCTTTTACTCTTTAGGGAAGCAATGGGTAAAGGTCCCATATTGGGGTTACCAAATGCTAGCTTCTTCCCCCATCTGTTCCTTCACTAGTTGATTGACCTTAGTTGAGTCACTTCCTTTCCTCAAGGTTTCAGAACACCCTCATCTATAAACCCAGAATATTTATCAATTTGTCATGTTTCCTCTCTGTCTCTCTTCTTCTGTGTGTATGTTTGTGAATGTGTGAAAGAGAGAGAGAGGCACAGACAGACAAAGAGAGAGAAAGAAGGTTCATGTAATGACAGTAAACTCCTTGAGGGCAGATCACTCATCTGTTAGTCCAGTGCCTTCAGCATTATCTATTCGACAGCAATTCTGTCCATTGAATGATCCAATCGACCTGGAACACACATCTGCACCGGGACGACACTTAATAGGTGTCAGTGATGTGTACTCCAGTACCAGAGACCCAGTAAAACCCTGTCAGACTTTGGGAAAATGGCAGCTTCATGGTTTTACAATTTCCAAACCAAGATGCCACCCTATCTCTTTAATTCGAGCTAACTTTCCATGTAAAACAGCCTCTCCAACACCACAACAACAAACAGCTAATAAATTGGGAATAAATAATGTACGACACTGTAAACTGCATCCCCAATAATCTATCATACACACATCTGCTATGGATAATGCAAGATAACAATAACGCTTTGGTTTAATTGGGCTCCGGAGCGGTAGCATATGCATTATAATGGCCCCATTGACATTGTTTTGCACCCAAGGAATCAAATTAATGCCTACTTGCATATTAAGCACTATGTGGTCTTCTGTCCCCTGGAATGCACATGTGTTGCTATTAGCATCCACAGGAGTCAGGTCTGGGCGTGGGGTGTGGAAGGAGACCTTGGGGTGCAAGGGCGGGTCTAGGCATTGACTTCATGAAGAGCCCAGCAACCATGCCAGAGGATGTCTCCCCAGGGATGGCGACAATGTTGGGAGAAATGTCTAGTAATAACAGCTTAATTGTACGTGTGAGTGTGCAATACCAACACACATCATCTATCTCCAGCATCTTCGCTCCACAGCACAGCGAAGCACTCTCTCAGAGACTATACATGTGGCCCAGCAGATCACCTGGGCCACACATCAGCTGTGCTCCTAAATACTAATATGGCATATTTCACCGCGTTTGGCACCAGACAGGGACAGTTTAATTCTAGCTGCTTCCATCCTGGTTCCCCAAGTGGGACCTTTACCCGTTGCTTCCCTAAAGAGTTATGAAAGTAGTGCTGGTTCCACTATCGGGTCTCATGCATTTTGCGCCATGCATCCTTTCCCAGGAGAGGTGAGAGGAGGAGGGCAGAGGTGTGCTTTCCTCCTCCTCGGGGGAGGGGGGCAGTCTTCTGTGTCTATGAGCCCAGCTCCCTGGAAGCCCCAGTGTCCAGCCTCCTCTCCACCTACATTTCGCAAGCCCACGTTGCCAACACGTTTTTATTCATTGTCAGGCTGCAAACCCACCCTCCCCAGCCCCGGAGCCTGGAAAGGGAGCAGCACGAGGCAATTATCTGTTTTGAAGGAACACACTGATTTGACATTCTTAAGAAGTCACAGACGTCTGATTTCATAATATAATTTGTAGAAGTAAAAAAGGCAAGTTAAACATTTGCTTACACATATCATGTTTACATGTGTTCAAAGAACTTTCCAAAACTTTGCAGGCTCATCCAACTGCATCTTTTTTAAGCTCGCTGCGCTCTTGTAGGTTTGCAAACAAATTCCACAGCACAGTCGACCGCAAATTGATTTACTTTTGGGGAAACTCCTTGAGTTTCACGACTTTCTTCTTGCTGTTTAACGTACACACAGATGCAAAACAGAAAAAACAATCTCCTCACACAGGAACACAAATCTGGCACCCGGAGGAGCCGGTTTTCTCATTTATTCTCACAGGGAAGGGAAGCCATCCAGATCACAGAGGAGTGTGCAAATGACTTCTGGGGCCTGCTAGTCGTGTGACTGACAGCCATGGCTCCGGGCAGCGTGGGGGAGGGAGGAAAGGGTCTCCCTGTGTGAGGGAAGACCATGACTGTAATCACTGAGCACATAACCCAGGCATCTGGCCTCCATCATCCAGCGAAGGGCACCTCCCCTGAAGACTGCGGACATCTTCTACTACCCATGTGCTTTCCTGCACCTCCCATTGGCTGCCACTTGGCCATGTCTCTCCAGTGGCCTCCTCTTACTCATCCGCACCCACACTGCCCTGTATCTTAGCCTTCGGGCTCGGGACTAGCCTCTTCCATGGCACTGTTGCTTCCAGCCTCCCTCTGTCCACCCAGGCTCCTCCTGGCTTGCAGAGAGAGAGGGATAAACACAGTGGATCCCTGGGACATCCATGTTAGACTTACGAGGATTCTCCTTCCTTCGGGGAGAAGGGCCACCTTCTTAGCATGATGGCACCAATCTCTCTGGATCCATGAGCCCCTGCCTCCCTGAACAGCCTCATCTTCATGCACACGCTTCAGGCTGCTAGGAAGTTCTGCCTCTAAGCCAGTGGTCTGCAAACTCATTAGTCAACAGAGCCAAATATCAACAGTACGATTGGAATTTCTTTTGAGAGCCACATTTTTAAAATTTAAACTTCTTCTAATGCCACTTTTTCAAAATAGACTCACCCAGGTCATGGTATTTTGTGGAAGAGTCACACTCAAGGGGCCAAAAAGCTGCATGTGGCTCACGAGCAGCGGTTTGCCGACCACTGCTCTAGGCCATTCATCATCCCCGGAGGGCTTTGCACATGCTACTCCCTTCACCAGGAATATCCTTTTGTTTTTCAGCTGGAAAACTCCTTCTCATCCTTCGAAATCAGTTCAGACACACTGCGGGAAGCATTCCTGACCCCCACCCAGGGTAGGGACTGCCTTTCCTGGGTCCCTAGCACCCCACACATCCAGATCCCAGCGCCAGCCACAATGTGGGAGTACCTGATTATTTCCTGGTGTTTGCCTCACTAACATGTAATTTTCACGAGAGCTGAGCCATTTCAATCACGAGTTGGCAAAGTTGTATCTTGTTCAGGACCATGCATTGGTCACCTCTGTGCATATAATGCTGAGAACCTATTTCCAGCATGGCATCAACATTGCAAAAAGTTTGCTACGTAATTGAATGGATAAATGAATGAATGGATCAGGTGATGAAAATAATTCAAAAGGCTGTGGCTCAGTCCCTCCTCCCTGCCAAAGGCCACTCACAAAGTGACACAAACTTAATGCATAATAGTCAGACACTGAATGCTGTGGACTCTGTAGCTGGTGGGTCGGGGTTCAGTTAACTCAAGGGCCTGGACCAATCATTGCATTGGCCGCTCATCTTCCAACTTCACCCCTCTTTGCCCTTGCTGCTCTGCCTCGTGGCCTGACCCCCTGCAGGTGCTGGTGGGGGTCTCGGGTAGACCCTAAAGAGGCACGGCAAGACCCCTCTTGTTCTACCTGAGCTGGCCCAGGGCTTACCTGGCCAAGCACCCCAAGTGCACCCAGCAAACTCCTCCTTGGCTGGGATGTCAGGACTGACCCTGACCTATATCTGCTCCGTGAGAGGACCCAGCGGCCTCTCTGGCCCACCCCTCCAGGTGTGCATGTCCTGGGCCCAGTGTTGATGATGCCACAGGCCGGACCACCAACCACAGGCCTCCACTGAAAGCAGCGTCAGTGGCACACAATGAAGGGAGTCCATGTTTACCAACAGATCCGACTTCCAATCTGCCCCACGTCTGTCCCCGAATGAAGGAGCAGATGTCCAGCCTCCTGCCTTCCAAGGTTCCCAGTTTTGCTTCATTTTGTTTGCTTTTGAGAAGTTGGTGAACAACCAGGTCCAGGCCATAAAGAGTGACTCCGGAAGATCTCGTCCCTGTGCAACCTGGTAGGCAGCTGGCTGCCCCGGGCAGCCCTCCCTGCAGCCGGAGCTCCACAATTAAGGCTTGGAAACCCACAGCACTAATCAGAACCAGGCAGGGAAAGTGAACTTGAAACCAGGAATGTGTCGCGGAGGCTTCCAGCTCCACTCAGCTGTGTGAGGCCTGGCGCAGTCACGCATGGCCGAAGCTCGGCCTGCAGCGCTCCCAAGGGAAGGCGCTGGTCACGGGGGCTTAAGTCCAGGAGCCAGCATTCCCAGCTGAAGACTGCCAGGGAGCTCATCCCCAACCCCCCAGGTTCTGGGAACTGACCTGGCCTCTAAACTCTGGCCCTCTGTGTTACTCAGCCAGAATGTGAATAGTAGGTTGGAGGGTCCCAGTCTCCCAGCAATGGGAGAGCTGGCAAAGAGAGAATCCTGGATGAGGGACAGTGGCGATTTTTCAAAGGGCTCCCTCCTTCAGGCCTGAAGACTAGGATGTATGACTCATGGACTAGAAGGAGGCATGGGTGGAC
Organism: Antrozous pallidus; assembly: GCA_027563665.1. Classification (NCBI taxonomy): domain Eukaryota; kingdom Metazoa; phylum Chordata; class Mammalia; order Chiroptera; family Vespertilionidae; genus Antrozous; species Antrozous pallidus. The sequence goes on along the minus strand of CM050515.1, from coordinate 108,960,811 downwards.
CTTGACCTCCAGGGTGACAGAAAATTCCTTGGATCCTATCGATCTGCTGTGTTAACCTTGAAACCTGACCAGGCAATTGCACGTGGGTGTGAAATGGGACAGAGAGTAAGGCTTTCAGCAAGGCTGGGGGCTGGTGCTCCCTCATCAACTCCAACATGTGCTGAGAGGCATAACCGCCCTCCTGCCTGCACCCACATGCACACCCCCTTGAACTTGCATGTCCCCAGGAGCTCAGCATCATGCCACTTACAAATACAACCTGCAGCCTCCCTGCAGACAAGGCAATCTCACTGAAGATGGGAGCGGGGAGGGCGTCCCTGACACCCTGTACCTCCAAGGCCAAGGAAGCTGTTCTAGTCACAGAGTGTCAAGAGGGTGGGGTGAGATGTTGGGGCTGGAGGGAAACCCTGCTACTTTCCCCGGCACGGCTAGCCCTGGGGATATGAGGGGGTGCAGGGTCCTCTGAAGATTGGAAGGTCTTCAGGGCCTGTCAACATGGGTGATCTTCAGTACATGTTAAGTGAATGGGTAACCAGCACCTCGATTTTCCACTTTCTCCTTGTGTCTTTGACTTTAGGTTTGTTTATCCATGGAAAACTCAGACCTGTTCAGGAAGCAGAGTTGTTACATGATCTTATTTAAATCTAGCCAGGAAGTGCCAATCATTCCATTATTTGTGTAAAAAAATGCATATATATGTATTTGTATCTGCATCTATCTCTATCTATACCATCTATATCAAATATCTATCAATCTATATGTGCATATATCTATCTATATATACATATATTTTTCCTTATAATCTTAAAGAATAATTCATTCTTATTGTAGAAAAATTGGGAAGATACTGAACAGAAAAGAAGATGCAAATCACTCATAATTGCATCACCAAGAGTTTAAAATCTATTCACATCTTGCTGCATTTTATTCTTCCAGCAAACGTTATTTTACATATTTGAGATCACACTGAATAAACAGTTTTATATCTGGCATTTTCCCTGTTCATGTTATATTGTAGTTAGGTTTATTTTATTTCTTCCTAAGTGACATGCATCTGTCTTAGGTTAGTTTTAATTTTGCTTAATAAAGATATTCTTATATGATTTGAGAGCAAGGAAGGCAGAACAGAATTCCAAAGTCCCTTTGAGACACCTGAATGGTTGATATCTGCCCCTTCTCTGGATTTCTTAACTTTATTTGTTGTTTGAACCAAAGAATAAAATTACCTCCTCTCAATGCCCTAAATATAGATCACTTCTTTAGAAGGAAATTAGCCACCAGGAACTAAAAGATAGTCTGATCCCCCTTACAGAAGAGCTAGGTGAGGCCTAGAGGGGCAAAAGGATGGGTCTGATGCCACAGAGCCACCAGAAGACTGAAGGAGGTAGTCCTGCTCTGTCCTAAGCCCTGCTCCTGACTGCTCAAGTGGGAGGGGACTGGTTGTCTAACTTCCCAGGAGCTATTTTGTTGTCATGTTTATTCATTGATTGCAGCAGTGTGAAGTCACCGGTGAGAGCCAACTTTGCCTTTCACCATAAGTAATCACGGTGTTTCTTAACCAAACAGAAAGCTTTCAGAACAGCCTAGATAGAAGTTTGGTGAGGTATTTTCCATCGGTCTTGCCATAATGAGATAGACAGTTTTTGTTTTTGTTTTTTCTTCTAGGTGCATGTATGTGAATTCTGGGAGAAGGTCACATAGGGGGTTGGATTAGTGATGTAAGAGAAAACAATTCTATTATGATATCAAAACTTACTTTATTTTGTCAGAATAACTTAAATGACAAGAACTCTCTTCTTGGTTGAGCATCCAATTTACCAGTTGGTAGATCTGCTCTTCGGTGTGCAAATATATAATGGTTCATTTTATCCAGGAATCCTTGGGAACATTTCAAAGGACCATTACTCATGCCAAACACCGCGAGAGACAAGGCAGATTCAGCGACAAGCTATGTCTCTGACCTGCACCCAGGAAGTCATCATCACGTAAGTGAAAGAATGGATCTAGAACTCTGATATTAATCCATGAGAGAATCCGAAAATACTTTAAATTATAAGCAACTAAGCCCTATTCTCGCAATGCCCATTTTTATTAGCCCTAAAATGAGACCAGTGGGAGGTCACTGTACCATGGGCATCCTACCTACACACATCAGACACCCAGTAAAGAACAAACATGGAGAAAGCTGCTGCATCATCATAATCCATGAAGGATTCCATGTAACAATGTCACATCAGATTCTCACTCACAACCTTACTGGTGGCTTTCTCCACAGGTGGCTGACCCAGTCCAGTCATTATTCCAGAAAATGAAAAAGTTACTTTAACACCTGCTTATTGAGTATCTACTACATGTCACTGTAAATATATATATTTTTCTAAGCGGACAATCCATTGTCCTCTTCAGCAAACATGGTGTCTGAGATTAGAGAGGAGGACATGCCCATACACACTCATAGTGGGGAAGTGAGTCAGAATGAAAGCCAAGGGCAGCCGCCATCCAGCCTCATGCTCCGACACCATGCCATACTGACCCTCGTCCTATGTCTCCTCATGCTGGTGAAAAGTTTCAGTGAGATAATGCACACGAGGCTGCCAGCAGAGGATCAGCTGCTACTTATAATAACGTGATCATTTTTCCATTCATGGTTCCTGGGCATCTGCCATAGGCCAGGACCAGTAGTGGGTCCCGGAGATGACAATGACCCAAATTCCCGTCATATCTATAGGGTTCTGTAATCCAGTGAAACCAGGGATGTATTGATAGAAAAGGAAGCACAGCTTTATTAGCACAGGGGGAGGGGTTGCAAACACACCCCGCCCCTGTTTTCTCCTGCTTTAGATTGTGGTCCACCTCTCACATCTGCTATGATATCTAGGTTTGGACAAAACCTTGAACTTTCATGTCCCATGTGGCCCCTTTCCTACAGAATCCTCTGCTTACTTACTGCCCCAGGCCTTGCTTTAGTCCTTCTGCCAGAGTCTTCTTCCTGAAATTGTAATGAGGAGCTACGAATACACTCAATACAAACTAAGAGTTGACTGCACAACTCTTAGTTTAGGCTTGTATTTTCGGCTATAGGTGGGATTTAAGATTCTAAAACTCCAGATAGTTTTCATGTCTCCTAGTATAATCACCAGCCCACAGCACGCGGTCAGCAAGTATGTTTGATTTACGGACTTTGAAATATTCTCCAAGGCACTCAGGTAGGTACAAGCAGCTCCAGAGAGCCCACAGCCACCATCACAGAGAGCAGCCCAGCAGAATGCATGGATCTCAATGAGATTGTTCCTAACCTTCAGAATTACCAATGAGCCTTGTCCTGGAGTAACATGAGGGAGGCAAGGGGCAAGCATATGTGTTGGAGACAGAACGTGTTCATAAACCCAGCCTCTCAGATGAGCTGACTAACCCCACTGTTGGAATGGAGCACTGCCCAGAGCAAACCAGGCAGAGTTGTCAATCGCCTCTGTCCAGGTGGCCAAATGCTTAGGTGGTCCTGGCTGATGTGGGTCATATTGGAAGCAGACCTACTGTTGCCCTTCATTGATAGATGTGTATGTTTTGCTAACTCATTCACTACAGGAGGCTCCTTAAGTCATCAGGTTGCTTCTTGGTGAAACTTTGGGAGCCCATCTCAAGCAGAGAAAAACAGCATTCCTAGGCCAGGAAAACTGCCCCTCAGCCAATAGAGAAGGAGTTGCTTCTGTCAGCCCAGAACTCTGTTCTCTTTAAATTCACTCAGTGTTTGCACTCTCTGGGCACTTATGGATCTGAAAGGAGGAGGTTTTCAAAATTCTCCATCAGCACAGAGTCTGGGGTGTTTCCATTTATGTTCCAGACGACAGAAGGCCTGGTTTCATGCTGGTGCCCAGAGACCATGGTGGCCCCTTTGGAGTGAGAGCCTTGGATATACATACAGATCCAGCTGTATGGTGGCTATTTCCCATTGAGAGGTTCCTCTGGGTAGAAATAAAGCCAAAGGAAGGAGTGATCATGAGCCCTTTCACTTAGTACTCCTTCTTCATGTCTACCACATGTGAGGGACCACATGGAGAGCTAATGAAGAGGACGTCTACAGGACAAAGCCATGGTCCTCAAGATACTCAGGGCTGCACACCAACCTTGAGATGGCATACGCAGTAAAGGGAGTTTTCCTTGGGGTTCTGTGAGCTATGGACTGGTCTGGGCTTTGAGGTCAGATAGAGACTGGATCGTAAGCTCCATTCTGCCCTATTTTAGATATTTCTCCTTGGGCTTGGTGTTGCTCTCCAAATCATTCTGAGGTTGACCTTTTGATTTTTCTTCTGCTATAAATATTAGATAAAGTGGACCAAACAGTTAGCACCCAACCCTGCACTTAGTACCTGCTAATCACATGTGAGCTTTATCATCATCATTATGACTGTTGTCATCATTATCATCATCATCTATCCTCATGGGTGAGAGAAGACTTCATAGGCAAAGAGAGGATCAAGCATGGTTTTAAAAGATGTACAAAGATTGCCATGGTGTTTGAAGGTAGAAACACATCCTGAAACACACGTTTGTGCAGACTTGGAGGTATTGGGGGGTGTTGTACAGAGATCAGCCAGCAGCAGAGAAAAAGATGAACATTTGAATGAACTGAGGTAAGGTGTGTTGATGAATGGTATTTGAAGAGCAGGGGTGCAACCTGAGAGATGGTGAGCAAACCATGAGAGGTCTGGATTGGTAAGCTAAGGAGTCCCAATTCTGCCCTGGACATGAGGAAAGGTACTGACAGCACTAGGTCAAGGCTTAATTGGTAGACAAAGTGGAATCTGAGTTCGAGGGACTTGGAGGTATGCATATCTAAAGAAACGAGGGAGAAGAAGGTACCAGAAGAATGGAGTTGATACTAAAAGTAGCCAGTCCAAACAAACCCAAGACAAGGGGGTGAAAGCAACTTCAGGACAAAGATGGATTTCTTCCACCTTGTACTTCCCCAAAGTCTGTTCCTTCATTAGTTCACAAAACACTTGAGATGCTGCAATTTAGAAATACATGTGCAAAGGATTCTAGGCTGCAGAACTGACTGGCAACATACCTGGCTGATTTAAAATGTGGATTCTCTCTCCTTGTGTCTTAGATCCATTACCATGGGTAGACAGAGTTCCTACTAGCTCAGAAAATCTGTTTCCTGGGCCCACTCCCTTCCACCAATAGACATCTGTAGGTCCAGATCTTTCAGAAGATCTGAGAGAACTGGGGGTAGGAGGAGGGACAGAAAAGAAAAAAAAAGTATGTGATTTCTTCTTTGTGTATCAAGTTCTCTGGTTCTATTTAAAATATTATAATTTAAAAAACAAGATGGCCCCAACTTTTCAGGAAGATTTTTATTGTGCAATGTAACAGACCCCTGAGAAATGTCCTTTCATATGTGAAGAAGTTGTGATGGAAGTACAGAGATGAAACAAATGTTGCCCCTGGCAGGACACAAGCATGGAAAGACTAGAAGGGAGGCCCCACAGCAACCAGAGGGGAGCCCAGAGGAAGGCAGGGTTTTTGTGAGAGGGTGGAGATAAGCCATCTGTACCACAGGGTGAAGATGCATTTGCCATGTGGTGACCATCTTTTTTGAATCAAAAATCGGGATAGATGATTTGACACCAGGCCTGTCGATGGGACCAAATATTTAAAATCAAGGCTGTCCGGGGAAACCCAGGACATATGGCCACCATAACTGATCATTATCATGCATGGATCAGGCCCGGTTTGATCCACAGAAAAACCAAAGCCAGGATCCAGGCAGATAATTTACATAAATGCTTAGCTACAGATGTGTAAGTCCTGCACTTCCCGACCTATCCATCAGATGAGGCAAAGGCTAGGGTCCTAAGTAGCTCATAGTAATCCTGTGCAAAGCCAAGCATGCCAGGATGATAGGATGTCTGGGCTGGAAATACCCTTAGTTACCACCTGGCCTAAACTTCACCTTGACACTCTGAGTGGAGCAACTGAGGCTCAGCCCTCCAAATCATGTGGTGGCTGTGATGGAATGGAATTGGGGCTGGGTGTTGTCTGAAGCTCAACTGGTGTTTCTCCTCTGGCTGCATTTGGAGATAGGCCAGCAAAGCCATAAATTATAAGAAACCCAAATACACTGGCCTTAGCCCCATGAAGGTGACATTCAGCAAACCCTTCCTTACCTTACACATAGGGTGCCATACTTGATGGTCTTGAATTGAGACATTGCCAGGGAATTGAAGAGGCTCCCAAGTTGAGAATGAGAGTGCCAGGCCATTTAAGATGCAGATGAGGAGGTGATGACAATGTTGGCAAAGCCAAAGAGTGCCAAGGACCCCAGTGGTCTTATATTTTGCTGGTAATTCTCCACTGGTGGTAAGACTGCCCAAAAGAGAAATACCATAGCAAAGAAGTAGGTGATTTACACATGAGCATTCATGCGTCAGAGCTCGGCCACAGCTGGACAAGTGGAATATCAAAGGTCCACGTGTCCTGACTTTCTTCAAGTTGGCGCCAAGGACAGAAAGGAACACATCTGATGACTAAATCTATTGATCACTAATCTCCAGCCTTTCCAACTCGAGGAACACTGGGTTCTATCAGTGTATGTTGCAAGTCACACTGAGTACCTTCCCAGCCCCCCAAAAGTGCAAGATACCTGCTCAGCCATGAGGAAGGCAGACCAAATGTGGTTTTCCCTCTAGGTTGCCATCTATAAGCCCAGAGCTCTGAGATTATAATGGGGATGACAGTCTTCTCTTGGGGAGCATTTGGGCTTGGTCTGCATGCCCCTCTGGAATCCCACAGCAAGCCCACCTTGAGGATTAGAGCTGTTTGTGAGCTTGCGGTCCAGACTGGAGACCACCCATGCATTTTCTCTTCCCTCTCTGCTTCCCTTCAGTTCACTTCCCTCTTCACTTCCCCCTCCCTGGGCTGACATAAATAGTGCCTTGAATTAAATATAAATTGTTCTTTGCCTAGATGCTGTAGGAATCTGAGACACACTCTAGATATATTGATCATTTGTAGGCATCCATCCATATGTCCACCCATCCACCCATTTGCCCATCCATCTCTCTTACCATCCACATAGCCAGGCATTTATCCATTCTTCCCTTCAGTTCATATCAGCAGGCATTTCCCGAATCACATATAAGTGCCAACGATCTATGCAATAGACTCTGGCAATGAAGACAAATATGACCTAGACCTTGAATTAGTGGTATCACTCATCATCTAGAAGGAAGACTTGTAGTTATGTCTTGATAAGTGCTGTGGGGTTTGCTAGGTGTTTGAGACGGCCAGCACCCAAGGTGCCTACTGTACAGTCTTTCCATGAGCAGAAGCTGGCCATTTGCAAGGGGCAGGTAGCAGGAAACAAGAAGATGTGAGCTGATAAGACAAAAAGCATAGAGATAGAAAGGCCTGCCAATGGCTGGAGTTTCTAGAAGGGGGAGTGTGAGGTGGTCAGTGACAGAGCCATGCCTGGGGATCTCAGGAGGGTCCATGTCAGAGAGAAAAGTGAAGCTACCAGTAAGTGTATTTTTAACCTGATCTTTTTACACAACTGGAGGCACCAGCCTTCTTGGTCTGCCTGGGACTGAAGGGGTGCCCAGGATGTGGGACTTACTCTCAGGAAAACCAGGATGGACCTGTCACACTAGACATGTGTCAACCTGTGTGGTCAGAACAGGGATGCCAAAGATGTCCACATCCCAATCCCCTGAACCTGGCTATCTGTAACCTTCTGTGGAAAGGGGGACTTTGCAGATGGGTGAATGGGCGTACCTGGTCCTGGACTTCCCAAGGGGTTCTCTGTAATCACCGGGGGGGGGGGGGGAAGGAGGGCCAGAGTCAGAGAAGACATCCTGACAGAAGCACAGGTGAGGGTTATTCTGTTGCTGGAAGGGGCCACAGGCCAAGGGGCCACAACACGTGGTCCTCTAAGTGCTGTGCAGGAGAGGTGCAGGGAGCTCTGGGAGCACTTAGCATGGTCAGGTCCTCAGCCTGAGTGGATCAGAAGATGTTTTATGTAGCTTCCCTTCAGGCATGTGAACTGCAGTTTAAAAGACAGGAAGTTGAAAAGTTATGGCCACTTAAAAACCTGCACACAAATGTTTATAGCAGCTTTAGTGACACCTCCTCATTGAGAAGCAACCAAGATGCCCTTTAATAGGCAAAGGAATAAACTGTGGTGCATCCATACAAAGGAATATTATTCAGCAATAAAAAGAAATGAGCTGTCAAGTGAGGAAAAGACGTGGAGAAACCTTAAACACACATTACTACGTGGAAGTAGCCAAGGCAAAAAGGCTACAGCCTGGGTGATTCCAACTGCATGACGCTTTAGAAATGGCAAAACTATGGAGACAGTCAGCAGATCAGTGGTCTCCAAGGTTTGATGGCAGAAAGTGAAGAATAACAAATGAACAAACAAATTATCCCCACATCCAATGCTCTTTTTGCATCAATTTGAACTTGTTCCAAACTTGGTATTTTACCTCTCCCCATTAGATCTAAACTCTGCCAGCCTCTTCCAGTGGGGTCATGTCTTGGCACCCTCGGTATCCTTAGAGAGAGAAACAATTATAGATTTCTGCCTCCATATTTTCATGACAGAGTAGATCATTGTTAACCATTTGCATTCATTTCCTAGGGCTGCCTGAGAAAAGGGCCACTGACTGGGGAGCTTAAAAATAAGAGACACTTATTCTCTTTGTCCAGAGAGTCAGAGGTCTGGACGGTAGGATGCCAGCACCTCTGTTCATCGCAGGATTATTCACAGTGACCAAGATGGGAAATAATTGCAGAATCCTTCTACAGATGACTGGATCAAGAGGGCTTGGTACATATATACCTTGGAATGCTTCTCAGTCACAAGAAAAGATGAAACACTGCCATTTAGGACAATGTGGATGGATCTGGAGAATATCATGCAAAGTGAAATGCCAGCCAGAAAACAAAGCTAAGAACCATATCATGCCACTCAGATGTGGGCTATAGAATTAAACATCATGTACACAGGCAACAGCATGGTGGCTGCAGAGGGAAGAATGGGGCTGGAGGGGGCCTGCTGTATGGTGACGGAAGATAGTTTGGCTTTGGGTGATGGGCACACAATGCAATCGATATACGGATCTTGTAACTGAAATCAAGCAGTTCATTAGGTTGTGGACTACCTACACCTGAGCACAGAGACAAAGCCCCCAGATCCCAGGGACTATTTCTTGTGCTGTGTTCACAGGTGGGGTTTTAATGAGATGAGTAATGAGATCTTGCCTCCAAATCCCTTTTCCCCAGTGAATCCATGGGACGGGGTGGGGGTGGGGGTGCTGGTCTGAGGAAAGCGCCTGTGGCCTGTGTTTGTCTCTTGATGCTGAAACCATGCTGTCTCCCTGCTCTAACCTGCCCCCACACCTCCACCCCCCACAGCCCCCTACATGGAGAGAGCCACCAAGAACCTGCCTTTACCTGTCTCACTAAAGACCTTGTAACTAATGACTCGGCTCCCATCCTCCCTGGTCCTCAGGACCCCCTGAGCCCACACCACCATGTGGCCAGGCCTCTGTGCTTTAGTCTTCTCCACATCTAGAGAACTATAACTACTCTTTAACTTCCATTTGAATCCCTGCTTCTTTTCCTCTCACCCAGTAAACAGTGTTTGGTCTCCAGGACTCGGTTTTCTGATGGAAATTACAAGTGAGGGAACCGTACCTTCTGCTTTGGGGATCCGACCCTCTCCCGGGTGGACACTTGTCTCCCCCCACACCTGCTCCACCTGCTTCCTCTGGGTAGGAAATGGCGAGTCCCCAGGTGTGGAGCGTCTGGCTGTGGAGGCAGAGGAAAACCCTGAGGGGTGGGCATGCTAGGAAAGGTGTGGATTTCTTTTTCTTCTTCAATTTTATTTGTAGAATTGTAATGACTAGATAGTAGGGTTCCCTTCTATTTATCTACTTTTTGTCCTCTTCTCTGAGGATACACATGGGCCATGATCTGGGTGATTTCTCCTGTGGTTTCTTTATCATCTGGGGAAACGGTGTACCACCGTGACAGTGGCCTTGTAAGAGGGCTCCTTCATCATTTTGCAGTGGGTTCCTCTTCTCTGCACAGAGTATGTTAACATACAAAAGGGGTTCTCTGAGCCCACTCCAGCCTTTAAACTCTGGAAAGTTCTCAGAATATAACTATGGGGGCACATCACTCAACAATTGTGAAAAATAGGACACTCCCCCCATGGTGTGGGTTCCTAATGTAACTGGGCATTAGGACTTCCACAGTGGCTTGCACTGGCGGCTGGCATGGCTCAGTGGTTGAGAGTTGACCTTCGGATCAGGAGGTCACGGTTCAATTCCCAGTCAGGTTATATGCCTGGGTTGCGGGCTCCATCCCCAGTCATGAGGTGTGTAGGAGACGGCTAATGAATGATTCTCATCATTGATCTTTCTATCTCTCTCTCTCCCTCTACCTTCCTCTCTGAAATCAATAAAACTATATAAAGTGGCTAGCACTATTTAGCATCATACTGACAACTGCTGCTTTAGGCACCATTCTTAGGTGGGTTTTTTTGGGGTTTTTTGGGGGGAGCTTTAACCCCTTCCTTGTGAAAAAAACTCCAGTGCTGACAGATCCTATCATGTCTACAGTCACATGGTCTGCACGCTTTCTTATGCTGTCTTCCCCACCTTTGTCTGCTACACAGCTTCCTGGTTCATTCCTTTCTTTGCTTGAGTCCTCACACCAAACCTTCCTCATGTTCTGTGCGAGGCAAGGCTCTGTGGATCAGACAGGCAATGGCTTGAACTCCCCACCTTCTGCTGGAGCTGAGAGAGAAGCAGGCATGGGCCTCTGGAGACCAGGTGGCCCAGGCCCAGGTGATCACGGTCCAGGTGAGACCAGAAAGGGCAGAAGGTGATGGGCTAATGGGCTCCCACCATCCGCCCACGGAGAGCCCAGGGGGCTGGAGGCTCAGCATTGTTAGCCAGGCTAAAAGAGCATTTTAACTCTCCCAGGGGGACGATGGTTAGCCTGGACAATTAGGCCACTTAAACTGACCATATTTTGTGTTAGAAACAAGGGAATTCCTGGCGCAGCCAACCTCAGCTTTCTTAGGCTCTCTGGGTGAAGAGGCTGATGATAGCACAGGAGTCTGCACTTGGCCTTGGTAAGCAGAAAAAGTGCCTGTGAGGAGTTCCCTTGAGAGTCCTGTGTAAGCCCTACACTCAGTGGATGGGCAGTGTATGTAGAGGGGTGCACAGGGCAGGTGAAGGCCATTGATTCCAAAGTGATGAGGTTATAATAAAGCTCAAGAAGGAAAGAGGCAGGTTCCGGGGAAGAGGGGTGTCAACCCCAGGACAGGGCAAAGTTCAGGCCTCTCTGGGGGACCCACCTTGGCTGGGGAGGAGAGGAGTTGGGGTGAGGGTGGTGTGAAGATGACCCTTCATTGAGGCTGGAGGGAGCCAAAGAGCAGAGCTAGGCAGAGTTTTAGGAAGAGGGGCCATAACTCTTGGTGCAGTGATCTCTTAAATCATAATTTACAATTAAAATTACATTTAAATTTAAGGGAGAATGCCTTTGTGCATTTTCAGGTAGACATTTTAGACCCTTCATGACCCAGATTTGAATCACACTTCCTCCAAGAAGCCTTCTGTGATTTTCCCACATCCATCTGTCTTCTCCACCTCTTAGCATTCTCTGGATACTGACAAAGCTGTATGCTAATTTCTATCTGGCGCTCTCTGAGGTGGGGATGACAGCCTTGGTTTCACTGTGAGCTCTGGGGGACAGTATTCTTGGTGTGGAATTCCTCTGAATACCCACCAGTCCCTGCTCCTAATACTCCCAGCTAAATGTGGAGTCCCCTTTAAAAATAGCAGGTTTAGCTGAAACTGGTTTGACTCAGTGGATAGAACGTCGGACTGTGGACTGAAAGATCCCTGGTTCAATTCTGGTCAAGGGCATGTACCTTGGTTGTGGGCACATCCCCATTAGAGGGTGTGCAAGAGGCAGCTGATCGATGTTTCTGACTTTGACTTTCTATTTCTGTCCCTTCCTCCCTGCAAAAAAATCAATAAAATATATTTTAAAAACATAAAAATAAAAATAGTAGGTTTCCTGCTCTAAGAAAATGAAAACAACACAAATAAAACTTTGCCATGATATAGCTGAAATCTCATTTTTTCTTGCTGCAATGTTCTATTTCATTTTAGCAATTGCGGGTCTTTAGAAGCTGCCTCCATATCAATGTGTAACAACCCTAGACCTCAGGTACAAAGCCTTCTCTCTTGGATTTCTGATTTATTTACACAGCACTTTTAAGTATACAGAAAACTTCTGGAGAAATTTTCATCTCCTTATTCACAAAAAAATAGGTTTATTTTCTACCCATTTGACAGATGAAGAAGCTGAGACATAAGAGAAAAGCCAAGGGTGATCCCAATAAAGCACAGGAGAGGAGGGACCTAAGCTATCGACTATCAAATTTTATGCTCAATTTTCTTATAACACACTGGCTTTTCTCTTGCCAGTTTTACTTTTAAAGCACATACAGATGCATTTGTCTAAGGACACTAACTGAGAACCCAGTGAGGTGGGAAAGGACAGACACTCAGTGGGGCTTAGTGACAGATGGCAAAGGTGTGTTGTCTCCGTGGAATAAGGAGGAGATGCATTCTCACCCTTTCTCCCCACTTAAGAGATACAATTGGGTAGCAAGGTGTTGTGCTTCTTTCAAGGCCAGTTCAATCTGTTGCAAAGAGCTGCTCAGGAAGGAGCCGAGGTGGCAGTGCCCTGTAATTTTAAATCAAAAGGTGTTCACTATCTCCCTACTTGGTTTGGCCTGCGGACTGAAGGGTTCCGGGTTCAATTCCCATCAAGGGCACACGCCCGGGTTGCAGGCTTGATCCCTAGCAAGGGGCATGCAGCCAATCCATGATTCTCTCTCATCATTGATGTTTCTAATGTTTCTCTCTCTATCCCTCTCCCTTCCTCTCTGAAATCAATAAAAATATACTTTTTTAAAAAGGTGTTCACTATCAAATGTTTCAACAGAAAACCAAAATGACTATTGAGAACATGATGCTTTCAAGTAAAGCAGGGCGATGGGAAGATCACTCAAGAGACAAGTCATGAACCGTTGGTGCTTACGTTTCAGGATAATTGACCAGCTCAGAAGGACAATGGGATTTGAGGCAAATGTATGCGGAGCTAGAGGTGAAGGCCCTGCTGAGGGACACACCTTTCGGGCAAGGAAGGAGCACTGGGAACTCCTGAACCTGAAGGACATCCCCTCTGGCTGTGCAGTGTCATGGTAACTGCACCTGGGCTGTGATGCACAGATCTGGACTGCGTGGTAGGAGAAGGATGCATGCAGACTTGAAGGCATTCAGCCAAGGAATCCAAGAATAATCACATGAAGAGTGAGATTACCTTTCATGGGCGCATACGAAGACCAACTGCATGTACTTACCCTAAATGACAACAGAAGGAGACCAGAAAGGTAATTGAAGGATCGTGACGATCAAAGGGCTGGGGGATTTGCTCTCTCTGGCACATAGGGTCTAAAATTGCAAAAGTCAGAACAAATGTAGGATGCTCAAATCCAGGTTCCTTGACAAAACACCATTTTTTTCAAAACAGAAAATTATTTTCCCTAGGAAGAGCTCGGTGTGGGGACCCTTCAAAATCTACTCTTAGAAACTATTGAAAAAATGCATTTGGAAGGGAGGAACAGTGTGTGCTCAGTAAAAGAATAGCTTAGAGGCGTCGTCGGCAAACCACGGCTCGCGAGCCACATGCAGCACTTTGGCCCCTTGAGTGTGGCTCTTCCACTAAATATCACAGGCTGGGAGAGTCTATTTTGAAGAAGTGGTGTTAGAAGAAGTCTAAGTTTAAAACATTGGCTCTCAAAAGAAATTTCAATCGTTGTACTGTTGATATTTGGCTCTGTTGACTAATGAGTTTGCCGACCACTGGCTTAGAGGATCTGCCAGGACAGTTCATCTTACCTCCTGTGGCAATGTGACCTAAAATCATTAGCACTGTGTGCGTTGATCAATATTTTATGCACCTCCAGGCAGAGCTTTGGGAATAGACACTGGACTTTTGAGAGTCTTACATTTGGGAGAGAACAGAGAGCATCTCATTGGGAGAAGTTCTGGCATAAACCTCAATGCGAGCATGGGTACATTTCCGAAAGTGTGAACTCAGGGACATCCAGAGAGTGAAAACAAGGAGTCAGAGAGGTCAAGTCCTGCCAAGTTAATTCTGGTGTTGATCTTAAGCAAAAGGGAGACCATTCAGAATTGGTTAAAACATACATTTTCCATTATTTCATGCGTTCATTCATGGGACTTGCAATTTAGCAGTAGGCAAGACAGGAGAAATTCTTGAAGAAGTAAACTGATTGGTGATGTGTGAAGGTTGAGGAGGAATTGAATAAGGTTTGGAAGAGCAGCACATGAGATGGCTGAGACCCAGAGGGAACAGAGCCCAGTGCAGAATCAAGGGGGGTGCACAGGGCCTGCAAGGTCCAGGGGTGCAAGACAAGCAAACTCAGAGTTATTTCAAATTAAGGCCGAGATATGTGTGAACAGTGAAAGGCTTCTGGACATTGTCCTCAAACCAATGAAGGACCATTGAAAAATCTCCAACACAACAACGGCATGAAAAAGCTTGTATTTGATAGCAATCATTGCAGCTATTGAGTGGAGAATAGAAGTCAGGGTTCATCTCAGAAAGAGTCACTGACATGTGTGTTTCTTCCATGATACTGTGAGCAGTTGATAGGAGGAAGCTAAGTCTTCCATCTCTGGATCCTGACTATGGGTGGTTCACAGTCATATGCGTAGACACGAGTGGTGACTGTTTTCTGAGTATTTTATTGGACCTGGGCCTCCAGTAGTGATGGGAATCACTTTTGTATATTCTCCCTGATGTTGTGTTGCACCGTTGTTTAATTTTAATCACCTTTTCCTGGCACAGAGGGCAGTATCAGTATCCCTGTTTCTGTGAATGTAGAGACAAGGAATCTAAGACCTGCCTCAGTTCACAGGGCTAGCTTAGTTGTAGACAGAGAATTGAACCCACAACGTCTAACCCTTCATCCTAAGCGATGTACACACATATCAAGAGGAATAGGGTCCTGATTCATGTCCTTAGGAAAGTGCTGGTCTCAGAGAGGTGGCCTCCGAAAATAAACAGGTATGTGCCCACTTTCTCTCTTGCTTGGGGTATATCTGTGAGTTCCAATCAAGGAGCCCCACTTTTTTTTAAGGAGCCCTACTTTTGAAAGGATGTAGCTACCTGCTTAGGAAGGAAAAGCAAGTAAGCCCAAGAAGCAGTGAAGTCATCAAGCAGGTGACTACTTTGTTGATGGTCAATGTTTTCCAAAGTGTTTACTTGTCTTTCACCATAGCCGTGAAGACAGAGGACCCCCTCCCAGCAGGAATGGTCTGGGAGATCCCTGCACTGTGTGACGTCCTGGCCACAAGGCTGCCAGGGAGTGGGTAGGAATTAAGCGGTAAAAACTGCCAGTGTGGATCATCACCATAATTGCTTTCTGGAAAACAACACATTTGATTCCCAGGAAAATGTCCTTAGAATTTGCCAGGTCCTCTGATGGGAAAAATAAAATGCCCTTCCTAGAAATTCCTGGTGCTCTGTGGTTTCTAGAAGATTCCGAAGACTCGGCAGAGAAACCTAACTTGGTGAAACGATTTTGGAATCTATGTTAAATTCCTTGCTTCATCAAATATCTGTGGATTCATCTAAGACAGACAGTAACATGCAAAGTCTTCACTGATTTCTTAAAATCCTATATAATAAAAGGCTGATATGCAGATTGTCCCTTTGACCAGGAGTTCCACCAAGGAGCAGGGCCAGTTGGCCAACCTCCTGCATCCCCTCCCCCTAGTGGGTCCAGCCCGATTGGCCCTGATGGAGACGGGCCAGCCGGACCACACCGGTGCACGAATTCATGTACTGGGCCTCTAGTATTTCTATAAAAACAATAGCTCTAGCGTCACTTGGCCTGGGTTTAGTCTTGCCACTATTGAAGGTCAAAAAGCCCAGAGTTTGTGTATCTAAAATGGGCCTAATTGCACCACTTCCTCCTAGGTTTGTCAGGTGCTTTCTATGTGAGTCCAGGGTTGCCACTTGGCCTTGAGCTTGGCACCATGCTTGTCAGTAATGATCCTGATTATAGCACGTGTGTCAATTCTCTGGAAAGCGTGCCTGTGCTTCCTTCCTGAATTGATTGACTTGCTGTGCATTCAGGAGAATTCCCTCCAAATGCTGTTTTGTGCCCACAGAGCCCAACCATGGCTCAGGGGTTACCTCCAGTGCCAGGGGAATGGGGAAGGCCCTCTGTTTTTTGGGAAGAGGACCAGTGAGCTGAATTGTTGGTGTTGGCATGAATGGAAAGATGGCAAAGCAATTCAACTCCTGTCTTTTTAAAATACATTTTATTGATTTTTTTTTTACAGAGAGGAAGGGAGAGGGATAGAGTTAGGAAAATCGGTGAGAGAGAAACATCGATCAGCTGCCTCCTGCACACTCTCTACTGGGTATGTGCCTGCAACCAAGGTACATGCCCTTGACTGGGATCAAACCTGGGACCCTTGAGTCCAGAGGCCAATGCTCTATCCACTGAGCCAAACCAGTTAGGGCTCAACTCATTTCATGTAATAATTGAAATCATTGCAATCCATTGCCTTCATGGTTGGGCAGAAACATGTTTTAAATAGTGAGCAAATCTTAAGGGAACCCATTGACCTGAGCAGTCATATAATACGTGAAGTTAATGGACAAAAATGATATTCATCTTCTGTTTATAATAGCATTTTCTTCTGCAAGACCTAAACTTCGGGGTGCCCGGGACACTATTGTGGCGACAACGGGACAACTGGCAGACGTGTGACCTTTGTTGTATTTAACAATCATTGGATCTGTGGTGAAATAAAATAAAAACCAACACAGGTTTTGACACTAAGATAATAAATTATAAATTATGAAGTCTTCGCCACCAAGGAGCTTGTAAACAACAGGCTGGTCTCTTAGCAACAGAGCAAGGCAAGCAGGTTGTGGAGAGGAATGGGGGCGACCAGAGTGTTTTGCAGAGACTGCCAGGGAGGACCAGGAACAGAGTGGAGCCCCTGCTGAGGCCCCTCCTCCGCCCATCCCTCATTTCCCCAGCGGCCAGCCTGGGCCCTGGGCCAAAAGGTGGCCTAGGATTCAAGAGCCTCTTCACTACCGACCCAGGAGAACTACGCCAAGGAGAGATAAAAAGAGATACGGACATGAGAGTCGGGGTGGGGAGGGGAGGGCCCCCCACATGCACATGAGAGAATGAGAATCTGAATAAATGCGCTGTGACTTGACATTGTCTGAAACTGAAACCCCCGACAGGGCTCTCTTTCTCCCTGCCCCCCACTCCTTGGCTTTCACAGTCTCTCTCAGGGTGGTTGTCATGAAGGCATTTACACAAGACTCTGACAATGTGCCAACAGGGTTTATTTTTAAATGTTGTTCCCCAAAGCTCCGGAATATTAAGTTGGAGCAAATGTTGCTTGGATGCGTAGAGGGGTTGTGGTCATGCAGACATCCAAGGAAGGCTGGTGAGGTCCAAGGTCGGTAGACTATATTTTTAAGTATGTTTTTATTGATTTCTTAGAGAGAAAAGGAGAGAGATATAGAAGCATTAGGGATGAGAGACAATCATTGAGGGGCTGCCTCCTCCACGCCCCCCACTAGGTAGCAAGTTCCAAACCTGGGCATGTGCCCTGACAGGAATTGAACAGAGACCTCCTTGTTTATGGGTCGACATTCAACCAATGAGCCACACTGTCCCGGCCAAGGTTAGTAGACTTTAATTAACCAAGGCAGTTGGGCTAGAGGACACAGAGGCCTAGAGGCACGTGTGTGTGTGTGTGTGTGTGTGTGTGTATGAGTGTGTGTGCCTGTGTGTGTCTATGTCTGTGTATGTCTATGTTTGTGTGTGTCTGTGTGTATCTGTGTGTCTGTGTGTCTGTGTGTGTGTTTGTCTATGTGTGTGTCTGCGTGTGTGTGCGTGTGTGTGTGTGTGCCTGTGTGTGTCTATGTCTGTGTATGTCTATGTTTGTGTGTGTCTGTGTGTGTCTATGTGTCTGTGTGTCTGTGTGTGTGTTTGTCTATGTGCGTGTCTGTGTGTGTGTGTGTGTGTGTGTGTGTGTGCGTGTGTGTGTGTGTGTGTTACTGTGTGTGTAGATGTGTAGGTGTGTGTGTGTGTGTGTGTGTGTGTGCCTGTGTGTGTCTATGTCTGTGTATGTCTATGTTTGTGTGTGTCTGTGTGTCTGTGTGTCTGTGTGTGTGTTTGTCTATGTGTGTGTCTGTGTCTGTGTGTCAATGTGCGTGCATGTGTGCGTGCGTGTGTGTGTGTGTGTGTGTGTGTGTGTGAATGGTGTAATTTTCAGGCTTTGGGAGCAGAAAGAGGTTTTCCTTAATCAATTGGATGCTTACCTCAAGCATCTTCCCTCTGTGGTTTACACAATCACCTGTCCACATGCAGGAATGAGAGTCAATAATGTCTCTGAGAGGAGAATTTTTCTTAAACAAACAAACCACCCTGGCCTCTCAGCAGCAAAAGGCCTCCCTTTCTGTGAGAGAACCAGCAAGCCCTGCACTATCCAAACCACAAGGCCACAAGGCGAGGGCGAGCTGGGCCCACATGGAGGGTGAAGATAATACCAGCCCGGCGGTGCAGGGTCACACACCCGGGTTTCCCTCCACAGCCCGGAGCCGTGTACTTTATTGTTTCGGAATAAAGGCGGCTGGACAGCGTGTGAGGACTCTGGATTCATTTGGCAGGTCATCTTAAACTTTCCGTGTATGGATTGACTATTCGCAAAGAAAGCGGGGGTTCCCTGCCTCGCAGGGCCTCGTCTCCCTGCGGCATCTCTGATGCCATGCAAGGTGACTTGGTGACGTCCTGAGGAGCTCCTGGCCAGAGATTTTGGGGGATAAATATGTGCTTAGGTGTCATCTGCAGGGATGGAATTCTATCTGGGGTGAGATGCTGGGGAGGGGCTCTGAGTCTGTGAGATGCCCATGGGCATGTCTAGTGCCCAGAGCATCTCCTGCTGTGAAGACTCCGAGTCTGCTCTTCACGGGGCACAGAAAACGTCACCAACGCCAGCCAAGGTGCCCAGCTCAGGCCAGTGCCCAGCACCCTGAGTCCATGAGGGATATCCAGGTCCCTGCTGTCCTCACTGCAGTGGCCTGTCTGGTCATAGGTCATTGCCAGACCCCCTTCACCCTGCTGGCTTGCTTTTTCTGTCTTGTTTATTAATTGTTTATCTTGAAGTATGTTTTTATTGATTTCAGAGAGGAAGGGATAATGGCAGAGGGAGAGAAACATCAATGATGAGGGAGAGAGAGAGAGAGAGAGAGAGAGAGAGAGAGAGAGAGAGAGAGATCAGCTGCCTCCTGCACACCCCACACTGGGAATGGAGCCCACAACCCAGGCCTGTGCCCTGATTGTGAATCAAACTGTGACCTCCTGGTTCATGGATTGGGCTTCAACCACTGAGCAACACCAGCTCGGCTTTTACTGTAGTTACAAAAAAATACATCATCCTATAATATCATAAAACGTCAACAATACAGAACATCTAAAGTCATAAGGAAAGACTCTCCTCATCACCATGCTAACCCCCCAAAACACATTGTTCCTCCCCCCAAAATATCAGAATAGGTCATATTAGAGCTAACTTTCTACTCTCTGCAGGGGAGTGATTCTATAGAGGAAGAGCAAGCTTGCTCTTCCCCTTTAATTTGTTCATAGTGGGTGCATTTCAGAGAAATAAAAAGTAGCCCTTTGCAGCATCTCATGGAGAACACTGATCCCTCTGAACTGCATCCCCCACACTCTGTCTCTGACCCTGAGTCACCCAGGTGCACCTGTCCAGCACCCCTGATCTTGAATTTGTGGACACTGAGGTCTGAATTCATAACTGAGTACCTAGAAGTCCTAGTGAGTCTGGTCTTGGCCAAAGGAAACTCCCTCTTCCCCCAAGGGAGCAGGGTCTGCATATTTACTCCATTCCTGAGGGGTGTGTGTGCACCCCAGGGTTTGAGAAATGCAACTCGGGACTCCCTTCTGCAGAGAGAGGACCCAGGACAATGGACAGGCATGGTGAGCAGCTCCCACTTGCAGTTGAGACTCTTGGAACGTTCTAGAGAGGTAGCCTTGGGCGGCTGTCAGCCCGACCCCGTAGCTGAAGGAAAGTTGAGAATTCTGAAGAGGCCCCATTTCCACTAAATTCCAGTGAAAGCTGTTGGGACAACTTCTCACCAGGCGCGTTAGAGCCCCGCACACCTCCAAGGTGGCCTGATGGATGGGCCTTGCACCAGGTGAGGGGTGAGAGCTGGCTGGGGCCCAGGACAGAGCAAGACAGAGCTGGCTCCCGGTTTCCTCGGGGCATGGGGTCCAATCCTGCTCCCTGCCTGGCCCTGCATGAGCACCTTTGCAGGCAGCACCTCCGGGTTCCTGGTCCCACAATGCAGCGCTTGGCTGGCAGGGGTTCAGCTGAACACTAAACGCTTGGCTCCGTTTCAACACGGCTGCCAGGACTTGGCAACCAGAGAGTTGCAGGCAAGCAGCAGGCTGCTAAACCCTTTCCCATTTTTAATTAGATCCACACACCCATGTCTCTGAGCTATACAAATACACAGATGACACAGAGAGCAGGATCTGGGGCTCAGCAAATGCAGGGAGCCCACCCTCCGCCGTGGTAGCTGCCTCACTCTAATCGTGTACCTGGCGTATCTGTGGGGCCAGCGAGGGATGGTGAGGGCCGTGCCATCGGCTAAGGGAAACAGGCATCTGCGGAAGGAAGACTGCCCAGGTTCTGGGAACAGGCAGGTCCCGGGACACCTAGCTGTCCTGCTGGGCTGAGAGAGCATGGCCAGAAGAGGGCATTCTTGGCAGTGGCTGGGCTCCTGTAGCCAGGATGTCGCAGGGCGTGTCTGAGGAGTTGTCCCTATAGCCACCTCTCCTCTGTCTTCACAGATCGCCTGACCAGCCCCCAGAGTGGGAGGTGGGCGCTCTGTCCTGCAAGCAGCTGCTCCTTTGGTCCAAGTTGCTTTGAAACATCTGTCTCTTTCCTAGTACCTCTGCCTTGTCTTAGGGTGTCCTTCCTGCAACATAAATGACTGCTGCCTCTTATTTCTTCTAAACCACTTTCCACAACCAGCTCTCAGCTTTTCCCTCTCAGACCCAGTCCCCTCCGCTCCACCCCCGCCACTGTCCCCTGTCCCTCACTCAGCTCCTGAGTGGTTCCATGGCAGCAGGGGCGGAAATTCCAAGTTTGAATTGAATGGTCTTGGACTCCAACTCAGGTCATGCCCTGTGGCTTTGGACACGGGGTTTCGAAGCCTGTCCCTTGAGTTTCTGCATCGGAAATAGTTGTAACCTCACGGATTGGCTCTGGGGGCTACATGATGTCATAGGTGCCAGGCTCCACCCAGCCAGCCCCCCTACACCCAGGGCTTCCTGTTCCTGGAAGATGCAGATGTCCAGCTGACAGACAGCAGAGGCCATGGCTACTTCTCCAGGGAATGCTGTCCCTGCCCTGTCCCTACTCGCTTTTGCCACGAAGATGCCCATGCCTCTCAAACAGTGTCTCTGGGGAGCCAAACCCCCTGGGGGCGGAGGTGAACCTGGAGGGGTGCTGGCCCGGGCCTGTGAGCTGCTGTGCACGGCCTCAGTCTGAGAGGTATGATCTGAAGGAAATGAAACACTTAAAATGCCAAGAAAGAAGATTTCCCCCCCTTGTCCCATCTGAGAACACAGAGTTTATAAATAGAAACATTGCCAGCACCAAACGCGTCGCTGTGCACAGCCCTCAAATACGCAGACATGGCCGCGTGGCCTGTTTGTGACAAACCCCTGCACACTGCTGTCCCCCCCCTCGCCCCCCGGGAAACCACAGCCCTGGGAGATTCGCAGCATCAGGCCTCTCCCTGAGCTTCTCTGATTCAGTCTTTCCAAGGTGGCTCGAGACGCGACCATAGTTTACCCTGACAACATGTCTTTTACATTTTACCTGCAAACAGGCCAGTGGGATGCACTGGGAGGCCTGGGTCCAATTCCAAGGGCAGGAATCATTCTAAGCTGCATTGGGCAGTGGCTGGCAGCCCAGGCATCCGCAGTGTCCCCTGCAGTCCCTTCTACTCCAAATCCCTCTCTCCCTGACCCCCACACCTCCAGCGAGGGGGAATTCTCTTTAGTTAGGAGGAGAGTAAGGACAAGAGCTACACACACACACATACACACACATGCACACACGCACACACATGCACATTCTCATACATGCACACACATACACACATGCAAATGCGCACATCCCGAACATGCGCACACACCTGGAAAAAAAGAGGACCATGGTGATCACATGGCCTGGAAGCCAGGCTGAGCCCTAGGTACATCCAAGGTCCTAGTCAGACTCCTACAGGAAGAATCCGGCTCCTTATTCTTGGGTGTTTATACAAGAAGAGGCAGCTTTACTTCTATGAGAGTGAAACAGTGTAGAATCCGGATAAGGCCCTTCCTGGGGCAAAAGGCATAAGGCTGAGGGCTTCTTGATTTTTGAGACATCATTGGCTGCTACCTGCACGCCCGCCCGCCCCTATACCCTGAGGGGCCTGCAACCCTGGCCCTTCCTGCACCTCCATGGGGCAGGGCCTGGGACACAGAAGGGGATGCATGCATTTCAGGTACCGAAGCTGTCTTGCCTTCCTGGCTGCTGCAGCAAGGTACCGGGGACTGTGCTTAAACACAGACATTTCTTTCCTAACAGTTCTGGAGGCCAGAAGGCCGAGGGCAAGGTTCTGGCTCACGTGGTTTCTGTTGCGCGGTCTCTTCCTGGTTTGTAGAGAACACCTATCTCCCTATCTACTTACAAGGCCTTTTCCTGAGTGCATGCATCATGCATGAGTGGGGTGAGGCGGTGGGAGAGAGACATTGAGATTGAGATGGAAAGATAGAGGGTCTCAAGGGGAGGGAGGAGAGAGAGAGAGAGAGCTCACACTAGGCCTCAGGCTTCCACAGTTCAAGGTCAGGAGGGCTGCAAACATTTAGTGCATCACAAGGCAGCCCCCACACTATTGGAAGGAAATGGAATCAGACTGGGGCCCTAAGCTCTCTCTGCTGCCTACCGGCTGTGAGGCCTTGTGGGAACTAACCACCCTCTCTAAGGCTTGTCGTCCACATTTGAACACTGGGACTACAAATGTGCTTCCCTGAGAATGAACTTGTGAAACACACATGAGCTCATGTCTGCAGAATGCCAGCCCAGGGAGATGCTTAAAAACAGAGGCACTGTGATGGCTGCTGATATTAATTCTTATTTGATATTATTATTTATTAACCACACCCAGAGAGCCTTGTCCAAAGGCTGTCTTCCCGTTCTATACCACCATCGTCCTCCGCTGCATCTCCTACCCTTTGTCCCCAGCGCTCACTGAGGAAGTGGCTGAGGAAGTCAGACATGTAAGAGCACGTGGGGAGTGAAATGCAGTGTCCTCCTCGGGCCCAGGGGACTTGAATGTGCCCCATTCCAGGTGAGTGAGTCCACCCTATAGTCACTTCCCACTGGAGAATTTATGGTCGCTGCTGACACCCTTGTGAATGAACAGGCTCATGGCCGCCTCATCAGGAAGCTTTCTTAGAAGTCCGTGTCCTGCGGGGAAAAGACATACAGGTGTGTTCTGGGTGGGGGAAGCCTGAGGTTAAGATCACAGTGTTGAGAAGTGGCGGAACCTGGGCTCAACAGTCACTGGGTCCCAGGGGGCATGCTCTGAGCTTCCAGAGCCTGCCTTAGTCACTGTGGCGATGACAATGCTGCAACATGAACGCCCAGCTCGGGGCCAGAGCACCAGCCTGTCTCCTTCTCCCTGGGCTGGGCCTAGGTTCACGTGGGTTCTGCGGGCCTGGACTCGGGCCACCTGACTGCACCTGGTCACCTGGTGCTGTGAGCTGCTGGGCGTGCTTTGGGGCTGCAGGTTGGCCTCCTGGCCACTCGCCAGCCTGTGTGTTCTGGGTCCTGGGCTGAAGTGGGGTGGCCACCCGAGGCCCAGGAGGACACACATCCAGAGCACAGCAGGCACGTCCAAGGCACCTGCTTGTGTCCTGTCTGCTGGCGTGGCAATGCCTCAGCCAAGTCAGGGCCAGGCTCGGGTCTAAGGAAGTGGCTCTGAGCACAGCAGGGCGGGCAGCTGGGGAGAGAGTGAGGTTCAGCTGAGCAAACTATCACAACACCCTGCCAACAAGGATGGTCAGAAAACCAGAAGAGCTGCAAGCACTCTGCCTCTGCTGTCAGCAGGTCTTTCTAGTGGTTTCCAACCACCATCCCTTCAGATTGGTCCATCCCAGTTCTGATTGACTGACTCTCACCCTGGTGATCAGTGTCCAAAAGGACCAGAAAGCACCGGCTCCCTAGGCCTGTGGCCTTAAGCACCCATGAGCCTCCACCCAGACCCTCTACCACGCCCGTCCCTGCGTCAGCTGTGACTTGGATGTGGTTTCTGAGTCAGGAACCCTGGTGAGAACCACGTCTCTAAGCCTTCCTGAATGTGTGATCTTGGGCAAGCGACATGACCTCTCTGAACCTCAGATCTTTGTGGAGATGTCTCCAGGACTGTTTGGAAGTGCTCGCTATGGGATGAGTCCATATCAGCCAAGCCAGGGCCTCATTACAGTCAGTTCTCACTGACTCATCACACTCTGCCTCTTGTGTTACCATCAGAACGAGCTTCTCATCTGTCAACACAGGCTGGGCTCCTGGGAATACTGCAGACCTTACTGAGACTAGATAGCAACAGGCAACACAGAGGCCACGCCCCGGGCATGGGGTGCGGGGTCTCCACAGCCTTGGTGACCCATCAGGCGACCTATCGCCCTCCTATTTTTGCTCCAAGGCAATCTTGAGGTTAAGATGAGAGAAGGGAATACTAGATGAATGAGGAGCAGAATTTCCAACTGTCTAGACCCTCCTAGGGCAGACTTTAAAACCAAACCAGAGGGATTTTCCAGGAAGCTCCCTGCATTCCTGGAGCAAGCAGTCTCAGTTTCCCACACTGGAGCTATGGCGGCCAGAAAATCATCTGTCATCCACCCCAGGGCACCACACACATAAAATGTGAGCATGGGCAGTGTCTGGGGAGATTCAAAGAGAAGTCAGAGAGACAGCAATGACTGTTATTATACATAGAAGTGAATGTGTGTTACCCTTTTCACAAAAGAAGGAAACATCCCAAACAAGCATCAGGGTAAAAACTAGAGCCCCTCCAACACAGGAGTAAGGACACAGGATCAGCATGATCTCCTTCCTTAGACAGAACAAAGCATCTGACAAATATCTCCTGAGCACCTACTCTGCACCAAGCAATCAATCAGACACAAGGGCCAACCAGGTGACACAGGCCAGGTCTCTCTCTCCCAAGAGCCTCATTCACTGTCTGCACCTGAGCAGAAAGCAAGGCAAGAGTGATTCCATCCATCACCCTAACTGGCCCCTGGGATTCTGACTTTATTTCAAAAATACTGTTTTGTTCATCATGGATTTCTCCCTCCCCCCAATAATTTTGAGTTCCAACAGTATTGAGTTGCTCAGGAAACATTGTACAGAATGTATAGCTGCCAGAGGGAACGCTCCCATCTTTTAAGAAGACCCAGGGTCCACTCATTTGACAACACTATAGGATCCAGTTATGGTCCATGAGTGCTGGCATCAGCTTTGCTGTCATTCCATTAGAGATGCTCAGCCTCGTGTGTGGAAAAGACACTACTGGTGTCTAAGTTAAGACCAGGTTAGTTATTTCTGTCAATTTTATGGTGTTTGATTGCTAATATTTCGTTCGTGAAGAGTTGTCACTTATACCTGTCTACTGCCTGGAAATAACATCCCGAGGCAAAGCCGCTCCTGTACTAAGTGTCATGAGTACAGACCCAGGCACAGCTCCAATGCCATGTCTATCGGGAGGCTGAGCACTCGAAACACCAACTGAGGCTAGAATGCAGGAGGCGATGCATTTCACTATCAACAATGCTTCTGACCTATTCAGAAAATACCAAGCTTTTAAAAACATCACAACTCCAGTTTTTTCCTTAGAATCTGCAAATATACACTCAAAAATGACACTGATCCTTCCTCCCACTTGCTGCCAATAGAAAGCTCATTTACTTATCAGTGCCCCACACAAGTGGCTGGAAATTGAGAAATTCCTAAAGAATCTTAATTCTGATCTTACTTCAGAAGAGTCTTCTGTTATGAACCCTTGAGGCTACATGCATCCTCGTCCCTTCTGTGTCTTCTCCTTCCTTGCCATTGGCCAAATACCCTACCATTAATGACCCCTTAACCTGAACCCAAAAAGGCATTTGAAATACCAGCCAGGGCTCCTCCAAGATTAATTGTTGACAGCCACAAACTGTCCTTTGATGTTCCTAGAAGAAGATGGAAGAAGGGGTAATGAGTTGGTATTTTAATGTGTGTGGTATTTCCCACTTTCTCTAATTCTTCTTGAGCTAAGGTTTGAATTGTCGAGTCAAAGAAGCCTTTGGCAGGAGGAGTGATTATATGTTTCAGAGGTCAGAAGCATGACCTTATGCTGTGAAAGTGCCTGAAGGTGAAATTGAGCCAAGTTCAAAGGGAAGTCTAATGGACTACTCTTGATTTAGCTTCCTTGAGAATTAGTGCCGTTGGACTATCAAGCTGCTGCCTTGGGGTGTCCAGAATAGCCCTCAAGAGATGGTCTTTATGTTATTTTTTGAAAATAAATTTATTGGGGTGACATTGGTGAATAGGTTCCCATAGGTTTCAAGTGACAAAACAGCACTATTCTCCTTGGGCAAGATGGCTTCCTCCCTGAACCCAGCTCAATTATTTATTCAACAACATATGTTTATTGAGCATCTACTCATTGTGTGCTAATCCGCATTCTTCCATGGGAGTTGTGTTTAGATTGTTTAGTCATGGGACTAATGCTGCCTAAGATTAGAAGAAACTGTTTATTCTTTCCACTGTGTTAATGTCAATCAAAGAACATCTCTTTGCAAAAACAATGCCAAATCATTTATTTAAATCTTTATTAGGGCCCCATCAAATACCAGGATCTTTCTTTATTTTACTTCCATTGAGTTGTGCTAAATACCTACCCTTACCCCTAATGATGCTAAAATTTCCCTCTGTTCCTTTCTCCTCTCCACTTGCTTATGTTTCTGTGTTGAACATTCTGTCCTGTTTGCTCTATCTTGAGGACCCAGGAGAGGGTATCGAACATTCATTGCTTCTTCCCTTGGAGAAGTCCCAAAAGTGGACCCAAGACAGACAGCATGTACTAAGATCCATGTTTCTCATTTCAAATTCAACATTCCCCCCACGCTGATTATGTAGATGATCAGAAATATGGACAAAACAAATTTGATTAGGTTTTGCCTACTTGACTAATAAAGATAGGGGGTTATCATGAGTGAAAGATAGGAAGGCCTTAGTAAGTCCATAGGATGCCACCTCTGTCTCAGTAGACCTACATGCAAACTCTCTTAATAGGAAGGAGGTAGCTAGTGATACAGGTTGACAGTGTGGCCATTCATACAAACAACTCTAATAATCCCTTGGGATATCAGGACACATCTCACTCCCACTTTCATTTCATTGGCCAAAGTATGCCATGTGGCCAAAACTGGTCTAAATGGGAATAGGACCCATGTGTTCTCATGAGATAAGGGACTGGACAATCTACAGTGACAGACAGGGATAGGGAAGGACAGCAAGTATTTGAGTGCATCATTACAGTTTAGCACATTGGTGCATCACAGGTGCTCAGGAAACGCTATTTCACTGGAGAAAACTTATATCTGAAACCCATAATCAAATATGGGCTACAGTGTTACTAAAGACATTGCTCCCTTAATTGCAAAATGTACCTTTAATGAAGAACTGCTAATGTGAGTTTTCTCAGCTCTAAGTACCCTACCCCTTACTTCATTGGCTACTAGGAAGCTCGGACCTAAATGAAGACACCCCCCCGCTTGGACAATTACTCAGAAATGTATGGAAACCTTTCCCAGCATTGACCTCATGTGTGGCATCATCATATTTTACTTCCATTCTTATTTGCTCAGCTGTACTTTTGGTGTGCTATCTTTGCCATAAACGACTTAAAAAATGTGGATTATAAACAAATGAGCTTATCTTCCATACACCCTTTGAGGCTGTTTGAAGCTCGTCTGCCCACTGGACTTCACTGTGCTTGTGTGTAATGTTTTAGCTGTGCCTTTAAGAAGTAAATGAAAACACATGTGCAAGACAAATCACTCCTTGTCCTCCCAAATGCGCCATGAACTGCCTGATCAAAGGGGAATGAGAGAAGCCACTTTTCAAACAGGGCCCCAGGGTCCCTGAGCCAAACCAGTCTCTCTGGGGCTATGGAGGACAGATCTCCCAGGTCTGCTCTGGCTCGCCTAGGCGCCTGCCGGACCCAGCACCTTTGCCCTCGTCGTCAAGGGGGAGCAACCTAGATACAGTCCTTTTTGCCGCTGGCACCATGGGAAATAATGTCACAGACAAGCCCTGCACCCCCAGGAGGCACCTCTTCAGACAGCAGGGAAACAGATAAATTGCTGGTACCCAGGGGGCATGTCTACAACACAGCCTATCTGATTTTGTGGATACAGGGCTTGTCTGCTCTCTAAACATAATTTTTGAACAATTTCATCCTCCTGTGTGGGTCCCAAAGAGATTAGTCCAGAAGGCCAGGGTGACCATTTCACACACCTTTTTGAGTTCCATGAGTGTCCCTTTCCTGTGTCTCAGATAAAGGCAGAATCGCTGACCTTGGTTTAGGTGTTTCCCGTAGACTGGCTCAGGCCTCCTCTTCATTGTCCACGTCTTGCTCTTCTCTCCTTCTGCCCATTATCAACCAACATCATCAACGTGCTATTGTGGAAGCCCACGCCTTTTCAGTCGCTGTTTCCTTGGCCAAGGATGCCTTTTAAATTGATGCTGGTAGTGACGGATGATGATGATAATGGTGATGGTGGTGATGATGATGATGATGGTGATGATGATTGCGATGGTGAATATCATAAGCTCTAGCTAAGTCCTATTTATTCTCTATACCCAACACATCACCTGGGATCGTTTATGTTTACCCTTGGGGATAGAATGAGTGCCCCTCTGTGTGAACTCAACTGATACCACCATCTGTTATAACATTGTGCTTGTGAGTCTGGTTACTTAACTAATCCACAGCTCCCCAAGCCTAACTTTCCTATCGAGCTCAGCGTTCCTCCTCTGGCCACTAGTATGCATGAGGTGCAGAATAAGTGCTTGCCAAATAAATAAGCGGGTAAGTTCATCAGTCCCCAGACAGTTAAAATGGTTCAGTGAGTCACAAACAACAAACCAGCATGGAGATGGCCACAAGGAACAGAACAGGAAGAGGAAACCACTGTGCGAACTGACAGTGTTCACACCAACTCAGGCCCAGGTGAGGGATGCATATTTTACTTTACAAAATGTCCTCCAGTTCAGCCATGGTGTTGCAAGCAGTAGAATTCCCTCCTTTTTTATGGCTGCATAGGATTCTGTGGTATAGATAGGCCACATCTTTTCATGCGTTCATCTGTCTGTGGCTATTCAGCTGCTTCTATGCCCTGGCTATTGTAAATAAGACTGCAATGAACACAGGGGAGGGGGTATCTCTTTGAGATCCTGACTTCAGCTCCTTTGGATACAAACCCAGATGTGGGATTGTTGGATCATATGGAAGCTCTATTTATAATTTTTTGACAGACCCTCCATAAGGTTTTCCATAAGGATAGCTACTATGTGTTATTAATTATATATAAAACCTAAAATAGTCAAACTCCATACAAGCAGAGAGTGAAATGATGGTAGCTAGTCACTCTGGAGGAGGGAGAAAAAGGAAGGTGTTAGTCAAAGGGTACAAAGATTCAGTCAGTTATACATGATGAGTTATCCCTAGAGACCTGCTGGACTGCACAGCATGCCCTACAGTTACCAGTACTGTGCCTCATGCTTCAGTTGTTTCTAAGGACTACATCTTATGTTAAGTGTACTCATCACAAATAATAGTAATGATAATAACTAAATAAATCTTATATAACAAAAGCCTAGGTGGCACAAGGCCCTTGAACAACATCATCACAAGATGGCCACCACAAGATGGCCACCCTCACAACATGATAAAATGGCCACCACAAGATGGCCAGCAGGGGAGGGTAGTTGGGTGCGACCAGGCTGGTAGGGGAGGACAGTTGGAAGGAACCAGGTCTGTCTGGGAGGGCAGTTAGAGGTGACCAGGCTGGCAGAGGAGGGCAGTTGGGAAGGACCAGGTCTGTAGGGGAGGGCAGTTGGGGGAAATCAGGGAAGCAGTTAGTATATGATCAGGCTGGCAGTCAGAAGTGGTCAGAAGCAATCAGGCAGTCCCAGATTGTGAGAGTATGTCCAGCTGCTGGTGTAGACCTCATCCCTGTGAGATCAGGCCTAACCAGCAATTGGACATCTCGTAAGGGGTCCCATATTGAAGATGGTGCAGGCCAGGCTGAGGGACACCTCCCCCCAGCCCCATGGATGCATTTTGTGTACCAGGCCTCTACTAAATAAATAAGAGGGAAGAAATAATGCATGGAGGCAATAGATAAGTTTGTAGATTGCAATTATGGTTTCATAGGTGTACACTTATATCTAAACTCATCAACTTAATTATGTACAGACTAGAGGCCTGGTGCATGAAATTCATGTATGGCAGGCAGGGGCTGTCCCTTAGCCCAGTTTGCACCCTCTCCAATCTGGGACCCCTTGAGGGATGTCCTACTGCCCGTTTAGGCCTGATCCCGGACAACATTCTCACAATCCAGGACTGATGGCTCCAAACTGCTCACCTTCCAGCCTCCCTGATTGCCCCTAACCACTTCTGCCTGCCAGCCTGATCACCCCCTAACCACTACCCTGCCAGCCTAATTGATGTCTAACTGCTCCCCTGCCAGCCTGTTTGCCCCTAACTTCCCTCCTCTGCCGGCCTGGTCACCCCTAACTGCCCTCCCCTGCAGGCTTGATCACCTCCAACTGCCCTCCCTTGCAGGCCTAGTCCCTCCCAACTGCCTTCCCCTGCTGGCCTGATTGCCCACAACTGCCCTCCCTTGCACGGCCTGGAACCTCCCAATGGCCCTTCCCTGATGGCCATCTTGTGGTGGCCATCTTGTGTCCACATGGAGGCAGGAACTTTGACCACATGAGGGCAGCCCTCCTGTGTGTTGGAGTGATGGTCAATCTGCAAATTACTCTTTTATTAGATAGGATTTTTGCATGTTAAAAAAATGTCAGGTAGAGAGGCAGCCACTCCCTACTTCCCAGAGTTGGAGGGAAAAGAACAAAGCTGGCTCCAGAGTGTGACCTTTAACCCACGACCTTTGGCCTTGGGATATCTCAGGAGAATCTCCTGCCTGGTCCCCAGTTGGGCAGGCTAAGGACACACCTGAGATGACGTGGAAGGCTATTTAGGAGCAACACCCTGCATGGGCATGCTTTAACAGGGAGAGAAACAATCAGAATACAGTTTTCCCAACAGCCTTAACTGCTAAGCAAACTCATATTACTGTGGATGGGAAAGTGTGTGTGTGGGGGGGGGGCGGGGTGAACCTGAGATAGTGTGGCCAACTGCCCAGGAAAAAGCAGACTGGATTACATTTCCTCATCATAAAGCAAAGAGAGAGAAGAAGAGATGTTGTCCTCTATAAATATTATGAGCTAAGCAGTTTAAACTTTTCTATTTACCACATTTTAAAAGAACAAAGTATAACATGTGATATTGTCTAATAATGTATTTTATTTAACCTAATTTTTCCAAAATATCATTTCAAACAGTAAAACATCTAACACTATCAATGAGCCATCTTCCTTTCTGGTCTGTGTGCTGTGTTCTGACTCCAGAGTGCATTTCACACTCCCACACACACCTCCCTGCAGACCAGCCTTATTTTGAAAGACCCATGATCCCACGGGCTCGTGGCCACAGTGAGTGCAGTCCTGGGAGCATTGGGTTCAGCAGTGTGGTTTTGTGTTGGGCTATGTCTGTATGTAACTGACTAGGAGGAAATGGGAAGTTCACTTCTTGGCAGGAAAGAGACCTTGAGGAGAACTAAATATTAGGGGGGTGAGACTACTGTTCTGGGGGCTCAGGGGCCATAATGAGAGTGCCATGGGATCTCAGGTGAGTTCCACCCCTTTCAGTGTGTGGTCTAAGCCAGCACCTGCCAAATGCACAGTGTGGACCAGGTCCTGATGGTCTCTTCTTGAAGACACCTCCAGGTATCTTTTGTAACCCTCCTAACTATTGAGGAGTTGGATGGATGGAGACCCTGAGGCTCAGGTATGTTGGACACGGTATCAAGGACAATGTTCCAGCAGGCCCCGGAGTCCAGGGGTTAGGCCTTGTCTGTGTCCAACCCCCCTGGCTTGTGAGCCATGCTTAAAGGCCACCCTTTGCTTGTTACTCAATGAAAAGACACTGGAGCTTTGAAGTGTGTCGACATAACAGATCTTATTGGCAGAACCGCTGCAAGTGGCCACCTTGCCAGCTAGATGCCTCTGTCCCTCGCCACTTCCTGCCTCCTCAATTAACAACTGCACGGGTGCCTTTCATCCTATTTAGGGCAGAATAGAAACACACTTCAAACAGGCTTCTTCCCTCCTCCTCTCTCTGCGCAGGCTGATGTGGGCTCTCGGGCATTCACAGAGAAGCTCCTTGTCATTTTTGCCACATTTTCTAAGAAGTTGAAAAGGGGAAAATATCAAAACACCAAGCAGGTTGTTATTGCAGCCTCAGAAATAGCAACAGGAGCTGACTTAAATCGCTGGCTCTCCAGAAGCGGGAGCGCACCTCTAATGCATTCTGAAGCTGCCCGGCTCCCTGCAGGTCCCTCTCCAATCTGCTCCACCCTGCTGTCCCCAATCACTTCTCCCGCTGTCCTCAGACTACTGAGGTGGAGAAGGCCCATGCACCAGGGCCCTGGTCCCAGGTGGGACCGAGAGGATCTGTTTAATGTATGGATATTGTTCTCACAGAGAGCTGAGTTCAAATCCAGGTTCCCCAAGCAGCAAGGGACTTCGAGATTGTCTTTTAATATGTCTTCATCTCCGTTTTCTCTCCCTAAGTGGCATATTAATAATCATACTTCTCCCCAGGGATGCTGTGAGTATTAAATGAACTGTGCAAGGAGTGAACCTAGTAGAACCTGGTGCAAGATAAGTACTCACTGAAGTTGAATTATTCTGGCCATTGTGGTGGGAAAAATACAGATGTGAGGGTTTCCTAAGAGACACCTTAAAGCCATGTGAAAATGCTTATCACGTCTTCCTCAAAAGGGCCAACTTATTACAGATTAAAAAGAAATGGTAAGCCTGACTGGTGTGGCTCAGTGGTTGAGCGTCAATCTATGAACAAGGAGGCTAAGGCTCGATTCTAGGTCAGGGCATATTGCCAGGGTTGTGGGTTTGATCCATAGTAAGAAGCATGCAGGAGGCAACCGATCAATGATTCTCTCTCATCATTGATATTTCTCTCTCTCTCGCCCACCACAAAGCCCTCATTTGAACCTTCTATTCTCCAGAGACGTCCTTGCCTCCTGTCCACTTGTCTTTGCCATCCTCTCCTTTTCTATGGTCTCCATGAGCTCCACTCTGCCCTTGCTCTAAACTCAGTCCCATTTGGAATATCAGCATGCCAGCCGGTGTCTCTCCATTGTAGAGAGCTTCTGGACACCAAATAGGACCTACCGACCTGCTCATCATGATTATGGATACATAGTTCCTAACCCCCAGGAGCTGGAAGTCTAGAGGGGAAGACGGTCATGCAAAGATATGAGTAACTAGGAACAAGGAGAGACCTTTGCTAAGCAAATCATACAGCCAGACTCCAAATAAGGCATGGCTTTTGTAGCCTGAAGATGTCAAACTGAGCTTGATACAGAATGTGACATCTGAGACATCAAATGATGTATGTGAAGGAATATTCCCAACTGAAAACGGAAGTATTCTAAACAAACCAGGATATGCCAGGGAATAGGCTTGTGGAAGGGGGAGGGATGTTTTCAAAATTCAAATTGTTCAGGACTGTTTTTGAGCACCTGGTCTTTCCTGAAAGGAGAGGATGAGAGATGGTGGGAGTGGGAGATAAAACTTAAGGGAAGGTTTGGTAGAATTTGAACTTGATCTTGAAGGTAATGAGAGGCAAATGAGGGATTTCAGACCAAGGGATGGCATCTTAATTTCTATTTTTTAAAAAAGATAAATCTGGCTGCTGTGTTGGTGAAGAAAAGGTGCAATATGGAAAGAGACAAGAGTTTGTAAGCAATTTGGGGGAGACAGGTGAGAGAAGGATAGAATGCCATCCATCTCAGAAACCCAGCAAGTAAGATAAGATAGCTGGAATAATCAAAAGGTAATGCTAGTTCATGCACTTCACCTGTGAGCAGAGAGATCCCAGCATCACAGCTGTGAGTACCACCTGGCTTACCCAATGCTGACAAGATGTCGCCCAACAGACACAGCGATCTGTGATGGCTGGGATGTGGATCTTCCACACAGGCTTTCTGGGGGTATGACCAAGTGCTACCGGGTTCTTGTTAGACACCAGAGTCATCGCTCTCTCCAGGGTAACCCTGACTTCCAGTGAGGGCTCAGAATTCTCAACGGAGCCCAGTGATGTGACCAGCCATCCTTCCTCTGCATTTTTCACTTCCTTTTCTTCTGAACTTTCTCTTCTGTCTACTAAGAAACCAAGGTAAGCAGGTGGGGGAGGGGATTCTGAACTTGACTTCTTCTGTGATTAGCAACACCAGGTTCAAATTTATGAGTCCCAGGAGCAGAAGGCTAATGAGTTAAACGCCCTGATTTAATTAAGCCACCTAATGGTTTCGGCTTACATAAATTCTCACCTGATCAGTCCAGCATCTCTTAAATACATTATCACTGGCACTGCACAGGAAGAAATGCGAAGCAGATCCTGGTCTTTAAGCACTCAGCTGAGAGCTAGGGAAGAGAACAAATCCAAGTGGTCTCAATACCTGAATCTTCGATGGTCTTGATGTGACAGTCTGCCAAAGACCATCAATGTCTCCAGGGCCTGGCCACCTTTTGGGGATGGGAGACTCAGACTCTGTGATCCATTATTCTGCTCCCTACAAACCCGTCTTTTTCCCAAAGATGAAGTCAAGTGCAGTGAATTGATTCATGGTTTGGGTGTCAGAAACATGGGATTGAATTGCTTACCAGTTATGTCAACTCAAGAAGTAAATTTACCTCTTGGCTTCCTGGGTTTTTAATGGCAAAATAGGCCTTACAGTACCAGCATAACTACAGTACCAGCATCATCACATGGCTATGAGGGTAAAAACAGGTAACAGGCATAAAATGCATGTCTTCATAACGCATGCTCATTGTTGTAATTCTCCAAGACACGGGAAGCAGAAGATGCGCCTGAATTCCTAAGATGGTTGCTGCAGTTTATTCAGAGGAGGAAAGATCCTGTGTAATTTGACAGTGGAGACATCCTGGAAGATTGTAAATCAATCCAACTAATCTCTCCAGCAATGATGCTAGAGGTGCATTTGGTGGCCAGAGGGTTGAGGTTATTTGCCCAGCCTCGTAACTGGGCAAATAGGTCTCCATTTAAGAATTCCAACTTTCGACTCTACACATAATTTTTCTCTTCTTCTTCCCATCCCCCCCCCGAATCCCAAGCCCAGGGGAATTAAAAATAAAAACAAATTTTAAAAAGTATTCCATATAGGCAAGTAGGCGGGACCCTGGGGGTCATAAGGTGAGGTCAAGGAAGTGAAGAAGGCAGAAAATTATGCAAAGTGGATTTGAAAAGTCTGTAGTTGTGGAGCCATTTAGTGAAGAGGACAAACAGAGCTCTTCACTACATTCTCATTTGTGAGAGATGTTCCTGTGCTCCTAAGGGTTAGCCTAAATCAGGCTCCATTGGGATCATGTACAGAGGTATAGGAGCCTTACTTCCAAAAGATGAAATACAGAATGGCTATAGCCCATTCTAGAAAGTTGCTGTTGTTAACTTCATCAAAATGATGGCATGGCATATTTGGAGCTTCCAGGGACAAATCTCTGTGGCTGTGTTGGTTGCACTGATGAAGACTGCAAGACACAAATGAACAATGTTGGAGCACCAGCCCAAGAATTCCAGGGAAAGGGGTGGGAATGACTGGACACTGGGGGCTGTTGGCCACTGCCATGTGGGTCTTCTGACCCTTGTTATGAGATCAGCATACATGATTTTTGAAGGCACAAGTCCGGGAGCATGCTCACTGTGCATGATGGGGCAGAAGAAAGAGCATTCTTTGATTCTGTTGAGAAGGGAGTCTCTCATTCTTTGAATCCCTAAGAAAATGTTGTACCGATGACACTGTGTTTGGAAACATTTGAAGTACATTTTGAGGTCCCCCTAGGAAGACACCAAAGTTTGTCAGTAAGAAATGAAGACCTGCAGACAAGGCTTGATCTCTTGGCAGATCAAATGTCATTGAAAGGGGTCTTCTGGAAGTCTGTGGATAGGAATCAAAGGCTGGTTCTGTTTGAATGGCATGCAGCAAGCATGCCTCAAGCGCTCGGCATGTGCTTGCCACAATGCCTGCGCCCCCATGGGGAACCAGAGGGAGGACATGGAAGGCAAGATGTCCTTAGAGCTGTGGGGAGTGTGGCAAGTGAGCTGGTGATGGACCGAGTATGTCTATGTGGTAGCGTAGCTATTTCTCAGTTCCATCCTCACAGTGCCGCAGTAGGTGTAGGTTAGCATCCCAGTTTTACAGAGAAGGAAACTGAGGCTGCGAGAGGCTACGCAACTTAATCCTGTGTGACTGATAATGACAGAATAAAATAATAATCATGGAAAGCATCATATATGTCACTTGATTGCTCATCGCCCTGAAATGCCAAGGGTGATATGAATATTTATAGTCTGTTAGGACATTCTTGTCTCTGATGCTGAGTATTGTACTATACCCTTATTCTGAAAATGTGATTGTTTTACTTAAGCAATCTGCCAATAACAATAAATATTTTAAAAAGATAGATCGATAGATGGATACTTGTTACATCAAACCTGAGTCCATTCCCTAAGCCAGATCATTTTGAAAGGCTGAGAAACTACCTCCCTATCCCATGAGGTTAAGACATGTTCTCCTGCCCAGGTTTCTAGACCCTTACAGGCAAATTCCCTATCAAACCGTGATGCTTAAAGTCTGGATGGATTTTGCCCCTCCGGATACCATCTGTTCATTAAAGTCTTCATTACTTCTCCTTGTTCCAAAGAGCCCCGGGCAATCCTCAAATTGTCCTGAACTAGAGAAAAAGCTGCCATGAGTTGAAAGACCAGAGTGTTCATCTTCTAGAAAGGGAGGGCATGGGCGTGGGGGCAGAAAGGGAAGGAAGGGAAGAGAGGAGGAAGGAAGGAGGGGAGGAGAGGAGAGGGGAAAGGAAGGGAGGGGAGGAGGAGGAAAGAAGGAAGGGGTAAGGAAAAGGGAAAAAAGAATAGCCAAAGCAGGAGTTTTCTATCTTCACATGGACTGTGAAGTCAGATTCAGGACTGATTTTGCAGAAACTACTCCTTACTTGCTGTCTTATGCATTGGCATTGGGAGCAGGTTATTAATTTGCTCCATGATAGGACGGTCTTCATCACAGAGCTGCAGTGATGCTGTCTAGAATGAGTCTTGTCTTTTCTTCTCCTTTCTATCATTTTTATGTGTGTGTGAACACTCAGAAACAGAGACTGGCACCTTTCAGCATTCTGTCATGCATTTTTAGAGTAGCTTTATTTAACTGGAAAAGTGAGTGGGGCATTTTTATCCATTGCAGAGGAAAGCTAGGCTTAGGCAACCACTGACAAACGTGTGTATTTAGTTACTGCTGAAATCTGTGGGCCTCATGGGACTTCTCCTACCCTCTCCACAGTGAAATATACACACTCCCTCTCCCCCCGCCTCCCCGCCTCCCCCACTGCAGCAGGAAGCATAGCTGGTCCTCTCATCCATCCAGGGACCTTGTCCTGCCAGGGACACTGACACACCCAAGGGCCATGCTGGGTGACCACAGCTGTATGAAGAAAGGAAAGACAGGAGCAGGAGCCATTGTGAAGTTAAGTTGTTATCTAAGTGTCTTGGTGGTGTTATGTTCATTACCTGCTTTCCTGGAAGGAGGTGAGCACACCCCTTAAATAGCAAGCTCAGAAAACTGCAAGAGTAGACTTTTTAAAAATTCTAGATGACATTTCAATGGCAGAGTATACAATACTCAGAATATTAAGGTCTTTTTTTCCCAAGCAAATCAGAGCAACATGATTCACTGATAGAAACCCACGCTGAGGAGCTAATAGAGATAGCTTATCTATCTATCTATCTATCTATCTATCTATCTATCATCTATCTATGTACCTATCTATCTATGATTTATATATTTATCATCTATCCATAATCTATCTATCTATCTATGATGAACTTATGTATCTATTCATGTATCATCTATTTATGTATGTATTTATTTTTCCATTGATCCGTCGATCCATCTATCCATCTATACATTCATTATTTATCGATTTATATATCATCTATCTATGTATCATCCACCTATGTATCTATTTTGTACCATCTATCTATGTACTAGTATGTATCTCTCTATTCATTCATCTATCTATCTGAGCTGGGGCATATAAGCAGTTTGAGGAAAGGTACCTGGAACCCTCTGTGATGGGGCTAGAAATCCAATAGCCTGCAGACAGACAGGTAGCACAGGGGAAGCCTTGGGTCCTTTGAGGCCTGGGAAGGCTATGAATGCACTCCAGGTTAAGGGGAGAAGCCACTGTCAAAGGTGACATTAAGAATCCATGGGGTCCTAGGCTGTATCGCCCCTCTAATTTTTAAAGAAAAATTTCATGTAGATTCATATCAAAACTAACAACATTTTGGTTTGTCTGGGACCAGCCGTGTTTATGGCCAACCATTTAGGGATCTCTGTTTAGATAATAACAACATCAACAACAACAACAATACCTATTATCATCAATGACTATGTAGAGTCATCTTGGGAGGAAGTGTTGAGTGGCACATAGATGTTCAGACTGGCAGACACCATGTGAATTATGGCCTTTACAGCTCACTGGTCATTTTCACCTGTTCTCTCTGTGCCTCTACACTGGGCAAAAACACCCCTGGACTTCTCAAGTTGTGCTAGGGACTGCAGGTGATTACATAGGAAGCCCCTGGCCAAGGACATGAGACAGAACATTCTGCAGGGTTCCTGGATGTCAGCTGTTAGGGTCAGTGTGGTGGTGACCACTTCCATGAGAAGATCACCTATTGGACCTTCCACGACACTGAGACCCGTAAGCCCCATAGGCTGATCCAGTCATGTGGTCTAACCCCTCTGTGCATCATGATTGCTCAGCACACTCACGTGAGCGCACACACACCAGCACTGTCACACTTTTTGTAAATCGGTTCTTGTTCATTCAGAAGTCTATCAAATGTGTTTTTATCACCATGTTATTATTTCCCTTGTTAAATAATTAGTTTAAATAAATCAAGATGAAAATATTTTGGAGATAAGACCCCTCCCATAGACAGAAGCACTTGCTACTAAGTGGCCACAAATTTCAGCATTTTCTAAATAGAAATAATTCTATATATTGCTTTACCCAATCTCTTATTCTCACAAATTGGGAAACTGAAATCGTTTGTCTCGGCTTTGCAGAGACAAAAATTCCTGAGGCAGCCCTAGCCAGCTTGGCTCAGTGAATAGAGCATTGACCTGCAGACTTGAGGGTAGTGGGTTCTATTCCAGTCAAGGGAATATGACTGGGTTGCAGGCTCAATCCCCAATCGGGGGCATGCAGGAGGCAGCCGATCAATGATTCTCTCTCATCATTGAGGTTTCTATCACTTTCTCCCTCTCCTTTCTTCTCTGAAATCAATAAAAATATATTTAAAAATTCATGAAACAAATAGTCAAATCAAATTCACTGCAATATGAATGGATTTATGCTGATTTTGATATTCCTAATTGTTATCTGAAGACATTTTGATCATCTATACAGAAATTATTGAGATTGTCAACTTCTTATCAGAACAGCTTAGAGGACTTGCTGTGTGACCATCAGGAAATCTGCTCATCTCCCAGTATCTCACCCAAAAATTAAGGTTTGATGCCCTTGGCTGGGTGTGGCTCTCTAGAGCATCATCCCAATATGCCAAGGTTGCGGGTCAGGGCACATACAAAAAGCAACCAATGAATGCATAAATAATGGCACAACAAATGGATGATCTTTCTCTTCTCCTCTCTCTCTCTCTCTCTCTCTCTCTCTCTCTCTCTCTCCTCTCTCTCTCTCCCCCTTCATCTCCCTTCCCATCTTTCTACAAATCAAACTAAAAATAATTAAGGGTTGTGATCAAATCCCTCCCATCCTGCTATAAAACACCTTGACCGGTATCGCTCAGTGGTTAGTGTCATCCTATGAACCAGGAGCTCATGGTTCGATTCCCGTTCAGGGCACATGCCTGGGTTTCAGGCTTGATCCCTGGTGTGGGGTGTGCAGGAGGCAACCAATCAATGATTCTTTCTCATCATTGATATTTCTCTCTCTCCCTCCCTCTCTGAAAACAATAAAGATATATTTAAATATATATGTATATCCCACATCATCCCTACCAAGTGTAGGCTCCTTGGTGGTGAAGTCAATGTCACATCCATTTCTAATCCCTGCAGCACTATGTTATAGAGAAAAGGAGAAATACTCCATAAATGTTTGTTGAATGAATGTGTAACTCTATTGCTATTCATTTCTAATTTCATGTTCACTAACTTTTGAATCAAATTGAGTTTTCAAGGTTCTACCCACCACTATCTGTGATGTGGGCAGTAAAATAAATTGAATGTAACAATATGGGGAAATTAGTCAGAAGGCCTTATGTTACTCAGGAATGAAATGAATCAGATCAAATTTTCAAGACTCTACCCATGAATTATCTGTGATGTGGGTAGTAAAATAAATTGAATGTTAAATTATGGGGGAATTAAGAAAAAGACCTGAAATGGCTCGGTAATGAAAATGGATCCTTTTGTACATGAGCATATAAACGATGGTTAGACCTGAAGGCCGAGTGCTATTTGCTTTCTCAGTTGTGTTATTCTTAACCTTTCTCTGAATGTCTTATTGGATTCTTGAAAGTCACTCTTTGTGTGCTTACACGATTTCAAAACATCTGCTGCCTTGGGGTTCAAGCTGTGCATTAGGGCTCTGAGAATGTGCAGAGAGATTTCTGAGCAGGTCTCCCATCTGAATAACCTGGTAGGAAAAGCAGTAGAAGCCTGCTCTTTTATGAGAATGCTACAGCCATCCTGAAGGGTTGGCAACCCAATTCCTTTACAATTGCCTTGTTGTGCTGTTTCCTACCAAACTGTCCTTTTGTGATATACATCTTGTTAAGGAACACTATGGTCCATCTGAGCCAAGGGATCCGAAGTAGACACTTCCGGCCTTGAATGTCCAGTGGAGATACTTTCTTTTCAGCTGGGGACCATGCACTGCAGCAGCTGAAATTGACCCATAGTCTGGGAAACCCCCTTGCCTATCCTGAGTCCTATCCCATCATACTCAGAGCTCAGGGCTCAAAGTTCAGTCCAATCCACACACCGTCTTAGTGATGATAGCCCACTTGGCTTTGGACTCCTGCCCTCTTGATTACAATGCCCCGATGCCCCTCTGCAGCACGTTAGCGCCCCTCCTCTCTTCCATGAAATCCACTATCAATTTACAGCCACCTCTGTGTGACCTGGAAAATCTCATTTTCAGCTCCCCCGGGCAGACTTCCAACTTCTCTGGAGCCTCTTGACCTTGTCCTCCCGGTTCCTCCTGAGTCCTGACAGCATGAACCAGAGAGAAATTAAGAGCTTCCTTTAAATACTATCACTAATGGTGGATATAAATAACATGGCTTGAATTAAAATGAATCTTAGGGTGGAACTGGAATATTTTATGTGACATTAACAAGTGCTAAAAATTTGGGAAACTTCCTGCCTTCCATGTAGCAGTCATAAGACGTACTCAAACCTAGTGGTGCAATGGGGAGCAGAAGCAAACAGAGAAATACCGCAGGCCAGATGAGGCAGGTGGCCTTGAATTCTAACCTCAGCCCTTTCCCCTGAGCAGTTCTGCTTTGGGCGATATATGATATTGGGGAATTCTTTCCACAATTCGTGGTGAAGGCATTCTAGTCTTTCTTCTGAACTAAATCCCAGTGTGACCCTTCTTAGTAATATTTTCTTATTGCCTGGCTGGTGTTGTTCAGTGGTTGAGCATCAACCTATGAACTAGGTGGTCACGGTTCAATTCCCAGTCAGGGCACAGTTTGATTCCCAGTCTGGGTTACAGGCTCAATCCCCAGTGTGGGGTGTGCAAGAGGCAGCTGGTCAATGATTCTCTCAACACTGATGTTTCTATCTCCCTCTCCCTTCCTCTCTGAAATCAATAAAAATATATTTAAAAAACAATAATAATGTTTACCTGTCAAAGAAGAAAAATGGAAACCCAGGGAAGATCAGAGACAAAAATAATCAGATTGATGGTGAAAGCAGCCCCCACCACCATGGATCCCTTTGAGGTTGTTGGGAGTGGAAATAAAGCATCACATGAGATGCAGTGGGATCAGGGTTGTCACTACTTCAGGAGAGTAAAGATCCCCTCTGTCTTTCACTTTGGTATCCAGCTCATTGTTTGAAACAATGGAAGTTGTTCCCTAAAGTTAGGGAATTATTATTCATCACAACCACGTCACATTCTCTGTTTGCCTAAATTCAGCCAAATGTAGAATGGGTGAAGGATGAAAGGGACACAGAGGGTGTCCAGGTATATGACCAGAGTCAACCTTTGCCCCTGGGACTAGAGTGTCAGCATACATCACACAAGTCCATCAGTTCCAAAGTGTTCCATGTTCTCTTCCAGCCAAAATGACTGTGTCTACAGCCTTGATGCCACGTGGAATGGAATCCCCAGAGTAAACAGGACCTATACCTCGCCCCAGAATGCTGTGCAAGTGCAACAAATGTGGAAGAAAATTTCCTTTCCTAAAAGCAAACCTTTGGAAGTCTTCTTCTGCCCTGCCTCCAGCAGGTCTGCCTGTCCCACCACCTTCCTCCCAACTTGGAGTGTAGGTCTCTCGCTGACGTGCTAAGAGCTGCAAACTGAGGGAAAAGACTGCACCCCCTCTGGGTCTACATGTAATTTACACATAAAATAAAACTGCACATGGCCTTGTTTCAGAGCGTTTTTGCTTAATTAACCACCTTTGAAAATGCATTTTTTCTTCAGTTAATTTTCAATATTTAAAAGAAGAATAAAGGTGTCAGTTGATCTGCACATCTGATCATTATATAGTGTGAGGAATCATGACATTACTTAATAGTGAAAATTTGTCCGCCTCCCATAACTAATATTTAGCAGGCGTTATCCTCACTTCCTTCTCCTCTACACAGGTCTCCCTGCCTTCCCAAGGGAAGGGGGTTGGGTTGAGAGGATGTTCAATGTCACTGTCTCTTCTGCACATTGATAGGCCTAGCTTTACCCCAAGAAATTCCTCCAGGTAGGTCTGCCTGAGAGGCCCGATTTCCGATTTCTGCTTAAATTCACATTTGTTTCCAAACGTGGAGCAGTTGGCTAAGGTAAGAAACAATGGAAACACCCAAGGATCCTGATGAATTTTTATGCTTCTATTTTTAAAGCTGTTTGCTGGCTCTGGGTGGGCCTCTCTGCCATGAATCACAATGACTGTTAAGAACAACAACAACAACAAACACAGGCTGAGTGCTCACTTTGTGGAGGGCACGGAGTGGCCTTTCCCAGGCTTTGTGGTTCCTTTGTGATCTCAACACTGGGCTCACAGGGGCTCTCATGCTGAAGTCTTCCGCATCCCTCTGAGCCTCTCACCGTGACCTGGGTGAAGGCTGAGGTTTCTGCCCGGGGCCCAAGCAGGGAGGAACAAAGCCTTTTGAGTAAAAAATATTCCAAAAAGAAGGTTTAAAAGGACAAAGGAAAAAAGAGCATTTGCAAAATGCACATCCTATTTGTTAGGCTTGAGAATTTTTGAAACTTGAACATGGTGCATGCACATTCTGACTATCTTTCATTGGACTTTCCTGGACATCCATGAGCTAAATCTGCAAGGTCATCAGTCACTCTTTAAAGATATGTTTTTATTGATTTCAGAGATAAGAAGGGAGAGGGAGAGAGAGTAACATACACCACGAGAGTCATCCATCTGCTACCTCCTGCATGCCCCTTACCAGGGATTGAGCCCAAACCCTGCCCTTCGCCCTGACTGGGAATCAAACCCAGGCCACCCGGTGCACTGGCTGACACTTACCACTGAGGCATACCTTCCAGGGCAGTTAGGCTAATTTTAAATATGACCAAACTAGGTCTTCTTTTCTTCCCTGTTTCCTAGATGGCGACAGCAAGGCTCAGAGAATACCATACCACCTCCCCATGTTTCTATCGCTTCACACTCTCTCTGTACCAGTGTCCTCAGGTGTGAGCCTTGACGTCTCCATTTCACCGTTGGGGTACATAAAGTCAGGGTGGGTGTGTCACCCTAAATGAGACAGCCAAGAGCACACTGGAACATCAGCTGTGTTAGTTCTCTGGAGAGTGGGAGACATACAGAAGCTCTTTTCAAGTGACAAAGGGCAAACCAACAAAGCCCACCTTTGTAGTTGCCCAAGAACAACTCTGCCTGGCAAGGCCATGACCAGGAGGCTGTTTTCTTGGCTGTTACTACAGGTTTCTGCCCAGCAGCAACAGCAGCTTGTGCTTCCTGTGGGTGGGGTGGGGGTTCTGCAGCTGGGGCAGCAGGGTGTGCTGTCCTG
The DNA here is from genome assembly GCA_027563665.1 of Antrozous pallidus. NCBI lineage: Eukaryota > Metazoa > Chordata > Mammalia > Chiroptera > Vespertilionidae > Antrozous > Antrozous pallidus. The sequence continues at coordinate 108,915,834 of CM050515.1, read as the reverse complement.
TTCATACCGCAGCTTAGCTCCATGGGTGACTGGGCCCTGGAGATCCACCTCAGTGGCAGAGGAAGAAAAGGGATCCAGGAGAAATGAGTGCAAAGCTGGAGAGCGTCCAAGCTAAAAGATGATACATCCGGGAATTATTTTTCTCTTGTAACAGAATTTTCTTACCTACAGAGAATTCTGGAAGTAGGTTGGTGCGGGGCTAATTCGGATGTTCATTCAGGTCCTCCAGGATCCTGGGTGTTCCCACCTTCCTGCTCCACCATACAGAGCATGTACTGGTGGGCAGATATTCCCTCCTTCTCCCAAGGTGGCTGCAGCAGCCCAGAATATCACATCCTCTTACAGCAAGGTACAAAAGGAGAAAGACAGTTTCTCTCTAGCTCTTTCTATTTCTTTTCAAATAAGTGACAGGCATTCATTTAAAGACATTACTTATAATATTTTATTTCATCAATTCACCTGAAAACCTGCCCTTTTCCCCTAAAGATAAGATGAATGAATCCGTCCGTTTCACCATTCATCCATCTATCCATCCATCTATCTATTCATCCATCATCCATCTACTCAAACAACCATTATCTCAATAACACATTTCTACTAGATTTGGGTTAGACCTTATATCTTTTTAAAAATTATATTTTTATTGATTTCAGAGAAGAGGGGGAAAGAGAGAGAGAGAGAGAGAGAGAGAGAGAGAGAGAGAGAGAGAGATCAATGATCACAGAGATCCATTGATTGGCTGCCTCCTGCATGCCTCCTACTGAGGACTAAACCCACAACCTAGGCATGTACCCTGACCAGGAATTGAACCATGACGTCCTGGTTCATAGGTCAGATGCTTAGCTACTGAGCCATGCCGGCTGGGAGACCTTAAGAATCTTGAGATGACTCAGGTAAGCTTCCTCTTGCTCTTCTGGACCTCACGCTCCTGGAGGAGATGCACATGAAAATATCACCTAATTCGACATTGTATGTGCTATCATATGTGTATGTCCACTAAGTAGCTGGAAGCCAGAAGTACAGGGCTAGGTCTCTCAACTCCAAGAACAAGATGGTGACTTTATCCTAGAGCAGGTGATTTATTGTTTCAGAATTGCACAGTAAGACCCTTTCTTCAAGTCCAGTCTTAAAGAAGCATAGCACCAAGAAAGTTTGGAATTCCTAAAGCTAACATTCAAGTCATTCTCCCAGGCTCTCATTCTAACCTAAAAATAGGAACTTGCCACTGTCAACCCACCTCAATTTCAGAGATACACAATTTATCCTGGAGTCACACGCTTTCTCTGCAATGCCCCACTTTAAAGGGCAACACAATGCTCTGGGTATGAGGGATTATGTTTTCTTCTTACCTTTGGGGAAAAGAGGGCAGAGAACACCCATTAACACCCAGTGGATAGGGCTTATCTAAAAACAAAGAGGAGCACCTGGGACTTCCTGTCTGGAGGTGGTTAAGATTCCATTTGGGGGAGAGGCACTTAGAGAAAGTCTGCAGGGAAACCAGATTCATGGCTGTTTCATTGTGTGACTAATAGGATTTGCAGATTTTACTCTTCAATGTGTGACTACCTCCACTCCACTGCTTCCAACAAATTAAAATTAAAGAGTAAACGCCCTAAATGTCTACTTCCAGTTGATTTGTTCTTAGCAACATATCAGTGAAAATTGTATTTTAATTTTGACTTTTCTTAAGAATAAATAGTCCAACTGCTTTATCTCTTCAGCTCCTCCATTAAAAGTCCATCTAAATGCAATCAGCTTTATTAGCTCGCACAAATATTAAATTTCTTCCAAAGGTGAGTTATCATTGTGTAATTCCATGGCCTAGCACTTGCTGTAGATTCAAAATGCCTCAAAAGTTCAGCTTAGCAATACATTCTCAACATTTCGAAGACTAATTCTGAGCTCTCTTCTTTTTTTTCTCTTTCTGAACAAGCAGCTTCTGGCATAGTACTGCATTCATTATTTAATCCACTAATGTATTTGTTCACTAATTTATTTCTTCCAACCATTTATTCTGCAGACGTTTACTTAATCTGTATCTTATAGCCACCACCCACCCCTACACACACACACACACACACACACACACGCACACGGGTAGACATTTGAATGAAGCAGTGTGCACAAAGCTGGACCAGCCTGGTTTGATTTAGCTTATCCCTCCTCAAAACACTTGAACAAACAAAAAAATCAGGACATGAAAACCATGTTGCATCATCTTCTGGGATAGATCATACAGATCTGCCTTTACCAAGGGCTGCAAATTTATAGACGGATGGGCAGCCTTGGCCCTTGGCCATGTCTTGCTGATACTAAGTGTCCTGGAAACCCCGTGCTCCAGCTTTGAGAGAAGCATGTCTCCTCTGGAGGCCCCCACCACTCCCCCAGTCCAGGAGAAGACCTAGAGACAACTGTGAGCTGTGATCTCATTTTCAATTGCAGGATTGCTGTCTAGGGCTCAACATGAGGGCATTTCTCCAAAGTCTTACGTACTTACAAGTCTTTCTTCCCCTCTTAATTTGCCTGGAGCCAGGCTTTCATCTCGACTTTTAGCCAAGAGGCACCTGCTGAAATATTCATGGGCAGAAACTGTGCCATGGGTGCTTTTCCCTATTTGTCCATTTGTACATCATTAGACTGAGGGTGAGGCGAGTGGAAATGGAGTTTGACACCAGACAGTGGAATCCACTCAACTCCAGGTAAGAGGCAATTAACCCTTTTAAACAAAGGAAGTACTGAGAACAGACCTTTGCAGATATTATCTAGTCACCCAGGCATCGGTTATTCCTGGAAACTGTTCATTCTTTCAATATACTTTATTGAATGTCTACTGGGCGTGAATCCCAATGCTGGACACTCAGCAAATCCAGATCAATCAGATTTAGTCCCTGCTCATCAATCTCACAACAGCACAATAGGGCATGTGTGATACAAAGTTGGGTGCAAAGGTGCATAGAGCATGACTCCCATTTAAGGACAGGCAGGGACAATGGGCATAGCATTCTGGAAGCAGAGAGTTGTAAGCTGATTTTTGAAGACCAAGGCATGATTTTCATTTGGAGAGGGAGTGGGTGGCAGGATGGGGATTTGGGAGATGTTTAGAGGAAGGGGCAGACCTTCGGGTAGAATCAACAGCAGAAGCGAAGGCAGAGAAGCTAGAAGAGGCATCCCTATCCATGTGACTATGAGCAGCCCTGGGTTGATGAAGGACAAGGTATCATGTCAAGGAGCTTGAACTCTGGCCTTTATCTCTTGCGGGAAAGTGGGCAGAATTGATGTGCAGAAGGAGATGGTGGTAATATTATGCTTTGGAAATACTATTTACCCTTCGGTGAGAGCAGATGTTGCCAACAGAAAATGAACCAGGAGGATGTTGAAAGAGTCAGGAAATAACAAGGTTATGAATGATGATAGAGGTAGTGTGGATGAACTGAAGGACACTTAGAACTTTTTTAATTGATTGCAACAGCCAGTCACTGAGCCCCTGATCCTACTCTAGGTAAGAGCAGGGAATAGTCTGTTAGAGACAGAGTCTATTTGCTTTCACGAAATTTAACTTCCAAAGTGGATTCAGTGTCTAGCTTTTCAGAAGAATCAGGAGGTGATCGTTGGGTTTAGAAGAAAAGAGATGAAAGAACAATGTTGGTCCATTGCTAAAGGCAAGAGGAGAGAACGGATCCTTTAAACTTTCATGGATGTGGGCTCCATGAATGTGAATTCAGTCTCCACCCAACCCTCATATGGCATTTCTGCTTTGTCTTGCGCTGGTAAGAATCACGTGAGTTTTTCAAATCTCCTTGGCTGAAGGCATGACCGAATCAACTCAGACCACAGCATCGGCCCAGAAGGTCAAAGGCAGAGATGGCTGTCCCGTTTGATGTCCATGACCCCATCAAAGAAGGCCAGCTCACATGCCAGGTGGCTTTTTAACAAAGCAAAAACTCTGATTACTGGCTCCACGAGGCTGGCATTTATGTGGGAGGAAGTATTTATTTTTCACATTTTCTCTGTAATGTGGGTGATATAGGCCCCATTGCCGATGAGCCCCATAGGCAGTCTCCATTCCTGTGCCTGTGCCCACGTGTATATAAAAGCACATCTGAATTTTGCTTGGAGTTAAATCACTGTGAATGTTCCTGGCTGGATGCAGTTGGATGGGAATCTGGTACCAGGGAAAGCTGGCATGGTAAACAAGAGTTTGGAAGTTACTTCTGCAAAATTAAACCACATATATATGTATGTGCATGCTGTATGCATATAAGTACATGATCCCTACACACACAGGGATACCTGAGGAGGAAAGGGAAGTCACTGTCACTTTGGGGTTGCCTTTACAAGTTCACAGGGACCACGTATTTCTGACCCAGTGTCCACATCTGTAGAATAGGGTGATTATGTTCATGAATAAAACACTAGGAGCTCTTGGCATGAGAGGAATACATGGTTGGGAGGAAGTGATTTTATGACGAGCCACAGACAATTTGCAATCCCTGGCCACCCAGGCGGTGCTCCTGAAGCCCAGCTATTTCACTGGGAGCTTATGGATGGAAAATGTCGAAGCTCACTCTAAACTATAGAAGCACACTTTGAAGCTGCCGTTTGTGTAAAGGATGGAATGGAAGACCCGTGGACATGGCCAGCTGCCTGTGGGATTCTCACCAGCCCAAATGCAATCAGAAACCCCAGGCTACAGCACGGTTGGTTGAAAAACTGTTTCTGCACTGTGCCACTCGTGCAAAACCCCATATCTTCTGACTGGGCATGATGAGTCATGTCTGACTAGACTGGAATCCTACCTACTGCTATCCCACCCAAAGTGGAGGCTACTGATCTATACTAATAAAAGGAAAATATGCTAATTAGACCAGGAGACCTTCCAGATGTCCTTCTGGACAAAGCCTTGGAGGTGGGGCTGAGGCAGATGTGGTTAGGGACGATCAGGCGGGCAGGGGAAGACAGTTGGGGGCAAGAAGGCCAGAGGAGGGTACAGTTGGGGGTGAACAGGCTGACAGGCAGAGTTGTTAGGGGCGACCAGGCAGGCAGTTGAGTGGTTAGAAGCCAGTAGTCCTGGGTTGTGAGAGGGATGTTTAGGCCTGATCCCACAGAGATCAGTAGTCAGACATCCCCCGAGGGGTTCCAGATTGGAGATGGTGCAGGCCAGGCTGAGGTACACCAACCCCTCTTCCCCTGCCAATGCATAAATTTCGTGCACTGGGCCACTAGTTTTTCTATAAGAAGCTTTTATGAGCAGGGACCCAGGAATCTCCACAGTCTTTCTTGGTATTGTTAGTACCTATATCCTTTGTTTCATCAGTGATCTATTGGTTCATCACAAAGCATCACAATCTTGTGGCTGAAGTCAACACAGCTGTGTTATCTCATAGTTCCTATGGATGAAGAGCCTGGATCCTCTGCTCACACTCAGCAAGTGGGAGTCAAGATAACAACCAGCCAGCTTACCCAAGGTGACCTAATCAAGGGAGTGACTCTCCCAACAGCTTCTCCAGCCATGCCCACCCTCAAACAGAGGGGATTATAGGGTGTGCCACCTGGGGGCAGGCATCTCGGGAGCCCTGCTGGAATTCTTCCCACCACCTGTTTGATTCCTGGTGTCTCTTAGGTCAGTGGTTGGCAAACTGCAGCTTGAAAGCCACATGCGTCTCTTTGGCCTCTTGAGTATGGCTCTTCCACAAAATATCACTGTCTGGGCGAGTCTATTTTGAAGAAGTGGCATCAGAAGAAGTTTAAGTTTAAAAAATTTGGCTCTCAAAAGAAATTTCAATCATTGTACTATTGATATTTGGCTCTGTTGACCAATGAGTTTGCCAACCACTCTCCTAGGTGCACACCAAGGGAAAATAACTCTCACCTGTTTAGTCAGGGTATAAACACATTTTGGAATGGAGGTGATTTTAACCTGGGTTTAGAAGGAAGAATAGCAGTTAGAGTTGAAAAGGAAAAAAGGACCATCCGGGGCCCAGTGAGTGATGGGGTCTTACCAAGTGTATTCTAGGTGTAATATGGGCATCTCCTGCCTTTCTGTCCTGTGCCTCTTTCTTCTGCCAAGGACACAAAGTTTGTCCCGAGAGCCTCCACTTTTCATGTGTTAGGCCTAAATCTTACAATGTAGACAGGAAGAGATAATTAAAGAAAATAAAGTATAATCGCCTTCCTCCACTACTCTGACACAATAAGAATAAACACATATGTAGAAGTGCATTTCCTATGTGTTAAAGCGTATGCAAATTACCCAATATTCTTGGGGGGAAAAGTGGATTCTTGAGTTCTATCTCCAGAAATACTGGTTCAGCAGAGCAGGTGTGATAGCCAGGGACCTGAATTTTGACAAGCCTGGGAAATGTTTCCACGGCGTGTGGTCCAGGGCACTGCTTGGGAAACATTAGTGTAGCGTTTTACCAAGACCTTTCACAGACACAGTCACCTTCTCCCTGGGCACAAGATGCTGCCATTTCACAGATGTGGTATCTGAGGCTTAGAAAGTCTTCTGCCCAAGTGTCTTAGCCGATATATGGTAAGAGCTGGGGACAAATTCAGATGTTCTCTGACGAAGCTCAAGCTCTGTTTCTCACCGTCTCCTTAGATGGCATTTATAGACATGGGTGTTGATCTTATCTACTGCCAACTGGTGTCTGGGCTTTTCCATTGTTGTTGAGACTCCGTCTCCTTAATACTTATCTGAACTAGACCAAAAGAGCTGCCTTTGCCTCGATTCCTTTAAAGATCCCTTGTGAAACTCACATTAGCACTTCCATAAAGTCATAAAAGCTGGGCAAACCACTCTGAGTTTAAATATGGAAGTCGAAACCCTAATCACAGTTTAATAAAACTAAATATGTACATACTTTATGGTCAATCATCCAGACCATTTACAGGGTCCCTTGGCTTTGAAATGAGTAAGTCTCAAATGGGGGCGTAGATGAGCCGGGCTTGACATGACACATATTGAAATAGACTGTGGAGCCATCACTTAGGGATGAAAACCGTGCTTCAGCCCCAGTGAACCAAGGCTAAGAGGCAAATTATTCAATTACAGTAAATTTACAGTAGCTTAATATTTGATAAAAGTGGTTCTTCCATCATCAGAACATCTTATTGAAAACCCTTGAGCAGCGAACTAGCGCCGGAAACTCTTAAGATGTTTTAACCACTTATTAAGAAAATTCATCTAGCTTGATCTTTTATGAGCAGCCTGATTTGAAAAAAAATATATATATATATATATATATATATATATATATATATGCATTTTTTGTAATTGGCAGGTACTTTATGCAGGCACTGGTGGCCTCAAATTAACCTGCTAATTAAACTGCTCCAAAGTAACCTACAAATGGGAGTGGGGTGGAGGGGGCACTTGGGGACATCCACTGGGGGGACTCCCTGGGGCCTAGAGCCTGGCATTGCAGAGGGGTGCCCTGTCTGTCCTTGGACTTGGAGGTGAGGATGAGTTCCCTAGGACTGGCCCCATTGAGATGTGAGGTGTGTCAAGCAAGAGGGCAGACTGAGCTCTGAGAAGGGCAGTTGCATATCGCATGACAAGATCAAGGCAAGGTTGTTGTGTATCCAAGGAAGCGCTAAAGTGGGCCTTCTCAAATTTTAATGCAGAGGAATCCCAGAAGGATTTGGTGAACATGCAGATTCTGATTCAGCCCACCATTCTGCATTTCTAATGAGCTCCTGGTGAGGAGGGATGGATGCCCCGCCCCCTCCCTCCCCTGCCTGAGGACCTAGTGTGAGCCACAGAGATGCACTGGGTGCTCCTGGCACCACCTGGATGACCTGCATGTAGATCAACCGAGGCTCTTAGCTGAGACCTGCATTGCAGGACAACAGATCACAGTGGACACGGCCATGGTGGAGTTTGAACCTGGGTTTGATCTGTGTGCAGGCCTGTGGTTTGGGATGTGCTGTATAACCTGTTGGAGAGAATCCCAGGCCACTGGACCTGCAGTGGAACACAGGGCTGGTCCATTTGCTTGGCTTCTCAAGTGGATGCATTTAAATACAAATTCCTGCACTGCAATCTGGGGTCCCCATCATGGAACTGAATATTCCCTGTGCCCAGGCCCTCCTTGCCAAGCCCTCTCTACTCACCCCCCAACCCCCTGCTGGTAATGTTGATGCCTCTAACTTCCAGAACCAGAGCTCTGCTTCTTAATCTGGGTTTAGTTAAACCTCCCCTCCTGCTCAGGCACAGTCTTCAAATACAAAAGAAGTAAGAGAGGGGGTGGAAATGCTAATTAGGCCCTGTCACCATTCCAGGGACTTTAGGGAGAAGTCTCAGCATGCAAATCAGGTTAAAGCTGCCCTGAACTGCTCAGGGGGGACAAGGGCGGAGGAAAGGGGTGGAGGAGGGCTGGACTGACAATCTCAGGGTGAAAAGATAAGATCTCTTGCTCAGCCTCCTCCCTGGCCTCTTCTCCCATCTGTTCATCCATTCTGCAGTGGTCCTGAGGCTCCTGAGTGGCAGGACACCCAGGAGGCAAAGCAGAATTCCAGGAGAGTGCATGTGTGTTGTGCGCCAAGTATGTGTGTGTGTTTAAATAAAACACTTTATGCTCCCCAATGTTGCAGCTGCATTCAGAGTAAAAGTGAGCTAAATGGCTTTACACACACACACACACACACACACACACACACACACACACACACACTGCCACCATTCAGCTCAGTATAAATGTCACAGCGTCAAATACCAAATACAGAGAATTATTAACGTAAGTGGCCTCCTATAATAAAGCTCATTATTAATAGGCCTATTAGCTCGGCATTCATTTCAACTGACAGCAACTTCTTTCTGAGGCAGCTGTTGGCTCCCTTTTTACATCTGAGACCCCTCCTGACATCTCCATGTAGATTAAGAGGCAGAGGCAGGGGTGGGGGCAGTGGGAAGCAGGGATGGGAGTCATGCGAATTATTTTAAAAGGAGAAGGAAGACTGGAGTTACTATTTATCGAGCACACAGTAGAAAATAATGCTGAACATCCCTAAGCATGTGTCACGTGAGTTACATGGGTTATTTTGATTCACAGGAAACACAGGACACCCTGTGCACTTGAATTTCAGAAAAACAACATATTTTTAGTGCATGTCCTGAGTATTGCCTGGGGCATACTTAGAATAAACATCAGGTGTGATTTATCTAACATTAAAAATGAACTTGGAGACCTGTGTCTTTATTTGGTAATTTGAGAGCAAGTTCTATGGTGATCCACATTTTATGAGTAGAAGTACTGAAGTTTAAATGGCTGAAGTCCGAGGTCAGACCCCAAGTTGGGTTATACTCCTTGACTTTGAACCTGATTCATTTCCAAGCTCATTCTCTGGCCACTGTTAAGGCTGTCTACCCACTTGCCAATCATGATACAGATCTCAAAAATTCATCTTCCCATTCATCCTCCCAGAGTTGTCCATAGCTGTCCTTATTGTACCCATTCTGCAGATAAAATTGAAGTTCTGAGCAGTTAGCTAACAACAGTCATTTCAGTTATTTGTTGAGTATTCATTGAGTGTCTCCCCATGCCTGATTGATTCTTTGCTGGACCCTGGATACATAAAATTCAGACACAGGCTTCGTCTTCAAACCCTGTGAATAGAGTAAATGGAATAAGTGAAAAGGACATGGGGGTGCGTGCTCTCTACTCCCCAAAATATTGAAATCAGCATGTCAGTTTCTCTTTTGAAAAAGGTCTCACCTGGTAAAGACCATCTCGGGCAGATATCATTGCCTGATCCTTATGTCCAATCTTAAAGGAAATCCTGGATTGCCATATAAGAAAACAATGTCACAGTTTCAGCTTAAACATATTGTAAAAGTCCTGGGGGAATGAAACGTAAGTAAAAAATATGAGAAATTTAATAAATGGGAATTTGCAGAGACCAGTTTAATATCACACAGAAAATGACATGGAAAGATGGCCATCCCTTCATTGCTCAACCTGAGCTCAGGATCGAATGATGGAGATCAGATTAGCTGACATCTGCTCACTCAATAGTTATTGGATATTAGTAGACAGCAAGCACTGTACATGGAAAGCATGCATTGCTGTCAGGGCACTCTCAGCAGTCACATACCCTCTCTGAGTCTCATGTTTTGCTCCTGTAAAACAGGAAGTGAAGAGTAGATATCAGGGCAATGGGAATGCCTTGATCAGAGCGACTTGGAAAAAATGATTCTAATAAAAATAACAACAAGGATTTGGAAAGAGAGAGAGACACACAGAGGGAATGTAGGTGGCATTTTCAGGGCAAATCTTCTATGTGTAGCTTTGAAGGCCAACATTTTGCTAAATACCTAAATTTTGCTCAAGAATATCTGTGGACTTATGGTTCCAAGAGAGTCAGGGTCCCCAACAATTTCTCTAACTTCTAAAAGTTCTATAAACTCTCTCTTTATATTTAATTGCTAAAGTTGTCTACTTTCTATGATTACAAATATGGAATAGCTTGTTTTCTTTTTCACCAAATACATCATCTATGGAGATGAAGAATCCAGAGAAATGACTTGAAAATCCGAGGCTCACTCAGTCATTAATCATTTATTTTATTTTTAATCCATTCTACCTGAATCCCATCCACTGATCTTTCCATCTTTCTGTCTGTCCAATCATTCACTTTTCTATCTATTTATGTTCCCATATACCCACTACTCACTCTTCCCTCCATCCATTTCACCATATCTATCCCCTCATCCATCCATACATTCACTCAACCACCCACTCATTCATCCATATATCAATTCAGCTATTCATCTATCTATCTATCTATCTATCTATCTATCTATCTATCTATCCATCCATTCATCTATCTATCATCTATCATCTATCTATTATCTATCATTCAACCATCCATTTTATTTCATTTACTAAATGCTTACTGAGCATCAGTTATATGCAATCACAATATTAGTATTGACTAGGCCCGTTCCATTTCCTCCAGGGATCTCACAGCTCACTCAAGGAAATGAGCCTTTAGCAGCTAACTTACAGTAGCATCTTAAGAAGACCCAGTCTCCTTCTTTAGATATTTTTAATGTCCAAAGACTGAACAAGGCAAGGAGTCTTCAACTCTGGGCTACAAAGAAGCTCTTAGCCTTCTTGAGGAAGTAATTTGGTTGCCCGACAAGTTTTCAAACTACATCAGCAAATGAAAATGGTGGAGAGTACATTTGCTTCACTTGGGGTTCATTCCAACATCCCAAATCCCAGGTGCTTTCAGAGGGTGAGTGAGTGCCTTAGCTGTCCTAAAACGCTACAGCTGAGCACAGTGAGTATGACACTAGATATAACAGTCCAATAATTTCCTATTTAGAGTCCAGCTCTTTTTTTTGTCTCTTCGTATTTAAACTAAGTCCAAAGTTATTCATCCTGGTGTTAGGCTCTTAATTCCTGCCTATGAATAACAGAGCAGGAAGAGCTGTGCTGCTCGAGGGCCTAAGCCGTTACTTAACCTTGAGTTTCCTTGGCTCTGATTTAAAGACTTTCAAGCCCTTTTAAAGAGGGAAAGACAATTTCTCATTCTAAGATTAATATCTGCACTCTCCATTCCCACCTGGAGGAAGTGATATGAGGCTTAGAGCATGTGTCTGGGTCAGAATCCCCAAGAGAGAACCGAGCTTCTGTCGTCCATTCATTCATCCATGGATCAAGCATTCATTAAGCATCTATCATGTGCTGGACATGTGATGCCAACAACTACTCTCTTTTCCATGGGAACCGTGCAGCCAATTAAGCACCATGTCAAATGCACACCTATAGCTCCCGCTGACTAAGAGTGACGGGCTGCCCAGAAGAGTACAGCTGTGAGACATAAGAGCAAGGAAAGATATCAGCTCATCATCACACACGTGTGTAGGAATCCAAGAGGTGTTTACTGATTCATTCATTCCTTTAAAACAATCTTGGTCATCTCCCATGCACTCACTCTAGGGATAGAATGGGTGGATAACAAGCAGCCAGTCTCTGCTCCCTGTGGTGTCTGTTGTTTACTGGGATGGAAGCGTGACGTGTTGAAATGGATAAGATGGTTGAGGTCTGGGAAGAGGAGTGTTTTTCAGGCAGAGGGAGTAATGTGCACACGGGCCACTACATGGGAATGGGAAGCAGGGTGAAAAGAAGACAGTGCGCTCAGTGGGACCATGAAAAGTAGTAGCCAGATCAGGACTTCTGTCAGACCTTGGAGGACTATGATAACATCCCCGAGTGATAGACGCATAGGAGCCTCTGATGTTGTTTCAGCAAACCGCACCAGATTGCAGGGCTGACCCGGCAGGGAAAGGAAAAATGGAGACTGGCACTAGAAATGCAGAGGAGCAATCACAGGAGCAAAGGGCAGGAAGCCTAACCTGGGGCAGGGCACACAGTGAGTGCCACTGGGGAGGATGCGAGAGGGAGAACAGAGGGAGAATAGAGCTTCTGAGGTCAAGAGGGTCAGGAGGGACAGGAACCTGAGTGCTCACAGGTGCGGCTCATGACTCCTGGTGGAAAGATTGGCACTGGCTTCCTCCTTCCTGAGTGGTTGGTGTGGTCACATGCCTGAGGCCAGGCCAGTAGACTATGAGTGGGAGTCTTGTACATTACTTCCACCCATAACCATGACAAAGACCTCCCACGCATACACTCTGCACTCTCACTGTCTAGAGAGAGCAGAGGGGCCAGAAGACAGAAGAAGGAGTTCCCTGAGGGCTTCCTAGCTGGGGTCAGCAGACATGTCTACTCCAGGTCGATGAATGGGAATGACCCTGTTCCGATAAAACTACATATGAAAACAGGTGAGAAGCCGGCGGGAGCACCTGGATTGTCATTTGTCAGTCCCTGGTCCAGAGCAAAACACCCCACCCAGTGACCTCATTGGACAATGATAACAAGAGACAAGATGCAAAATTTTATTTGCTAAACTTCTGAGACCTGGGAGTTGTTTTTTTATCCTAGTTGGCCTTGGCTTATGGAAGAGGAGAGGCAAAAGGCTATGTAAATGCCCCATATTCTTTGGAAAATTAGAGAACTTATGGGTATACAGTGTGAAATACCACCTCAGGTTTTAAACAATCCTTTAAGATTGACCGACTGGGAATTTGTAGGAAAAAATACCGCAGATACCTAGTAAATTCTGGGGAGATGCAACCTATGAATCATCCAAGGATTCAGTATTTCATTGTAGAGACCTGGCATGAATGGTGGCTGAGGGCCCCCTTGTTGTGACGCAGCCTGGAAATCAGGGTTTAGACACATTCGTTCACTGATGGAAAAGTCTGCAGCCTGCATCCAGGACTCACAGGAAGATGGGAAAGGAGCCGTGCTCTGCACCAGAAATGCGCTGATGCAATCTGTTGGGAAGCCCTCAGGTATCTACATCATAATTTAAACTTTGTTCAACTTCTCCTAGTGAATTTCACAAAGCAAAAATGTGGGATGTGTGTGTGTGTGTGCCTGTGTGCGCATGCCTATGTGTCTTTGAATGGCTGTGCATTCATACCTGTGTGTGTGACTGTGTGTGCATCTGTGTGCATGCCTGTGTAGGTGTGCATGCCTGTATGTGTGTGTGCCTGTGTGTGCCTATGTGTGCATGTCTGTATATGTGCATGCCTATGTGTGCCTGTATGTGCACACCTGTATAAGCATGCTTATGTATGCATGCCGGTGTTTGCATGCCTGTATGTGTGTGCATGGCTCTGTGTGTGCATGCCTGTGTATACAGACCTGTGTGCTCTCTCCCTCAGAGTCAGTAGAGATGGAGCAGGAGGGGCTTGTGTCCATAGCCTGAATAAATTAGATTGGTTTCTTCATTCCCCATCACACAGGGACCACATATTTGCCTCTGCAGTCACTTGCAGGCTTTTCAGGAGCTGTAATGGGTCTCTTAGTGAGACCAGCTGTGAGTGCTCCTAATCCATGCTCAGCAGCATTCTCAGGGCAGATTGGAAGGTCTTCTTGATTGACTTAGAATTGAAAAGCAAGAAGACAAGAGTATATTTCTTGCTAGCACCCACTGCCTTCTCTTACAGAGACCCCCACCTCCTGCCTGAGTGACAAGGAGTTTCAAGTCTCCCTAAAAGCCCAGAAACCAACATTCCAGCACTAGGTCACCTTGAGACAGCACGTTCCCTCTCCCAGGCTCTCTCAGCTTCTCTCAAAGGCAAGGGAAGGTTTGTGGTTCACGCACTGACCTGTTTATGCTGTGTATCCACAATGATTTCTGATTGGTCTCAGAGAGGTGAGAGAAAGGGACCAATTTTCAGGCTACTTGGACCAAATTCAGATTTGCAATTGGTCAGCTGTGTGATGGCTAACAATTCACACCTTTCTCTGGGCTGTGGCTGCCTCCTGCAAGGTACAAGTTTAGAGCTGTATCAGATCTCTATTTTCCAAAATGTGTTCTAAAGGATGTTAGTAATTAAATGGACAAGGGTTCCGGTGATTAATTTCATCAGGGTTTGCATTTCAGTCCTCATAAATGAGATCAGAAATAACAGCAGCTTAAACAGAATGGAAATGCACTTTTATTTCAAGTGAAGAAAATCCAGAGGTAAGCTGTGCTGGGCTGGTATGGTTCCTCAATCTTTCTTCTCTGCCATCCTTAACCATGTCTCCTGACTTCAGAGTCGTGCTGTAGGTCAAAATGGTTGCCAGAGCTCTAACCATCACATCTCCATCTCATGGACCAGGAGTGAGGAAGTGTGAAGCCTGAAGGACAGAATGGTTCTTCCCCTAGATCTCTCACTACCCTCTCAATTGCCTTTCCTGAAGTCTCTTATGACACGTTCATTTTTAGCTCATGGACCAGAATGTAGTCACATGACCACATCCCCGCTGCAAGAGGTGATGGTAAATGCAGCACTTTAGTCTGGAGTATCGCCAATGTGAATGAACTCAGAGTTCTGTGATCAAGGGAGTTGGAGAGAATGCGCATTCAATGACAACTAACCATCCAGAAGGCGTGCAGCACAGTGGATTGTTGCAGAGTAGAATATTTTTCTCCGTGCATTTCAGATTTTTATATGCCTACGGATGCTCTCAGATTTCCTGTGTGAGACATGTCCCATAATTATTTGATTATAGACTTCTTTCATTGAAGAACTTCACATGCAATGAAGTCTAAGACAACTCTGAGGAAAACTCTATGAGATGATCTTAAATGCCCTTGGTGAATGACAAGGTGCTGGGTGATCTAGATGAGGGGTCCTCCTCTCTCACCAGATGCTTTGAGGGCAGTCATGGTTCTCATTCATCTTTCTCTCATGCCAACCTCCTGGGCGCCCCTGACAGCCTCAGGGATGACGAGGGAGGCCTCTGTGAGCCTTGGCCTCTGCACTTGGGGGGACTCACGAGGATCTCTTCTTCCTTGTCACATTTACGCACATGTTGGTGGGTTTGTATTGAGATGAGATCATGGGGTGTTAGGCAGCAAAGTCTTGATTTGATTCACATCAAGTGAGGATGTAATTGGAAGCAATCAGACTGAAGTGTCCCATTTTAGGAAAAGCCCTTGATGCAGCGAAACTTAGTGACAGTGCAGTCATGATTTAAAGGGCCAGTTAATTAGAAGAGAGAGGATAAAGAAATGATTCTGCCACGTGTTCCCTTCATGCCGGGCTCTGCATTTGTTCCATTCACAAGGTGATGATCCAGGATGATGTCCACATACAATCCTAAGTCTCTAGCTTTCCAGGGGCATCACTGCTTCATGTATTCATGTTTGTGAGCCCCTGCTATCTTGGAAACCCTTTCTCTTTGTCCTTCAGAAGCTCACAGTAAAACAGAAGAGAAGAATAGAAACAAAAGTCAGGAAATAGTTCCCAGGTCCTTGTAGAGCAGCAGATGGTGGATAGAGAGGAGCCAGGTGGTGAAGGGGTGAGCGCTGGAGGAAGACATGCCTTGGCTACTGTGCTTTACTTATTTGTGCCTTAGTTTCTAATAAGTAAAATGGAATAGAGAAGAATTCCCTGCCCAGCCAGTGTGGCTCAGTGGTTGAGAGTTGAACTATAAACCAGGAGGTCATGGTTCAATTCCCAGTCAGGGCACATTCTCAGGTTGTAGGCTCGATCCCCAGTGGGAGGCATGCAGGAAGCAGATGATCAATGATTCTCTCTCATCACTAATGTTTCCCAACTCACTTTCTCTCTCCCTCTCCCTTCCTCTCTGAGGTCAATAAAAGTACGTGGTTTTTTTTTAAAGAATTTTGCTCTAGCTGGTTTGGCTCAATGGATAAAGCATCAGCCTGTGGACTAAAGGGGCCCAGGTTTCATTCCTGTCAAGGGCACATGCTGGGGTTGCAGACTTGATTCTCAGTAGAGGGCATGCAGGAGGCAGCCAATCAATCATTTTTTCTCTCTCATCATTGATGTTTCTATCTCTATCTCCCCTCTCCCTTCCTCTATGAAATGTATCCTATATAATAAAGACATAATATTCAAATTGACCATAACATCCTCACAAGATGGCTACCTACAACCAGGTGGACAGGGGGTTTAGTGAGGGACAACCAAATGACTGAACAGTAGGATGTGTGGGGTGACCGGGCTGGCAGGGAGGGCTATGGGTGGTAATGAGGCCAGCAGGTGAAGCAGTTGGAGGCAACCAGGCCAGCAGGGGGGGCAGTTAGGGGTGACCAGGCCAGCGGGGGGCAGTAAGAAATGACCAGTCCAGCAGGAAGGGGGCAGTTGACGGCAATCAGGCTGTCAGGAGAAGCATTTGGGGGCTACCAGGCCGCAAGTGGGGCAGTGAGAGGTGATCAGGCTGGTGGGGGAGGACAGTTAGGGATGACCAGGCACATGAGCAATTAGGAGCCAGTGGTCCAGGATTGTGAGAGGGATGTCCAACTGCTGGTTTGGACCCAATCTCTGGAATCAGACCTAAGCCAGCAGTTGGACATCCCCTGATGGATCCTGATTGGAGAGGGTGCAGGCTGGGCTGAGGGGATCCCCCTCCAAAATGCATGAATTTCATGCCCCAGGCCTCTAGTATATATATAAAAGCCTTTCCCTCTGACAGGATAGATTTCACTATAAATCATTCACCTAGTATTGAACTTGGCATGGGAACATTCAGTGGTGGCTTTACTGTTGTAGCTGCTGTTGTTGTTCTTAATGTTATTTACTCTTCTTATTATTGTCATAGAGCCACACAAAGGAGAAGAGGACAGTTGGGTAGAGGGGCTGAGTGAAGAATAGCTTCATACTATGGCAACTTTGGACTGAACTGCAGAAGAAAAAAAGTTCCAGGAGATAAACGTATCTCCATGGTCATCTGGACCAGCCTGCCCAACATTTCAGACCACATCTGTGGTCCATGGCTGTACTCCTATTGGCTACCAGCAACCAGTTCCAGCTAATTCCAATTAGCAGACATCTTTCTTTAGCTGGATCTGTCTACATATTTAAATTTGAATGATTCTCTCCCATTTTTTTTGACTGTCATCCCCAGTCCCTATAGAAGTTTTACCTGATGTCTTTCTGACTATCTTCTTGGTAAAGATATAGCTAAAAAGATAGACAGTGGCCCAGCCTTTTGGAAGGAGTGAGGCCTGAATCAAAAGCTCATAGTGAGGCAAAAGGCAGAAGGTAGAGAAGGGGCTGGGCCAGGGGTCAGGTGAGGGAACCTGGGCAGAATGTACTGAGTGAGAGTGTGCCACCTCCGTGGACCTATTCAGAGCTGGTCACAATTCTTCCTAACCACGGCAAGACCTCCTCCAACTTCCAATGTCCTTATTTCAATAGGGAGGTGTGGGTTAATGGTGTCCAATTACCCAGTGTCCAATTACCCAATTCCAATTAGCCGGTTCTCCAGAGGCATCCTAGGAAGGCTTTATCGGGAGGAAAAGCATCTCCATCTATAGGACCATATATGTTGCTCAGAAGCTTCTGGGGCTCTTGGAATTTCTTATATGAAATCCCACTATCCAGAGGATAATCCCCGACATAGCAGGTTGTTTTGATAAGCAGTTACATAATCTCTCTAGATGCTTCCACATGCAGCCTCAGCACACAAGGGTTGTTTGTGAAAATTCAGGCTCTTGGGATCATCCCAAGGAATATGGTCTATTCACACGCAGGGGCCCTGTCTCACTGCCCCTTTGACTCAGAGCCGAGCAGCAGGGCTAGTTGGGATTTCAGTTTTGTTCCCATGTTTTAATTGTATTTATTTTTCAATTAACATACCATCTTATATAATAAAAGAGTAATATGCAAATTGACCATCACTCCAACTCACAAGATGGGCTGCCCCATGTGGTCAAAGATAGTTGCCCCCATGTGGACACAAATGGCTGCCACAAGGTCACCAGCAGGAGGCAGCATTTGGGAAGGACCAGGTCTGCAAGGGAGGGCAGTTGTGGGTGATCAGGCAAGCAGGGGAGGGCAGTGGTGAGGGACCAAACCTGCAAGGGAGGGCAGTTAGGGGCAATCAAGCTGGCAGGGGAGTGGTTAGGGGGTGATAAGGCTGGCAGGCAGAAGTGGTTAGGGGCAATCAGGAAGGCAGGCAGGTGAGCAGTTGGGAGCCAGCACAGATTGGAGAGGATGCAGACTGGGCTGAGGGACATCCCCTCCCCATGCAGTAATTTTGTGCACTAGGCCTCTAGTATATTATACTAGATGCCCAATGCATGAAATTTGTGCAAGAGTAGGCCTTCCATCCCCCGGCTGCTGGCACGGCTTCCCTCTGGCACCCAAGACCAGGGCTTCCCTGGCAGTGCCAGCTTCTTCCTGAAGGTCGTCCAAAAGGTGGTCCTTCCTAATTAGCATATTATGCTTTTATTATTGTAGATAAGGTTCCAGTGAACAGCATGGTGATAAGACATTTATATAACTTATGAAGTGATCACCCAATAGATTATGTGCCCATCTGACATCACCCATGGCTATTAAAATATTCTTAAGTCTATTCCCTATACTGTATTATTTTTAGTACATCCATGTGACTGTTTTATAACTGGCAATTTGCATTTCTTCATCCCTTTCACCTTTTTCATCCAGCCTTCCCCTCATCCCCTTCCCTCCTGCAACCGTCAATTTTATTTTGTGTATCTACTAGTATGAATGTGTTTCTGTGTTGTTTGTTCATTTATTTTGTTATATTTATACTAGAGTCCCAGTGCACAAAATTCGTGCACAGTGGGGCATGAGATGTCTCTTAGCACAGCCTGCACCCTCTCCATTCTGGAACCCCTCGAGGGATATCCGACTGCCCGTTTAGGTCCAATCCCCATAGAATGAGGCCTAAGGGCAGTCGGACATCCTTCTCACAATCCAGGACTGATGGCTCCAAACTGCTCACCTGCCTGCCTCCCTGAATGCCCCTAACCTCTTCTGCCTGCCAGCCTGATCATCTGCTAACCACTCCCCTGCCAGCCTGATTGATGTCTAACTGTTCTCCTGCCAGCCTGTTTGTCCCCAACTTCCCTCCTCTGCTGGCCTGGTCACCCTTAACTACCCTCCCCTGCAGGCCTGGTCCCTCCCAACTGGCCTGGTCCCTCCTAATGGCCCTCGCCTGCTGGACATCTTGTGGGGGCCATCTTGTGTCCACATGGGGGCAGGATCTTTTGTGTGTTGGAGTGATGGTCAATCTGCAAATTACTCTTTTATTAGATAGGATAGAGGCTTGGTCCATGGGTGGGGGCCAGCTGGTTTGCCCTGAAGAGTGTCCTGAATCAGGGTAGGGGTTCCCTTGAGGCAAGGAGTGGCCTGGACAAGGGGCCTGTGGAGGTTTGCAGGCTGGTCATGACCCCCAGTGACCCAAGCAGAGGCCCTGGAATCTGGGATTAATTTATGTCTACAACTGAAACTTTGTGGCCTGAAGTGGAGCCAAGCCTTCTGCTTGTTTTGTGATGGCAGCCATTTCTGTTTGAAACTTTGTAGCCTAGAGTGGAGGCCTAGGCCAGCAATGGCAGGCAGAAAGCTTGGCTTCCTCCATTGCCAGGGAAACCCAACCCTCTGTTCTCTCCAGCTCAGTGGCTGCCACAATTTCTGTACCTTTTATAATTGAAACTTTGTAGCATTGAGTGGAGGCCTAGGCCAGCAACAGCAGGAGGAAAGCTTGGCTTCCTCTGTTGTCACGGAAACCCAAGCCTTCCTCCTGCTCTCAGTGGTGGCAGCCATCTTGGTTGGGGTTTATTTGCATAATCTGCTCCTGATTGGCTAGTGGGTGTGGCTATGGGTATGGCCTGTGGGTGTAACCAAGGTATGGTCAAATTTGCATATTACTCTTTTATTAGATAGATTCCACATATCAGTGAAATCAATTGTTGTTTGCCTTTCTCTCTTTTTAAAAAAAATATGTTTTATTGATTTTTTACAGAGCAGAAGGGAGAGGGATAGAAAGTCAGAAACATCGATGAGAGACATCGATCAGCTGCCTCTTGCACGCCCCCTACTGGGGATGTGCCCGCAGCCAAGGTACATGCCCTTGCCAGAATCGAACCCGGGACCCTTCAGTCCGCAGTCCGACGCTCTATCCACTGAGCCAAACCGGTTTCGGCGTTTGCCTTTCTTTGTCTGACATATTTCACTTAGCACAATATCCTCCATGTCCATTTATGTTGCTGCAAATGGCAAGATTTCATTCTTTTTATATGGCTAATATTTCACTGAGTATATGTGTCACACCTGTCAGAATAGCTACCATCAATTAATCAAAAAAAAAAAAAAACACAAACAAACAAGTGCTGGTGAGGATGTGGAGGAAAGGAAACCCTCATGCACATTTGATGGGATTATAAATTGCTGAAATATTCTTCAAAAATTAAAAATAGAACTATCATAGGACCCAACAAATAAAAAAAGCATTACTTCAAAAGTGTATATACACCCCTATGATTCTTGCAGCATTATTTATAATAATACAATCATAGCCAATATAAGGAAGCAACCCAAGTGTCCATCAATAGACAAATGGATAGATAAAGAAACTGCTTTCAGCATTTAAAACAAATAGCAAATAGCTCCTCAGTCCTCAGCTCCCCTCCTGTGCTCATTGAAGTTCTTAGTAATGTTTCATGACACTCCTGTTCACAAACGTATGAAAGCAAAAATTAAAGCAGAGTTTTTGTGTGAAGGTTAAGTGATTTTTTTTTTTCATTTTAAGGCTTCTTGAGGACATTAAACTAGTTTGTCTATGTCCTGTGCCTTGTTTTTTTTTTTTTTTTCATTGAGACATTGAGAGTATAAATAGGGAACATTTTCCATAAAGCCATGGAACCAACCATCACAGAAGGTGGGGCCATGACCCCACTCAGCAGAGGCACAGGAGATGGAAAGTTGCACATTGAAAAGAGTTCCTTTCACAGCCCAGCTTGGCTCAGTAGTTGAGCATTGGCCTATGATCCAGGAAGTCTCAGTGTGATTCCTGGTCAAGGTTGTGCATTCAATCCCCAATGTGGGGCATGCAGCAGGCAGTCGATCAATGATTTTCTCTCCTCCATTGATGTTTCTATCTCTCTCCCTCTCCTGTCCTCTCTGAAATCAATACAAGCATATTTTAAAAATAAAAGAGCCCTAGCTGATTTTTCTCAATGGCTAGAGTGTTGGCCTGTAACTGAGGGGTTCCAGGTTTGATTCTGGTCAAGGGCACATGCTCAGGGTTGCAGGCTTGGTCCCTGATGGGGGCATGCAGGAGACAGCCAATTAATGATTATCTCTTATCGTTGATGTTTCTCTCCCTCTCCCCCCTCTCCCTTCCTCTCTGAAATCAATAGAACAATATGTATTAAAAAATAAAAGAGTTCTTCTCAGGGTAGGCAGCGCATCCGTCTTAAAGGCAAATGTCATCTCTGTGTGTCTTCATGGTTGAAAGCTGCCACGGTGGCCAGGATGGGTTTCCTAGTGTGGACTCGACTCCCAGCACCACACTCGGATTAAAGTCAACATATGTAATGATCATATATATTTTATGGAATGTCTGTGTGGATTAAATTAAATAGCAGTTGCCTGTCATATAGCAAAGACCAAAAACAGTGTTGACGACTTTCTTGTTTTTCTCCTATTCTCAGAATGGTTTTATTCATTCAAGTCTTTTTTCCAAAATGTAGTTAGCTTATGTGAATGGGGCCTGGAAAACCTAATACCAGCATCTGAACTACATTTTTTAATTAACAAGTTTATATTAAACATCTTTTCACTTTATAAACTGTGCTATGTACCATGGGAAATGTAGAGTTGATCCTTTATTCTAAAGAAGTGTAGTTGGAATGGCAAAGCAGAAACACATGCATAATTGAATGACTGCAAAAGTCTATAATGGGATGATAGGAAGGGTGCCCTGTGGCCATTTGGGACTCAGAGATCAATAGTAGAATGATTGGCATGTGTCTGAGCTCTTCAAGGTAGGCAGCTTCACTTCCTCATCTCTGCATGCCCCAAGCCTATTGTCAGTGACACACAAGTGGGGCATCAGTGAATGTGTCTTAGGTGAATGGATGAATGGATGGATGAATTAATGAATGAACCGTGTTCTATTTTTTTTATTTCTATGACTGGCATTAGGCTCACAGAGTCTGTGGTCGGCCATATAAATAAGGCAAAGTGGAGGTACATTTCTCTGTCCCCCGGTATCTGGAACCTCAGCTGGAATACTTGAGTGAGGAGGGGCTCAATGGCTGGAACCATCTGAAGGCAGCTCAATATTGGCTACAGGCTGTCACTGATGGGGACACCTCCATGCAGCCTCCTTGTGTGGCCTGGGCTTCCTCACAATGTGTAGGTTCTATGAGTGACATATGTCACTAATCTCACGGCAGAGAAATGGACAAGGACTGTATTTTCTTTACCTACCTAGTGTCAGAAGTCACACAGTATCACTTCTGGTCTCTTAACAGTTAAGTCCACAGTCACAAATGCTTCCCAGTTACAGGGAAGGGGACAAAGACTTCCCTTCTTGCTGGGAAGTACTAAAGTTTTGGAAGGACATATAGAACTAGAAATAGCGTGGTCATTTTTTAGAAATCCTCCATAAATGTGACACATCTGAATGGATAAATGAATGAATGCATTCTTCTGATTTCAGATATCCACAAGTTTGAGCTGAGGTGGGTTGGAACAGATTTTTCAGCAGTGTTGGGATAGGGTGGCCTGGGGAGTAGAATTTGACAGAATGTTGAAGACTTAGTAGAATTTTGGAAGTCAGGGGTGAAAGGCCTCTTGTGGACTGAGAATGTAAAGGAATGGTTCCGGGGAACACAAAGCAAACCAATTGAATTGGAGAGCTGGAAACATGAGAGGAAGGTGAAAGGCAGACAGGACTGGAGGAATCTTCAGAGCTGAGGACCATGGCATGGCATGAATTACCGTGCAAAGCTCATCTTGCCATTTCCCATATACTTCCTTGGAGAGAGCGCAGGGACACATGGGCCGTGTTTCAGGTCAACGTGTAGTGAATCAACAAAATCCACTTGAGAGAGGATGGGAGAGAAGGGACAGACATAGAACGTTGATTCTTGTGACTGTGGAGATGAGGAAAACTGAACAAAAAAGACACTCAACTGCTTTTATTTAAAATGACCCTTAAATCTTTTTCCCCCCAAGAAATGGACAAGGAAAATGATGAATATATCCATTTTCTTTATCTTTGGAGGCCCACACAGAGGTGGAAAGTGCTCTCCATGGAAAGCGATGTAAGGTCACTGCATTTACCCAGCTCCGTCCCCTGAGCTTGAAATGCAGGCTGGCCTGCGAGGAAGTTTCATTTCTCCCTCTGATGCTAATTGAATGTGCAGGTAGAGGTACCAAAGTGTCTACTACATTAAAATAAAATATGTCCCCCAAGTCCCTGTTCCATCCATTCACTCCCCCACTGTCCTCTATCCTGGCAGAATGATAACTTTTTCTGGCCAATGAAGACCATCCTCAGTTATTATTTCTCTTTGTCTCTTTCTGAATTTTCTAATGGAAGCATTCCAGTATCTGCTGGCAAGAAAATTAGCCATCTGAACTCTGCTTCTTCCTCTCTCTCATTTTCTTTCCTTCCATGTCTCTCTCTTCTCATCAGATTAGTGAGAAAATTCAGCATTGAATCTCTTGCAAGCTCTTGGCTCTGCACAGCCTGAATAACACATGGAGGGGGCTAAGATTAAACCTTAATTTAACTCTGTCTCTCACCCAAACATCACCAGACTCCTGGCCCCATCTGACTCTTGATAATTTTCTAAGAAGCCCGCAATGCCCGCTTCTCCAATGTGACCTTCTTTGCCTGGTGATAAAATCAAAGATGGAATTAGGAAGGAGAGGAGAGTGTGAAGAAATGAATATGTATTAAGTTCCTGGCATATGCCAGGTACTTTAAATGCATTATCTTTTTTGATAGAACAGCCCCAAGAATAAGTATATGATTTTCTTGCACTGGTTGCCAATGTACTGATTGTCATTGAGGATGGATTAGTCCTGAATGTGCCCACTGACCAGCACAATCAAAGTGACCATAAGTTCCAACAATGGCTCTCTAGGTAGGTGTTGCCATTCCCCCTTTTCATACAGGAACTCATGCTCAAAGAGGTTCAAATAACTTCATCATTCTTCACACATTCAGCAACCAAATGAGTTGAGACTCTCTAGCTCAAAACTCATGCCTGCTCAAGCTGTAGTCATGATTTTGAGTATCTGGACATAGACCCAAATCCTATTCTCTCCATTTCACTTGAGGCTCTTGGAATGTTTGATATTTTCCACTCAAAATCAATAAAAACAAAAGGAGGACCAGCATGTCTTCAAAGAGCATCCTGGTAGAATAGAGTCAGTTATGGGCTTTTTGTTTGTTTCTGCTTTTTGGAAATTTGAGAATATCCACTCTCATAAGATCTGATGATTACAAATGAGGCAGAAGCCCTGCCCAGACCTGTCTCTGAGGTGAGAGATCCAGTCCTTCAGAGGAGGAATGCGGTACCCAAATTGGAGAGTAGTCAGGTAACAGGCCAGCAAGAAGCTGCCATCCAGCACTGATGAATCTCAGAAAGTCAGAGAGGTAACATCTAGGGATGGAGCATATGACATTGAGAACCCAGGGGCAATGCAAGAATTCTACATTAGACAAGTCCATCAGCAAGCCCAGGATACATGCATGAAAACCTGTTCATTCTAGTGTTCTTCATTACATTAGCCAAACATATGTAAATACCTATATAAGTATTTATATGTATACATATCCTATGTAATGAAAGGGTAATATGAAAATCAACTGAACAGCAGAACAGCCGGTTGCTATGATGTGCGCTGACCAACAAGGAGGAGACGCTCAATGCAGGAGCTGCTCCCAGCAGGCCCTGGTTGCTGATTGAGGTCTGCTGGCCAACCTCTCAATTCCTTCCCATGGCCAGCAGGCTCTGATCACCTGATGGTGAATGGGGAACTTGGGGAGGGGGGCAGTTGGGGGTAGGCCCGGCTGCTGGCAGCCAGGGAAGATGCCCCTGATCACAGGCCAGGCATAGGGACCATAGCCATGCAGGAATTTTGTGTGCTGGACCTCTAGTAATATCTAAATGAAGAATCTTCTGTATAATAATTATTGAATAGATAGGTATACAACTCACACTCTCTTGCTTGTAGACACAGGCCCTGGATCCAGCCTTTTCAACATTCTTGCCCAACAATGTCCTACATCAAAATCGGCCTCTGTGGTCCATACAAGTCACCCCACACCCCACTGCCCTTTCTCAGCTTCTCCTTGTAATTGCTTGTTCCAAGGTCACCTCCCCTTGGGAATCTGTCCATCTTGGAGGGGGATGTTCATCTTTTCCTCCCAGTAATTTCTGTGCCTCAGTCCATGCCGGAGACCTCCTGGAGGCTTATGGGAGAAATGAATCAATGCCACCTGAGGTCTTAAGAGCTTTTCTCTTCAGATGTTGAAGTGTCTCTTCAAAGAGGACCTCCTTCACCTAAAAAGAGCTTTCCACCGAAGGATAATTAATTTGGAAATGAAAGTACATGTAGGAAGCAGTGCACGAAAAGAAGGAAGGATACATATACTCAAACTGTCATTACACGTAGGGCTCTGTAGGACCATTTCATCATTTAAAAGAAAGGCAAAACCACTGTGCATATAATTGAATTTAAATGGTGAAAAGCATATTCCTTCTCACTGTACATTAGAGATACTATTTTAAATGTATTTCTAATATAAACACATTCTCTCCAGCCCTAATTTCTCCCCTTTTACTCCTGCTCTCGGGCACAAATTACTGTTAAGTTGGGCTGAATAATGAATGAAAACAGTCAGTGTTATTAATGACAAAGTGTAATATTGAGCTGATGAGACCTCTTGTTTGCAAAGCTTTTTTTTTTCTTCAAACATTCCTCTGCCAGGATCCTTGGAAAAATGATTTATATTCAACTAAGTATCTAATTGAAAGCTTATGAACCCGTGGAAATGTAGACTAGAAGGTCTGATATCCTGAGCAAAAAAATGTAGGAATAAAATGCCCTTCTCCTCGGATGATCACACTTACTGGTGTATGGCAGTCTCTCATTCGGAAGAAGAGCTTCCATTTTACAGCTAATGCAAGTCGCACACAGATAAGCTCTCGGCTTATTAGTGTCCATCATGGCATTTGGAAAAGGTTTACTTGAGTAGAAGTTCATTTTGCCCTGTTACAGTTGGTGAAGTGTGGCAAGCCTGACATCAACTTCCTGGCAGACACATGTTTGTTGAGCTGTGAGGGCCATACAGATGAGCTGCATCTTGGAGAGGGACATCCAGTTTCCCAGCTCCTGATGACCTTGAGGCAGTAAAGAGAGTGGGGTGGGACGAGGGTCGAAAGGGTAGGGCCTAATTGAGGGCTGGGAAGCTCTAGGAGCCCTTGATTTGATTTCCAAGTCTAGTATTTTCTAGCTTTATTTTACTTTTCAACTAAGTAAGTGTCGCTACTTGCCCCAGCCTGTGAATTGTATAGATAAAAACATCAAGGCTCTAATGTAGTTTCTAGAATGGTCTACTCAGAAGATGTGTGGAGGAGAAATGAATTCTAGAGGTAGGGAAGCTATGGATTTGTAAGACCAAAGGCCATAAGAACTTAGAAGTATCTGTCATAACAATGATAATCAAAATTGTAGTTAACTAGGTAATAGATATTAAACGGTGCTAATAAGTTTAGGCGCACCAGCTCCATTAAAAACATCACAATTCCTAAATAAAGAATATTCTATGCATCTTCCCAGTGCTTGGATGACAAAATAGAGGCTCAGAGATATTAATATCTCATCCCAGTTCAGAGAAATGTCTAGAAACTGGCAGACCTGGGGCTTGCACTCAGGCCAGTGTGACTAGTGCCTGTTATCTTGGACCACATCCATCACTCGTCACCATTATGGGCCGCAGCACAATCAAATATTTTCAAGACACATGTCTCTGACCTAATAAACGTGTATTTTCTACCATTGTGTGGTGGTTGTTGGGATAATAAATAAATGCATTTCAAAAACTTCCTTGTTTCGCCTTTGCTGCTTCCAAGCTCCGGACTAAATTCATTGTTCAATCACAATAATTTTATCATACCTCACATTAAATGTGTTCACTTATGCTTTTCTATGGATTTTAAATTTCTGGTTTCATTTTTACTGCCTTAAAGGATATTTTGTTATAAGCATTTCTTCGGGATCATTTCTTGAGGAGAGCTGTATAATTAAAAAGAACGTTTACATTAATCAACCTTATCTTGTTGTCAGGTAAGGTCCCTTGGTAGATCAGGAAACAAAGGAAGTTAAAGGAGTTGCCCAAATAAGTGAACTGGGAAATTCTGGAACCAACACACTTTCTAGCTATCCCTTCTCCATGTTCAGTGATTTGCCCATTCTATCACATTGCCTATCGCATGTGCAGAAGAAATATTATTTTTTCAAAATTAAATTTTCAGCAGACAGGTCCCAGAGTGACCACAATGAACAGAGGTCATATCCACCCGGCATGAGAAGTGAAATTTAGTTGTGATTGTCTACTGAGATTTGGGACCCATTTTTTTATTCCAGAGTAATCTGACCTCTTCTGAGAGGACCCACCTCCCACCAGGTACAGTTTCCCGGACCATGGCCATAGCCATTCCTCGGAAGCAGCCTGCATTCTCTTGTCCATTCTCTACTCATCAGACTCCATTAGCAATCCCAGCTCCCCTGCAAGCCCGGTGTCTCAGTCAGGCATTGCCAGGGAAACAGAACTAATGGGATGTGTGTACAGAGAGAAAGAAATACTTTAAGGAACTGACTCAGGTGCTGTGAGGAGGCCATGAAGTTCAGCATCTTCATGGTTGACCAGAAGGCTGGAGACACAGGAAGAGCTGCATTCTTGAGTCCTAGTCTGTTGGCAGAAATCCCTTTTCTCACAGGGAGAAGGGTCTATTTGTTTCCTCTTAAGTTCTTCAACTGATTGCATGAACCCCACCCACATTATGGAGGATAATCTGAGCTACTTAAAGTCCACTTCACTTAGTCTAATACAAGCTAAAAAGTACCTTCACAGAAATATCCGAAACAATATTTTATCAAATATCTGGGTACTATGGCCCCACCAAATTAACACATAAAATTAAACATTAGACCTGGTTAGACCCAACTGTTCACTTTCTCTGCATCTGCCCCCAAGGAGCTGATCGTGGCTGGAGAATGTTACAAAATGAGGCTCAGTGGGTGGATTTCATTAAGTGACCATGTCTGACTGAGGCATTTAATCGAACTGGACAATCCTATATTTGTCATGGAAATTCATGTTCCCGCCTTTAGAGCTGATCGTTTCGAGGCTGCTTTTCTCAAATATCCATCTACCTCCACCACACTCTCTACTGCTGACCCCACCTGACATTTGAAAGAAGGTGAACACAGTCAGATACAAACTCCACCTTAATTTCTCCAATGACACTGCGTGTGTCTGCACCTACAATGTCTGGCTTCCCCCCATGATGAAGGGGCGCCCCTTTCATCCCTAAGACCAACTCCTTCTCTTGTGCACACTGCCCCATGACCTCTTGATTCCTCCAGGACTAAATTGCTCCAGTATTTATTTATTTTAATCGTCATCATCATCATTTTTTTCCTACCAGTCCATTCTCATTAGTCCACAAATATGTCATAAGATAGCCTCCCAAAATAAAATCCACTATGCTCTCCCATTCCCTCCGACTACCATGGCTGATGTCTAGGTATGCACAATAGCATCGCCACCCCTCAGAGTTTTCTATAAGGTGACAGAAGCTGTCCCTCCTTCCTCAGTCACCAATGACCTCCTCAGCAAGGCACTCTGAGACCACCCTAGCTCAATACCTCATTCCCACTGTGCACTGTATGTTTCCTCTTTATATGGGGTCACCTGACGGAATAATCACTATGTATGTTTGTATCTATTTATTCACTCACTCCTGTGCATGCTGATAATCTACCTCAGGCCCCTAGAATAGAAGCAAACTGAAGGTAGGTCTTTGGACCCTGTCCACAGCCTCTGCCTGCCTACCACCATCCCCATATTCCACGGCTGAATGGCCACTCTTTCGAGGCAAACTGCGAGCAGCTTGAATTCTTACCTAGAAGGGAAATGGGGCTACATACAAAGCAGCTTACAAGTCTGCAGAAACGTGTGTCTGGCTCAAAACGGCACTTACCAATTCACATAACACAGTAGGGCTCTGAGCTTCCCAGGCTAACACACCTGCGAGCTCAGGTTTGCCTGGAATGCTGGGAGGGCGCCTGCTTAATATCCACCCCCCAGGTGGTGGAGGGGAGAGGGGGAGTACTTCCATGTGGCAGAGCTACCCCCACCAGAGGCCAGGGCCCACCCCAGCTCCCAGGGAGGAAAGCTGCCTGCAGCTTTGAAAAGAGAAGACATTTTTGTGGCGTCTCTCCTGTTGTTGTGATAGTTGTTGATTTGGTTTTTCCTTTCAGGTACCCCGACCCACCGAGGTTACCAAAACATACAACCTCGCACCCGGCCCCAGGCATGGCACCCTGCGAGCCAAACACTCTGCAATTTATGTCGCTTCCTCGGAATAATTTTCCAGATGCAGGTCTGCGGGGTCTGAGGGCACAGGCATGTTTACAGGTTCTGAAACGGAATGCCAAATTGCCCTGCAGAAAAGCAGGGTGGCTTGAGGCTCCCTGCGCTGGGCTGAGAGGCGCCCGGACTCGCCTGCAGGATGTGCACTTCTCTCTGACTCCGCAGTCTGAACATGGGGGCCTTCTCCTATGTGGGGTGAGGGTGGGGGGCCCTTGCTCGCCAGGGCCCAGACTGCCTTGCGGAAGCAGCCAGTGCTGTCCTCCTGAGATGAATAGGTCTGAAGGCACGCTCCCCACCTGAGGTGCCTGCCCCACCTTCTCCATTCTAATGCCATACCCTCCCTGCAAGCCCCCACAGGAGTGGACACAGCTCCTGCATTATCACACCTGGCAGATTATCAAAGGCAGCATGGGGCCTCCTGCAGAGCTGAAAGTGAATGCAGGCGGCTCCCTGCAAAGTTTATCACACAAGGCCCCAAGGCCCTAGTGCCAGGTCAGTCAGGCCCATGGCCTCGCCAGGCCCTGGGGAATGAAACTCCCCGCCCTGTGGAGCTGGGGGACTGGGTGAGGCAGACCTTGCTCTGTTCTCACCTCCTTCTCCATCGCATTATCAGTTGGGGAAAGGTGATGGGATGCAGGATGCGTGGCCGCCAGAATCCACAGGCTAGGTCAGTCTGCCACTTTGCAACTGGCTGTCCGATGGAGAGGTGATGAAGCCACTGCATCTGATTGATGGCAATTGTCCCACCAGGTGGTTCATCTCCACCTGGTCCAGGGAGCATGTTATTGATAAAAAGAGTCACAGCATCCACTGATGGACCCGAGTGGACGCCAGACAACCCACTGGGGCTTGGTCAGCATTGCCTGGCCCAGTGCTCACAGTGCATTAACCGATGAGAACCTGAGGCTCAGGGGAGATGACCCCTGGGCCCAAGTCCTCGCTATGGAACTGGGGCCCCAAGATCACCATCTGAGCAGCACGTGGGGTGGGGACATGAGAAACACAGTCTCAGGCCCCAGCGCAGCCTGGAAACCTGCATGTTGACAGGACTTATGAGCACATTATAGTTTGCGAAACAATATTCTTCATCACATATCGCATGCTCCAAACCCGGGTTCCTTTCCTTTATATAGGGCTCTCTCTCAGACAGTGGGAACATAGTAAAAGCATGGCCCAGCTTCCTGCCGAGAGCTGTTTCTATAGAACGGTGGAGCCCTGATCCTGCTGGTATGAGTGTGCCTGAGTGTGTGTGTGAGTGTGTGTGTGAGTGTGTGTGAGTGTGTGTGAGTGTGTGAGTGTGTGTGTGTGTATGTGAGTGTGTGTGAGTGTGTGTGTGAGTGTGTGTGTGAGTGTATGTGAGTGTGTGTGACTGTGTGTGAGTATGTGTGAGTGTGAGAGTGTATGTGAGTGTGCATGTGTGAGTCTGTGCGAGTATATGTCTGCGAGTGTGTGTATGTTTTTGAGTGTGTGTGTAAGTATGAGAAGGAGTGTGTGTGTGTGAGTATGTGCGAGTGTGTGTATTAGTGTGTATGTGTGTATATGTTAGTGTGTATGTGAGTATGAGTGTATAAATGAGTGTGTATAAGTCTGTGTGAGTGTGTGATTGTATGTGTGTGAGTGTGTGTGTGCAAGTGTGTATGAGTGTGTGTCAGTGTGTGAGTGTGTTTGAGTGTGTGTGAGTGTATGTGAGTGTGCGTGTGAGTGTGTGCGAGTGTGTGTATGTTTGTGAGTGTGTGTGTGAATGTGAGAAGGAATGTGTGTGTGAGTATGTGCGAGTGTGTGTATTAGTGTGTATGTATGTGTATGTGTAGTATGTGAGTGTGAGTGTGTAAATGAGTGTGTATGTGTGTTAGTGTGTGATTGTATGTGTGTGAATGTGTGTGAGTGTGTGTGTGCAAGTGTGTATGAGTGTGTGTGAGTGTGTGCAAGGGTGTGTTAGTCTGTGTGTAAGTGTGTGTGTCAGTGTATGTGAGTGTGTGTGTGAGTGTGGTTTATTCCCTATCAGGGTAAGGATGCAGCTCCGGGTCTAACACTCTCTCTCCTAAAAGAGGGGACAAAAGTAAAGGTATTTCCTGCATAGAGAACAGCTGCCCTCTGTGACAATGGAGGATCATTTCCCTTCCTTAAGACCCTGATGCTTTGCCTGCACTGTTTTGCCCAGAGCAGTAGCATAGCACTCGCGACGATTGGAACACAAGTCTGTGGGTGGACGCCACAATCGTCGCGAGTACTAGATGCACACACAGATACACATGACATGTATATGACACACACATATAGGCATGCACACATGCATAGGCACATGCATGCACAAACACACATGTGGACACAACACACACAAATGCACACACCCCCATATAATGCTACCGATTCCACAAATGACATCTGCTCTTACGAAACTGGCTGTGCAATGTAGACAATGGATGCTTACTTTACTAACGAATCAGCGAATATCCCCTAACATGTGCCGCATTCATATCAACAGCCCTGAGGACATTCCTCCCCTCCTTCCGTGTGGAGAGGGAATCCTCCTTCTAGAACGCAAGCCCTGTGCGTGCCTCTCATTCTTCACTTCTCCTGGCCAGCCTCCCCCCCGGGGGGTGCGGGTTCTTTCATCTCTCGCTAAGATGTAACTACACCGTGCGCCCTGCCCTTGCTGAATACAAATGGCCGCTCTGAGCTTTCCGAGATGCTCATGTTGAAAAAATAATAATAATAATAATAGCTTTGGGTGGGGATTACTTCTGGAGCATAACATTCTGAATCTGACTTATTGTGGTTGCCTTCTTGCCGGTAACATTTCTTATTGATTACAAAATTATGGAGTGCTGTCGGCTACTAGAGAATCCGTGCGTGCGGGGACAACAGCAGCTTCTGAACGGACAGACCCAGTGAGCAGGGGGAGACAAGTGCTCACATGATGAATTTTGGGGATCACAGCAGCAGGGGTTTATCCTACAGCGGGAGGGACATCCGTGGGAGATTAACACCACGGGGATGGATGTGGCCACTGTGCATTGCCATCGCCTTGAGGAAGGGAGATTTCTGCCCTGGCCTGTTTGGCTAAGTGGATAGAGCATCAGTCTGCAGATGGAAAGGTCCCGGGTTCGATTCTGGTCAAGGGCAGATACCTCAGTTAAGGCTTCATTCCAGGGCCTGGTCCTGTTTCTCTCACATCGATGTCTCTCCCTGTTTCTCCCTCTCCCTTCCATGCTCCCTACAAATATCCTTGGATGAGGATTAAAAAGAAAAGGGCCATTTCATTTGTGGACCAGAACCCCAGCTGCCGCAGCCCCTGAGCTCGGGGGAGGGTGGGGATCTGTGGCCTTGGCTGATTTCTGTGATGCAAATACTTCCACCTTGGCTCTTTTCAAGCCACCAAAGGGGTCACTAAACGCTGACCTGGTAACTGGGGCACCCGAACAGTAGCTCCCATGGGGGTGGGGGGGACACGGAATACATGGGCTCCAGCCCTCCACCGGCAGGAGGGTCTCTGTTGCATTTCCAGGATAGAACTTTGGGTTAGGATGAGAACCCTCAGACACTAAAATGACCTCTGAGCCATACGACATTCATCGAGGGATGTGTCTGAGAATAATAAAGAGGAGAAGCAACAGGAGCAGGAAGGGTCTTTAGAGATGGGGGCTGGTCACCTGTGAAACTGAGTCAGGGAAGCAAGGTCAGGGGGCAGAGACACCCTCAGGCCACAGGCAGGTCAGCTCGGTGAAAGTCCTGCCATGGCTGGTGTGGCCCCAGAGCAGACTCCCTGGTGGGAAGACTCTCTCGTTGTCAGGAATGGCCTGGTCCTAGTGCCCCCAGGGGAACCTTTGGCCACCAGCTGGGGGCAACCACGAGAGGGATGGCAGCAGTGTGGGCTCCACTCAGGATCCTGGGCCTGAGTGTGGCACCTGGAGGGTGTCAGCCAACTACACACCTTGGGGTGAAAGTTCTAGCTCAGAAAATCTGAGCAGCCCCTTCTTGGGGGAACCGCGTGCCCAAACCCCAACCCCCTGGGAGGGGAGGGAGGCAGCCAGTGCAGGTGCCCACACCCTCCTGCAGTGACATCCCCAGGGCTAGGCAGGAAAACACAGTCTTCTGGGACTTTTGGATCTGTGGGATCAGACTCTGGGGAATGCACATTTTTAACAGGTTGACTTTGTTTATTTGTTTGTTTTATGCGGCGGGGGACTGATTATGTCAAAATAGGATGACTTGTTTGGGTCAAACCTTGCCATAGAACCTTGGAAGAAACGCTTGCTTTAGCTCCCCATGCAATTTCTTTGTCTACCACGTGGATATGGTCCTAAAGTGATGATTTGGGTTTGAATTTTAATCTTTATCCTTTCGAATGTTCTGCTGATGCAGAATGCTGCCACCCTGCACACTCCACATTCCTTACCATTGCTAAGTCATGAAAACAACAACCTTGCGAATAATTCTGTTGTCTGACAATAAGAGAAAAACTGTTACGGTGTCTGTGGTTTCTCACCCCCGGGGCACTTCAGGGTCTCACGAGAACTTTAAAAGTACTGGGGACTGAATGAATTGGTGATGGGAAGTAGGGTACCCTGACTTTGGACTTTTCCCTAAGTGCCCCCCCCCAACTCATTCCAGTGTCCAACATCCCACACGTGATAGACAGTGACAAAATCATAAAACTAGTGTTACTGAGCATTTAAATTAACCTATAACATGCTTACATTAAGCCTAAGTAGAAAGAAGCACCAACAATGTCAAATATATATGCAGAGGTCAGAGGTCAGAAGGAATGGCAATACAAAGTCAACTGTTGTTTCTGGGCATTTCATTTATGGATTTGTTAAATTGTTATATTTCCAAACGTTGGAAACTTTCCTCCAGGAGCGTGTACATGTCTGCTAACGACCACCAGGAACAGGTGTTCGTGGAGTGGAGTTACCTATGGCAGGTTAGCCATCCACAGTGAACACGCCAAACTCTGGGACCCCCTCAACCTGGTCAGGAGTCCTTGGCCCACACTCAGCAGCTCCTGCAGAGCAGGGGCCAGGCCTTTCTTCCCGTTACGTCTCCAGCCCCTGGGATGGAGCGGGGCCGATAGGGGAGCACTCAGTAAGCATTTGTTAAGGAGCCAAGGAGGGCCAGCCTGGCACTTAGGTGGTGTTTAAATGGCCACAAGATCATTTTGTAACGGAGAGACAGCCATCATCCCGTCCACTTTCCAAGGCTGAGTGTCCGCGCTGCAGGATCCCAATACAGTGCAGCCACGTGTCCCTTCTGTGGGTCTGAGCACTGTTTTTAAGGCTATAAAGAGAGGTTTTCAAGTTTAATTGCAGCGCCATCCCCTGCATGCTCGCCCTGGTCTCCGCCCGCACTCTCCTCCCGTTGGCTCAGCCGGGTTTTATGGCCCTTCCAAACACAATAAAGCATCCAAACAGCTTCCCTACATCACCTCCCATGAGTCCGAGACCTCGAGACTGTGACAGTGCGCCCTCCTCCCTGAGCCGAGGGGGACTCCCGTTTCCATTCCATGGGACAGAGGCAGGTCAGGAGATGAATACCCATCCCCAGACATCGAGTGTGATAAACTCCTCCTCCCGAGGCCCACCCAACCCTAGGACCTCAGGAAGCCAGAGAAGGGGCGCTCTGAGATGCTATCTGTTCTCGCCTTAATTCTATGGAATTCTCCACCATGGAGAACCCCACCCCTCAAGCTGCCTCCACTGCAGGTGACGAAACTTCCGGCATGATGCACGCACCTGGCACAGGGGTTTCCAGCTGACGTTTGCCACCATTGGTGTTGGTGTGGAGGAAGGCTAGTGAGTTCCAGCAGGTGGATCCAAATTAGAATAAATGAAGAAGGAAAAGGCACCTTACCCACAACCCGGGGCTTCTTTCTGATGGTATCAGTGGGCCTTAAGCAGGTGTGGTGGGCCGCCCCCATGGAGTCAAAGTTGGCCTGCAGGGGAGGGCAGTTAGGGGTGACCAGGCTGGCAGGGGAGTGGTTAGGGCATGATCAGGCTCGCAGGCAGAAGCAGTTAGAGGAAATCAGGCAGGCAGACAGGCAAGCAGTTGGAAGCCAGCAGGCCTGGATTGTGAGAGAGATTCCAGTTTGGAGAGGGTGCAGGCTGGGCTGAGGGATACCCACCCCTCCCCGCCATGCATGAATTCCATGTACTGGGCCTCTAGTATATATATAAAAGCATAAGTGACTGTTATGACTAGATGACCAGACAACTGGTTGGTACCTATGATGTGCACTGACCACCTGGGGTCAGATGCTCAATGCAGGAGCTGCTCCCAGTGGTCAGTGTGCTCCACAGCCAACCTCCTGAAACCAGCCAATCTCCCACTATCCCTCCCCTGAGCCCTGATTGGCCCTGATCGCCAGCCAGGCCAAGGGATGCCACCTGTGTACGAATTCATGCACTGGGCCTCTAATATAATATGATGATGTTACATCATATAATGACGTCATATAATATATATGTCTTTATATATTATGTATGATTATATGATATTGTATTATTCTATCTAATAAAAGAGAAACATGCAAATTACCATACCTTCGCTACGCTATCAGCCAATCAGGAGCAGGAGGGCGGGGTGGTGCCGCATGCGGGAGGGAGGGGCCGTGGCAAGACAGGAGGCCGGCGGGGAACATGGCAGCAGCGAAGGAATGAAGTCACCCCTCTGGAGGCTACCCAAGGTCTTATTTCAGACCTGAGGTTGGGCTGCTTCCCCCGACCATAAGTTCCCAATGCACTTCCAGCCAGAGTTAAAGGGGGCTTTTCTGTTTTTAAGGCATCGCCATATCCAGTGCCTGCCAGGCCCCTGTGAAAGCACTACTCCTTAGGTAGTGCTGTGAGGCCCAGCTCACTTAGGATGTTGGCCGCCATCACCCCCTCCCAATTATCCTGGTCCAGCCTTCCCTATGCATATCTGCTCACAGAGAATATGAGATGGTCATGGTAATGGGATGGGAGCCTGGTGGGGGTCGTGGGACGGGAGGCCTACACCCTCCCCCAATCCAGAGGGGCTTGACAGGGAACCTCAGGCCTCGACCCCCACCCTGGCTCCAGGCCAGGGGACCTGAGACCATGCCCTCCACCCAGTGGGGCTTGATGGGGGACCTCAAAGTGTACTTCCCATCTTGGTGCTGGGCTAGGGGACCTCCGGCTGCTCCCCATGCCTGGCAGGGCTCGACAGGGGACCACAGGCCATGTTCCCCACCCTGCAGGGCTTGACAAGGAACCTCAAGGTGTGCTTCCCATCCTGGTTCTGGGTTAAGGGACCTCAGATTGTTCTCTCCACCCAGCAGGGCTTGACAGGGGACCTCAGGCTGTGCCCCCACCTGGCAGGGCTTGACAGGGTATCTCAAGCTGGTCCCCCACCCCGGCATCAGGATGGGGGACCTCAGACCATACCCTCCACCCCAGGACCAGGCCAGGGGACCTGAGGCTGTGCCCCTCCTGCCTGGCTAGGCTTGACAGGGAACCTCAGGCTGTGCCCCCCACCTAGCGGGGTTTCACAGGGGACCTGAGCCTGCACCCCTGTGACAGTGGGAATTGCCGTGGGGCCTGAGGCTCTGCCTGGGGACCTGAGCCTGGGAACCTGAGGCTGGGCTCCTCTGCCTGGTGGGACTTGATGGGGGACCTCAGGCCACACACCCCCATCCTGGTGCTGAGCCAGGGGACCCGAGGATGCCCCCTGCCCTGCGGGGCTTGACAAGGGTAGGACTTGGGTCTGGATCTACCCCAATGTGGCGGGGGGGTGGGTGGAGAGGGGCTGGGGCTGGGTCTCACGTGATTTTGAGGCACATGTGAATGAGTGGGGACTTGACTCTGGGCCCCATGGTACACCCCAGACTCTGACAGGAGGAAGTTTTCATATACATTTTACCAATTTTCTTTAGTCTCTGATACTTCTATTATAGAGAAAGAGCAAATAGTAATATTAAATTATTTCCTCTAATTAATACCCTTTTAATGTGCACAAATTTCATGCATTGAGCCATTAGTATTGTATATATATGTGATGTGCGAATATATTATATTTAAAATGCATAATATATAACTATTCATATAATTATAATACAGCATACTATAACAAAATAATATATTTATATTATATTATAAGATATTATAGTATAAGATGACATAGTTATATTGTATAAAACTAACATATATTGTAATTTATTTTTATATGTTAATGACATATATGATATAATGGTATGTTATTGCATTAATGTTATATTGTTTTATATTAACATATGATAGCATTGATGTACTATGATGTGATACATTATAATATGACATAATGTAATAACAGTTATTATATTACAGGGTTACATAGCTCATGAGGGTCAAGTTTGGGTCAGAACCACACTC
The DNA here is from genome assembly GCA_027563665.1 of Antrozous pallidus. Taxonomy (NCBI): domain Eukaryota; kingdom Metazoa; phylum Chordata; class Mammalia; order Chiroptera; family Vespertilionidae; genus Antrozous; species Antrozous pallidus. Next base: position 108,877,499 of record CM050515.1, on the reverse strand, counting down.
CTGGCCCTCATTCCGAGTCCCTTCAGGTGGCCCTGGTACCGTGAGCCCAGCCCTGCCACAGCCATGGGCTCCCATGTGATCACCAGTTCACAGGCAACTGGGCCCAGAATGGTGGTGGCACTCTGTCTCAGTGGCACTCTGTCCCAGTGGTGTGCCTTGGTGTGTGACACCCCTCAGGCTCATGCTCTCCAGAGGACAAGCGGCTGTTCCCAACGGGAGCTGTCCATCTCCCTTCCAGAGCCAGGCAGGCCAGGAAGTCACTGAGAAACTGATGGGATTTCAGAAAACAAAAATAAACTAAATCACAGTGAAGTGACCTGAGGGTTTGGATCAGGTTTCTGCACAAACAGAGACAAACTAAATACCTCCGCTGGAATGTGGCTTGGCAGGAGGCGACAGGCGCATGAATGGATCTGTCTGCATACCTGTGAAGTGCTTTTCACTCTCATTTTCACTTAACGAAATCTTGTCTAACAAATTCCACTTGCTTGTTCCCGCTCTTTCTATTCTTCTTGGTTGGCAGGAAGATGGGGTGAGTTGAAAGGGTTTCGGGGTCGGACCATCACTTATTGCTCTGTGTGCACTTAGTCAAGTTTCTGTCACTACCTGAAGCTCAGTTTCTGATTCAGTACGGCCGGGTGGGGCATGAGAGTTTGCATATCGAACAAATTCCAAAGCGAGGTTGACATTGTTGATCTGGGATCACACTTTGTCATTGGAGTGGAAGAGAGAAGTGATGCATTTACTCACCATTTCACAGCAAGTGAAGACCAGGGACAGAGATAAAACCCAGAGTGAGAAGATAAAATTATTCTCTGCAATTCTTCATGAGCTTCCTGTACTTGAATTATATAGCCATGCCTTTGTCTCGGTGATTTTCAAAAACCACCTACTGAAGTGATATTTCACTTCCCTGCTGTATAATCGGTAGAGTGTTGGCTGTGTGACTTGGTCGGGTCATTTGGGATTTGGTGGAAGGAGAGTTGAGCCATTTCCAAGCCAGACTTTAAGAGACATTGCCTGTTCGTGTAGACTCTTGTGGATCCTTGCTATTTATTGGCCATGAACAGAGCCCCGGTTAGCTCCAGTGCAAAGAGGGAGAGGGAACACAGGGCATAGACATTTTTATAACTCTCTGTCTAGATGCAAGTCCAACTGACCAGCATCCTGAATCATAGTTGCTAAGCCAAGGCCAGACTAGTTCATCCAAACGCAGATGACCTGTGGACCTCAGTGAGAGAATGTTTGTGGTAGCAAGCTATTGAATGTTGAAGTTATTTGTTATACAGCATTAATGAACTAATTACTGACTAATACATGCTGTGTGAGCACTATGTTGCAATCATCTTTCAGTCCAAAAAGGTTAAAAAAAAGTGATGTATTAAGCATCTATTATGTGCCAGGATTGTGTTTGTAGCATTGTACATACGACAGCCTTGCTTCCATCATTTTATTATACATCTCTCTCAACTCAGTGCCCTTAAAAAGGTGGTTCCAGTAATTGTAGCTTTTATTGTATAATAACTAAATATTTGATATCCCCCCAAGTCTCCCAATACATTTTGACATGTCTTAGATAGCTCCCTCAAGTCTGTCTGGTGTGTGTGGCTCTGTAGTTTATGATTAATTATTCCAGCTTTAGAAGTCACCAAAGGCTCTGCTTACAGTCTTTCTAACTACTCCATATCCACTGTGGCATTGTTTCATCCCAACACATACTTGGAACAAAAGGGGAAAAAAACACATAAAATTGAAACTTTAGCATGTGGAGATAAGCAACTTTCGTTTCTTCTCATGTCAGGGGGAGGGGAGATGGCAAGGAAGGTGTCTTTTCTTCCTCTGAATAGGTACACAGGATTGACACAGAAAAAGTACTTCAAGAGCTCAAGTCCTCCACTGAACACCAGTGCAGAGATATTCTGTATATCTTTAAATGTTTTATATGCCCCAGTCATATATAATTTATTATGTTGTGAAGCTGAGTCCTTCCTTGAAAGAAAATTTTACTGTCAGAGCCTGGGGTACTTTAGTTTGATGATTTAAAACTCCCCATGCACTCGTAGCAAATAACACGTTTTTATGGCAGGCTGTTTGTCCAAGAGGTCAGCTTTCAGCAAGTAGGATATTTCCTCGGTAAAATTATTGCAAAGCAAAAATATACCTCCCAGCCTAATTTTTTCCTGCAGAAAATGCAGGTGCTGGGTGTCCATTTTTCAAGAGGGCACTGGCAGCAGGGATTTTGGACTGGGGCTGCAGGGATGCAGTTTGAACCTTGTCTTTGCCCTCAACTGGCCAAGCCTACTGGTTTTAAGGAGGTTCTGAATATCAACTCTCAGGACATAATTTGTGAGGGTTAAATGAGATGGTAGTTTGTCAAAATGCCTGGTCCACAATTGTTATTCTACCACATTATTCTGCAGATTCCACTGTGAAATGAAATCAGCCCAGAGAGAGGATGTGGGAATGTACAAAAATAATGAGAGGGTTCAGTCAGTTCATTGGCAAATATTTAAGAAAATCTAGCCAATATTGAAAAGATTCAGCAATCAGTGACATGGGCAACAAGGGCACAGTAAGGAAATAGTAGTTACAAAGGTGTGATAGAAAGAATGGTGTGCATTGGGAAAGTACACTCAGTATGCTTCACCCTCAGCCCTTTCTCTATCTTCACACTGTAAAGACCTGTAGACTAGGAAAGGTAATAGACTTACATCCACCCACCATCCATCCATTCACCTATCCATCCATCCATCCATCCATCCATCCATCCATCCATTTCTTCTATCCATCCCTTTATCCATTCCAGCCTCCCATCCATCCATTTATCCATCCACCCATCCATCCACCCATCCATCCATCCATCCATCCACCCACCCATTTAGATATCCATCCATATGTCCATTCAGTCACTCCTTTATTTCTATTTACTTCATCTTTCCATCACTCAATCATTCTATGAGCTGGTAATTCAAGAGTGATGATAAGGCTGGTTCTGAAAACACCAAGAGGTAACCCATGTCTCTGACCTGTGGGTATTTAGAAATAAGTTGAGAGGCACATCAGAATCAGCCATCATCTCTTCAAGGCAGTGTTGTTACTATTGTAAGGGAAGGGTCATGAAATGCTAAGAAAGCACTGAGCAGAGAAACTCTTTTCAATCTAGGGAAATCCAGGAGGAATTCCCAGGTACCTGAGCTGAGGACCCTTTGGTCATCACTATGAGGATGGCATTCCAGAGAGGGGAAATAGCAGACCCAAGAGTTTGACTCGGCCCTTTCTCTATCTGAGGCAGGGCTCTTTCTGAGGATACTGTATTAGCCATCTTAAGCTTCTATAACAAAGTACCACCCAGATGGTACAATTACTTTTTCACTGTTCCAGAGGCTGGAAGTCCAAGATCAGGGTGTCAGCAGGGTAGTTTCTGGTGAGGGCTCTTTTTCTTGTTTGCAGACAGCCACCTTCCAGCTCTGTCCTAATTGGCCTTTCCTATAAGCTCCTGCAGAGAGGGGACGCCCCTGTCTTTTTATCTCCTTCTGAGGACATCAGTCCTATTATTTCAGGGCTCCACCCTTATGACCTCATCTAACTTAATAACCTCTTTAAGATTTTTGTCTCCAAATAGATCATATTGGAAGTGAGACCTTGGATCTGTGAATATTGGAGAGAATTTAGCCCATGACAAATGGCGACTGGGATTAACCTGACACTCAGGAGGTATAGGGGTAGAAGAGAGAGAAAAGGGTGGAGAGGTGAGCACGGGTGCCCTCAACTCTGCCCATGGGAACATGGAAAGCACGCAAGTGCAAGACGGGCCCACCTCTGACAGGAAGAAACCACAGTGAGAATATGTGAGCCACGTTGCTATTGGCACTCTGTTCACACACCACCAACACCCCAGGAAGCACAACGGGGGGTCACAAAGCCACACTTGCTCAGGTTTCCGAGTGTTGCTTCCCACTGCTTCCTCCCTGAGGTGAGCGCTTCCTCCCAGCTTCCGGAACTCACAGGTTTGTCTGGGAAAAGACCCTGTGGAAATCCAGGTGTGCGCTGATGATGATCCTAAGTGGAAACTGTCCCCAGAGGACTCCAAGTTCATTTTGGAGATCTGCAGAAGAGAGAGAAAACCTTGCGCCTGCCTCCTGAGAAATGTGCAAGTGTCAGGGAAGAAGACCCCCAGGGAAGCAGAGGTCACCGCCACTGGGCTCTGCGATCAGAATCCCGGCCTCCAGGAAGCAGGGTGCCTGCCCTGTCCCCAGCAGAGCCGCCCTCCATCCCCCCTCGTATTCTCCCCTGAACTTATTAAGTTGGTATCAAGTCAATGCGCCCCTTCTTGATAGTACACAAATTCCCCCAGTGCTGCCGCAGCCCGCGCCTGTCCTCCCACCTGTCACCGCAGCGCCTGTTAGTGATGTTAAAAGAAATCTTTACTGTCACTCATATCACCCATTCACTTTGTTCCCCGCCAGTGACACTCTTGTTGTGTTTCTCCCAGAGCCGCAGCCGACTCCCGCACCTTGGCATTCCCCGGATTTACACGCGCTCATTAGTCTGAATAAATTTAAAAGCTGCTGCTCCTGAGCTTTAAAAATGTAGCCCGGCTTCTCCTCGGATATAATTGAGGCGTCTTTAGAAAAGTAAATTGCGGTCTGACTCCCAGCTAGGTATGCTAGGAGTTGCGAGGCAGGGCTCTTAGGGGCATCATCGGAGCTATAAATATCCGGGGAGGGGAAAGAAGGAAACAATGCAATCCCCCCAAGTGCTGCCTCTGTTTACTCTGCCCCTTCCCTCTCTCTCTCTCCACGCACGGAGTACCACAAAGGGCATCTTGAAAGAGGCCAGGTTGCATGCACTTCCCCTCTCCGAAGAGACCACGGGCAGGTTTCTCAAACTGTTGCCCACACAGGCCATGGCCAAATATGTGTGAAAATACGATTTCCTGGGCCTTCCCTCAGGCCTCTGGCACCTGACACCCAGCCAGGGCCTGACAATGCCTATTTACTACATCCTGCTGTTTAGTAAGTGGGAGGCTTCCTCCTGCCATGGGTTCAGTGCATTTTTGGGAGCCTTTATGGTGTAGGAAAGAAGCCAGACTCCACCATATCCCCCATGACCATACTAGGCAAACTGGCTGCCCCCGGAAGGCTGCAACACTCTCTTCAAAGAGCTTTGCATTCAGCGCAGAGGGCTGAGCAAGCCCATGTTCATGCAGGTGATCGCCTGCACCAAGGGCAGATGCTGCCGAGTGACTCCGTCGGAGCTCAGCAGGGTGTTAGTGAGAACCCCCCTGCCCTGCGCGGTGGCCTCGTTAGCCATGCTTACCGGCAGGAAGTCTTCCTTTAGGGAGCATGACTAGCACCCCTTCCGGGATAGCCACAGTGTAGGTCCCCTTTCACGCCCTCTTAGACGCAACCCAGCCAACAAAGGAAGTGAGCTAAGCGCGCCCGATGGGGAGAGGGCATTGAAGAACAACAAGGTGGCAGGTAGGTCATGTCATGCAGGCAACGGGGACTTCACTGAGAGGGGGCATTTGGGCAAAGACCTCCAGGAGATAGAACTATCTGGAAAGAGCTGACAGCCCTGCCCATGGCAGGGAAGGCTGGCAGCCACAGGGGTGGGCCAGTGTGCACCTCGTCCCATAGGAGGGCCTGGGGGTGGGGGGTGGGCGGTGTGGATGGAATCCAGGGAGCATGTGCCCATCTGCCTATGTCCCTAGTAATGTCCCCGTATAAGCTAACTGGGCAGTAGGCATGCAAGGGTCCGAGTCTAGAACTGCAGCCGAAGCTGGAGCATGGACCCCATGCGACAGAAGTGGCCCATTTCTCAGGAGAGAGCTGAGCTGGCAGCAGGGAGCATTGTGTGCTCACAGCCCCAGAGGTGTTTGGAGGCTCCAAGAAGAGAGAAGACCCATCGAAGAGAAATGTGAAGGGGATGACTAACTGCCGTCAGGTAGATGGTTTGCAAAGTCATAATAACAGCCAGTCAAACACCTGCTGCGCTATGGAGACTGACCAGGCGTTTCCCAAATGCTAGTCCTTGGAGAATAGGCACTTTACACAGAAAAAAGCCAGGTGAGTGGGTGCCTAGGGCTGCGGTTGGCAAACTGTGGCTTGTGAGCCACATGCGGCTCTTTGGCCCCTTGAATGTGGCTCTTCCACAAAATACCACGGCCTGGGCGAGTCTATTTTGAAGAACTGGTGTTAGAAGAAGTTTAGGTTTAAAAAATTGGGCTCTCAAAAGAAATTTCAATCATTGTACGGTTGATATCTGGCTCTGCTGATTAATGAATGAGTCTGCCGACCACTGGCCCGGTTTGCCAACTAGGAAGGGAGATGCTGGCATCCAGTCTCCATCTGCCCAGTTTAGAAGCGCCCTCCCCAGCCAATGCCCCAGGCTGCTCAGTGCTGCTAACAGAGTTGCAGGGAAAGGGAGAGCTCATGCCAAAAGCAGAGCAGGCTGGAGGGTGAGAGCTTCCACAATACTCCCTCTCATGAGTAACAGCGCGCACTCACCGCTGAGGAAAAGCCGGCTCTGTACCCAGGAACCCCAGCTCTTTGCAGGTCCTCATGGCTCTGGAGCAGATGGCCTGGGCTCCACTCCCAACCCTGCACTTGCTCGTGGCCCGAGTCACGTCCTCACTCGGAATGTGGAAGGAATAACAGTGCTTCCCCTACAGAGACAGGGGAGCTGCAAGAGATACGATGCGTCACATGCTTAGCAGCATGATTCACAGGATCGGCTCTCCTTCCATTTGCCACCCATTTATCTATCCATCCTTCCCCCCCGCCAGTGCATACTGTTGAACCAGGCCAGTGGTCAGCAGACTGCGGCTCGCGAGCCACATGCAGCTCTTTAGCCCCTTGAGATTTTAGCAAAGGCCACCTTAGGAGAACCCTAATTAAGTTAATAACAATGTACCTACCCTATCTAGTTTAAGTTTAAAAATTTGGCTCTGAAAAGAAATTTCGATTGTGTACTGCTGACATTTGGCTCTGTTGACTAACGAGTGTGCCGGCCACTGCACTAAGCAATGTGTGAAAGGATGCAGGCAGTTTAGAAAGCAAACCAATAAAAGCCAGGCCACTTGAAAAGCACAGCAAGGTGAAGATTAACCATCAATGCACACAGGCACAGGGCAGTGTGCAGTGGGGCCTTGAGGCCCAGAAACATCGACCAGGAGGCTGTGAGGCGGGGCTGAGGGGCCCCTGGCTCCTGCATGAGGAGGGAGGCACGGGCTGCTTCATCTTGTCTGAGTTAAGTAGGAAGGGAGTCGCTCCACACCTGCTCTCTGTGCCCTGGGAGGAGACTCCGCCTTCCGGGGCTCATCTCCACCTGCCACCTCTCTGCAGTGGAGTCTAGGTCAGCCCTGTCTGGAGACTTCCCCACGTGTATCTCTGGGATCATTTATTTGGTCCTCACAGAGTATGGTTAGTAGAAAACAACCCCCAGAAATGTCTATGTCCTTGTTCCCATGACCTGTGAGTGCATGTTATATCATGGGTCAAAGGGACTTTGCAGGTGGGATGACATGAAGGATCTTGATATGTGGAGAGTCTCCTGGATTATCCTCATAGTCCAGTATAATCACACCACGGACCTCTTACACATGGAAGGCCAGGAGGGTCAGATCAGAGGAAAGAGATGGGGAAGATGTTGCAGAGCTGGCTTTGAAGGTGGAGGAAAAGCCGTGAGGTGAGGAATGTGAGCAGCAGGAAAAGATGAGGGAGAAGGGTCTCCCCTCAACCCTCCAGATGGAAGGCAGCCCTGCCAGCACCCCGATTTTCCTGCAGTAAGACCCTATTGGATGTTTGACATCCAGGACTTTAAGATAGGTTTGTGCTGTGTTGAGTCACTACATTTGTGGTCATTTGTTCTGTTTCTCTGGAGAATCCTGCCTGACACCCGTCTGGTAGCCTTGGCAAGGTTGGCAAACCACAGAGCCTCCTGCTTTGTTTTCTCATCTGCAATGTGTAGGTCCAATAGACCTCGAAAGATGTGCTTTGAGTGAAGGAAAAATTGGGGGGAAAAAAACTTTTGTTTGGCGTCTGATGTCAATGAGATTGCATTCACCGTAATGAATGTTTTTGTTGTGGCTGCCTGGTATTGTTAGGAGAGTATTCACCCTCCAAAAATAAAGCCAAAATATGGCACAGTGTGGACAACTAGCCTGTTAGAATCTTGTATACGCTCTGCATATACCTGAGTTGCTTAAGTCCTTTATATAAAGGACTCATGTTTCCACAATACTCAAATTTTATTTCTTTAATTACTTATTCATTGTTAAGTGGTTGGGTGCATTACAAGCTCATACAATGAATATACAATGAAAGATGCATATGACTAGAATGTTATGACTAGAGGGGGGACCTATGACTAATGATGCAGGCATAATTGAATAGGTTGACCTTCCAACTTGTCCCAGAGCTTTCTGTTGTCCCAGGTGAGGTGGAGGCATGATCAGTCATGCAATGTTCGTTGTTCACAGAGAGAGGTCAGGCCGGTCTCTTGAGGGCAAGTTAATATGTTTTCTAGCTTTGAATTCTAAAAGAAATTTTTCAAAAAAATATTTTATATCATTTTATATGTTTTTAAATTGAGAGATCGCATGGTATAGGATTACATATAAAGAATACTTTAGTGGCCTTCTTTCAATCCCAGCTACACCATCCATAGGCTTATGCAAGTAAAGAGCATTCACTTTTACTCTCCGAAGCGTATTTGCCATATTGAGAAGACCAGGGACAATATATATAAACTAGATCCCCGGTGCACAAAATTCATGCATGGGAAGGGTGTGTCCCTTAGCCCAGCCTGCACCCTCTCCAATCTGGGATCCCCTAAGCAATGTCTGACTTCCCAAAATCAGGCCTAAATGGACAGTCAGACATCTCTCTCACAATCCAGGTCTGCTGGCTCCCAACTGCTCTCCTATCTGCCTTCCTGATTGCCCCTAACTGCTTCTGCCTGTCAGCCTGATCACCCGCTAAACATTCTTCTACCAGCCTGATTGATGCCTAACTGTTTCCCTGCTGGCCTGATTGCCCCTAAGTGCCTCCCCTGCTGGCCTTGTCCCTCCCAACTCCCCTCCCCTACAGTCCTGGTCCCCCCAAACTTCCTTCCCTTGACAACCCTGTCACCCCTAACTACCATCCCCTGCCAACCTCATCATCTCTAACTGCTCTCCCCTGCTGGTCTGCTCCCCACCAACTGCCCTCCACTGCAGGTCTGGGTTCCCCCAAACTGTCCTCCCTTCCAGGCTTGGTCCCCCACCAACTTCCCTCCCCTGCAGGCCTGGGTCCTCTCCAATTGCCCTTCCCTGTAGGCCCAGTCATCTGCAACTTCCCTCCTCTGCAGATCTGGTCACCTCCAACTTCTCTCTCTTGTAGGCCTGGTCTCTCCCAACTGTCCTCCCCCGCAGGTCTAATCTCCCCCAACTTCCCTCCCCTATAGGCCTGGGTCCCTCTCAACTGTTCTTCCTTACAGGCCTAGTCACCCCAACTTCCCTCCTCTGCAGCCTGGTCACCCCTAACTGCCCTTCCCTGCAGACTTGATCACCCCCAACTGGCTTCCTTTGCAGGCCCGGTGCCTCCAAACTGCCCTCCCCTGCTGGGCATCTTGTGGTTGCCATCTTGTGTCCACATGGGGGCAGCCATCTTGTGTCCACATGGGGGCAGCCATCTTGTGTGTTGGAGTGATGGTCAATTTACATATTATTCTTTCATTTGATAGGATGGTGAATGTGGCCTTGTCACTTTTTGGTATGTACTTATTAGTAGAACTGGTTTTTATTATCATTATTTAAAAGCATGGGGATGCCAAATGATTGAGTGGACAATATCCCCAAATATAACTCCAGTGAATGAGCTTCTGACAGAATGGTAGGCAAAATGATCAGAAGACTATCTTTTCTGAAGTACAACCAGATCTTGGGTTAATTAGAGATTAACAACACAAACATAAATAAACATACTTTTAAAGTCTTTTGGACTTCATGGGATATAAGGACGTACCTGTGAATTGAAAACATGCAAGCATACAAAAGAGATGACTGGGCTGGAACTAGAACATGGGTCTTGAGCAATAAACAAGTATGAGTTAAATTAAGTCCAGATTCTGACACCATGGAGGAGCTCATTCTGCAACATATACTTTGGACCCAGAATCATACAAGGAGCCAAATAATACAGGATCTGTAGATTACTCTGGCCTCCAACAAAAGCAAATGGAAATCCTCTCTGGAGATCCCATGTCAAATGCAGGTCCTACATACACACATACACACAGAGCTATCCACATGATGTAAATAACCATGTGTAGTATTTAAATAAATAAAACAAAATAACATACCAAAATCCAGTAAAAAATCTCCACACAGATTTAAAATATAATCATACAGTTCTTTTTAAAAAATATATATAGAATTTCAAAACCCAATGAGTGGATTAAACATTGAATAAGACACAAGTGGCCTGAACATTGGGGATCACCAAGGTAAATCAAAAGAAATATCCACAATGTTTGAAAGAGAGGAAAGAAAATAGAAAATATGGAAAAGTTCTAGAATATAGGAATATAGAATATAGCAAATAAAGCAGGGTGTAGCTCACACAATATTAAACAAAGAACTCCACCCTTAGACATATTGTTGTAAAACTGCAGAACTTCAAGCAAGATTCTAAGAAGCAGCAGCAGAGATTAACCAGCTGACAACAGGCTTCGCAATAAAAAGGATGGAAGCAAGAAGATGGAGAGGCATCTCTCAAGTTTGGGGAGATTGTAACGTTCAACCAAGAGTTGCGTGTCCAATGAAACTATCATTAAAAATCAATGTAAAATAGAAAAATATTTTCTGATAGCTCAAAACTTAGAAGATTGTGACCAACATAATTCTCCAAAAGAATATTAAAAATATATTATCCAAAAATGTAAGTTCTTTGAGGGGAAAAACTTGATATTCATATATATATATATATATATATATATATATATGAATATATATGTATATATATGATGTATCATATGTATGATATTGGAGAGAAGATTTTAAATGCTTATTAGCTTTAAACCTTGAAAAAAATTAAGTATAACTATTGAAAATAAAGAAGTAATATGTATAGATCCCAAACTAGTAAAAACAAAGAAAATTACACTTACAACAAAACTGCACAACTGATTCCTCTACTCCATCTTACTCCAAAATTCTAGAAAAGTGAATAAAGAATCATATAAATAGCATCATTAAGACATAAAAAGACCAATAACATGAACATTTGCAAAATATATAAATGAACTGAATTCAGTTAGTAAATAGTTGTTAACTATAAGATTAGTTTAAAAAAACACAAGTATATGTTGTTTACAAAATTTTCTTTAACACATGACAACAAAGGAAGATGGAGAAAAGGTAGCCAAGGATATACAATAGATAAATAATACTAACCATATTGAAATTAGATAAGTAGAATTTAAGACAAGTAGATTATGTGTAGAGAGAGTCTCTACATTGACAGTAGGTGTCAATGTACCAAGAAGACATAACTATTCTCAACTTAACTTCAGCATCTATTATATTTTCAGAAGACGTAAAGCAAACCAGAACAGACTCACAGGGAAAAGCTGGCAGGACCACCTTGGCAGTGAGAGACTATTAAATGATTTTGCAAATCCAATTACATACACAATTGCTCAGGAAATATTTATTGAACACCCATACTCTAAATGCTTGTGATTATTTTTTAGAAGCATTAGTTTGAAGCAGATGACATGAAATCAAAACCTTGTCAAAGGCAAGAAGCTCTGGGTAGAACGAGGACGTGTAGGTCAGCAATGCAGGCTTCAAGACCAGGATGACTGCATCCGGAGTATCAGAGGTAGCAGAGGGTGGACACACTGAACATCCCTTAAAGGAACTTTTATAAACCTTTGTCAGGTACAGAGAAGCAAGACAGCCTGATGGTACCTTCTCTGAGCCCCCTGAAGTGTCTAGATTCTGAATTGAGGGGAGAAAATTCATTTATGAAAGTCAGTTGAGTAGTCACGAGGCAGCCTTTTGCTGGCAAGCTGGAGGGGCCTACATGGGACTCGGGTGGATGGAAGGTCCTCATGCCCATGGCACAGGGGAGAGGGTCTCAGCAATCCAGTGTCCCTCTTTAAAATACAGACTCTGCCCAATCAGCAGCCAAGCCATCCTTCATAAACTAGGTTAAAACGGCTTCATGGGCGGATGAGATGGCTTTTAAAAGATGATTTGATTGTGAGACCAATGGCCTGAGTTACAGTTCTGATTGTACTCTTTAGAAACCTGGTGATGCATCTTGATTTAAGCAAGTCCCTAGATGGTGAGTTAGGTTTTTTTTTTCCCTATGTCCCAGTTTCATACCTATGGCACCCACATCATATGAGAGAGGGAATGCAAAAGCACACTGGAAACTCCAAACGCAGGATAAGCATGGAGAGATGTGCCATCCTTGTAATCCAGGGAATTATGCACAGAAATACTCCTGACTCATCTGTGGAATACATGGATGGGCAAAAGTAGGTTCACGGTTGTGAGTATGAGAAACAGCATTTATTTTTGTATAATGTATTAATTGTTGTATTATTTGCCATGGGAACAACTGTAAGTCCACTTTTGCCCCACCTTGTATGCTGTAAGGAAAAAGTAGAAAGTAAGGTAACCAGCTAAAAAGCCTCTATCTGCTTTGAAGGACTGCTTTGGATGTCATCAGAAGTTCAGGTTTGATTTAGAAGAAGCATGGACGCAATTTCTGGTGGTGTTTGGGCAGGGAGCAGGACCCTGAAATCTCTGTGGCATCTACAATGGACTGAAACGGATATTCATTAGTTTGTCAAATAAAGGTAAGAGTCTTCTTCTGATAAATGCTCATTCAAACCACAGTGTTCTATTAAAGTTCTCCACATAGTGTATTCTAATTCACTGTAGTTATGTGACCAAGTTAAGCCAATCGGAAGTCTTCCTTGAATTTTTTTTCCCTAACTTAATCTGAAAAAAAGAATCACTGTCTCTCTCTCTAGGAACAACAAAATGATGATGCACTTCCCAAGAACTCAAGGGCCAGGATCGCTGCTCTGCCTTGTGAATCCATTGCCTTCCTGTGAGGCTGCAGAGCACAAGATAGCCTGGCCTCCTTGCTGCTCCCGCCCTAGCCCCTAACACTAACCTCATGCCACGTGCCATCCCAGATGTTCCACTCACATCGTTGCATCTGGTCTTCACAGCAGATGCATGACGTGGACACCGCTGTTGAAACTCAAAGGTGGGGACTTGGAGTGAATAGACAAGGCCATCCTGCTGAAAGGTAGAAACGCCCCTATTCCAACACCCAATCCCCTGCTGTTTTTGCCCATATCTTAGGCCAAGAATAGATTGTAGCCACTGTCAGCACCCTGTTTTGGAAAGAACTTTCATTCCAGCAATTTCTCATTCATGCCGGGGACCAGAGCACCATGTCAGGTTGCCTTAAAACATCATTAGTGGGGAAAACACACAGAGTGTGGAGGCTCTGAAGCCGGGCTCCCCTCCTGACAGTGACAGGGGCTTTGAAATCCTGTGCTTGGTGCTGGCAGAGGCTGAGGGAGAGGCTTTCAGTGCTCCATGGAGTTGGTGCTGATCAAGAAACCAATTTAATTTGCAAGGCAGATAGATGCAGCTAAAAATAAAAAAAAAAATCACAAAAACAATGACTAACTAACAAACCAGAATAAACTCCTCTTTAAAGCCTGTTTCTCCCCACCGCCAGCATGGCTCAGTGGTTGAACATCAACCTATGAACTAGGAGGTTGTAGTTCAATTCCAGGTCAAAGCCTGGGTTGCGGACTTCATCCCCAGTGTGGGGTGTGTAGGGGCAGCCAATCCATGATTTGCTCTCCTCGTTGATGTTTCTATCTCTCTCCCTCTCCCTTCCTCTCTGAAATCAATAAAAGCATATTTTTTTAAAAAGCCTGATTTTCAGTGTAGCTTTGGAGCCCAAATTACCCCTCCCTTCACTGCCCCTGGCCCGTGACTCCCCACGTGACACTAGGAGATCCTGATGCAATGAGACATGGACATTCCATCAGAGCGGCATTTTCAGAGCCGGGGAGTTTGCAGTTTGATTAAAACATCGATAAGACATCTATTTTGCCTACAACAAGGAGGCCTGTGGGATTTGGGGGAGTGCATTCCAAAAATGAGGCCACGCTGGAAATATTACCTGCGGATACAGTAGTAAAACATTCAGCTAAAACAGCCATAAAAAGGACCTCGGATGGGCCCCTGGAGGAATTAGAAAGAGCAGCTTTATTCGGCCACTGTGTTCCGACAGAAATAAATCCACCCGAGAGCGAAGGAAAACAAGACCCTGGTATATGCTCATTTCAGCTTCATGGGATGCCACGTGGGAGCGGAGGGAAACCCAGCTTGGGTCTGAAGCTGCAGCATGAACCTGGAGGTAGTTTGGGTGTTTCCCTCGGGGAAAGGTCATCTTTGGCAAGGTCAGATGTTCTTAGGTCATTTCACAGAGAGCTGAGCCCTCCTTTGGCATTTGGTCCAGCGGAGACACAACCCTTCTCACATACAGGATGGGTCCTGAGAACCCGCTAGCTGTCTCTCTCAGTGTCTGTGATTTTTATGCAAAGTGAAATAGGCACCCATTGTGGACAGAGACTCCCGGCCTCTCTGCGGCTGGAGATGGAGCTGAGAGAATGGAGAGTACGTTTTTATTGTTATTTAAAGGAATAGTGATAATATTTTTAAAATAAAAGGACAGGGCCTGGCCAGTGTGGCTCAGTAGTTGAGCACTGACCCATGAACCAGGAAGTCACGGTTCGATTCCCAGTTAGGGCACATACTGGGATTGTGGGCTCAATCCCCAGTAAGAGGCATGCAGGAGGCAGCCAATCAATGATTCTGTCTCAACACTGACCTCTCTCTCTCTCTCTCTCTCTGTCTCTCTCTCTCTCTCTCTCTCTCTCTCTCTCTCTCTCTCTCTCTCTCTCTCTGTCTCTCTCTCTCTTCCTATGAATAGGAACAGGAAGTGAATGTAGGAAGTATTATATTAGCTGTGGCCCTTCATCCCAAAAAAGTGCACTTCAAAAGGAAGACACATTTAATTCATTTCAAAATGCGAATAGGTTACCCTGCTTGCAGGAAAGGCAGCCCAATGTAAAAGCTCATAATGATATTTGTTAATTAAATTACCACAGGTTATTTTCTCATCAGATGGATTGCGAGCATGTGACCACAGCAAGGTCATTCTCTGCCCAGAGCCCCAGGGCAGTCCCTGGGCAATACTGACGACCTCTGACCCTATGCCCTGCATCTCAGTGTTGTTTGTAATGGTCCCTGAGAGGGAAGGAGTCAATATCATTATTACCTTTCAGAACTGATGATTGTGCTGTGGATTTTCATAGCTGACACAGCAGAGGTAGATTTCCTAACTCACTGGGCCGCCATGGAACCTAAACTAAAGGAAATGCCATGAAAGGAAATCGCTGTTACATGGAACCCGATGAACAAAATAAACAGACAAAATAGAAACATACTCATGGATAGAGAACAGACTGACAGCTGTCAGAGAGACAGAGGTTGGGCAAAAGGGTTGGAGGCATTAAGCAAAAATCACCTCATAGACATAGACAACCGTATAGAGATTATAGGAGGGAAAGAAGGTGGTGGAGGGAGGAGACCTTAAAGGGGAGGGAGTAAATGGTGACAAGAGACATGACATTGGGTGGTGAACACACAATACAATATACAGATGATGTGTTATGGAATTATACACTTGAAACCTGAATAATTTCATTAACCAATGTCATCCCAATAAATTCCACAAAATATTAAAAACTAAAATAATTTAAGAAATGCAAAGTGAATAGAGAGCAAGCCTGGCTTGGTAGGAAGTTGATGCCTCATAAAACACAAGTGCCCCAAATAAAGCCGATCCCCATTTCAACCGTCTCCTAATGTCATGCCTTTGGACCCGTTAAGTCCTTGAATCAGAGTAGAGAACAGTCCTTGTTCTGTTCCACCTGCATTCAGGAAGCTCTGTTTGAACACTTCCTGAGGTCAACCATGCCACTGCACCTCCCAGGACCTGGGCATGGGTCACTCTGGGCCCCAAGGGGCCTGGGAAGAAAATGGTCTCAAGGAGAGGCAGGAGCAGCTGCAGGGCATGGGCTCAAGGCTCAGGGCTGGGGAGGCGAGTGACATGAAGAACCTGCTCCCTCCGCCCTCACTGTTCCCCTCCATCACCTCCACCCTCTGTGTCTCTGCAGGTCCCTTGCAGCGTTGACTGTTCTGCCCAATGTTTCAGCAGGAAGAGAAGGTTTGTGGCTGCCATCCAGACCTTGGGGGGGCCCAGGTGCTCCTCACTGGAAGGTATCCAAGGGCCCCCAGGGCTCAAAAGAGGTGAACATCCAGGTGTAACTGCTGGGACTGTTTCTTGTTGCTGCTCCCCCATCAGAGCCCCCCTACCCCCCGCCTCCACCTGAATGGTCTCAGACAAGCATCCCTGTCACATGCTCCCGCCCTGCCATGCACAAGAGCTGGAGGCTGCCACAGAGGCTGTAAAGGGTTTTGCTCATTCATTTAGGAGGATTCAGAAACCAGGGCAAGCCAGTTCTTCTCATGTGCCCCCCTGCAGGACCTCCCAACATAGCTCCCTGAAGACAGGCTTTGCCTGCTTTGCCTCATATGCCAGATGTTCTTCCTTCTCATGCAGAGGGAGCAGAGCGGCATGCCGAGAGCTCTGCACACACAAGCAGAAGTCGGACACATGACATGGTTGCTTCTGGACCACTGCGATAGAGCAACCGCCCTGGACGGGGCCAGGGCGGGAGCGTGCTGACGATTGTAGCCACTGCCCTAGAGCCAGAGAGTGAACATATTGGGAGGTTTTCCTCCTGGAGAAACAGAACCAGATCTGTTCTTTGAAAGATCACACAAGCTTCAGCGCTGATTGGAGAGGGGATGGATGAGGTTTGGAATCGCGTGTGTCTGGGGATAGACGGGGGCATCTAGAAATGACTTGGGCATGGAGAAGATTGATAGAAAAGATAGGGAGAGTTTAGAGGGTGAAACTCTCCTGCCTTGGCCATGGCTCGAATTAGGGGACCAGTTTTCGGGAGGAGTCCTGTGACTCCTACATGGCCCAGTGGTGCCACTTGTGGATGGTGATGCCACTTATTGAGACACAGTAGGGGTAAAGGTCAACAGGGTGGTCTTGGACACCCTAAGTTTCATGTACCTTTCAGGGCTCCTCATGGGGGTGATGTGTGGATGGCTAGATACATGGGTCTACTCAGAGGAGGAAGTTTGGTTATAGAGGCATCGGTGAGAGTCTTCAACCTACACATGATGACTAAAGCTACAGATTGGCTTGCTTTGGCAGAAGAAAGAAGCACAAAATAAATTTTATGGCCCGTTTCCATGGACAGCATTGGGGTCTGGACCTGGGCAGGCTAGAGATGACTTGGATAAGCACAACAATCAAAATTACATTTTCTGGACCTTTAGGTTCTAGCAGTGGCAGCAGGAGAAAGTAATGACTTTTGCAAGTTGTTATTCTTTGGGAAAAGCTAAATGGATTTTTCCATTAATACATTACTGCAGTCTGTGTTTATCAGCTATTACCTATCTTTTCTTGTTGCTGTTGATCCTCACTGGAGGATATTTTTTCCATTGATTTTTAAAAATATATTTGATTTTTCACAGAGAGGAAGGGAGAGGGACAGAGAGCCAGCAACATCGATGAGAAAGAAACATCGACCATCTGCCTCCTGCACACCCCCTGCTGGGGATGTGCCTGCAACTAAGGTACGTGCCCTTGACTGGAATCGAACCTGGGACCCCTCATTATGCAGGCAGATGCTCTATCCACTGAGCCACACCGGTCAGGGCTCCATTGATTTTTATTTTATTTTTTATTTTAGAGAGAGTGAAAGGGAGGGGAAGAGATACATACAGAAAGAGAAACATTGACAGGTCTGGGATAGAGCCTGCAACTGAGGCATGTGCCCTTGACCGGAATTGAACATGGGACCCCTTGGTGTGCAGGCTGACACTCTATCCACTTAGCCCAACTGGCTAGGGCTTAAGTCCTAGGACTTAATTTCAGTAATTTTACAATGAAGATATATCTGCTGTGTCCTCGTGGGGTAGAAAGGCAATGATATGACTTCAGAAATAGATCATTATGGGAGCAGCACCCAAGAAGGCCCAATGGGAGGAGCAAAGTGAGAAGGCAGGCAGCCAATGGGAACAGGGCAGGAATCCTCTGGGTGCACAGGTGCGCATAGGTGTGCACAGATGCGTGGGAACCACGGGGAGATGGTTGAGTCTGGAAACTAGAAGCTCAAGTACCGAGATGCTGAGAAGGCAGAATTCAGCGACTGAGCTACCAACAGGGCAAGATCCTGGTCAACAACGCTGCTCAGAATGTATGTGGTGAGCGGCATGGTGGTGGCTGTGCCATTCACAATGGTGAGTCATAGAGAACGTGTGTGAATTCTGAGCCAGCGTGAGCTTGGCAAAGGTTTAGGCAGGTATATCTAAGAAATGGAGAAGTGACTGAGACCAAGGCTGGAGGAGATGGGTGAGCAGGTTGACTCATTTGATCTGGGTCCTACCTGAGGCAGGAGGCCAGGACTTGAATTGTCACTGGTCAGAGCTGCAATGCATAAATGTGGGCTGGCGACCTGTCCCAGGTGCCCTGGACTTCTTTCTCGAGCTGCTCAGAGACACCAGGGTAACTCCTGACAGATCTCCAGTGTTTCCAAACGAAAGAACGTATGTATATACTTATATGCATAGCCCACGGACACGGGCCACAGGGTAATGAAGACGGGAAGGGGGTACTCGCTAGGAAAAGGGGCGTTAAAAGTGGGTGGCAATGGAAGATATCTGTAATACTATCAACAAATAATAAAATAAGATAAAAACTACCCACTATTAAAAAAAAAAAAAGCCCAAGGGAAACCTTATATTCATCTGGGATAAGGCTGCCCTCGCCATGAAGAGGCCTTGGCTTTGCTCTGGAGGGAATGTTTCCCCATGTATTCCTTGCCTCCTGAGCTGAGCAGCTCTCCCTGATGAGTAAATGGGGGGAATGGGGGGGGCAGCAAACAGCCCCACATGTGGGGGAAACAGGAGTCTCCAAAAAACTTGCTTCCGTCCAGACACCGGAAGGCGGAAGAGCTGGGGTGAATCTCAGTTCCGGGGAAACTAGGCTTTCGCTTTGCTCTGTGCCAGGCAATCCTCTGGGCCTCAGTTTCCCCCTTTGTCAAATGGTTCGTTGCTGCTTCCACCTTACCATGCAGGAGCAGCTGGAGCCTGCCCTCAGCCCATACCCTCCTCCCCGCCGGAAGGATAACTGATTGATGGTAGAAGAAAGGATATTGGAAAGAAAAAAAAAAATTAAAACGTTGAATGTATGCAAGTGGGGAGGGAATTGCCTCATTAACAGAATAATTGAGCTGCTCCTTCATTCTACTTGTTATCCGCAGGAAAGAGCAACAGCCTTCTAAGCAGCAACTCCTCTTCCACATGATTAAAAGCACAACAGAGAGGCCTGCGTCTTGGATGTGTCTAGTAATCATGGGTCTGGCAGGTTTGTGTGTTTTTTTGTTGGTGTTGTTGTTTTCCTTTTTAAATATCATACGAGGCAGATGTATTTTTAAAATCCTGGCAATTTACACAACACCAGGAAAGTGTCAGGCTTCCTAATCAGAAATGTTCCACGCTCCCCCCCCCCCCCGCCCCTCCGCCCTTATTAGCAGTAATTCCCCCTAACTGATAATTATTACCTTTTCTTAGGCAAATCTAGCTGTCGGCTTAACAAAATGTCCTGCGTAGCTGAGACCAATGTGTTTAACTCTCGCTGTAAAGAATGCATAAAATTAATTGCAAAACTATGCAAACGTCACCTCTTTCTATGTCAGCTGCTAATTCGCAGTCATTTTATTGATTGAGTTTTTGCAGGGGACTGGTAATAACGAGGCGTTCTTAAGCTCAATTAATGAATCCTTCACCTGCAAACACCGTTAGGACTTTGACTAAAACTCAAGGACACCCCTGTCCCAGATCAGGAGCTCCAGTGGCAAACAGCGGATTCCGTCCTCAGTCAACTGCAGCGCATCTTGGCCGATTCGTGTAAGAAAACGGTTCTTGACCTGCGTGCACGGGACTGGACTGGGCCCCGGGTGATGACTGTGGGTTTGTGCAGGCTAATTTCCTGGAAATTGATGATGTCTTTATGGCAGTCAGGGGCAAGGCCAGCAGGCATCTGGGTCTTAGCCCAAAGTGACGGCTAATAAAGGAACTCTGGCAAAGGGCCCTGGACGAGCTTCAGACACGGGAACGTAACCATCACATTATTCTGGCGTGTGTCCCCCACCCCGACCCTCCCTCCCCCCCGATTCCTAATTAAAACAGACACACTCGACCATCAGAAAGACAGACCGCCCTTTTTGAAAACAGATAGGATCCGGCAATCTGAAGTGGAGAGGGAGCTTGCACGTGGAAGAGAAGTACTTACAGAACCAGCTTTCTCCTGCTTCTCCAGCCAGCCTGGTCCCTGTGAAACCTTTCCCTGGGGACAGGGAGGGAGTCCCAGGCTCTGCACCCTGTCCTTGTTAGAAGTGACTCCCCGGGGGATGGAGTCGAAAGAGCAGGGGACCTGAGCATGCGGGGCCCTGCTTTCCTGAACCTTTGTGCATTGGCCTGTTGCTGAGCAGGACAGTGCTCCTTATGGGCCTCCATTTTCTCATCTGTAAAATGGAGCAGGTTACAGCATAAAAAGTTGCTCAGCCTCTTTCTACTCTTTTATTTCACCTCAAGGTACTATATTTTGCCCCTAATGTGTGTGTGTGTGTGTGTATATGTATATATATCAATTATATATATGTATATATGACATATATACATATATATGTGTATATATCAATTATATATATGTATATATAACATATATACTATATAAATAGATAGATAGATAAATATAGATATATAAATAAAATTCTTCTGCAGGAAGGGGAGTAATTGAGAACAGGGATTAAAGTCACCATGCACATGAAATAAAAATTTGGTGGCTGGAATATATTCTAGGCAAACTATTTAGCCATCCAACCTCCTCTTTAGAGTCTGAGTCCAAACTCTTCCTTTGGGTACATCTGCAATATCACCAACACACCTTATTCAATTCTCTCCCTCTGCGACTCTCTCTCCCTCTGCAAAAACACAAGTTCGGCCAAGCAAAATCAAAATAATGGCCATATTTTATTGCCAGAAAATTTGTTGAATAACTATTTGCTTCTTTAAATTTTACACTGAACAATGTGAGTTAATTTAAATAACTAATAAGCTATCTGGTGACAGATATTACCCCTTTCATCACATGGAATTCATCATCAATCATAAGAAGTATCATTGTTTTATGTACCACTAAGAAAAAAAGATACCAATTAAACTCTGATATGTCATTAATTATAAGATGCATCCCAGTCTTAGAGATGGTAAAATGTGAATAATATGTGTCGATGAAATATGGTATCTATTATTATATTTCTTTATATTTAATCATGTTTCAAATAAGATCTATGAATCTTGTGCTAATCATAATTTAAAAGCAGCTTATGTATGATATGACATCAGCAATGTAAAACTGAAAGATAAGTCAGCATTCAAATTCTCCAGAATATTCATGGTGATTGTTATATCCAGAGAGTAACACAAGCCAAATTTCAGTATCTTCATTGTACATTTCTATAGTTTTCTATTTTTACTAAGTTAGTATTAACATCATAATAAAAATATTATTTGTATCTTAAATAATTACATGCCATTTTGTATATGCTATATTATAAAATCTTTTACATAACCTGAAAATAAAAGTAACAGAAAATACATCAAACATTAACGATGTTTATTTCTGATAATGGACTATGGTAGCCATTTTTCTTTCTTCTACTTTTAAAAACAAGAAACTTATTATTTTTTTTTTGCCAGAAGAGCAGGTTATAATCTAATAGGCACTTGCACACACTCTTCGTAAGGTAATTAATAATCGCCTACCAAAGAGCCATCCTCTCCATCTTCCTTAGGACAATCACTTCCCAATTCCAGGTGGTAAAATGCTGAACTGAAAGCTATTCTTGGCCAACCTGCTTCCAGGGGTGTGGCCCTGGGAGTGCGTTTCCACAGAAGAGATTTAATAAAAATGGCCAACGACACTTCCAGGAAAACTTTTTAAAACCAGGCAGATGTAGCTTATGCCTTTTTCCCCCTCTTCTTGTTGGAATGCTGCCACAATGGCCGGAGCTACAGCAGCCGTCTTGGGCCTGATTTAGCTTGAGAATGAGAATCAATGTCAAGTGTGCTGGAGGAGAGGACAGGGCAGCCTGGTTCCTGAGGCTGTGGGAGCTGCCAGCCCACCACCAAAGCGCTTGCCTTTGGACCTCCTATGAGAGAAAAAGAAATAAACCTCTCACTTATTTAATCCTCTATGACTTAAGTCTCTATTGCTAGCTGGGGGAAATTCCTAACTATTACAAACACTGAAAGGAGGACAGGTCTCCCCTGCCTCTGCATTCTATGTCTGATCATGAATGTGGACAAGACTTAGGCACAATATAGTCCCTGTTCTTTTGAAATAAACAGATCTGCATTATCAAAGCTTAGCTTCAACTCGACCATGCTCTGTATCAGTGTCTAGACAGGAGGAAACTCTGAGATCTCCAAGCACTCAAATGAACCTGACACTTGGATGGATGTAATCTCCATTACGAATGAGTCCTTTTTCTGTTTAATCCATTTCTCCATTCCCTACCTGGGTTGGGGTCTCTGACCTCTTGTTTATTTCTTCCCAAGCCGCCCTTTTCCTGAAGCACTTGGCTAATTTTGTGCTCCACTGCAGGCCTGGTCACCCCCTACTACCCTCCTTTGCTGGCTCAGTCACCCATAACTGCCCTCCCTTGCAGGCCTTGTCCCTCCCAATTGCCCACTCCTACTGACCCGATCACCCACAATTGCCCGCCCCTGCCAGTCATCTTGTGATGGCCATCTTGTATCTACATGGAGTTGGCCATCTTTGACCACATGGGGGTGGCCATCTTGTATGTTGGAGTGATGGTCAATTTGCATATTACTCTTTTATTAGAAAGGCTATTAAACTATATGGATATCCCCTGCCCCCGGACCACTTTCCTGGAAATCTTTGGATATTGTTCCCTTTGTCTGGCAGAACTGGAGTGTATGGGTCCAAGTTCTGTGTTTCTATCTGCTTATACATGTAAAAAGAGTGGCTTTATTCACCTATTAGTCTGGATATTTTTCATTTACAGTGTGTGCTAATGTTTAAGTTGGGTTTAATTTTATTTTCCAGTTTCTTAAGGTAGAAGATGAGGTGCTCATTTGAGATCTTTCTTCTTTCCATTTAGAGGCACTTTAGTTCCATAAACTTCCCTCTAAGTACTGCTTTGGCTGGATACACACAGTTTGATGGGTTTTACTCTGATTTTCATTCAGTTCTAATACCTCCTTATTTCTAATCATGCTTTTTCTTCTTCTAATTTTTGTTGATGATTCCTTCTGCTTGCAATCATTAGAGGTCTTGGATCTATAGAATTGCAGTTTTCATTAAGTGTTCAAAATGTAGTTGCTATTTTTCAAATATTTTTCTGCTCTCTTTTTTCAAGGACTTGAATTACCTGCATTTCAAGTCATTTGATGTTGTCTTTCAGACCGTTAGGACTCTATTTTTGTTCTCAGTCCATTTTCTTTCTCTTTCATTTTGGACTAGAGGCCCAGTGCACAACGTCATGCACAGTGGAGCCCCACGGGGGTTGGAAATGGGGCTGGGACACAATTGGTCCTCTGGGCAGGCAGTAGGACACCCTTGCCACCCTGTCCTGCTGACATCCATGTCAATTATCAGGAGCCACCTGGAGGCCACTTTTATGTTGTTTCTTCTTTTCGGAGTGTCTAGGGTGGGGAATCTGCTGCAGTGCCAGAGGCTGACTTCCAGAGGCCAGCAGCACTGTGAGGCCCATTCTCCAGAGACTGGACCTACAGGACTACTGAGGGGGTGAATGGCTGACATGGGGCTGGTTAGCCACTGGCCTGGGTTGGTCAGCACTCTCACCGTGGGAGCACGCTGACCACCAGGGGGCAGCTCCTGCATTGAGCATCTTCCCCCTGGTTGTCAGTGCATATCATAGTGACTGGTCATTGGGCCACTTAGGCTTTTATATATATAGATAGTTTCTATTGCTATATCTTCACGTTCACTCATCTTTTCTTCTATAATGTCTAATCTGCTATTAAGCTTATGCTACATACTTTTTATACCAGACATTATAGTTTCATTTCTAAAATTTTATGTTTCTCTCTTTTTGTAAGTCCTATGTCTCAACATATTCATTCCTCTAGATCATAGAACATAAAGTGCTTGGATAAAAAAAAAAGTTATACTAATTGTTTGAATAGCCTTGTCTACTAATTCTATCAGTTGCATCATTTCTAAGTCAATTTCAACTGGCTGATTTTTTTTTTCCTCATTGTAATTCATACTTGCCTTCTCCTGGGAATGCCTGGGAGTATTTTATTAGTTGCCAGAGACTATGGATTTTACTGTATTGAGTGGCAGAACTTTTACATTCCCTTCAATATTATTAAACATTATTCTGGGATGTGGCTAAGGTTTTTGGAAGGATCTGATCTTTTGAATCTTGCTTTTAAGTGAAACCAGAGAAAAATGTAGACAAGATCTGGTTTTTCCCTACTATTGATGGAAACCATCGTGGTCACTCTATCTGGTATCCCATGAGCTGCTACATTTTTTGCTCTAGCTAGTGGGAACAGGCCCTGTGTGAGTTAGAGGATGTATTTCCTCTGAGCCTTTTCAATGTTTCATTTCCTGTCTTGAGCTCACATGCATATGCTCATAAGATTTTGGGTGAAGATTGAGGGGAACCCACCACAGATCTCTGACTTCTCTCTCTATGCAATGTTCTCCTCTCAGATAGATACTCTACCCTGTGAACTCCACACTCCTGGCCTCCCGCCAATATTTCCTCAGCTCAGGTAGACCACCAAGCTCAGCCAGCCTCCTTCTCCTTTAACTATGACTGGAAACACCCTCAAAGCAATAAACTAAAATAATTTGGGACTCCATCTCAGATTTCCACCTCTCAGAGATTCCTGTCCTTCCTTGTCTCTTTCCAGTTCTTGAAAAGCATTGTTTCATATGTTTTATTGGTCATGTGACATATGACTTATTTTTAATGGTATATCTTGTCTCTGTTACTTCTTTGGTAATAAGTCAAGGTTGAGTTTAATTTTCTGTTGTAAAAGTGATTGGTGTGTTAGAATCTTTGAGAAGAGGCTGGAGAGATTCTTTTTTGCTCATAATTAATCTTGATATTCTTGTCGGATTGTGGTCAATTATTTCTTAGCTCAGGGAGCAGGTCTTTTTGAACCAACTCCTCACGTAACTGACCTCAGTCCAATAGGTGAGTTTCACACCGCAAATCACCTCTTGTAAGCTATCTAACTCAGATTACCTAAACTTCCTTACCTCAATATATTTAAATCTCTAAAATAAGAATACTATTATCTACCTAACGGATGTTTAATTGTTAAATTAAGTAGCATATAAAAATGTCTTTCTAATAGGAAGTGTCTGGAACACAGTTGTCTAATTAAAGGCAATTAAAAGTTGTATACGCTAAGATGTCAGGGTCTATCCATTGTCTCAAAGTCAATTATATTTATAGATTTTAGCTCTCTCCCTGTCTACTAACTTTAATTTGCATCTAGGAATGTCTGTGAAATGCTACACTTTGCCAAGGCAACTCTAACTTAAACTTCTTTATTTTCTGAGTAAAAACCATGCCCTAAAACTTTCAGGAGAGAAACATTTATTGGAAATGTGATGTTTTTAACAGTGTGTTTCACACATAAATGAGATTGCACTTCCTCCTATAGGGGGATAAAAAGATCCTGAATTAATTAACTCAGCCCAGTGAGAGGGCATTTTCATTTGGGAACCTGCTGAGCCATGGCAGAGGCTCATAGCAAGCAGAGGTGGCAGTTGCCATAACCTCACCTGGTCCCCCTGGGCCCACAGGCTTGGGGGACCTGCCATCCGTCTCACTGGAGAGCACTGAAGATGACCCAGGTGCCATGTTCTCACTTTGCCATAGAACATTTGTGTGGAGGAAGTGCCCCTGTGTTGGTATTGGTCTTTATGCTGCCCGGCGGTTCCAGTGGCTTCCAGATGATTTCAGTGTGATCATCTATATATCCATTCTAGATGGTCTCTTCTGCCATGACTTGCAACAGATACCAGGGTTGTTTCTTCGTGGTTCTGGAATTCTAGGCAAAAGAAAAGGGAGGGGACATTCCATTCCCTTTCATCTATTTTTGTCAGAATAAAAATAAAATCCTTCTGCCCTAACCAGTTTGGCTCAGTGGGTAGAGCGTTGGCCTGTGGACTGAAGGGTCCCAAGGTGCTATTCCAGTCAAGGGCATGTACCTTGGTTGTGGGCACAGCCCCAGTGGGGGGTGTGCAAGAGGCAGCTGGTCGATCTCATCGATGTTTCTAACTCACTATCCCTCTCTCTTCCTCTCTGTAAAAAATCAGTAAAATATACTTAAAATAAAATAAAACAAAGGCCTTCTTAAATGCCCACTGTAGTAGAAAAACTTTGTGGTAACTGTTCAACTCAGTGCCCCTTTGACTGCCCTCCTTACTCATGGAGGAGGTACCACAGATACAGATTCATAAATATCTCTAGTGGGCGAGGCCACCTGTGGGCAGCAGATAGAAGCTGGTGTAAGCACATTTGAAATTGAAACTCATCAGTTATATTTCACATGAGATCACCTCCTAACAAAAACAACAAGATCCTTGAAAGGCTGGGGCTGTGATTTGGGTGCCTTCCACTTGTGGGTAGGATAAGCAGGATCACATATCTGCAGGTGCAAGAGAAGGAGCTGGACTCAACAAAAAGTAGGCCCATTCCCTTAGACTTTGCAAATGCTGTTCCATGCCTTCCCAAGGTCTGGCTATTTTCCCACTTGTAGGTTCTGGGAGGCATGATGTGTCCTGAAACTGAATAATCAAATTTCATTCCCGCTTTATTGGTTTCTTCTGCTTGGAAACACAATTCCCTAATAAAGCAAAAGTGGCATGAGTAAAGAGAATTGGTCTATACAATAGAGAGAGATGAAGGGCACCTAGAAATGACTGAACACCCAATTTAGGCCAAGAATCCCATGGGAGATAGACATAGTAGGTCCATTTTATGGAGGAATAAACTGAGCCTCTGATAATTCAAGCAATTTTGTGAGAATCATCAAGTTAGTAGATTATGTTGGCACCAAAGTCCAAAGTCAGGTCAACTGACTAGAAACCTTCTGATGCGTGAGGATGCTAACCCCTCGCTCAAGGATGACAAATGACAACAGTGACATGTGACTTGTGGCTTCTGAAGTCCTTGACCACAAGTTAGGTTTGGTTTATAGACAGATCACAGGAGCTTAGTCATCGAATTAACTTGCACAGGGGCGGAAGGCCACTCAAAAGGAGTCACTTAGGGATAGTCACCAACAAGAACAATGCATTTTCTCCATGCACAAGCAGCAATTAGGTGAGTTTCCTGTTAATTCAATCAGAGAAGCAGAGAAATGTTGCAATTCTTTGGATGAAGGTCTGAAATCAAATATTTTTTACACTGTTGACCTTTGTCAGTTTCATGTAGGAGGAACTGATGATGAGCCACTGAACTAGCAAATTAGCTTTGCAGAGCTGTTGACAGGGTCAGGAAGAAATGACACCGCTTTCACGAAGAGGGCCTGCTTTCCAAGGTGTGTGACTCAGATGCGGAGGCTTCAACCATGAAGACGTTCAGGGGCACTTCAGAAGCAGACGCCAAAAATGTACAGATTTCAGTCTTGAGACATTTAACTCTTTTATTCCCCTTCCTTAATCAGTAAAACAGAGCCTGAGATTGGCTTGCCAGCCTTCAGAAAGGCAGAGCTCTTTTTCAACCAGTTAAAACCAAACAGAAATGTGGGGCATCTCGTCTGCTCCAGGCACTGTCCCTGCCATCGTGGATTGTCTCCTTACCTCAGGAGCAGGAGTGTTATTCCCAGTTTACAAGAGAGAAACGAAGGCACAGAAAGGTTGTGTAACTCACTGTAATCTCCTACCCTGTTAAAATGTCAGGTCACTAGGGAGGATGCAGGGTACAGAGATAAGGAGAAAGCTAGATGGGGGGACCACCAGTTCCGTTCTTTATACATTCAGAGTACAAGCTTCATTATGTTTCCTTCACTGTCGGTGTGACCATGTGACTGCCTTCTCACCAATGGGCTGTCAGCAGAAGTGATATGCAACAATTGCTTTCCGGTGCATAAAATATTACACAGTCAACTTTCTTTGCATTACCTCCTTCCAATGGCTTGACAAAGATAAGCACATCCTTTTTTGAAGCCCTGCTTTAAAAATGGGAGAGCCACAGATGGTAGTTGTCTGGGTCCCTGAAGCACCACTTGGAGGTGAGCCAATCACTGATTGGGAACATTTATTTTGGACTTCATATGGCAAAATATAAATTATTACACACTCGACACATTAAGATATGTGAGTTCATTGCCACAACTAGTATTAACTAGTATAAAATTCTAAGGACTGCCGAAACCGGTTTGGCTCAGTGGATAGAGCATCGGCCTTCAGACTGAAAGTTCCCAGGTTTGATTCTGGTCAAGGACACATATCTTGGTTGCAAGCACATCCCCAGTAGGGGGTGTGCAGGAGACAACTGATTAATATCTCTCTCTCATCGATGTTTCTAACTCTCTATCTCTCTTCCTTCATCTCTGTAATATATATATATATATATATATATATATATATATATATATATATATATATATATATATTAATAAAGAGCTAAGGACCATGAGGGTGACAGGAGCTTTTTATGGTACAATTTTGATGGTTAATTTTATCATTCAACTGGGCTAGAGTATGGGACCCAGATGTTTGGTCAAATACTCCTTAGCTTAGATGTTGTCTGTCCTAGAGGTGGTTTTTTATGTGATTTACATTTATGATCAGTTAATGTTAAGTAAAGCAGATTACCCTCCATAATGTAGGAGGGCCTCATCCAATCAGTTGAAAGCCATAAGGGCAAAGAGCAAGGTTTCCCCAAGAAGAAAAAATTCTGCCTCTAGACTGCAACAGAAAAATTTTGCCTGAATTTCTAGTTTTTGGACAGAAAACTGAAACATGAACTCTTATGCTCCAGCTTGCCGGCTTTCCCTACTTATTTTAGATTTGCCAGCCACCATGATCGCATCAGCTGATTCCTCCAAATAAATGTCTCCCCCTCCCCGTTTCTTCACCTATCGATCAATAAATCAATTGATCTATTACTTTCTATCGCTCTACCAATCTATCAATCTATTTCTATCTCCATCAGGTTCTATAGATCTATCAATCTATCAGTATCTATCTACCTATCTATCTATCTAGAATCTCTTTCTCTGGAAAAGCTAATGCAGATTTAGACAGCTGAGGGAAGTGGTGCTTACAGTGTTTGAGGGAGTGAGATGCTGCTAGTAACTGATATCCTCACATTTCTGGAAGAGCAGTGAAGGCCACACCACCTTAAATAGCTTCTAACCAAAGTCCTAGGCTACTGGGCCACTGGTTGAGAAGCCTGGCAGTGTCTACAGCAGACAGTATGTGGGACTCAGGCATGCCCTGTCCCTCTGCAGGAGGACAGCCCTTTCCTGTCACACTGACATCAGGCTAGACCATCTGACCAATGTCATGTCTGGGCAAAAGTTTGAAGATTCAGCATAAGATTCCTTCTCTTTTCCCTTTGCATCACCAGCCTGAGTCCCACAAACTAGGCACCTGGTGCATTTTTACAGCCCACCCTGGATAGAAAGAAATCATCCTTTGTATCGAAAGCTGCTCAAAATCTGGGGTGTTTTGTTATCTCAGCATACATTAATCTATCCTGACTCATCTATCTATCTATCTAAAAACCTAATATGGTAAGTGTCCAACTGATCAGTAGGCAGTTTGGGCAACTACTTGGCCAGCTGCTATGATGTGCTCCGACCACCAGGGGGCAGATGCTCCAACTGGTAGGTTAGCTTGCTACTGGGGTCCCGCAGATCAGGACTTGGAGCTGGCTGGACACACCCTGGAGCCCTTCCTTAGTCCCTCCTAAGCCTCTAACATATTTATTCTAATTAATTGCCTTTCAATGTGCACGGATTTGTGCACCGGCCCTCAGTATTTACATATTTATGACTGTAGATTGATGTGGTTCCCACTATTTCCTAACTGTGTGTCTTTGGACAAGTTACTTAGCCTCTCCAGCTCGATTGTCTCCTCATCAAAGCTGGGGAGAGACATGGTCCAGCCTGATGTTAGTGTGACAGGGAAGGGCTGTCCTCCTGCAGAGGGACAGGGCATGCCCGAGTCCCACATATGTCTGCTGTAGACACTGCTGTAGACATGTGTCTAAAAAGGTTGTTCTGAGGAGGTAGTTGGTTAACACAGGTAAAATTCTTATATGTGACAAGGTAATTACTGAAGATTCCCTGTGATTGCAGCATGCTCTTGAACCCTTCTCCAGGTAGCACCCACAGAGAGGGGCCCATTCAGGTGGGCCATGGAGATTTGTAAGGAAGTCAAAGTCACTCATCCAAGGAGCATCATCTGATTCAAGGTGGGGAGGGGCAGCTTGCTGCCAGTGCTGGTAACACATTGATAGGTTCTGCAGTCCTCAGTTGGGTTTCTCCCTGTTCATGTGTCTCTGTGTCTCCTTCTGGCCTTACAGACCTTTACTGATGCCACAGCAGCTTCGAGATGCAGGGAAACCCAGGAGCAGCCTGTGGGCCAGATTGTGGCTGCCAGGCCTAGTCTGCCAGCCTCTGGTTTAATGAATCCTAACGTTTTTGTTTCTTTTAATTTTCCTTATATTGGATCTCTGTCTAACCTCTGCTCTTTTTAAAATATATTTTTATTGATGTCAGAGAGAACAGGAGAGGGAAATGGAAATAGAAACATCAATGATGGGAGAGAATCACGGATTGGCTACCTTGGGCACTACCTCCTGCATGCCCCACACTGGGGATTGAGCCCACAATCCCGGCATGGCCCCTGACCAAGAATGAACCATGACCTCCTGATTCATAAGTCAACGCTCAACCATTGATCCACCCAGGCTGGGCTAACCTCTATTCCATGAGGAGTTCTAGACC
The DNA here is from genome assembly GCA_027563665.1 of Antrozous pallidus. NCBI lineage: Eukaryota > Metazoa > Chordata > Mammalia > Chiroptera > Vespertilionidae > Antrozous > Antrozous pallidus. Next base: position 108,846,217 of record CM050515.1, on the reverse strand, counting down.
ATTCTCTACACAGGTGAGCGTTCACCCACGCGCGCTGTATGCCTGCACTCACTATTCAATTCAGCCTGGGAAGCGAAACCTTCAGCACAGCTAATGACGCTGATTCTGAAGAAAGAGCAAACTCTGTGTTTATATGAGCAAATGTTGATGAGCCACATTGCAAAATCACAAAAGACTTCTGGTGTGGGTGTTGGCTTGGCTGGATCAGTAGGAATAGCTTGTGGTTGGCCCGGTTTCTGGTGTATCCCTGTGATGGTCACCATCGAAGACAGGATTTGGAAGAAACAAGCATTTGGAAGAAACAGGTGCTTAAGGTCTGTCTGGAAGATGCCAATGCAGGTTAATCCTCAAAACCGGCCCCTCTTGCCCACGCTGAATGAAGGCACCCCCACCCGCCGAGTCCCAGGAGGAGACGACCCCAGGACTCGAAATAAGCAGGGACGAGCCTTTCCTTCATACAGTGCCTGTGCCGCCTGAGGGGCCTCTCTCCAGGTACAGCCCGGCCACAGTTCACATTGACTGCTTCTGACTATTTTGGAATGTTTTCTAACTATATTGTCCAACTCAGCTACTGCCTCTTCTAGTCCTTGGCATTGGCATTGCCATTCTGTTTGTCCATCTGTTGTTTGTCCTTCTGGCATTGTCGCCTGCCCGTTTTTAATGTTTTGCTAGTTTTTGGTTTTCCCCTTTCCCAGTAATTTTGCAACAGCAGTCTACTACCGTTTGATTTTTCTGCCGTGCCTCCTCCTGAAGATGCGCTCTGAGAAATTCTACCGGAAGGGAACCCCGGGCCTGATATATACTGAGTGACCATATGTCTATGCACCCAACATGCATACACACACTTGGAATAATTATGAAGGCAGTGCTGATTAAAATACATTTCATTTTTGAAATTGAGCTTTCAGATGTTAAGATTTTATACATTTCGGGGGACACCCCGTGTATATGATATAAACAAACTTTTAATTCAAACATAAAACAGTCTGAAAAGGTACTTAGTTGTTTCTATGTCCACTATCCTAATTGGGCTACTTTAAAGGCAGCATAACTTTTTCCATTTCTACTCTACTGCGCTTGCTAGTTTTCTGCACAATCGTAATCATAGCATAGATATGCAAGGATATTCTAATATTTCCCATGATCTTTAGCACCTAAATATTTACAAAAATCTAATTAGTTCTTCTAAATTACATACTATGTCTTTGTAGATATGCACTGCAATATTACGATGCATTTAATTATTATTTTCCTATGAACATGACATTAACATAGAATCATATGAACGAATGTACACAGAGCAGAAATATAATGTGCAGAGGAAATTTTAAAATTACTCATAATTTCACCTCCCACAGATATTTACACATAAACACTTGTAAACACTGATTATACTTTTCCTCGTTCTTTACAGAAGAGAGATACCAAATCTTTATCAGTCCTCTCTGAGGCCAACATTTTTACAGATTTGTGTTATTATTTTCAATAGAATATGTCTTAATTTGTGGGCATGCTGATCTATTGACTTGGGTGAGATTTTCTATTATTTTTGTGCTTTACAGTTATGGCTTTTTTTTTTTCAGAGATCGGCTACATAGTCACCTCGATACCACATGATTTCATGTGTTTCCATGCAATTATTGACTCTATATGGAATTTCTTTTGTTACTTTTTTAAAAATAAAAATTGCACTTATATTCCCAAGTAGATAATAAAGTGCCCTAATAATCTCTGTCCTCCTTTCTTCACTGCATGCCTTTTTCATGTCTGGTTTCAATTGCACAGAGAATTGTGTTTAAAAAAATTTCAAAAGTAAATGCAAAAACTGATGAATGAGTGACAGAGAGAATGGGTGAATAGTGAAGTGAAGGAGTGAAGTGAGTGGACTTTAATCTTAACCCACTGAAAAAAATAAAGGTCTCATGTCCAACAATCAGGAAAACCCAGGAGTGGCTTCAACCAGTACCAAGGTGTTAGCTGGGAGTTCTGTGGATCAGGAGTCTAGGAGCAATGCGTCCAGGCCCTGACCGTGGTCACACAAGGCTGCAGTCTAGTGACAATGACCATGGCCCCCTCTGGAGGCTTGACCAGAAAGCAGTTTACCTTCAGGTCCCTCTAACTGCTGGCTTCATTTCCTCACTGCTATAGGACAAAAACCCCATTTCCCACTCACTGCTGGCCAGGGACCCTCTCAGCTCCTGGAGGCAGCCTGGGTCCTTGCCACAAGGTCCCCTCCATCATCCCCCTCTCACTTTCAGGAAGGAACAGTAAGTGCACATGCTCTGAGCATCCTAAGATGTACCCCAACAGATGGATAGGAACCAGGTACTTCAATCAACTTTTTCCTTATAGGTCTGAGGAATAAGTTTATACCATGCTCCCACTTCTACAGACAGATTGTATATTCTTGGCTTCTACAGAGAATGAGTTAATTTTCCATGCTGTGTTCTACATGATTGCTGCTAATCTACAGAAAAGCTATTGATTTTTAGAATATTTCTTTTGAAGTGGTCACAGGACTTGGCTGTGATTAATTCTGCAAGTCCTTCAGTTTGTGTACAATTGAGTTTGATTTACTTGTGTCTTTGAGGTAGAGGCTTATAATAAACGTAGTAATGATCACTTCGCAATAACATAATTTTATATCTTCTTCTAAAAGGTCATGACATCATTGATCTGGTTTATACTTTAACATTGGTTTTATTCACAGCTCTCCATGGGAGTTATTCTTCTGTTTTGTTTTTTTAAATGAGTTCCATGTTGGTTTAAAAAGGATATCTTCGCTATTATTTTGTGTTGGATATAGGAACCCTTCCCAATTTGTTTCTGATATAAATAAAACCAACCTACCGTGTTTGTTTGAGTTTATTTTTCTTCTATATTGTTCCTCTCAATATATAAGAGGTGTAAGATTCATTGGGGTACTGGCTGGAGGTCTCTGGGTTTGGGCAACATTTATTAGCTGTTCACTTGCAATGACCAGACTTGGAGTTTGCTTTGTACATAGTATTTGATTGTCTTGGGGTTGGGGAGTTGATATTTACTTACAAAACTGGGGAGGGCTAGGGAGAGGCAGATGACCCCGCGGTACCTGGCAAACAGGGTTAGGAGTCTGCTCCATCCCCTTGTTGCTGGGTGGCTCCTGACCCTGAGGAACGCCCTCTCCCCATCCACGTGGAAGCAATGATGCATAGGGACCCAGGCTCTGCTGTTCGTTCGCTGTGCAACTCAGGGTGATGTGGTTCTTCCCTCTGAGCCCCCTTTTCTTTCTGGAGGCGACACCTTGCCGTTCGCAGAGGCTGCTCTGAGAATTGAGGGAGGCACCACATTTAAGGTGGCCACATTTTACTTTGCACAGAACACATTCTCAGAAATGCTCTTCCCTGTTATTCTTCTCCAAGCCAAAGGAAGCTTCTAGGTGCTCTGTCATCCATACACATTTCTACTTGCCCTTCACTTGGTAACTGGAAAACATTTGTAACTTGGCTATTTTGTCATCACCAGTTCGGTCACTACCACCATTACTATCACCATCACCATGATCACCATCACCACAATTACCATCACCATCATCACCATCACCTTCACCATCACTACCATCACCATCATCACCATCACCATCACCATCACCCTCTCAATGAAGATCAATCTAAGGCATCTGGGTCACCTGATGAGCAGGACATTTTCCTCTCAAGGCCAATTGTAGATCTTAAATATTAAAGCATGAAGGCTGCTATATGCAGAAGAGAAACTGTGATCTCATACGGCAGCGGTGAGCATATTAACAATTGAGCAAGCCACACTGCCTGTGGACATTCTCTCCCTTCTCCTCCAATCCACACCCCACCAGTCTATCCTGACTCACAGACTCTTTGGAGAGCAAATATCGCTATATTTATCATAACTTACCCTTATATGTCCCAAGACTAGACTACTGGTCTTCTCTCTCCTCACCTTAAACACAACACACCATATTTTTTTTCATAAATTGTATGTTGTCCAAATTCTGTCATATATTTTAACCATCAATTTGGAACGAATCCTATAAAATAAAAGAGTAAGATGCAAATTGACCATACCTCCAATCAAGCCATGCCCAAAAGCCATGCCCACAAGCCACGCTTGCAAGCCAATTAGGAGCAAATAAACCCCAACTAAGATGGCTGTGGCCACAGAGAGAATGGACTGGCCGGGGCTGTGAGCACAGCATCCCCTGGATGGCCCACCTGGCTGGGTGGAGGGAGGGAGCAGGCTTTTTCCCTGGCCTTGGGGCAGGCTTGGGTTGAGACTGGGGTGAGGCCAGCCAACAGATCAGCCCCATGGCATGGAAATCTGCTAGGTTCCAACGACTGGGGGAAAAAAAAAACCTCTTCCTTGTAGTGGGCTTTGGCCAGGGCTGGGACAAGCTAGCCAGTGATCTGCTGGATCACAGGGTGACCACTGCCTGGGGTTCCAGCGATCAGCCAGATTGCAGGGTGATCACTGACTGTGGTCCCCTGCCCAAGGACGAAAGCCTTGGCCAGAGGCTTTCAGCCTTGGGCAGGCCGGGGGTGAGCTGTCAGTAGGACATACCCTGAGGGCTCCCAGTATGTGAGAAGGGGGCAGGTTGAACAAAGGGGGCAGTGCACAAATTTTGTGCACCAGGTCCCTAGTACATAATAATATTGAATGTCAACTGTAATTGAAGAATAAATTAAAATAAATTATTAGGTATGGTAGTCAGAATTTGGGGATGGCCCCCAAGACATCTGCCCACTGCAAACATATGTAGTAATGATCATTTTGCAATAAAGTAAGTTTGCATCTTCTTTTCAAAGGTCATTACAGCTTTGACCTCTGTGTAACCGCTCCTGGTGTGAGTAGGGTTGGTGAACATGGTGCATTGGACCTCCTGGTTCATTACCTTAGATGACAAAGGGGAAGGAATTGAACAAATGCAATGAAAATGCCCAATCAGTTGACTGTGTGTTAACATGAAGGGAGATTCTCCTGGGTGGGCTTGACCTAATCAGTTGAGACCTTCAAAGTGACCAAGTCCTTCTTGAAAGTGAGAGAAAGATGATGGAGGGGACTATGTGGCAAGGGACCCGGGGCTGCCTACAGGAGCTGAGAGGGTCCCTGGCCAGCAGTGAGGTGAAATGGGGATTTTTATCCTATACCCGCGAGGAAGTGAGTGCTGCCAGCAGTTGGAGAGACCTGCAAGTAAACTTCTGTCTGGTCAAGCCTCCCGAGGAGGCTATGGCCAAGATCATCTCAATTGTGGCCCTGAGAGACCTTGGATGCATTGTTCCCAGACTCCTGACCCAGGGAACTCTGCAACCACTCTCTGTGGAATCAGTAACCGCATTGCTCACCTCAGAATAGTCCTTCCATGTGCAAGTCCATCTCTCTGGCCTCCCCCTCCCAGGCCTGCATTAGGCGCCCCAACACTCCCGTAAGAAGTGCCTGCTTTCCTCCTGGCACTCACTGTGCCATATGTGCTATCCCCAACTCATTAGAATATACATCTGGGGGAGTTGAAGAACCTAGTTATTTTTCATAGTATCGCTAAGAGGAAATATAGAGACAGATAGCAGTAACTGTGTTTAAAAATATTTGAAAAGTAAATGAAGAAAATGATGAATGGGTGACAGAAAGGAGTGAATAAGTAAAAGAGTAAAGTGTGTGGTGTGTTTGGGGGGGGGGGGCGGGGGAGTGGATGAGCAGAATATGGCAGGGATCTCCCTTTTCTGAGTCCAGCACAGAAAGAGAGATGAAACCAGTTCTGAATGGAGGCGGTTAGGGATTGAGAAATAATGAAAGAAGAGAGAAGAAAACTGGGAGCCAGGCGGGAAGCTGTCTTCTATGATGGAGAGACAGGGACCTGGAGTCCAAGCAGCAAGTTTATTTTATACACCCCAAAATACCAGGAAGTTACACCAAAAGTTAGGATCAAAGGAGATTATCTGTATTCTTGAGTAGGCCTGAGCATTCCAGATGCTTGACTGCATTTATATCTCAAAAGTCCCACTTCCTGACACCTGGGCAAATGTGAAGGCCAAGCTGATAACACATCAGCCTTTTTGGTGAAGCTTGTTTCCAGGGCGTGGCTCTGCCTGTTGCCTTTAGTTCAGCTGACAATAAAGAAATGGCCATGTGCCTTCCCAGGGGGCCCTCCACAGAAGTGGGCTGGACTTTCATGTTAACCCACTGAAAAAAATAAAGGCCCCTCACTCTTGGCAAGCCAGAGATACTGTGTTTTCCTCCTGACCAGGGCCCAGGCAGAATGATCAAGGCTCCTGTTTGGGAGAACAGAAATGCCGAAACCAGGAAAGAAACCCATTTAACACTCTAAGAGAGGAGCAAGGCTATAAAAGTAGCAAAAGAATGCAGTTAATTACAATTTACATACTGATCAGAAAAGACTCTTTTCAGCCTGAATGAATGTAGTGAATTCCAAATAACAAACTCTGTGCAGAAATAAAGATGGCCACTGACCTTGGGTCTATGCTAGATGCCTGGTGGGTTGCATCTTCCTTATGAGGAAGCCCCGCCTTGGAATGGACATCCACACACAGGCGTGCGTCTGGGGACATGCACAGAGGTCGTGTCCGTCTAAATGCAGCCAGAGATGGAGCCCTGAGCTGTCTGTGAAAGGACTGTCCCCCAAACCATTGCTACTGTGGGGCCTGCCTTGTTGCAATCATCCAGGCTTCAGAGTGCAAACCAAAATTCACCTGGCTCTAAAAACCAACCCCTGTCAACATCGCAATGGATGCTGGGAGGAGCAGCCTTGACCATGATTGCGATGGAAGTTAATCGGAGCATAGCGCCTTTATTTTAATTTTTTGGTTAATCCTCACCCGAGGATATTTTTCCACTGACTTTTAGGAGAGTGGGAGCCAGAGGGAAACATTGATGTGAGAGAAACACATCGATGGGTTGCCTCCTCCACTTACCCCCAACCAGGGCCTGGCCCAGGGTACATGCCCTGGACTGGAATCGAACCTGGGACCCTTTGGTCAACAGACTAATGCTCTATCCACTGAGCCAAACCGGCCGGGGCCAGAGGGCCTTTATAGTTCTCTGAGCATCTCCCGGAAAGATGCCTTCACATTCTTTAAGACAGCACTACACTCTGCTCAGCCAGCTCAGAGGAAGCATAAGGTGATCCAGCTTACAGAAGAGCAAACCGAGGCTCAGATGGTGATAACATAGGCGCAAAGCTATTGACAGGCGTCCACCTAACGACTGGACACAGACTGCTTCCTCTGCGCTGCCCAGTGCAAGGAGCTCACCCTCCTCCCAGGTCACATGTGAGCGCCAGGAAGGAAACCATCACTTTGCCTAAGGATCAGCTGGGCGAGGAAAGCCAGGCATGTGTTTACAGCATGGCTCTGCGTCTGCATATCGAATGTATTGATAGGTGCGTGCATATCTACATTTCTACGTGTGCTAAAAAATCAATCAAACAAACAAACAAACAACCCCCCCAGAAGCCAAAAGGGGGGACTGCCTTGGCAGCCCTGGCTCCTGCCATGCCCCCCCTCCCCCTTTATTCCTGAGAGGTTCAATTACGGGCTGCGTTCATCAACAGTGCGATGCCTCCCCGCGATGATGCATTGTTTTTAATCTCGCCGCCTCGTCTTCGATCACATTCCTATAATTCTTCCGACAGGAAAAGGCTTGTTTCATAAAAATATAGTCCCCGGCCCTTGAAATATAAGCTCGCATGCAGGCAACATATATATCACCGCGCGCCGGGCAAACTAAGTCACTTACTGAATCCACTAAACTTCAGGTGCTCCCTATATTATGTGAAATGGCTCGAAACAGGCAGGAGCTGCCAGAACCCATCACCACTTCTTTGCTCAAGAGAGACAGGGAGCGGGGAGGCGGGGGGTGGAAATCCCCTCGGTGGATGCCACCACAACACGTCTTTCATTATCCGGGGTGTCAGGACACCGGGCTGTGTTCATTGTGCATGCACACTAAATTACTGTTTACCTGCCAGCGCCTCGGTGGGCCCGCGCCCCTCCCCTCGCTCCCCTCCTCCGTCCACGCAGCCCGCGCATCCTAGCCCCTTGCCCATCATCTTATTAAGGTGATACCTTTTCTGAATAAGAAAGCACGCGCTTCCAATGCGGGGGCTCTCTGGGGTGTTGGAGGGACGGTGTTTTTTATTGGTCCCCTTTTATTTCTCTCCCCCCCCCCACTGTGTTCCAGGACTGCAGCGGCTCCTGTGTGTACGGCTCCCGTGGAAACGGCGGCGGCGGCAGATATATGCAATATTAAAGAGCGCTTATGAATTTTTGACATCTAATTAGTCGCTACCCAGTTAACATGTCAGGACTCGGAGGGATTAGGGAGGCAGCCCTTTCTGAATAAGTTACAGCGAGGCCCCTGTCCTTTTCATGTATTATTCTTTAATGTAGCGGGTGATTAGTTGGCTGTGATTAATTGATGAAGCTCATTGGTCTGGCAAGTGGGACCGGATCTGCCATTCCTCACTTTTATTTCTCTCCGCAGCCACTTTGTCCAAGGGACGGGCTCCTCTCCGGTGGCCTGGCCTGCCCGGGTGGCCTGGGCAGTAGAAGGCTGTTCCCCCCTCTCCCCCATTCCCCCCAAGCCTGGCCCTGAACTGGCACAGCTCTGGATCTCACAGGTCAGCATGGCCGGGACATCTGCTTTCTGGTTGGGGGAGGCCCTCACGCCTGAAACTCATCCCCTGGGGAAGCTGCCGGGGCCCCTCCCCTTCTCCTCGCCCCGTGCCTTTCACACCTGTGGCGGCCGTGGTTCAGTTTACCGCAGGTTCAGTGCCTGCCAACACGCCAGGTGTCATGCTGGCTCTGGGAGGCGGCCCCTGCCATTGGCTCCTGCTGTGGGGCCCTGGGACCCACACGTGCCCTGTGCCCCGATGCACAGCCTGCTGGCGTGGCTCCGCCCCGGGTAAGCAGCAGGGCTCCCAGTGGCAGCAGTGTAGGCGGGGGTCGGTGGCGCGGGGCTGCTGGCTGCCTGGAAGGGCAGTGTCCCCGGGTCCCCCTGCAGCCTGTCGCCTGCTCAGGTCAGAGCTGGATGGGAAGCAGGTACTGGTTGCCATCACGGGTTCTCTAGGCCCTGCGCTCCCACAGCCCCATCCAGCTCCGCCTCCGCGCGGTCCAGGTCCTGCCTGTCCTCCCTGGATGTGTGGGGATGGGCCTGGTGGCCTGGGGGCTGAGGGGACACCTTTGTAAGTTTGGAGACAATGAAGCAGGGAAGTGGTTTGTGCCCACAGCTCTGTTTAAAAGGGTGCTGTGCTTTTATGCATGCGTACAAGTCCTTAGGTTAATCTCTTACAGCAAACCCCACCCCCAATCTCCCCAGATCAACCTAAGGACTTGTGTGTATGCATAAAAGCATAAGCATGGGACGAAAGACACTGGGGGAGGGGGGGAGCAGGAGAGGGCATGTGCTGGGGGTTGGGAAGGCCGGGAGGGAGGACAAAGGGGGGAAAAAAGGGAAACATATGTACTACTATTTGTAAGACTTTAAACAATAAAAAAGGTAAAATGAAATAAAATAAAAGGGGGCTGTGATGCTCTTTCTTTTTTCTTAATTTCAATTCATGACTCTCCTTCAACACAGCCTATACACAGGCATATGTGTATACCCAAGTACATACATGCATACAAGTCACACATAATCTGCACAGACATGCACATACATGCACATATATACACACAGAAGCACACAGATGTACACACAGACACACACCCTTGTACAAATGTATATATATATATACACACAGGTCCAAACAAGAACCCATTCATACACATATACCCTTGCACAAACACACTCAAGTATGCACACATATGCATGCACACATATACATACAGACACACACAGACACACACACACACACACCCTTGCACAAATGTATATATTCAGGTCCACACATGAAAACCCACACATATACCCTTGCACAGACATACACACAAGAACACAACAGACACATGTGTTATGTAGACTCTTGGGCACATGCTCCAAACACACGCACACACACAGACACACACTTCCTCCCCTAGGGCTTTACAAACAAAGGCTCTGTCCTCAGCCTTTCCACCCCAGCCTCCTGGCTTCATGGGCAAATCCTCACTTTGTGCAAAGCAGAATCCCCCCTTCTCCATATCCCTCCCCACTGCTACATCCCATAATTGGGGCAATAACAGAGCCCTGGCCGACTTGTTTTTTAAATGCTCGGACTCCGGACAAACTGTCCTAAAATTGTGTAATTATAAAGAGACCTTCACCCACGTCAGCTGGTGGGGTTTTTAATTGCTGCACTTGATGTCAATCAAGGCCAGCCCGGGGGCCCCTGTTGGAGGCAATTTCAGAGACACTTCGGGGACTTAAGCTGTTGTCCTTCCTCTATTATCTATATTTACAAGGGGAGGGAGGCGAGGAGGTGACAACCAGGAGGACAGAGGAGAAGAGGGGCTCTGGAAAGAAACCCCCAGGGAAGGCATTTTCCCCAAGGGGCAATGTCCTGCCAGGGAGATCTGGGACCCACCCCAGACTTGCCTTTGTCCCCAACCCTTCATGGAGCATGCTGGGAGTGGGGTGCCTACGTGCTGAGGGAAGGGGGTGCAGGTGGATGGTATTCCATGGGGCGGGGGAGCAGAGAGCAAGAATGAGTGGTGCTAAAATAATAATAAAAAAGAAATCAACGGATATATTTCCAGTTTCTCCTCTGTGGCGGGTTTTACCCGAAGGAAGCGCTGAACTTTGTAGTGTGCGCGGCAGCTGAAATTTAGAATTATTGTTTCCTTCGAACAGAAGACTCATTTTCCACGGCCGCATTTGCAGCATAATAAGCTTTTTGTTATTTTTTCAATTAGAGTCAATTGACCTAACAAAATGCTTGGCAATTAAGTGATTTTTGTAATGGTCCGGGGGTAATTTAGTCAGGCTTGTCAGCTGTGTTTCATGAAGCCGGGATGTCTTTTTTCCCCCCACTGCCTCTCTCTCTCCCTCTCTCGCTCTCCCTCTCTCTTGCTCTCTCTTGAGCATAATGGCTCATAATTTCGAAATCTTTTCCTTCTGTTTCCCTCACAATAATTCGCAATTACAGGAAGTTGTTGGAGGTGATTTTTTTTTTCTCCCTACCTTGCCTTTTGAGTCAGTAATTTTAAATAAAATGTACATACTTAGAGAAAGGCAGCTATTACTGAAATGACTTTTTGTGTAAACTCAATTATTTTATGAATAGTGACATCAGCTTATACCGGTCCTGCTCCTGAGGCTGCAGCCTTCTCATCTTCGGGGTAAAAGGTTTGAAACACACAGACCCTCTTCCGAAACCCACCAGCTCCCAGGGATGTAAACACCGATTCAGGCAAAGGCCAGGACGCCTCTGGGTTACCTGGTGGTAGAGCAGGTCCCGGCTCCTGGCCAGCCTGGTCCCCTCAGCCAGGCCTGGCCTGGGGGAGTGGGGGTGGATCTCATCCTCTGATTTATGAGGACATTCCTCATTTGCCTAATTGATTCATTGTCTAAAGACAACACCTGGAGTCACATCTCCCTTCTGAAGGGCCTCGGTTAGATCTGATGGCAGAATCAGATGCTTCCTCACTGTATGTAGCCCTGTTTACGCCTGTCCTTAAGAACACACAGCTTGTATCTGCACGTGTGCACCGGTGCCCACATGGCCAGGAAGCCGGGGCCCTTGTTCTCACAGAGGTTGGACAAAAGCAGTGATGCCAGCGGTTGTAGGACGGGTGTTATCAAGGTTCATCTCTAACCTTCAGGATGCTGGCGCAGCTTCCGCTTCAGCGTGTGTGTGTGTGTGTGTGTGTGTGTGTGTGTGTGTGTGTGTGTTTCCAGATCCTCTCTGGCTGCCACACCTGAGCGAGGACCTTCTGGCTGAGTTCAGTTACCCCATCCTCCAAAACAACTCCAGAGCAACCTGCTTCTCTCCTTGGCAGGGATGTCTCCAGGAGGGGGCAGTAGAAGAGCAAGCCAGCCAGCCACAGCCCCATAGTGGGAGCCCAGCAGCAGGGGTAAAGCCACCACCTCTGGGGGTCTCCTCTGCTCCTAGCTCACTTGTGGACACAGAGCTAGACAGATCCCGTAATTCAAGCGACTGGTTTCCTATTGGTCCTCCAGTTCTGTCTGAGGAAGGTCTCCATCAAATGTTCCTCCTCTGTTTGGAGGGTTTCTACCTTTCCAAAGGGGTTCCTTGAAAGTCTAGGGCAGTGGTCAGCAAACTCATTAGTCAACAGAGCCAAATATCAATAGTACAATGACTGACATTTCTTTTGAGAGCCAAATTTTTTTTAAACTTAAACTTCTTCTAATGCCACTTCTTCAAAATAGACTCGCCCAGGCTGTGGTATTTTGTGGAAGAGCCACGCTCAAGGGGCCAAAGAGCCACACTCAAGGGGCCAAAGAGCCACACTCAATGTGGCTCACGAGCCATAGTTTGCCGACTAAGGGTCTAGGGTGTTGTCTGCTGGGTGCTAGGAGCCCTGGGAAAATTCTCAGCCAAAGCCATTAGCAGCTCCACTCTCTAGTCACAGAGGCTCTTGCAAGGCCTTACGGAGACCAAGACAAAGGCATTCAACTCCTGCTGACCAAGCTGACACAACACCTTGGCCATCATTTCTCTTGCCTGCACCTCAATTTCCTCAACTCTAAAACGAGGAGGTTGAGCTAGACACAATCTGCAAACCGAGTAGGCATTCTTTCATTCTTTACGATAGGCATTCATTCACGCATTCATTCACTCGTTCATTCACTATTATACGTGCTCATTCATTTTTTACTGAGTGTAGCTTTCTAGGCAAAAGGCATTCTGTATGTAAACAGAGTCATCATATTCTTGGATTTGATTTTATCATTTTTTTAAAAATATGGAAACTTAGTTTAAATCCAACTGCTTGTCTTTACATTTATCATCATTATTATTGTTATTATTATTGATTAGTGGTATAATTTGTCTTCACCCAGGACATAAAGAGATTTTAGAGACTTAAGCTCTTATTTATTATCTTTTATCAAAAGTGTGTGCTTCCCACAGTGACATTTTGCTTGTATTCTGAGATTTTTGGCAATCCCCCCGCTTCCTCCAGGGTAGCAGCTGGCCCTGCGTGTGGTTGACAGCAGAGTCCCCATCCCTGTGGTCTGCCCAGGTCCGGACTGGGCGCAGCTCCTGGCTTTGATGAATCCTCTCATTTCCCAACTCTGAAAGGAGAAGCCACGGCTCTGAATGCGCATCTTGCAGAAGAAAGAAGCCAGAGCAGAAAGCACTAAACTTTCATCCAGCTCCGTAGGAGAGATGTAGCTATTAAATCTCAGCTGCTTATCAAACTGATATGAAAGTCATTTTGCATGATTGCTTCGCATCCTCAAATCTTCTGCTTTTATTTGCCATGCAGCTCTGTGCTTTCTTATTAGAAAAATACTCAGAGGATGAAAAAGCTGATAATATTATTCAGTTTTGACAATTAGGTGGAGAGAAGAAAACATCCAGGGAAGTGCCTCTTTATTGCAGCTGGTAGTAATATCGGGGCTCCTCTTGACTGCAGTCTACACCGACGCTCCCCAGGCTGACACGGGCTTTGTCTTTGAATTGCCGTGTGCTGGTTGTACTGGGGTCGGGCGAGGGGGGCTATTTTCAGTCCTTTCATCAGTATGCATGACCCTGGTTTATGTGACATGGGGACAAATGCTCATCCTCTCAGATTCGCTCTCCCTGCCTCGATGGCCTGTCCCCTCTGCTGTTGGACTCCAGAAAGGGTCACCCCCCCTTCATTCAGATGCTTTGTCCAGCAATTGCCAGGTGCTGGCACTGTGCCGCAGGCCAGGGGTGGCGCTCCAGGCAGCCATCCGCCCGCAGTTCAATCGCACTTCTTCTCCAGGAAGTCATCGCCGCTTACTTTTAAATGAATACACGTGGAAAATGATCAGTTGGGTCTATGTTTACCCATGTGCAGATATGTGATTAGTTTTACCTCTTCACTGTCTTCCAGTGGTCAGTAGAAATACAAAAAAAATGATTTTTCTATCAATGGCTGGTTTTATAGGCCTTATTGTATATCAGGTCTCCTGATAACATTAGTGGCAGAGACTCAGTTTCTCAGTGGACAGCAGTGGGAACCGAAGCTCGGAGAGGTGAAGTGACCTGCTCCAGGCCACATAGCTAGGATGTGACAGCATCTGTGTGACCCTAAAGAGAGTGCCACTTCAGCCTTATCCTGCTGCCAACACCAGGCTCCCCAGTACCCTGTGTTTCCTAGTGTTTAGAGACATTGACCCAACTGGCATCACCTGGAAATAAAGATGAGCATCAGGTCTCCAGGAGCAGGGATGGGTCCTGGGCACCCTGTTAGCCAAGGTCAAGGAGCCACACCTTCTTCCTTCATACCTGCTGATCTACCTCTGCTGCCCTTACGTAGGGAGATGGCACATCGTCACCCCATCGATGTGACTGATACTGACAAAAGGAAGGCGCAGCTCCTGAAATGCAATCCTGAGGAACCAACAGAACCTGCAGCAGAAGAGGGAGTGGCGCCAGGATTACTGGAAATCGCTCTTGCCCTAAGTCAAGAGAGACTGGAACTGATTCAGCAAGATTCATGGAGCACCCACTATGAGCCAGGCATGGTTCTTGGTGCTGAGACAGATGAAACAAGGCCAGGCAGAGCTGCGTGGTGGCGGGGACCCGCAGCCCACTGCGGGTCAGGCTCGCAGCAGGAAGCGGGCAGCATGTCAGGAGGCAGTGAGTGCTGTGAACCAAAAAGGAACTATTTCCCCAATTCTAAATTGAGGCGGTTGAGCTGAATACAACATGCAAACCTATTATTCAAGTGTTCATTTTTTACCATATGTATTCATTCATTCTTTACCATATGCGTTTATTCATTCTTTACCTTATGCATTCACTCCGTTTTTTTTTTACCCAGTATAGCTTTATAGGCAGAAGACATTAGGTGTACTAACAGAGTCATTGAATTTCAGTATGAAATCACCTGCTGGGCCACGAGGGAGCCAACCTCAGATGCGTCTCCCAAAGTCTTCTTCCCCTGGGTCTCGTAGGCAAAAGAGAAAATGGAACCACATCAAAGGCTTTGGAGCTTGACCGATCTTAGGAATCACCAAGGAGGTTTGTTGTGTTTTCTGTTCCTTACCGGTAGAATCACAGGCTCACCCTCAGATGCAGGCTCTCAGATTATCATGGACCTTGGACCTGGGGATCTGCACTGTGGAGAGAAAGAGTCCTGGTGTGCAAGCAAGTTTCAGAGGGCCAGGACTCAGTGTATATGTATGTATGTATGTGTGTGTGTGTGTGTGTGCGCCAGGACTCAGTGTATATGTATGTATGTGTGTGTGTGTGTGTGTGTGTGTGTGTGTGTGTGTGTATGAAGGGCCTGAGGAATCTTCTTGACTTGTAATCTCTGACCTTGGAGTTGTTCCTAGACACTGGAGTGTGTCACTCCTGGGTAGGTAATGAGGGTTATCTGATCCAGCAGATGGTAAAGGCCTTGGCCCAGGTCTTGGCACATCATTGGAGCCCTATGTTACCTTCCTATTCCTCATAGTTCTGATACCAAATCATATTCCTCTGGCCCTTGCTGATTTGGTTCAGTGGATAGAGCATCAGCCTATGGACTAAAGGGTCCCAGGTTTGAGTTCAGTCAAGGGCACATGCCTGGTTGCCAGCTCTATCTCCAAGGTGGGGCATGCAGGAGGCAACCAATCAATTATTCTCTCTCATCACTGATGTTTCTATCTCCCTCTCTGAAATCAATATAAATATATATTTTTAAAAAACATACTTCTCTGGAATAATTCCACAAAACAGGGCCATTGGAAGAGGAGCTTCCAGGTCTATAAAAGATGAGAAGAATGGAGAATAAAGAACTGGTGAAGTGGTTACCCCGCCAAGGGAGAAAGGACTGGAAGCCATCATGCAGGCAGAGCCCTTTTCAATAACGGGGTTAGCAGCATATGCATCCGTTTAACTGAGAGAATGAAGAAAGGTGGGGGGCGAGCTTCAGAATTTCCGTCATGAGCACCCCCGTACTGGGAAGGACCCGATGTCCACCCATCCGCGGTGATGGGGGAAGAGAGCCCTGACATTCTGCCTCTGTCCTCAAGTTGCCTGTGTACCAAGCAGATGCCTTTGTCTCACTCCTCACCTCCGCTCTTAGAAAATGAAAATTGTATTTAAAGAAATCAAAATGAAGCAGAAAGAGAAGCACCTGAGATGAGAGGCCACATAAATATTCATCTGCTAGGGAGTGGAATCATCCCCTTCCCTAGTCTCTTGAGGCTCCTCCTCTCCTGCCACCATCACTGCCGAGTCCTTTCCCCGCTCTGTGCTGATGCAGGACTCACTCCCACACGAGGTAGTGTTGGTTTCATGGTGGGTGTTTCTGAGTACAGTCTCTCTTTCCCCACAAGAATGAACAGGCCTGGGAGCCATGGCTTCGGGGTGCATGCATTGCTTTAGGCCCGACCTTCCACAGGGCAGGTGTTCAATATGTGTCTTTTTGGAGTAAATGAATTCCAACTTACTCCTGGTTTCACACTGGTTGAAAGTTACCAATCATATTTTGGTTTTCTCTCCCTTAAGTTCCCCTAGCCTGCGAAAATGAATTCCTGTTGCTATACCTAGCTGGTAGGATATGGCAACGCATAAAAGACAGAAAATAAAAGCAAAAGAAAGAGGAGACTTGCAGAATATTGAGCAGAAAAGTGTTCCATTTAGCATTACCCCCTTTGTACATTACGGCGGGTGCCTGTGCCCACCGTAGATCTTATGGCTTGATGTTGAATTTCGGACACACTTTTATGGAACTCATCACCTTGAGGGCAGAACAAGATTTTATTGGCCAAAGGCAATTGGCAGATTAGTTTGCAAACTTGCCAATTTCTAATATATTACAGGGAAACAGATAAGGCAGAACTAGATTTGTAAGGAGTCGAATGTAAATTTTATTTTTAAGAAACATACTTTGATTCATTTCAGGTACCTAATTATCTCCTCAGTTTAACAACTATTTCTGTTAGAATGACAGCATTTGACTTTAATGGAGCCTCCCCTGAAAACTTGTTATGCTATTAATTTGATGATTATTTAATGGAATGTTCATTTGGTAAAGGAAACCCCGTGAACGTCTAAACAAGTCAATCCCTTTTAAGAACAGGGTCCAGAATAATATTTTACCATCGCCCCACCCAAATGACTGTCTGAACATCCACCTCGCACCCACTTGACGGCCTTGAATGGTGTCTTTCTGAGGCTAGGACCCGGATGACCACCCGCGCTGGGCCCCGTCGAAGTCCCCAAGGTCATGTGGACGCCTGCTGTGGGAGCAATCCTCCTTGTAGTTCAATCTCTTGGTGCAAATGCGACTTGAAAAACTCAGGATTCTATCATTCCACACATGTTGGGGACCATGGTGCTGAAGATGTGTGTAACATGTAGATGGGCCTGCACCCCATTTATTAATTGTTTATGCACCAGCTGCAGAAGAGGCGTAAGGAGAAAGGATGACTAAGGGTCTCCCCCTTCCCATAGTGTGGTTGTGGGATGTGGGGCACGACTCAGAAGGTCTAGACTCTGAGCCTACTCTGCCAATGACTCTTCTGCTCAAGCCCCACATCTACATCCATATATCGAGAATTGGGACCAGCATCAATATTCTTTCCATTTACCAAAGTAAAATGCATGGCTGTGGGACAACCTCTGGACTTGTTGGAAATTCAAGCCAGCAAGCAATTTATCTAACCCAGTGGTCGGCAAACCGTGGCTCTGTTGACTGAGTTTGCCGACCACTGGCCTAGACTAAATGTTTCCGTGTAGTTAGAGAGCTGTGAAGATAAGGCAATTGTGGTATATTGTGTACAAAGAGGTAAAGGGTAGTATAGGATAGTGTTCGGCAAACTCATTAGTCAACAGAGAGGCAAACCACAGCTCGAGAGCCGAATGTGGCTCGTGAGCTGCGTTTGACAACCACTGATCTAACCAATGTTCTGGGCCAGGCCAGCACTACAGTCTGGCTGGGGAGTGGAATTAAAACATATACATACACGTATGCAGAGGTGCGCGCGCGCGCACACACACACACACACACACACACCACACACACACACACACACACATGTGTGCACACAGCGATAGTGGATGCCCACAGGAGGATAGCAACTTCAGGATACTTACAAAGGGAGGCAGAAGCAAGCAGACTCTGTATTCAGATCTCAACTCCATCCTTCAGTGTCTCGGTGACTGTGGGCGAGTTGCTTCATCTCCTTGACCACAGTATCCTTGTCTGAAGAGCAGCAATGGAGATCCAGGTGTCCTGGGGTCCTTGCAGAGGCTAAGACAGTTGATGTTTATCAGCCTCCAACAGGTCCAGGCACATAGTAGGTGCTTGGCGGGCGATGGGAGGTATAGCAGCAGTGATGGCAGTGGTGACGAGGGGAAGAGAAGGCTCCTGTTAAGTCATGCTATAAACAAGCTCCCAGGACAATAGGACATTTCGGCTCAGAAGCTGTACGTCAGGGGCCCGAGGCTGTGAGTCACCACGTTGCTTCGTGCCTGTCAGCTCGCTTTTGAGAATCCGCAGAAATAGACATGTTCTATCAGACCAACTTGGATTGCCATCTGGCCCACACATTTTCCTGGCACGGCCCGAAGGCCAGCGCTGCCATTCTCCCCTCCCACCAAAGCCCCCAGTTTAGCAGAACAAAATCTGGTGCCGAAATGCTCTGGGCTCAGCATCAGCTCATTACCGCCACCAGCAATACCAGCAGCCGTCATAAGGCGATGGATGTGAATAATAATGGAATCTGGGCTTCAGGAGTCGCTGTAACTACGAGTTATAAACTGGTAGGACATGGTGCAGCGAAGGAGGGGGCGCTTGCATCTTTTGAAATGGCTCTCGCATTCACCAGCTCTTGGGTTGGTTATTATCCTTAGCTTCTCTTTGAGGAAACTGAGGCTGGGAACCACTGAGACTTACCCCAGGTAATGAGCTGATATGTGGAAAATCAGGAGTCAAAAATTCTGTCCTCTGACTGTTTGTGTAGCCAGCCCTGGAGACCGAGGAGAGACAAGCTCGCCAAGTCAAGCATCATTGGGCTCAGCCACCGAGCGTCATGCAAATACGAAAACCAAGGACCAGACAGGGGCACAATTTACCTCCGGCAACCAGAGCTTCCACGCAAATGCCACATTGATTTTCTAGAGAGAGAGGGAATGAGAGAGAGAGACAGCTGCCTGCTGCATGCTCCCTGACTGGTGATAACCCTGACCACGGCCCAAATAGAATTTTGTTTCACTTACATTGTGATCCTCTTCTTGAACCCAGAAAGTAAGTGTTTTAAAATTTTCTGTGATCTGCCGAAACCGGTTTGACTCAGTGGATAGAGCGTCGGCCTGGGGACTGAAAGGTCCCAGGTTTGATTCGGTCAAGGGCATGTACTTTGGTTGCGGACATGCCCCGGCGGGGGGTGGGGGGGTGGGGAGGGTGTGTGTGTGTGTGTGCAAGAGGCAGCTGATTGATGTTTATCGCTCATGGATGTTTCTGACTTTCTTCTATCCCTCTCTCTTCCTCTCTGTAAAAAATCAATAAAATATATTTTAAAAAATAAAACAAAATTTTCTGTGAGCTGAAAACCAAATGATCAAGTCTGTTAAAGGTGGGTATTCACTTACCAGTTTCACTGTGAACGTGTGGCCTTGTGGCACGTGTCCCAAAATGGGCTCCTTTAACTCTCATTCTGTAGCACAGCGATACTGCTACTAAGGAAAAATAGGATTCCTTCATCAATTACACTTTAAATATTGTGGGTTAAAACAGGAAGGAAACAGGTGTGTTTTTTATTGCTGCCCTTTTTGTGTTTCCAACTTAAACATGCAAATAACATGCTGTGATCCCATCCATCTCTGACCGTGAAATCCTCTTCTCTCTGAACATCCCTGGAGACTCATGTTCGAAAGAGCACCGTTTGGGAAACGTGGACGTGGTGGCATTTTCTCCGGGGTTTTCCTGTGTTCACTCTGGAGCTGGCTGGATTTACCTCTGACTCTCTGGCTGACATACGCTAGGTGTAAGTCCCTCACATGACAGAGGGAGGCCAGAACAAGCACATTTCATTTCAGAGGCAAGGACTTTCAAAGCAACTCAACCCACAACACACCTGAGGACGCTGATCCCCTTTCTGAGCCCTCTGAGTTCCCGTAGAGACACACACCTTCAATGGCTGTTTACTAAGGGGCTGTGTGGTGCCAGTTTTCACACAATTTCTGGCTATTTTAGGTTCCTACCTCTGGATCCGGGCTTCCTGTGGTGAGACACCGGAGAGGAAGATGTGCACAGGAGGGTGGGCACCTGCAGGCTTGGGTGCTATGACGTTAGGCAGTTGTACCTGCACAGTCATTTCTACAAATCACGTCCTCTCTGAAAGTGACCATATAAACCAGGGGTGGAATCAACCATTTCTTCTAGGACAACGCAGCTCCTAGAAAAAAAGCAATGAGAGACTGCTCAGATAAGGACTTTCTTTTAGTGGAAAAAAAAAAGAATTAAGAATACCTAGGAGCCCTCGCCAGTTTGGCTCAGGGGATAGAGCATCGGCCTGTCACCCTGGACTGAAGAGAGCAGGGTTTGATTCTGGTCAAGAACATGGACCTCGGTAGCAGGCTCCTCCCAGCCCGGGCCCTGGTCAGGGCATGTGCAGGAGACAACCAGTCACTGTGTTTTTCTTACATCCATGTTTCTCTCTCTTTCCCTATATTTAAAAACCAATGGGGGGAAAAATCCTCAGGTGAGGATATAAAAAAAAAATACCTGGGAAGGAATGAATGCTAGAGGCAAGATTTGTCAAAAAACTTGGCAATATTTGGTGCTCTCAAAGATACATTTGTTTTACTATAAACCCTTAACATTTATAAGTTGGGAGATGGAGAAGTGAGTTCTCACTGATTTAAAACTTGGTTTCTACTATGCCCCTCCTGAAAATAGCATTGTTTGGTCCTTTCTTATATTTTGTTTTTCTTAAGGGAAAAAAAAAAGGTTGACTTTGAAAATTGCACGTGAATCAGCAAAGGCAAGGTGGTGTGAAGGATGGCCATTCGGACCTAATTTCCAAGCCTTTCTATGGGTTTCACATTTCCAATTTGAAAGGGAAGCTCTTTTTGGCTCTGTTTTGAAAAATGAATGAATGAATAGATAGATAGATAGATAGATAGACAGATAGACAGATAGATAGATGATAGATAGATAGATGATAGATAGATAGATAGATAGATAGATAGATAGATAGATACAATATAAGAATATAAGAACAGCCCAAGTTCTTAAGTGCCCAGGCACCTACAACTTTCCTTAAAAAAAATCATACATACAGATTTTTTACTTTATACTCAAAGCCCTGTTATCAAAGGCCATTCCTCTCCTGGTCCCCCTCTTTGAATATGTAAAACTCTGCCTGCATTTAATGGGTCCTTCAATTGTTCACTTGCACCTTCAAATTACGGGACAAGTGGCCAATTGGGCCTGCAATTGGCTAATTGCACTGACAATTAGCCAATTGTGGGCATAATGAGCTGCGTGTAGCATTAATCATATGCACAGAGTGGGCGGCCACTCTTTGAACATGGAACACTCAATGTGGTCTGGGTGAACATCTGTCCCGGGCACAAAGGGACAGAGGCGAGGACACCGGAGGGATCACACTTAAGAGAATCATTATGGCACATCTCGTGCCTGGTTAAAAAGACCATGTGATCCAACGCTGGGAGCATTGACCTCCCTGTACCCTCCACCTGGAGCTGGGCATGGACGAGGCAGAGGAGAGCTGAGCATGGCGAACAAGTCCTCCCATCCAAAAGCCTTCTGCAGGGAGCCACGCTGGGGCTGAGAGCCTCAGCTGTCGTCTTTCTCTGGCTACATCTTTACATGTGTGGGGTCCTGGGTGTGCTGCTCGAGGCAGACTCTGCCACCAGAGTCCTCATGTGCATCATCTGGGTTCTAATACTTGCCACCGCGTGAAATGCTACCATCTCACTCGGACCCAACCAACCCCATGCTTCTCAGGATGGCATCCATCTCTTCCCAGGGGGACCAGGCCACAGTCCCAAGGTAATCACAGTGCATGTCTCAAAGCACCAATTTCATCTGAAGGCAAGCAGTACGAAATACTTGTCAACATGAATCGGCAGAAGTATTCGAAAGTGGTTAAAGTCCTAGGGCAAACATGTCAAACTCAGGGCCCACAGGCTGGATGTGACCCACAATGAATATATTTTTGCAGCCCAGCAAAAATTCTTATGGTATGAAAGAAACATTTTAATAAAAATGTTGTAACTTAATTTTTACAATATCCTGTTACACGTAATTATTAATAACAAACGACAACTTCACTAATGACTGGTTACTATAGTCGTGTTGCACTAATTTTCCTTCCATGCCTTATGCACAGATGCACCATTTCTCTTCACTAATACCAGCAGCGACTATTTCAGCAGGCGATGGCCATGTTATTAATCTTGTACTGACTTGTTTGGTGTGCACAACAGGAAATATTTTGCTTTCAGAGATCAAGAAAAATAGTTTTACTTGCACCAGGCTTATTCATTTGTGCAGTTATTCAGTGTCTGGTAAGTTAATGTTCAAGGAAAAATAATTTTCATTAAAATCTTATATTCTTTTATGTTAATGATGACTCATTTATTTCATCCCTTTGTATCCAGCATGTCTCTATCGAAATAAACCTGCGTTTCTATGAAAATTGAAGCTTTTGTTCTTTTGTGGCCCACAAACACTTAAACCTTGTTTATTTGGCCCTTGTTAGCCCTTGAGTTTGACATGGTTGTCCTGGTGGATAAAATTCCTCTATGCACTCCTTTACTTAATGTCCTCATCTGTAAGTACACCCTACTTGGGAAATGACACTCTGGGTGAAAAGCAGTCAGTGGATGTTTATGGATTACAGAACAGAATCCAGGCTTTGCCTGCTTCCAGCCCTCCGCATGTCCCTCGAGCTTCCATTCTTTCTATGCCTTCAGTCAGGGAGGAGCCTTTCAGAACCCTTGGGTGTTGCAGGCAGGTCGGAGCCCTGAGCTTCTCACCCCCTCTGTTTAGAAGGACCGACACTGATTTGCCACAGAGGTCATGTGAAATGGACTGGGGACATATCCCAAGTCAGAGGTATTGAAGAAGAGAGAACAACCGGTGTTGACATGCTGCCTAAACATCAAGACACATTTATTTATTATGTAGACACGTGTGTTTGTTCTTAAGTTTTGGCTAGGTATTATGCACACACCCCTTTTTTGATTTTTATAAATTGCATCCACATTGCATGTTGTTCTAGGAAGGGAGAAGAGGGAGATGTGCTGGTGGGCTGTGGATCTGCTCCCTTGGTTCTTCTCATTCCAGGGTCGATATGGAAAAGAACAGCTTTGCCTGCTGCATGCCTTCGCTCCTTTCAGAGGTCAGGAATGAGAAAGTGGGTGACAACTTATGCTGCCTTTCAAAGCTGTCGGTTAGATGTGACCCTTTTACATGCCATGATCCAAAGCAAATTATAGAGTCCACCTCTATGTCAAAGACATTCATAGAGTCCACTTCTATGTCAAAGACATGGGGAGATAAACTCTGTCTTCAAGGTGGCAAAAATAGAGAAAGTGAATATTTACGGGGAAAAAAAACACCAAATATACTGTGTTATCAGGCTCCATAGTCTTTCCCCAATGATCAGTAAAGTGAAAGAACATAAAATACTGATTCGCCTTCTTATCTCTTATTACCAGCACAGAGTGGGTGTCTGGAGCAGGTGTCTTTAACATGTGAATATGGCGTTAAGTTTCATTCCAGAGAAAACAGATGAAAGAATTGGGTAGCACTTTCTGAAATGGTCAAAACGTACCAATATAGAATTTCTCTCTCTCTCTCTCTCTCTCTCTCTCTCTCTCTCTCTCTCTCTCTCTCTCTCTCTCTCACACACACACACACACACACACACACACACACTCTCTCTCTCTCTCTCTTTCTCTCTCTCTCTCTCTCTCTCACACACACACACACACACACACACACACACACACACACACTTTCCTTTAGTAGTGTCATTTTGGAGAAAAAGAAACTAAGACTTCAAGAAGCTGAGAAACTTCCCCAAGTCCACCCATCAGGAAGTTACAGGATGTTGAATCAGACCAGGGTTGTTTGACGGCGGATTGTATGACCTTTACCCATAAGCTCCAGTGAACTTGACCTCCTTGTCTTTAGAAGACTTGGTGAGGGAAAAGGAGAAAATGAGCTTAGCAGAGAAAGCTGCTTAAAGGAGCTGCTGAGGTATTAGAACCAATTTTGTATTATGTTCTTGCTAGCAGATGCAACAATGACGATACCTCATGTAAGGGCATCCTTGTAGAAATGAGCGGCTGAGACACTTAGAGGATGAAAGTGCTAACCTGGAAGTCTTTGCCTAAATTCTGTATGTCATGGCACACGCAGAAAATTCTTTTATTTGCCTGAGAGCCACCAGGTGGAAAAAAGGTGACTGGCCAGGGACCTCCAGTTGCCGAAGACTTCACTTGCTCATAGGACCCCATCTCAAGACCCTGGAGTATACTCTGCTGAGAACAGCCCACTGGAGGCAGCTCTACACTTCTGAAGCACACATGATCACTCTAGTCTGAATCAGAGGCCAGCGGAGCAGGGAAACAAGTCATCTCAACCAAAGGGGATGTGATCTCCTGCTTTGGATGGCATATTTCTGAGCAGTTTACCAAGCACTCTTATAGATACCAGTAAATTTGTTATTTAAATCCAACTAGAGACATCAGTGTTGGCATCAATTATAACACTAGAGGCCTGGTGCAGGAAATTTGTGCATGGGTGGGTCCCCTCAGCCCAGCCCGCACCCTCTCTAATCCAGGACTCCTAGGGGGATGTCTAACTGCTGGTTTAGGCCTGAACCCCTAAACTGGCAGTTGGACATCTCTTGCCCAATCTGGGGCCACTGCCTCCAAACTGCTCACCTGCCTGCCTTTCTGATCACTCCTAACTGATCCCCTGGTGGCCTGGTCACCCCATACAGCCTGCTGTTTGTTCATTACTGTGAGGGCATCCTGAACAATTTGCATATTACCCTTTTATTAGTATGGATAGCCTGGGCCTGTGGGACATCCAATCTGACAATGCAACAACTTTAAGTGTCGGTATTCTGAGTCCCCAACAAGGGTTTGCAGGCCCTTCTCTATAGATTACCCACCCATGGACCCAGCTCTCCAAGGCACAGCCAAGAAACTGAAAAGGCTCCCCAAGAGCCAAGACCTAAAATCATATGAAAGGTCTTCATCCTACACTGGAGACTCATTTCCTGTGAAAATTATCATTTGGCTTTAAGTTTACTTAAAAGGGTAGGTGGCTTGTAAGTCTTATTACTCAAGAATCAGCTGTTAACAGGTCCACCAGAAAGACAAAAGTGAAAAGAAATAAAAATTAAAAATTAGAAAATGTAAGAATAAAGAATCATGGCATTCCAGGGGCGGTTTGTGTGAGGGCAAACAGTCCTACAGGTCTCAAAGTCATGATTGCTTACCTACGTGGTAAGTGTTATATGCCAAGTGAAGGTTGAAGACTGATTGGGTAACTCTGGATATACATTGCAAAGTTCACCCACCATGTGGAAAACAAATAAAAATAAGATAGCAATAGGAACAACTTTGCCTTCTGAGGGAGGATGGGAAGGAGGTCACTTTTTTTTTTACGTCCCACCATATATCTGATATGTTTCAGAGGCTTTTTCCTCCAATCGCTATAAAAAACCTTCTGGGTCTGTTTTATTTGGTGTTACCCATGAGGCTGAAGGATAACTCTCATGCTTAAAGTCAATTTTTCAGTTTCAAACTCAAGGATACTCTTTTCCAAAACCTATGTCATGACCTCACAGGGGACACTTAATTTCCTGTGGAAATAAGGTGGGTTGGGGTCCTAGGAGCAAAGGCAATGACTCAAAGGACAGGAATGTATTAGTGTTGTGCACGCAGCCACCTGTAAAAGCCAACGTTCCGCCCAGGGCCCTTCCCTCCCTGCTCAGCCAGCTGCCAGCCCTTCCCTGGGTGGGTGAAGCTAAAGGGGCACAGGCAGGAGGGCATGTGTGGACCCCTGTGTGAGTAATCTCTGATCGTCAGGCAGACCTAAAGCAATGACTAAATGTTGCCCTTTTTGTATGTATTTATAAGTACTAACAGCTACTTGCCACTAACCCAGTACCGTTTCATTTGATAGCATCCAGCACTGAGCCATTTAGTTCCTCATTCACTCACTGAAACATCCATCATAGTTTTCCAGGGGCTCGGGTGGAGACTGCTGGCTTCCTGAAGCCATAATCAGGGAGATGGGGAGCTGGCCTTCCTTGTAAACATTGCTGAGCTGTGAGACTAGGGAGCGCGGGGCTGAGACCTTTGGAAATGGAATTCTTATTTGGGTCATTCACAGGTTAAAACAGAAAAGGGTTATTGTGTTCCTACTACGACTATGGACTCAGAGCTGGGTTCTGCATTGACTATTTTATGTAAATGTTGTCATTAATTCATCACTAACACCCAGCAAGGCAGGTCTTTTTATCCCCATTTTACAGATGAGAAAACAAAGTACCAGAGAATTAGAGCTACTTCACCCAGGCCTCACAGCCAGCTGAGATCTGAACACAGGTCAAGCCCACGCCCTTACCAGGGCATGCAATTCACAGGTGATTGTAAACATGCTAATGCCAATGACCATTGAACTAGAGTATCCTTGGCATCTTGCATCCATGGTTTCTTTGAATCCTCCAGATAACCTAGCATTTCATGGCCCCATTACCAGATAAAAATTAAATAAAAGCAGTCTGTGGAAGATGAGGGGTGCATGAAAGAGCCCATGGAAAATGTGTGGAACCAGAGCTTATAATTGCTGACGTCCCTCTCCTCTGTTGGCAGGAATGGAAGCATGGCCTAATTCAATAGCTACTAGGATTATCAATGTGCAGAAATAGCTCCCCTTTCGGTACAAGGGCTTGATCTCTGGTTTTCTGTGTTTTGTGGTATTTAAAGTGAAATAGTTTATAACAGAGTTAGCATGGAGGATGTGAACATGTACCTACATTAATGGCTGAATAGTGGCTCCCAAACCACTAAGCTCATGGCTAAAGGTCAGTCAAGGGTCAAAGGGAACTCAGCTCTTCCAGGAACTCTTGACCTAGACTTCATTCTGAAGCAACGAACTGTAGGATTTCTCAGATCAGACAAATCAGACTCTATTAAAATTGCAGGTTGGAAATTCTCCCTAAGCAAATCATATGCTGCACATGTCCATGAGGGCATTCATTGCTGGGTTATTACAGCACAACATTCCTGCAGAGAGTGACTGGTTCTGGAAGTTACCATGAATTCATTCCACTGCATATCATGAAGTCCTGTGAGATAATACACATATGTACAGAAACATGCATACGCGGGGTTACATGCCTATGTGCACACACACACACACACACACACACACACACTTTGACAAAGACTGTTGCTGCTTCCAGTTGGGAGAAGAGGGGTATGGATGTGTTTTGCGAGTGTGTCTGTGCAGGGACAGATGCTGTGCTTACTAAGCTCCTGTCTGTTTGACAAGTTTTCCTTCTCAAGTATGACTTCCTTAGTCACTAGCAAATGAGGACTCATGCCTGAGTGCCCTGTGACATAGGTCAGTCTACTCTTCCCCGGAGCCTTGTCCTAATTCAGACAAACATCCCGCGCCACCCGTTCTGTCTCGGACCCGCTGGACCTCATGGTGCCACTGGTCTCAGGAATGTCTGGGAACTGCGGATGCTCTGAATGAAACCATAATGCCCATCTCCATGACAAACCAGAGGGGACTTGTCCTGGGCATGTGCAAGTGGGTGGGTGACAAAGCCCTACCTTTCCTGCATGGGCGGCTACAATGCATAGCCTTGGAGTGTACATGAAGGCAGGCTGTATGCAAGGATGCTGTGGAGTTGAGACTGTGCCTCTGCCATTCAAATACTTGGTCTTTTGGTTTCCTGCAGGTTTCTTTCCAGAACAGAGTTAATTTACTATGTGGAGGGTCAGCACCCTCCCCTGTTCAAAGCATTGGGGCTTCCCTATGACACATACAACAAAACAAGCCCTGAATTGGATAATAGTGCCTCTTATCTGTATATATATATATATATATATAGAGAGAGAGAGAGAGAGAGAGAGAGAGAGAGAGAGAGAACCAGGACTGTAACATCCACCACAACCAGAGGCTCAACCGATCACCAGACTGCACACACAGCAAGCCAGCGGGTTGAACTGCCAAACTCACAAAAAGAGAGACACAGGCAGGGCTGATCAGCAGCTGCGGCAGCTGCTGGCGAGGCCGGGAGAGAGAGGCAGGGTGATCAGACCCTGCTTCTGTCTCCTGGCCTCGCCAGCAGCCAAGCCTCTCTCTCTCTCTCTCAAAAGTAAGCAGTTCAACTACTTGCCAGCAGCCTGGGGTGGCTGCTGATCAGACCTGGAGATAGGCTGGGGATGCTGACTGGCATAGAAACTGACCAATCAGAACCAAATCTGGGTGAACTGTGAGGAGCCAATGGCTGCCTAGGAGGTGGAGCTTTTGAAGTTGACCAGCATAGAAACCGACCAATTGGAAACAAATTGGCCAGGAGGGGAGGGCAGTTGGGGGCAACCAGGCTGGCAGGGAAGCGCAGTTGTGGGGAGAGATCAGTTCGGCAGAGGAGGGCAGTTAGAGGCAATGAGGCAGGCATAGGCAGTTATGGGCGATTAGGCAGACAGGCAGGTGAGCAGTGAGGAGCTAGCAGTCCCAGATTGTGAGAGGGATGTCTGACTATGGGATTGGGCATAACCCAGCAGTCAGACATCCCCCAAAGTTTCCCCGATTGGAGAGGATGCAGGCTGGGCTGAGGGAACCCCCCTGCTCTGCAAGAATTTCATGCAGTGGGCCACTAAAATACACACACACACACACACACACACACACACACACACACACACACTTTTACACAAAATCTAAGTTATATAAAATCATGAAAATCAACTACTGAGTAATTTCTGTATGCTCCTGGCACTGTGCTCAGTGATTCAGAAATGTTTTTGTCAATACTCACAGCAAATTCACAGGACAATGGCAGCTATCCCTCCCACACACAGCCCCCCTGTGGAGGGGTGATTCACTTGGCATGATCATGTCATGGACTTAACCTTGGCCCTTGAGCACGGAGCCCACACAGCTAAGGTTCAGCACATCTAGTTCCCCCAAAGCTTGTGTAGTGCCACAGAGAGCACAGGCCGCTGGAATAGCTGCCATTGAGAAGTCCTAGAAACAGGGCCAATCCCAGGGAACATCTCTGCTATGGGCTCTGGGAGGGACCGCTGGATGAAAACCGAGACTCCAGACCAGGCCTCCGATGGCCCTGGAGGTATTCCCGCAAGGCCAGAATGTGGAGCAGTCCTTCATGTCCCACCTTCACCTCTTGGCTGGCAAGAGCCCTGCACCCTTGAAGGAGCCCTGGGTTTGCTGACCTCCGGGCCCAGGCTGATGGCTGACTTCCTCTCCACCCTGGGTCTGTGCTTGGTGGCCAGAACCTTCCTCCCTGGCTGTAGTAACCAAGTCAAGCAAGAGGTTTGTTCTGTAAATGCCCAGCTCTCCTGCTGGAGCCTCCCAACAACAGGAAAGGCACTGAGGCTTTATTCCCCTGGCATCACACAGGTGCAGGCACTTCCATGAGGAGAAGACTGTTTGCAAAGAGATTCCTCAGTCTCCCCTTCTTCCAGGTGATGCAGTTTTTAGCTTTGTTTTATTTATTTACTAGGGGCCCAGTGCACGAAATTCATGCACTAGGTGGGAGGTCCCTCAGCCCAGCCTGCCCCCTCTCACATACTGGGAGCCTTCAGGGGATGTCCTGCTGATGGCTTACAGAGGCTTTCAGCATTGGGCAGGGGAACCTCAGCCAGGGGACACAGGCACTGAGTACCTATGTATGCACATTAGCCGCCATCTTTGTTGGGTCAATTTGCATGCTCACTCTGATCAGCTACGGGCATAGTGGAGGTACAATTTACATCTTTGTCTATTACTAGGTAAGATTTTTATTTTTTTGTTTGTTATTATATTATTAACTTCAGAGAGGAAGGGAAAGGGAGAGAGAGAGAGAAACATCCATGATGCAAAAGAATCATAGATCAGCTGCCTCCTGCATGACCCACATTGAGTCAGCAACCTGGGCATGTGCCTTGACCGGAATGAAACAGGGACCTCCCGGTTCATGGGTCGATGCCCAACCACTGAGCCACCTGGGCTGGGATAGTTCTATTTTGTGGGGAGCAGGGGGGACAGACATGTTGTATTTTGCTCTTTCCCAGATATAACTAATGCCATAAGAATTACAGTCCCACGCTTTTCACCCCCATCCCCATCCCCATCCTCATCCCCTGGCTCGGTTGGCACGGTGCCTCCCTGGGACCATCCACTCCATGTCCCGGCACTACTGGCAAGTGAAGTGTTTGTGTCCAGGGACCTGGGGAGACAGTGGGAACAAAGGACTACAGATATGGGTTAGCCCGACTAGAAATCCCAGGCTCTGGGAGATCAGGGGAGCACTCCTTGAGGGGGGAGCTGAGGAGCGAATCGGGGTGATCAGTGCCTCCACGGAGCCCGCTCCCAGCCGCTCCCTCAGTGAACACCCCGGCACACACAATCCGGGCGAAGGTGATTATCGCTGCCAGCATAATTCCTCCCTAACATCTGCTTTCGCCCATAACACTCCACTAATTTTCCCCTCATTTCATTACACATAATTTTCTTTCAACACAATCTACATGTATTAAGTGGTAATGACTTTCAAGTTAAGAGCAAATCGACACCGAGGGACCCCCGTCCCCCCCACGGTTGCCTGCAGAGCCTGACTCTGGCTATTAGAGATAAATTCGGTACCTCAGGAAGCAGCCGCGAGGTAATCAATCAATTAAGCGGCGAGGACATACATTCTCAAACTTGCACAGTGCGGGGGGGGCGGGGCCCATGCTGATCTATTTGCCTCGACTTTTTAGGAATGCAAAAAATAATAAATAAATATGATTGAGAGCTATTAGACAGGCAGGCTGTGATTTGCCACTCAAAGTGGGGGTTGCTATTCTCAGCATCGCTGCTGCCGCCCAGAGAATGGGGAGGGCCTGGGGCCTCGGATGTGTGTTGTCTGGGCCCAAATCCTGGCTCAGCCTTTTATTCGTGGGTCCTGGAGCACACTGAGAGAACCTGGGGGCCTTAGAGTCCTGTCCTTTTCAAATTAAGACACCTGGGATTACACCTCTTCCTGCTAGGCTTGTGTGGTGATCCCCTAAGGCCGTGCCTATGAAGCACCTGGCCCATCACAGGCTCTCAGGAAGCCTCAGCCATCTTCCCCCGTCCCCTAGACTGTGGCCCTAGGACATGTAAGGTGACCTAGACAGTGTGGCATGAAGCTAGAGTTAGATGATCCATCACCATCAGCATCATCGTGTCTCTCAGCTCCATCAAGATAGAGCCTGTAGTCAGACCCCGACCAATCCTCCCTCAGCTGCTCTCCCTGTGTTCTCTCTGTGCCCACGCCTCAGTTTCCCCATCTGTAAAAATGGGGACATTCATGTCTCACCCACCGCAGCAAGGGTCCTCAGAAGACTCCTGGAATTTATCTTTGAAAACGATAATTAGGGATGTTAGCAAATATTTAACTGCAAAATGGTCAAGGTATTGTTTATAATAGCGAAACATCGGAAGCAATGGAGCCCAGGGCTGGAAGATGGTGATCATTCGTTGAGCAACTTCTTCGTCCCAGATCTTGTTCTAAGTGCTGAGATCACCGAGCGAAGGAGGGGGACCAGGCCCCGTTCTCCTGGGTCTCCAATTAGAGTGCAAGGAGACCCAACTTGAACAAGTTGTGACGCACAGATGAGATGGAACAGGATAGATTCTTTACTCAAAATATTTACTTGGGGCCCACTGTGTTTAGGCACTGTTCTAAATTTAAAAAATAAATACAATATAGCTTCGCACAAGGCAACAGAAGATAGGAAATGTGTAACCAAACATGTGATGGAAACATATCACACGGATGATGTGTTAAATAATAACGGTGTTATAAGAAGTAAAAATGGTCATATGACATTATGCACAGTATGGCGGCATTTGCATAAATAAGCAAAAATGTTTATGCACAAACATTTGAAAATATTAGAAGAATGCACACCAACTGCTGGGCAGTAACATCTCCAGATGTTTTATTTTTCTAAATTTTTGCATTTTTTACTTGTAAAATATACATTTTTAAAAGCACTGCACACATAATAGATCTACACTGAGCTACTTTCCGTTTTGTGTTTTTGTTTTTATGACATCAGTTGAATTAGACATGGTGGCAGCCCCAAGATTTGATTTCTCAATAACTAGGATCGATGACATAAAATGGGCATGGGGTTACTTTACGAATTGTGTTCTTCATAATAAAGAAGACTTCGGGCTTAGGCTCTGAAAGGCAGAAGGAATTTAGAAATGATTTTCAGCCCCAAACTCAACTCACAAGGGAAGACGTGGAAGTCCCCAAGGGTTAGGGGACGTGCCAGTGGGGTCAAGCAGGACCTGGGCCTTGACATCCTTGTAGAGAGCTCTCATGGACAACCAACTGACCCAGCCCTTCTGCTCCGGAGCCCACTTCAACCCTCCGCCTAGCTCTGCCCACTCAGACTCCCCAGGTGACAGAGAGCAGCGAGAGGGGGAAAAGCATCGCCAAATATTATTTGCTGCCCCTGATGGATTCTACCTTCAAGCAAAAGCAGAACAAAGTAAAGTAAACTAACGTTAAACCCCATAGGTCAGAGGTGGGCCCTCTGCCTTGCCCTCGGACACCCGAAACATGAGGACTTCCCTCAGTAGAGGCTGCGTTTATGACAGAGGTCTTTCTTTCCCTGCCCGACTGGCTCCAGCCCATGTGGGTCAAGGTCAATGCACCGTGAGTTCTGGGAAAGCAGCAGTTAGGAGCCATCCTCATAATCATCGTCTGCGGTACTAGGGTAATTAGGCAGGCTCGTTACTGGGCCATAGCTACAGGGAGCTTTATGGTTTAGCAGGCCATTCACAGCCGTCTTTCCTGGTACTCTCCAGGGCATCCCATCATACCAGAGTTGTACTCACTTCCCAGGTGAGCATGTTGAGGTTCTGATGACGTGAGGAGCTAACCTGCAGTCACGTCTCAGAAACGGAGTATAGCCAGAGCAAGCCATGGGACCGTCAGCCCACTGTTCTGGCGTGGCCGGGAAAAATTTCTGTAGGATAAGCTTCGAATTCAAAAATCTTGTCAGAAACTTGGAGGGGTGGGGGAAAATTAAGAAATTACCAGGCTGCCTTTTTTTTTTGTCCTGTTATTTTGCTTTGTAATGAACCCTCCTCAAAGACACTGTATTTATTCTAAAAACCCAGCGGTCTGTTTTGTCCGATGTCTAAGCCTTTCACCTTGCTGAGCAGCTGCACCAAAATCTCCCTGCACGGCCAGATTCTCATGCGGGCGGGCGGGAGTCTGAGTTTTGAAGAAGTGCATTTGAACAGGATGGCATGGGAGGGCCAGCGATGCTCTGCATAAAACAAACCCTTTGTTTACTGGGCCGTTTGTTTTAAGACAGAAGTAACATCATGAGGCTGAGGGGAGGCTGAGGGATTGGAGAGGCTCCGGGCTATTTCCTCAGACCCCTGAGGCGGGGCAAGATGAAACATGAATGGAGAGAGAGCCCACACAACTCTCTGTTGCCTGTTGATGTTTGTTTTTGGTTTTTTTTTTTTCCTCAGACACTCAAGCCTCCATCACTCTGTGGAGCTGGGAGACCGAGTCCTAGGTCAAGTGGTTTAAAAACGCCCCTTGAGCCCCCCAGCTGGTCCTGACACAAAGCCTCCCACCTCATGGGGTTCAAGGTGCATGGTGGACTTTTCCCCGGCTGAGGCCAGCATCGAAGTGGAGCCAGCAGCAGAAGGCTGTCGGGGGCTAGGAGCATGCTTTCATTTTCTCCCCTGTGACTTTCCATTCTGCCACCATTTTTCTTGCTCCTCCTCCCCACCCCTCCCCGTGGCAAGATGCCTGGCACCCAATGTCTGGCATGAAACCTCCTGGTCTGTGCTTTCCCCGGGGCTGTGCCGATGTGTTCCCACTTGCCCTTCCTCCTTGGGAACATAGAGGGTCATTTGTTTGTCTCCAAGGACCAGGAGGGTCATAGCTCTTTGCACGGAAAAGGGGCATCTTTCCCTTGGGTGGATCTTCCTCAGGAGAAGAGGAAGATCTCTCGTAGATTATTTGAGAAATGGAATTTTGTTGTAGTGTGCGTTGTGAAAGCTCATGTTGGTGATGCCCGTCAGTCATTGCTTCCTTGTTTGAACGTTGCTGGTAGCCTGGAGACCGACTCCCCGCTGGCAGGATCTGTGCCCAGACCTCTAAAAAGTGAGCAACAGGACTGGGGAGTCACGTCATCTGTCAATCATGGTGCACTCCTTGCATGCACCATGCCTGAGAAACCGAGGCCAGGAAAGAGCAGAGGTCTGCTCAAGGTCAGAGGCAGGTCATGACAAAGTTGGGATCTCTGCACTTGAGAGGGCACCTCAGATGATTGACCTGGGGTCAAGGATGCCTTCCTTGCTTTATAAAAAAATATTTTTATTGATTTAAGAGAGGAAGGGAATGAGAGAAAGTGAGATAGAAACATCAATGATGAGGGTGAATCATTGATTGGCTGCCTCCTTCATGCCCCAGACTGGGGGTTGAGCCCACAACCCAGGCATGTGCCCTTGACTGGAATCAAACCCTAACCTCCTGGTTCATAGGTTGATGCTCAACCACTGAGCCAAGCCAGCCTGGAGCCTTCCTTGCTTTAGTCAAACTTCGTAATGTAGCCATGTATACTTTTTAAAAAACGTAACCCCTACGGCCCTGCTGTGTAGCTCAGTTGGTTAGAATGTCATGCCTATATGCCAAGATGTGGGTTCGATCCCAAGTCAGGGCACACACAAGAATCAACCAATGAAGGCATAAATAAGTGGAACAACATGTTTCTTTCACTTTCCCTCCCCTTCCCCTCTCTCTCTCTCTCAAATAAATAAATAAATAAATAAATAAATAAATAAATAGAATTATTTTCAATGTAACTCTTCCATGCAATAATGCTACCATTCTGGAATCAAACATATTATTAATATCTGACTATTTTACAGAACTTTATAGAATGGTTTCCCCACTCTCCCTATTTTAAGTGCTATCCTATGCTTTTGTTGATTTTGGAATTGGAGGATATCATTGTTTTCCACCACTTCAAACAAATGATGAGTTGTACACTGAAAACTGATTTTCACAGGAAGGAAAATGATGAATGGATAGAAATGAATAGATGTCCGAATGGACAGACAGATGAATGGATGGATGGATGATGGATGGATGGATGGATGGATGAGTCGATAAACAGCTACATATTCACATGCTCACACAAGGTAACATTTCAATAATAAATGATCATGCTTTGCATAGAGACCGGTTCGTAAATGCTGAGCTTGAGCGGCTTTGAACTGCAGACCCGAGGCTGTCTGTCTTCCCTTGCCTGCAGCGGCTGGTCCGGGCCTGGCACCAAAAAGATGCTGCAGGACTCCCAGGACTGACATGCACATTGGCACCGGCAGAGGACTCAACGCTACTTCAAAGCCCGAGCTCAGGACTCAGTAGCACAGAACGCCATCACTGTCACCTTCCCTGGCCTGGAAGCCAGGCCTCCCTCCTTCCAAAAGGGGTCCCTCCCCATCCTTGCGTCCGGGGCCTCACACTCCGCTGCCGCTGGGGCTTGTGGGTCAGGGACACACCAGTCCCTGTTCTGAAAGGCACATCTGGGCCAGCCCGCGCCTTTCTCCCTCCCTTTTGTGTGTGTGTCTCCCAGTCCCTGGCTGGTGTGTTCCTCGCAGAGCCAGACAGAGCACCTCGGCCCCTCTCCGCGGTTCAGCGGCCCCTCTCTCCTCCAATAAACCGTTTGCATTCCATCTGGCGAGCGTTTGCTCCGAAGACATTTCCCTGTCAATCTCTGCCGCCACATTAAAAATCTGTCATTACGATTGCATCGCCGCCTGGCTCCTGAGATTTCTGACTGCTTTATTGCTCTCCCCGCTTTTTTTCCCTGCTGCTGCTACAGCCCAGGAGCAGAAATAAAGGCTTGTTGCTGAGACATGGCCGGGAGGAAAGTAGGAGGCACACATCTGTCAAGGTATTACCTTTCTTCAACCAGGGATTAAGGTGTTTTACGGCACTCACTACCGAGCCTCACGCTGAATAAATTTTCTCAGCAGAACATAAAAATGAGCTCTGAACCACGTTCCCTTCCGCCCAGTTGGCCCAGGTCACTCTGCAGGGGCCCAGCTTCCGGGGGGACTGCAGGTCAGGCCTGGAGTCTCCCATCACCCAGCCCACCTCTGCCAAAGCTGCACTGGGAAACGCAAGGGGAGGCACGGCAAGCATCTAGATCAGCACTGGCTGGGAACATGCAGCCTTCCTTGCCTGGTGAGAGAGAACGGAAAGATCTAGAAGGAATCCTGGTCCCAGGATCGCCCAATCAAGATCTGCTCTTCCTTTAAGAGCTGGAGCCAATCACGTCCCTTGGGAAGGGTGGGTCCCTTAACTCCGCCCACCGCGCCCCCTCAGTACCTGCTGTGTGGGAAGGCTTATATGACAACTGCAGGTTCCATGTCTGATCTGCCGCTGGTCTGTGAGCCTCTGCAGGGCAGGAGCACAGCCCCCCACGTCCCGCACCGTGCCTGTGTGTACCAGCCTCTGCAGTGCCTGTTGGGAGTGTCACACCTGCACCACTTCCCATGATCCCTTTGCATTGTGTGCTTGGTACATGGATCAGCCCACCAGGTTCCTAGCTACCCAGGGTGGTGCCTGGCACATGAGCAGACTGGGTGGCCAGAAGGCTCTGTGCCTCGCCCCAGGTCAGTGCTCTCCTCTGTGAGGGCAGAGGGAGCTCAGAAGGACTTCCTGGCACAACAGGGTCCTGGCAAGGGAGCAGCGATGCTTGGGGTCCTGTCTGGTCATGGGGCCCTGGTTCTCTCCAGGCTAGAGTCCTACCCCAAGTCACAGTGGCTCCTGGCTTTGCAGGAGGCGGGCCAGCCACGGGCCCGAGGGGGATGCACATGGCTTATGGACCTAAAAAGATGCAGATTCTCACCAGCAGCTAAAGCCGTGGAGAGTAAAGCCACCAGGAGGTCAAGTCTCAGCATCAGCATGAAGAACACCTTTAAAGCGTGTTGGCAATGGGGTAGGGATAGATCTTGCCAGAGGACACCTTCAACATGCCTGACCTTTCTGAGGGGCCATTCAGCAACATCTGATCAAAATTAAACGTGTGCAGGACTTTGGTCTTTATTCTGCTGATTTGTTCACGCTTACATTCAAAATATGTAAGCTGTGTTTGTGGAAGTCGGTTACAGCAGGAGACAATGTGCACGAACCTGAAGGTTCGGCCCAACAGGAATCCCTGGTGATAGGGGAGTCCTCCCGGAAAGAGAGACGTGTGCAGTTGTGGGAAAGGCGGTCGCGAATGCACTTGCGCGGAGCAGTGGGCACGCTGTTGGCGATTGACTAACAAAGCAAGAGGTGGGGCAGCATTTCCCACGAAGGGACAGGCACATGCTCTTGATAAGTGGTCTATTTCTGGAAGGATGGACACGATTCACCGTGGTCATCCGTGAGGAGAAGAGACTCGTCCTTATGCACCATCTTATGTTGTTTGAATCTTTTTGCAATGCGTTGAGTCTTTTTTTGCAGTAAATGATGAGTTAAATCTGCAGAGTGGATTGACACTCCATGGACAAACCATGGGTGTGTGAGAAGTTGCAGCTCCAGTGGGGCTCATCGGGGCTGGGAACACAGTCAGGGCCACCCTCCCCGTGAGCAGCCTGGTCTAGGGGACACATGGCTATCCTGGCTTACTCAGTTTCAGACACTGAGTAAACGCCTGTCCCAGTCCCTCATGTTGCCCATTCGGTGTAACTTCTGATGGGTAGATGGGCCGGTGGCAGGAACGCTGTGATTGACCTTGGCTGACCCCTGAGAAAATGACCTTCCAGAGAGAGGTTATCAGTCTTGTTCTGGTCAGCCACAATGGCAAGGCCCAAACCCCACCCTCTACCCAACCCCCCCACTGCCCAAGGAGTAATCATCCCAAACAGCAGACCATTTCCTGCCGTGCCCTGGTGGCCAGCTCCATCCATGAAGAAGACTCAGCTTGTCCAGTCAAACCTAACTC
This sequence comes from Antrozous pallidus, assembly GCA_027563665.1. Lineage (NCBI taxonomy): Eukaryota > Metazoa > Chordata > Mammalia > Chiroptera > Vespertilionidae > Antrozous > Antrozous pallidus. Next base: position 108,807,891 of record CM050515.1, on the reverse strand, counting down.
ATTCACCTTCTGTAGGAGAGAAAGGGGAAGGGAGGAAACTGGAAAACCTTGAGCCTCCTGAACACGGAGCTCTGTGAGAGATGGATGTTTTTATCGGGTTATTAAAGGTTATGCCAATGATAACTCGACAGAGTATTATCCCCATTATCTCGTGCTGCCATGGCACCGCTCGGGACACTGAGGCTCAGACGGGAGGTGGCAGTGACGTGGGAGATGGGTTTCTCAGACCCAAAGGAACAAACTCCGTCCATCCCATCTGCCAATCAGCCTGGGCAGTGAGGCAGTGTGCAGGGCTGTGAGGTGGGCTGGCGCTGTCCCCCTGGCCTTGCCCCTCACCCCTTGGGTGGTCTCATTGCCACTGAGGGAAAGGTGAGCCACCCAGGATGACCCTGTCACTTCTCAGTGTGTGGATTGTTTCATGAATAACATGGGACTTACCCCGTTGTGCTGCTGTGACCAGTAGAGGAGATACTCCTTAAGGGCGCCTGGCATAGACCTGGCATATAGTAAATGCTCAGAGAGCCCTGGCTGTCATTCTAACCCAGAGGTCGGCAAATTCATGAGTCAACAGAGCCAAATATCAACAGGACAACGATGGAAATTTCTTTGGAGAGCCACATTTTTTAAACTTAAACTTCTTCTAATGCCACTTCTTCAAAAGAGACTCTCCCAAGCTGTGGTATTTTGTGGAAGAGCCACACTCAAGGGGCCAAAGAACCGCATGTGGCTCGAGAGCCACAGTTTGCCGACCATGATTCTAACCCATCCTGTCAAATGCCCCCCCTCTGGCTGTGCTCCCTTAGTGGAAGCGACACAAGTGGAGACAGGGACCCTCTGTCCAGCTCCCCTCTCTTCCTGCACCTCCTCAAGGTTGAAACTTGACTTTGTGGGTGCAATCCTTTTTTTCCCCTGAGACCATTTCATAACACCGGTGTCGGAGTCCGAAGTGCTGTCAACATGAGAACATGTATCTGAGATGCCCACGAGGCCCTCTAATGTGATTTGCAGATCCATTTTCTTTAGTGTAACAGTATCACGTCCGCATTTCGGCCTCGGTCAGCTTCATCGCCCTGCTGAACGCTGGGGTTTTATTGTTGCATTAAATAAACTCTGGTTATAAATCATCCCCAGATGTCAGCCTGATTATTGTGAATAGTGGGAACCTGGAGGCCGGGGCGCACTGTGTGTGCGGTGGCCAGTGTTCCAGAGGCCAGCCTCCTCCCACCCTGGCCCCACAGCTCCGGCGCTGCTGCTCACACACCCCAGGGACCTGCAGGCTCTCCCTGCCCTCTTCCTCCCAAACAGTTCTACCCAGTCAGCTCCCAGGAGGTGAGGTCTTTACCCAGGTCCCCCACGTCCTCCTGCAGAAAAGCGCGTGGCTCCCTCAGGATATTGCAGACCAATCGTTGACAATCCAACCTGTCAGGTGTCTGGGCCGCTTGCTGACCCACAAGAGAAGGAAAGCAAGGTGTGGAAGGTTCATGTGTTGTCGGGGTCCAGCTTTTAAAGACTCAGATCCATGCCCTAACTGGTTTGGCTCAGTGGATAGAGCGTCGGCCTGCGGACTGAAGGGTCCCAGGTTCGATTCTGGTCAAGGGCATGTACCTTGGTTGCGGGCACATCCCCAAAATGGGGTGTGCAGGAGGCAGCTGATTGATGTTTCTCTCTCATCGATGTTTCTAATTCTATCCCTCTTCCTTCCTCTCCGTGAAAAAGAAATAAAATATATTAAAAATAAATAAAAAATATACAGATCCATACATGTTCATCCTTACAAGCCTGAGGCAGATGTATGTGAGCCCTGATTGTTTGCATTTTCAATGGAGAGGACATTTTGAGGAAATCCACCCAGAGAGTGGGTGCTCCCGGCCCTGGCTCAGCCTCGTTCCCTCAGAACCAGCCTTTCTTCCATCTTCCCCGCGGGGCACCTGCCCTGTGTTGGCAGCCACAGTGATGCTGCTTCTTTCTTCACCCTCCTGTTGGCTGTGCTGCCACGGGACCAGGCAGGTGGTGCCCAGGCACATGGGGGCCAAGGTCACTGTGCTCCACCAGAGACTGCTTCTCCTTGTGCGGGACCTGCACGTGGTTTTAAAGTCTTCTGATAAACCCAACATTTGAGAACAATTGCCTCTGGATCTGGGCTTCTCTCGTGTAGCTGTTTCACAATGATTGATGTTAGAGGTGCAAGTTCAGCACTGGCTGGGGTTGCATAGTGGTTAGAGGTCAGCTCTCACACCGCAGGCTCACAGGTTTGATTGCCAGTTGAGGAGCATGTACCTGTGTTGTAGGTTCAGCCCAGCTCAGGGCACATGTGGGAGGGAATCAATTGATGTATCTCTCTCTCTCTCTCTCTCTCTCTCTCTCTCTCTCTCTCTCTCTCTTTCTCTTTCTCTCTCTCTCTCCCTCTCCCTCTCCTTCTCTCCCTTTCACTCTCTCTAAAAATCAATGGAAAAAATATGGGTGAGGGTTCACAACATAAAAATGAAATAAATTGCCAGCCCAGCTTAATGGCTGTCTGGCTGTGCCCCCTTATCCCTCTGGCCTCGAGACCAGGAGGGAACTCTTCCGTAAGAGGCGCAACCTTAGCCACATGGCTGCCCCCAGAGGCTGGCACCAGGCCTGCCCCCCTTCTGCTTCCAAAACCTGCAAGGGCTCAGCCTCGCTCACCTCCTTCCCCCACATGAGCAGACGAGCAGGTGGGGGCCTTGAGTCACCTCCGCCGTCGCTGGGGTGGTGTGTGGCCCATTGACACCATGGCTTATAGCCTGCTCTGCCTGAGCCTCCTCCTTAATGAAGGGATTCTCCCAGCACGACAAACTATGAGCCAGGTTCCATCAGCAACAGTGTGACTGACAGATCGATCGGACCTGTTTCCGGTACAGGCCTTCCCACAGTGGATGTCTCGGGGTGACATCGTTCCCTAGTTTGCCTGTGACTTTTATTAGCTCCCTTCCCTTCCACCATCTGAGCATTTTCAAACTCAAACAAAGGTAGACACACGCCTGGGAGGAAGAGGAAGCGGAACGGTGTTTGAGAGACGAGCTTTACAAAGGGACATGGGGAGTGACTCAGACTCAGCACTGTTTGTGGCTCCTGGCTGGGAAGGGGGTGCTGGCCGCTGCCTCCTGGGGAAGCTCAGAGTGAGAACAAGGTGTGAGCGTGAGCATTACTGACCTCTAGGAGGTGGGAGGTGTGAGGGGTTCTCAGTAAAGTGTTAGCAAAAACACAAAGGACATGCAGGGGAGCCCTAGAGAGAAGAGAAAAGAGAGGTCCTTCATGCCGCTGTCCAGGCCACTGACTGTGCTGAGCCAGGCACGGAGGGGCCGCTAAAGTCTCCCAGGTTCAGTGGGAGACCCCCAGTGTTCAGAGACCCCCAGTGTTCATCCCAAGACCCCAGTGTTCAGCCAGAGTCCCCAGTGTTCAGTCAGAGACCCCCAGGATTCAGCCAGAGATGCCCAGTATTCAGTCAGAGACCCCAGTGTTCAGTCAGAGACCCCAGGGTTCAGTCAGAGACCCCCAGCATTCAAACAGAGACCTCCAGTGTTCAGTCAGAGACCCCCAGGATTCAGCCAGAGACGCCCAGTGTTCAGTTAGAGACCCCAGGGTTCAGTCAGAGACCCCCAGCATTCAAACAGAGACCCCAGGGTTCAGACAGAGTCCCCCTCCATTCAGACAGAGACCCCCAGAGTTCAGACAGAGACCCCTAGGGTTCAGTCTGAGCTGATCAAGGACAATCCCAGGCCTCCGTGCCTTAGGCCAGGCCTCTCCCACCAGCACCCTGAGGTGGGTTCTTAGTTCCCCCATGCCGCTGACTTCAGAACCTGAGGCTCAGAGGGAATAAGCCACTCACCCCAAATGATGAGAGTCTCCACATGGCCCGAGGAGATGGGCCGGACATACCCCCATGGCAGACCCTGGAGTTTGTGCAGGGGTAAGGAATGCAGTGGATGATGGGGAACACTCAGAGATGCCCCTGCTTGAGGGGTAGGAGCTAAAGGAAGCAATGCAAACACTTATCGGTGAATTCATAAGTCAGAAAATTTCAAAAAAAGTCGCGGGCCATTTGCAGCCCTCAGGTTACTCTGTTGGGACCTTTGTCTGCTCCTCCTTGGGTCCCAGGAGGTGGCTGAACGGAGATGTGCGCGGCACGGGCCGTTCCTGGCTCCCTCCCAGGCCACATCCTGTCTGGGCCTCAGGTCTTCCTCTCTGTGACATGAGCTATGTGATGTCTGGCGGGGGCCACGCCTGGCTCATGGGTGTCCTGGCCCCTCAGCAGACTCCTGTGTAATTAAAATTTACTGAATTGGCCCTAGCTGACTTGGCTCAGCGGATAGAACATCGGCCTGCCAACTGAAGGGTCCTGGGTTCGATTTCATTCAAGGGCACATGCAGGCTCCATCCCTAGGGTGAGGTTGGCAGGAGGCAGTCTATCAGTGATTCTCTCTCATCATTGATGTTTCTATCTCTCTCTCCTGCTCTCTTCCTCTCTGAAATAAATGAAAAAGCAAAGACAAAAAGACTGAATTGAATTTGGGGAAAACAGAAGACCTGCCCAGTCCGGGCAGTTGTGGGTGAGTTTCTGATGGGGTACTGGTAGCTGGTGAGGAGCAGTGGCCCGCCCTTTTGGAGAGAATGGAGCTGTGTCCCTCGGGTCAGGTTTGAGGTCACTTTGGTTAAGCGTCTCAGTGGGAGCGTTTACAGTCTTAGGTGTCGGGCATTTACACATCGACCTCGGGAGATGAGGTTGACATCTTTGAGGACAGGAGCTAGCAGCACAGGGTGACAGAGTCTAACAAATGGGGGGCCTGGTGCCTGCCTGGAGCAGGGGCTGGGAGAATGACACAGCATTGCCCCGACCTCCAGGAGGTTCCAGCCTGGACCAGCTGCTATGAAGTCCGCTTTCCCATCACAGACAGCAAGATGGGGTTGTCCACTCCCTTCACAGTAGATATTTCCTGAGCAACTCCTTATCCCAACCACTTACCTGGACACATGGCGCTGTGTGCTCAGGGGGCTGGGGAGGGCCGGCTGCCCCAGCCCCAGGGTCCCCGCTTATACAAAGAACTGCAACAACAACTTCATGAGACTGAGAGGCCCACTTAAAGCAACGACATAGAACCTTTCTGGTTTATTTTAAAATGCAAATCACGCCCCCCCCCCCCAAGTTCCAGGACTTCATCAGTGGTTACTAACACACATGGGGTTAAGCACGTGTGTGTTGGTGGGCTGTTTTGAAGATGGAGGGAGGGGTGTAAATCAGTGAGGTTCCCAAGTGAGCTAGGTCCTAGCATCAGGAGGCCTGCAAAGGACTGGGGCATGGGCATGAGTTTCAGGGTGGGTGGGTGTCAGCTGATGAAGAAGCCTGGGAAGGGCATGGGGGTGGGGGTATCACAAGCAGAAGGCGAGCTCTGGAAGGGAGGCAGGTGTGGGGTGGGTGGCCCATGAGTGGACTCTGTCGCTAAAGGAGACCACAAGGACGGACAGGCCTGCGAAGTCACTGGTGACAGAAGCCTGCCTGTACTGGGTAGGCAATTGCTTGTGACCTCTTGACCTAGGTCCTGACCTTGGCCTTGCTGACATCCAAGGCTGCATCATTCTAGGTTGTGAGGCTGCCTTGTGCCTTAGTGGCATCCCTGCCTCCATCCATTCTGTGTGGGTAGAATCCCTCCCCCAGACAATGGAGAATGTCTCTAGGCTTTGTCACATGTCCTTCAGTGTCAAAATCGCCTGGTCTAGGTGAGGGCTGCAGACAGGCATAGAGGAGCAACTGGGCGAGCCTGGAGGGACCTGGACAGGCGGCCTGTGTGGGGAAACAGTGGGGCCAGTGCTTCCAGCCTGGCACACAGTAGGCACACGTAGGTCCCCCATGCATGGCTTTGTCTCCACCTTAAGAAAGAGAGGCTGCTGCAAGGAACACTAAGCCTCTCAGTGTCAAGCATTCAGCGCTCAGCAGGGCCAGGTCCTTGTCAGGCCTGCGTCCCCAGGGCTGGGAGGCCACAGTGGGTACCACCTCAGGGGTCAGGTCGTGCTGGGTGGCTGTTTCTCCATGTGCCCAGGGCTGCCTGCTGGGCGTATTAGAGGCCATGAAATAATGATGAGGCCTTGGAGGGGTAATTAAAAGCCAGGGTGACATTGATCTGCGGAGATTTCTGAGCGAGCCCGAGCCCACGGGGCGACTCTCCACCTTCCCTTCTGCAGCCCCGGCCTGATTGGCCCCCTGAGTATTGCTGGGGCCTCGGCACCTCACCTGTGGCCGGGAGACTCCCAGGGCAGCGCCAGCCCGGCTTCAGAGGCTGAGCAAAACAGGCAGCAGGGCGGGGGGGCATCCCAGCTGCTCTGCTTGGCCCTGGGAAGGCAGGAGCCAGAGAATCTATTAAAGACACAGTCCCCATTCTCTGCAGCCTCCAAGGCCCACCTTCTTCCCTTAGACCCCAGAGACTCAGGCAGTGGAGGAGCTGAGCCTGGCTTGGGTTTGGCATGTCCATCCTACCCTTGACCTCCAGGGTCTAAAAAGAAGGGGTGACCCAGACGCAGATGAAGGCAACAGTTCTTTTTGGACCCTCTCTCCTGGGCTGGGCACTGCACACACTTTATCAATAGATGAGCCTCTAGTTCGTTCGTACAATGCCCTGAGCCCACCTGGACACTGACCCGCAGAGCAACGAGCTTGCTGTTGCTGCTGTCCAGTGGGTATTGCTCCTTTGTGGAGCCTTCGAACATGAGCCTGGCCTAGGGCGTGGGTTGGTCTAAATGCAAGTCACACAGCCCGAGTCTGGCCTTGGTTCACCAACTGCTGTCTCTTTGGCCGGAACCAATTGCTCACGGACTGTCTTAGTCTCCCTGCCTGGTGCACAGGATGAAACATTCCACACTGCCCTGGCTGGTTTCCTCAGTGCTTACAGCGCCAGTCCCCACACCTAAGGGTCTCAGGCTTGATTCCTAGTCAGGGGCACATGCTTGGGTGTTAGGCTTGATCTCTGCCCCAGTTGGAGCATGTGCAGCAGGCAATGAACTGATGTGTCCCTTTCACATCTTTCTCTCTTTCTTTCTCTCTTTCTCTCTCTCTTTCTCTCTCCCTCCCTCCCTCCCTTTCAGTCTCTCTAAATAAAAATCAATGGAATAAATAGCCTGGAGTGAGGATTAATAACAACAACAAAATAATAATCCTATATAATAAAAGGCTAATATGCAAATTGTCCTCTTGACAAGAGTTCCACCAGTGGGTGTGGCACCCAGCCAAACACCCAAGGCTCCTCCTCCCAGCCAGCCAGGCCAATCCACCCTGATCAGGGTGGGCTGGCCAGACCACACCCATGCAAAATTCCATGCACCAGGTCTCTAGTAACCCTATCTAATAAAAGGGTTATATGAAAATTGACCATACCCCCACCACACCCACAAGCCACGCCCATCAGCCAATCAGAAGCAATATTCAAATTAATCCCAACAAAAATGGCTGCTGCCCAAGGCCAGAAAGCCTCGGCCAGAGGCTTTCTGGCCTTGGGCAGACCAGGCCTGGAGTGGAGCCATGATCCGCCCCAATGCAGGACGATAGCTGGGTGCCCAAGGCCTAAAGCCTTGGCCAGAGGCTTTCGGCCTTGGGCAGGCTGGGGGTGAGCCATCAGTAGGACATCCCCTGAGGGCTCCCAGTATGTGAGAGGGGGCAGGTTATGCTGAGGGACCACCCACCCCCAGTGCATGAATTTCATGCACCGGGCCCCTAATATTAATAATAATGCACACACCATAGGTAGGAAAGGAGTCTATGGTCACAGTGTCAGGGGCATTCACTAGCCCCATTGTTGGTTGTGAGATTCACTTGGTGGCTAAGATTCTTATATCCTATAGTTCCAGGGAAGTGGCTCTCACTATCCCACTTCACAGATAAGAAGACTGAGGCGCTGGGATCCCATAGGGAGACTGAACACTCCCCCATGCACAGGGGGCTAGGTGCTCCCCCCAAAGGAAGCTTAGCTTCCAGCTCCAGGCTCAGACAAGCAGGAGGCAATGCCCTCCGAGAGCCTGGGATTGCCTTCATTCCCGAGCCAGGAACACGGAGCAGCACGCACTGTGCCCCATTATGTAATCGAAACCTCCGGCCTTCCTCTGTGAAAGCTGCCCTATTTTTTGCGCTTGGCCTTTTCCCTGCAGTGGGGGCTGGGTGCGAGCACCCCTGCTCTGCACACTGTAAAGGAAGTCGCAGCCCTATCAGATGGAAGGAAGCAGAAGTTTGCTTGGGGCTTTGACAAAGTAGCCCGTCTCCCATCCCACATGAGTGTGGGCTGCGGTGAGAGCGCCGGTCTGAATACGGAGGCAGGCCTGTGTCTTTCTTGTAAGTTGCCCAGAGTGGAGAGAAAGATTCTTCCAGATTTCGGAGAGGACCCTCAAAGTCAAAGAAAAAGCCCGCCTCCTTAGGCTCACTGCCTCATGCCACCTTCTGCATCTGTAAAACAGGGGACACATGAGCTGAGAGGAGGGACACACGGATGTAAATTAAAGGCACAGTGTTGCCCAGACTCTAATGGGGAAGGCCTTGCAGGAATGAGTGACTGAGGGTTGATGCCCGGGTACATGTGTCTACTGATTGCATCGAGGTTAGGGAGTTCAGCATTGCCAGGCCGTGGCAATCGTAGGTGCCATCTGCAGAAATTCTGCTGAGGACCGGACGCTGAACTTGTGTTCAGTCCCAGCTGCTGCTTGGGAGCAGGGTGCCCCCACAAACAGGTTGGACAACATGCTCAGGAGAGCATCATGGTACCTGCACAGAGAGGGAGGTAGCAGGCCGCCCTCCATCCTGCACTGCCCTGTTCAGGAACCTTCTCTCTCTGCATGCACATTCTAAGTGCAGACGCCATCCAGTTTATAAACTGAAATGGGGCATGTCCATCAGGATGCCATACAGGGCATTGAGCATGTGGGGATAATACCTTCTCTTTCCTGCTGGCCGGCACCGACCTCTGATGTCATAGGGGAGATTCCAAAAATGCTTTGTGAACCCATAGTCATTTCCATCATCGATCTGGTGGACAAAGCCTGACCTGAACCAACAGACAGAACAGGAGGCTGTTGATCGTCTGTGTTTTCCTTACGTCGTGCCCATGTCGTGTGTCGCCCCAAAAGCGTGAGTGTGTGTGCTCTGTCCCTGGCGCTGCCCCAGACTCTCTGGGGTGGTGGTCCCATGGTAGCCCATGAAGACACATAGTCACTCCCTAAAACGTGCCCAGTTCTGAGAAGTGGAACACGCCTGGCCCCGCAGGGCTCTGGATGGGCTGGTGGGCCTGCCGTCAAGTCTGCTGGCCGCCCACAGAGCTGGGGCCGGGAGAGGCTGTGGGGCGGTGGTGGCAGGTGTAGCCATTTCAGATCGAATCACCCTCCACCCAACTGCACTTATACAGCTGCCTGCACAGTCTGGGGTGATGACGGGGAGATCGAGGTAGCCTCCATCTCCCCAGTTCCAAGAGGGGGTCACAAAGGCAAGACCAAGGGAGGCGGCTGTGAACTGATCCCAGGAAGGATTTCGGGGGCGATGGCTTTTGGGGCCACGCCCAGGCGCTCCCTGTTTTCGGCTGCTCTCTGCGGTGATCTCCAGAACTGATGCAAAGGTGTGGTAAAACTTTCACTTCTTCAAGGTCACTGCCCTTCGCCTGGAGGAGGGTGTGGCCCCTGGGAGCTGAGGCTGGGGGCAGGTGACAGCACACTGCACCTGCGGCGGCCGAGGCAATTAGCCGCCGCCACCAAGACCTTTCCCATAGAAACCAGCTGTCCCCAGCCTGGTGCTGCGGGCCCCTGCCCCGAGGGAGCGCTCCGGGACACTGATCTCCCCAGAGCCCAGTCCTGACCACAGGAGCTCAGTAAATAGGCCGGAGCTTGGCCTCCCCAGAGCCCAGGGCGATGATGCAAGGCTCCTCCAAAGCTCAGGTGCAAGGCAGCTGCTGCTGGACAGAGGACCAGGGGTGGGGACCAGAGGAAGGAGGACAAGGGGAGGGGAAGCCTCACACACTCAGCCTCCCCCCACCTCTGCTCAGAGGTTAGGTCCTCTCCACCCCCACGCTCCTCTGGGCCTCTGCTTTCCTCTCTCTGTTGTTCTCTTGCTCCGGGTCTCTCTAGCTCTTCCTCCCTCCGTGTGACTGTCCCTCCCTGGCACCCCCACATGTGCACTCTTATCATTTCAGCTAACAGTGAACCCAGGATTCCTGCCCCTCCCCCCAAAAAATATATAGTTCATACAATGTAGGCTAGTTTGCTGTTGCCCGGTGAATTTCCACTTTATTTCAGACATGGATATCTATGCAACAAGTATCTACTGGGCACTTCCTGCTAGCCAGGCCCTGTTTCTCCTGTTGGGGGAACAGTAGTGACTGAGACAGAAAGGCCTTGCCCTAAAGCTGGGCTGGGGGGAGGCGATAGAACAGTGAACATAAAACCAGGCATATCAGAGGATGGAGAGCGCTATGAAGAAGATCCACGCAGACCAAGGGGTAGACTTCGCTGGGGGCAGGAGAGAATGATCGGGAAAGGGTATCTGAGCAGGGAGCACTGAGGTAATCTGAGTGACCTCATAGAGAAGCACATGTGGCTAAGCGGGAACAGCATCCCAGGCAGAGGGAACAGAACGTGCCCAGGCTCCGAGGCTGAGGTCTGCTTGGCATGTGGCAGGGATGTCTGGTTGGATGATGGCGTATCGATTCAGAGAAGGTTCTCTCTTCGAGTCTATGAAATCTTTCTTCCAGTTGAAGGTCTTTGGCCCCTTTTGACAAATGAGGACAGTGGGTCAGAGCTGTCAGGTGTTGACCTGATAGCAAAGGCATTACATGAAGAAGGGGTCTCGGGGTGAGCACTCTTCACAGTGCCATCCTGAAGCTGGAGAGTGTGGAATGGAATGAGAAGCCCCGGCTGCTGGTGACATCTCATCTAGTAAGAGCTATGGGGACTCAGCAACAGCCCATCTCCCAATCAGGAACAGCTGGAACAAGCGACAATCCCCAAACTTCAGGCCCCTTCTCAGAGGAGGAGGCAGGAAGCAGCATGAGGGAGGTTGAAATCCCGGCCCCAAACAACGGGTCACTTACAGCTGGGGAAACTGAGGCTGGGGAGGCTGAGCATCTTGTCCAGGCCCACGGCATGGAAGCGATGAGGTCTGACTCCAAAGCCTTGCCACTCCCCTTGTGGTGCAGGGCTGGCATACAAGGGTGACACAAGGTAGAAAAAGGAAAGCAGAAAAAGAGGCCAGAAAACATATGATTGTGTTCTAGCATTTCATAGGTGTTTTCATCGAACCCATGGGGTTTCTGAGAAATTAGCCACAGCACTGAAGTGACAAAGACCGTTTTCCACCCAGAAAAGAAAAATAAAGGTGATTATTTCCACCTCCCACCTGTCTTTTTGTTTGAAAGAGCGAAAGGATTTTGAAAGTCGTTACATATATTTCTATCCCGTGAGTGGGAAGCAGAGATGTCAATGAATCACCAGCTTTCTGCAACTCTGCAAGCCACCCAGACCTAGGTGCCAGAGACACTGTGGGGTTGTCCATGGCTGGGACCAGGGCCCGGAAGGGACAGTCACTGAGAGGAGGATGGGAGAAGGGGAGAAAGGAGCGAGGGACGCATCCCCAGCCCCTAGCCTCCTCATGCTTATCACAGAGCGTGCTCACTCAGTGTGTGTGTGTGTGTGTGTGTGTGTGTGCATGCGTGTATGTGTGAGTTTGTGCATGTGTGTGCACGAATGCACATACAAACAGTCACTTATTTGTTTATTGATTCTCTCCCTGGCTTCCTCGTGGCACAAATACTTCCTGGGACCTGGTGTCAGGCCTCAGGATCATCCGAGAACCCAACACCTCCAGACACAACCCCTGAGCTTTCATGAGTCAAGTTTAGTTAGGAGTACAAGCCTGGGCTGTTTCCAGATCTTGGCGATGGTAAAGTATGCTGCTGTAAATACAGCATACATTCTGTCTGATTGGATATATTCTTTCTTAGGATATATTCCTAGAAGTCGGACCACTGGTTCCAACGGCAGCTCCATTTTTTTTTTTGAAATTTTCTTCTGTTCTTCACAGTGGCTGCACCAGTCTGCACCCCAACCAGCAGTGCACGAGGGTTCCCTTTTCTCCACATCCTCACCAGCACTTGTCAGTTTTTGCTTTGTAGATGGGGGAGAGTGAAGATGCAAAGACCTTGTATGCACATATGTAGAACCCAAGGATGCAGATAGTGGGGTTGGGGGTGCCCTGGACTGAGGTAGGGGTGACTGGAGGGGGTCGATGAGGGGAAAAAGGGAACATATGTAATACTTTCAACAATGAAGATTTTAAAAATTAAAAAGAAAAAGAAAAGGAAAGGAAAGAAGCCTGGGGCCTTCCTGTGAGGCCCTCACCTGCTAGAGATAGACCCAGCATGGAGCTGGGGACAAGGGTCAGGCCGAGGCTGGGGAAGAGGCCAAGGCTCTTCATTCCCTGGGGACTCCCCCAAGGATGATGGCCACCCTGGGTGGGGTGCACCCTCATTCTTAAGCGCAGGGCTGCTGCGAGCAGGCGGGATGCCCAGTGGGCCTGTGGGAGCAGCAGTGTTTGTGGGATTGGGTGCAGGAGAGGAGGCTGGCCGAGCCCTGTACCTGGAAACATTCATTGTAGAGACTCTGAAACCAGGCTGAGTCACTTCCTCTGGCAGGAAAGCCCCCACCCCAGCCCCTCTGTGGGGTTCAGCCAGATTGCGGGAAACACAAGAGGCCCCAGGCCCTGTAATTGTGCTGCCAGGGTTTCTGTCTGACCAGGTGCGCCCGAACGGGTCCTAAGAATCAGGCTCTAACTCTTGGGACTTTCTGGGGCCTGAAACCCACTTACCCAGAGGTGAGGCCATAGCTGGGGACAGAGAGTCCAGGCACCTTGTTGTGGGCAGAGGACAATGGGCAGCTCAGGCCCCAGTGCCCGCTCAGATGGGAGGCTCTGGGTGGATTGCATAAGCTTCTTAGGCCGCCTTTTCACCCAGGAATAGAGGTTTCCTACCCACTCCATCCCTGTGTGGGGAGAAATGAGCCCATTCCAAACCCTGTCCTTCCTTTGTCATCTGTGTTACAAACTTGAGGAATTGGCTGAGGAAGAATGCATTGATATCATCACCCCTAAGACATGTGTGTGAGTATAAATAATAAGCAAATGTATACATGCAATATTGTAGAAGCCAATATATTTTATTTTATGTAAAATGGGTCTTGAAGTCTTGTTTTAACTCCGGTAGCTTTCCGACGGCCCAGAACCAAATCTGTCAACAGCCTTGAAGGCCAGGGGGAAGGAGCATTTTAGGAAAGATAAGAATCGCAGTATCAGTTCGTACCAGCTTGTTCGTGAAACTTCAAAGCAGAAACCAAAGCGGGAGTCCGCAGATGGCTCCCCAGAAAAAGCCCCGTTTTCTGCAAATCTTCCTTCTGTCTTTAATGACTGCTTAACCCCTTTGTCCTTGAACTTGGGCATCATCTTTAAGGAATGCTTAACCTCTTTGCCCTTGAACTTGGGCATCGCATTATCAAGAGTCAGTTTCCACTTTTGTGCGTGCGTGTTTTTCCCCTGCTTTTAATCCTGAAAATCTGTGGCCATGTCATCCGCTCCTTCTTAATTATACCATATTCTTTACATCTGTCCTGCTAAATAACTCTAATTGAAATAGCACCGGCGTGAATTTCCGTAATGTCCCCCCCAAGACATCCCGAAAGTGACTCCGGAGAAAACAGACTGAAGTCACAGCTGGAAGCGCGTCAAGGATCATTTCCATTTTTACATGATTAATTTGAATTTAATATCTTAAATCAAAACCTGATTAATTTAAATAAAATTTTGATGGTGCCCTGCTTCTAATATACATTGCAGTAATTAGATTCGGCTTAATGTGATTTTTTTTTACATAATTAAAAAAAAGGGGGAAGTGAAGTGTGACAGGGCAATGTTGATACAAATCTGTCGAAATGTATAGAAGGGGACCCTGGTTGGGGACGTTCTCAGGTGGAGAGAGGATGGGTATGGGCAGGGCCAGCAGTGAGCCTAGGACAGATAAGAAGGTGTCAACCTCATCTCTGATCAACGGTGACAGAGCTTTCTAAAATTCAGAGTGATGCATGGATTTTATTTTTCAATACATGAACAGTTCAGTGGGCCAAGGCACCAAAAAAAAATAATAATAATAATAATAATGGGACGTGTGCCATCTTGAATGCAAATGTTCATCTCTCTGTTTTAGACAGTGAGGGAGCACCCTTTATGTCCCCAGACCGGGCAGGCTTCGCACAGCAGGGCACGTGCAGCCCGGCCAGGGTCCAGCCCCCCATCGTTCAATCCATGGCCTGGAGAGCCTGCTCTGAGGAGCCTGCTCTGTATGACCTGCCCCTTTGAGGCTGGAGGTTGTGACAAGGTTTCCTTAAATGCAGACTTCTGTCCCCCCCCCCCCCCCCCGCCATTGCAGCGGGCTCATATATGATGGGGGCCCTGATAAATGAGGGAACTTCGGTGTCTAGTCAACGTGGGAATGGTCCCACTCCAGACAGTTCCAGCTCAGAAGCGAGAGGAAGCAGCAGGACAAAGAGAGTTCCCGCATGGAGGTTTCCAAAGTGGTTTTTCTAAGGTGAACCTCTCCCTGATCAGCCAAACAGCCCCGGGCCGGTCATGTCGCATGGGAGTGTCATCCCCGATGGCAAATGATCGGAAAGGAAGAGGGGAGGCTTCCAGAAAGCCCACAGGACCCCGGCCTTGAGGAGATGGGCCGTTAGGCCTCCTCAGCCAGAGGACGGAGACAGCTAAGACCCCACCAGGGTTCCGGGGCTGGGGTGCTGTCATTTGTCGTGAGGGTCCCCAGGAGCAGGCCATACTTCTCAGAGAGCTAGGTCCTTCCTCCCTGGAACAGCGAGGCCGGAGCCAGTGACGGAAGGAGACTGGCAGATGGTAGGCGCTTCGCTCAGCCTGCGACCTGGTCCGTGTGAATGGAGAAGCCCTGGGACCCGCCGGAGGAGAAGGAACGGGCAAGCCCTCGGCAGCATTAGAATACAGGCTGCTGTGACAATAACGTTTCCAGAGCTCCTCACGCTGAAATTTGAAATCCCCTTCACCTTGACCAATGCTGTTTCCTAGGCGGCTTCCCTGTGCACCGTTCTGCAGGTCGGGGAGTAGGAAAACCCCTGCTTGCCATGAGTTACAGACAACATCGTGCCCTGTATTTCGGGAATGCCTCCTACTCAAAAGACTGATGACCTCCCCTCCCCGACCTCCCGGCCTCCTTCCTGTTTCCCCCATTGTTCCCTCCTTCCCACAAGACTGTGCCCTAAAGGGTCCACTGTGACCTGTGGTCCTGGCTCCCCACTCTATAGGGTCCTGGAGAGAGAACCCCTCCGGAGAGGGCACGTGTCTGTGGGCCTGGGACAGGGAAGAGGGAAGGACATGGTATACAGACTCATGGAAACACCTCTTCCTGATTTCAAGTGGCCCAGGGCCACACTTAGCTTAATGCCATTGTTCATCGAGAGCAGTGGTTCTCAACCTTTCTAATGCCTCGACCCTTTAATACAGTTCCTCATGCTGTGGTGACCCCCAACTATATAAATATTTTCTACTTCCTAACAGTAATTTTGCTACTGTTATGAATCCTTATGTAAATATCTGTGTTTTCCGATGGTCTTAGGTGACCCTGCTAGCGGTTCTCATCCTGTGGGTTGTGAGCTACAGGTTGAGAACGGCTGCTGTAGAGCCAAAAATAATTTTACGGTTGGGGGCCATCACAACATGAGGAACTGTATTAAAGGGTTTTGGCATTAAAAGGGTTGACAACCACTGATCTAGAGGTTCCTCCATGGGTGTGATTTGAGACTTTCACTGTGAGTTTGAGCAAAGATCAGGGTATTTGAGGATTATGTTTTTACTAGTGGCCCCGTGCATGAAATTCATGAACAGAGGGAGAGGGGGCAGTCTTTCAGCCCTACCTGCACCCTCTAACAATCTGGGACCACTGGCTCCTAACTGCTTACCTGCCGGCCTGCCTCATTTCTCCTAACCACTCTACCTGCCTCATCGCCCCAACTGCTCATCTGCCTGCCTGATTGCCCCCAACTGCTCAGCTGCCTGCCTGATTGCCCCTAATTGCCTGCCTCATTGTCCATTATATTACACTTTTATTATTATAGATATGTTTTTATTGATTTCAGAGAGAAAGGGAAAGGGAGAGATCAGAATATCAACGATGAGAGAGAAGCATTGATTGGCTGCCTCCTGCACGCCCCCCCCACAGGATGGTGCCTGCGTCCTGGGCATGCACTCTGACCAGGGATTGAACCCTGATCTCCTGGTTCATAGGTCAATACTCAACCCCTGAGCCACACCAGCCGGGCCGTTTGAGGATTATTTAGAACACAGCTATGCCTCACGTTGTGAAAGGGAGAGCAAACGTGTTCCCAGACTGTGTCTGTACCACTTAGTGTATGGAAAGGGAAGTCCACTTAGTCATTGAGTTTTACCCAAACTCCATAGAACATGCCTGAAAGTCCTTCTCAGACTGCCCTCGGCTGCCCTGCAGACTCTGCCATGTCCAGTTACGAGTTACCGTGGCTGCCTTTACTCTGATCAGTAATTGTGCCAACTGCTTGCATTCCTGGACACCTACATAGACAGCAACTGTGCTTCCCACCTCCATTCCTTATCCCTGATCTTTAGACACCTCTTTTTAACACACATTTTTCTAACCATTTTATAGACTTGAAAACTGAGTCCCAGTAAATCAAAGAAACTTTGCTGGATCCCAGCAGCTGGGACCGAGATCGACTGAGCCTGTCTGCCCTCCCTATGCGTGGCCCATGCCGCCTGTCCATCCAGGCAATCACCCGGCTTCTTCGGGGGCCCCGGCTGCCAGACCCCCGCAAACCTGGGGCTTGAGTCCACAAGGCTTTGTGTAGAGGAACCAACAAACCTTCCAACATTTGCGATGACAGAGGCAATAGCGCAAATACAAATTTCAGGGAAATCACTTACTTATTCTTCATCACAAAGGGTCTAACGCGACGACTTTCCAGTCTGCCATCCAGGACTGTGGATGACAATCAGCACTTTAATTTCTTTCTACATTTAGGATTTCCCTCTTCTGCATTCAACACCAGAGCCAGCTAAAATAGCCGCCCCATGTATGTTGGATGGGAGAATTTTACTGAGTACAGATTTTTTTTTTAATGTTCGATTTAAAGTCAAAGCAAAATTAACCAGGAGAGGTTATCTACAATGAATCACCATTCCGGTGGGGAGGAGGGACTGGCAATGTCTTGGGCAGCCTTGGAAGAAATGTTCTTTCAAAGAGCAGGTGGGCCACAGGCTTGGGGAGAAAGGCAAGGACCTTCTATTCAGCAGTGGGAATCTACCCCCTCCCGCTCCATCTAACGGTCCTTTTTTTTTTAAAAAAAAAAGTATCTTTATTGATTTCAGAGAGGAAGGAGAGGGAGAAAGAGATAGAAACATCAATGATGAGAGAATCATTGATCAGCTACCTCCTACACGCCCCTATTGGGGATCGAATCCACAACCCAGGCATGTGCCCTTGGCCAGAATCGAACCCGGGATGCTTCAGTCCGCAGGCCCACACTCTATCCACTGCGCCAAACCAGCCAAGGCTAAGGGTCCTTTTTGTTAGAAGGCATCAGGCGTGAGGTCCCCAGGGGCTGTGACTTAAATGGTTAATGGAGAAGAAGCCAGGGCAAGCTGTGCCTGTCTACACTGTCACTGGGACCATCTTACCTGAGTTTACGGAGTAATTTCCCACTGTATGAATGTTACTAGATAAAACCCTTAGAACCCAGGCCTGAGCAAAGGGACCTTGTTCTTCTAGAGCCTTCCACACCTGCCCCTCTGCCTCTCTCCCTCCCCTGCCCTCCCCTCCTCCTCTTTCCGGCCTCTGATAGGAAGTTGTTTCACTACCCAAAGCCTCCACTTAGACAAACAGACTTAGTCACCGAGTCGTGGGGTGCAGTGGAGACCTCCCCCTAAGCCCTGTTGGATAGAGGAGAACACAGAAGGTCATAGAGGGCCTGTGATTCATCAGGGTCTTACGATGGGAGAGCCCCACATTCTAGGGACCGGAATTCAGGCTTTGCCCAGCTGAGCCCGGGGTCCTCTGAATAGCTTGAAGGAACCAGAAGGACCACCTCCCTCTGGAATCCCACATGAAGTGGTGACATGAGATTAAATGTGTGGCGATTGAGACCATCTGTCCCTCGAGGTCGGATGGCCACGTTAACATGACTTCCTTATTCCAGGAGGTCCATTTCCGGGAAGAAAACAGTTCAAATCACTCTCTTACCGATTCCAGGGGCTTCCTGGGAAACAGCTCTTCTCCTTGTGAATCGAGAGGCAAGGCCAAGCAACGTGCACTCCCCACGACTCCTCATCATCCTCACCAGGCTGTGAGCGCCTATCCCAAACCATGATCCTGGACCCTTTTCACCAGTTCTAATCAGGCACCGCATTGCAAGACCTGCCCTAAGCCAGACTCCCAAACCTATAAGTGTCCTGATATAATCCCTGTCACATCCCCATCTTCCGAGAGAGAGACAAGGTCGGGGCATGCGCTCAGCAGACCATGTTTGGAGAACCAGTATCAGGCATGTGTCCCGGGAAGGTGTGTGCCTGCAGGTGAGCTGATGAAGGGTCTGGATCAGTGGTCGGCAAACTCATTAGTCAACAGAGTCAAATATCAAGAGGACAACAATTGAAATTTTGTTTGAGAGCCAAATTTTTTAAACTTAAACTTCTTCTAATGCCACTTCTTCAAAATAGACTTGTCCAGGCTGTGGTATCTGGTAGAAGAGCCACATTCAAGGGGAACAAAGTCTCAGTTTGTGGCTTGCAAGTCTCAGTTTGCCGACCACAGGTCGGGATGATGAGCTGGGGGAGCCACGTTCTGAAAGGACAATGACAACAAAAAACACCTCTGTGAAGAGGGTAGAGAGGGAGCTCACGCCTGTAGGAGTCTCCACCCAGAGCAGGCACGGAGCCTCTGATGGGAACAGGGGTCTCTGTCCTCCTGGGCACAGCTCTGTGGGTGATGGGGGTTGGTCAACACCGTATGTCCCATGCCACCACGCAGAGATGCAGAGAGACGCCTCTCTGTGGGCTGGAAAGACTCCGTGACTATGCAACTTGACCTTGACGGGAGCATCCAGGCTGAGAGGCTGGAACAGGCCCTCCAGGGAGGTGGGCATGAGCATGGCACAGGGGCTCGCGTCGGCCCGCTTTTCAGGCTGAGCACCGAGTTCCAACCCCGTGACCTTGGGCACGTGGTTTGACTTCATGCTCTGAAGCGGGAAGAATTATAACAGGCACCACCACAGCAGGTACAGGGCCGCACACATGCGGAGCCCCCAAGAAAGGCTGGATGGTGTGAACCTCTGTCTTCTCTTCACCCCACTGGATCTTACGAGCAAAACTCCACTGTGTAAAACATGATGTTCCAAGTTCTACATGATCTCTATGACCTCCTGATGTAAAAGCAAAATCCATGGCCACTGTCTCTATAGACACTCAGGTGTGGGTTTAGGAGAGACCAGCAGGGTTTGCTGGGTAGCCTTGGCCCTGTCTCTCCCCCTCTCTGACCTTCTCCTGGACCACAGGTGAGTGGGGAGGCGTCGACTCACAGTGGAGCGGACAGACTCGCCACCACGCCTCCATCCTCACTTCCGCAGCCTCCACTCAGCTCATCTCCCAGCAACCTCAGCGTTGCAAACCCAGCTCTGGCCCGAGACGCGGGGCACATCTCGGGCTTTGCTTCTCTATTGTAATAGATGTAAATTAATGTTTTGCCTTTGTTCGCCATGGTAATCATAGAGGCACGTCTATGTTCCTAACAGCTATCTTATTTTCAATTTGCAAAGTGTACTGTGCTTAATCCCACGAGGCGGCCTGTGGCTCCCGACATGAATGGAGGAAGATAATCAATCCAGGGCAGGAGGCGCTGTCTGCGACCCGGCGCTAGCGCAGCAGCCTGGACAGAGCGGTCCTCCAAGGAACCCACACCCCCCACCCCCAACCCCACGGGTTTATTCATTTTTCTCATCGCCACTGCCTTTGTGCAAAGCAACTGATTTCTTCACGAAAATGGAAATCATGTCCATACTAGAAGCTGGAGTTATTCTGGGGGGTTGTTATTTGAGAATTCCCACCCCCGCCCCTGACCAATATTTCTCTTGATGATATTCGTGGCAGGTGACAATTTATTTTACTTCTCTGCCTTTTTTTTTTTTTCTCTAACTGAAAGAACGCTCCAGGCCTGGGTTGGTTATCCGTCATACTTAATGCCGATGGCAGATTAAGTGACCATCTATTAGAAAGGGCCCTAGAAGGTCTGGGGTCAGAAAGACAAATGTGCTGCCGGCTCTGGTCATGAGCTGTTCCTGCAGGAGCTCTCTCTCCCGCCCCCCGCCCCCCCGCCCCCCGCAGCAGGAAATCAGTTATGGAAACAAGCAAGCCATCAGGCAGGCCGGGACTCAGGCAGGCAGGGACCCCGGCAAGCTCCCAGCACACACCCCTGGGATTTCAGCCAGCGATCATCACAGTCAGACCAGGATCTGCCTTTATTTACCTGCTCAACCTGATGCACAGGAGTGTGTGTGCCTGGCACTGGGCCGTGCTGCGGGGTGTTCAGGGGAGCAGGCACTGTGCACACTCCCAGACGTAGGGAAGACAGTGGACCAAGGTACAACAGAGGCCCTGCCGATGCCATTTGCTGTGGGCAGAGGAGGCAGAGCAGATTCCTTCTCTCGGAGAGAATCTGGGGGGCCTGCCTGGAGGAGGTGCCCCTGGAGCTGGTTTTGAGTAGGCAACTTACATTTTATTTTATTTTTTAAATACATTTTATTGATTTTTTACAGAGAAGAAGGGAGAGAGATAGTCAGAAACATCGATGAGAGAGAAGCATCAGTCAGCTGCCTCCTGCACACCCCCTACTGGGGATGTGCCCACAACCAAGGTACATGCCCTTGACAGGAATCGAACCTGGGACCCTTCATCCCCCAGGATGATGCTATATCCACTGAGCCAAACTGGCTAGGGCAGGTAACTTACATTTTAATGTGACCAGGTAACTTTTCTTTTGTTACAGGTCTTCCTGGCAAATGAAAGTGGAAAATGGCAACAGCTCACATACAGGGCACCTGGCACCTGGCACCATATGTCATCCCGTTTACTATGTGTCACCTCGTCTAACCCAGGGACCTAGGAAGTGGTTGTTATGAGGACACCCAGGCAGAGGGTCAAAAGCATATCCCAGGATTCCCTGGGAGAGGGGCCAGGTCAGGGTTTGAACCCTGGGCTTTCTGCTCCGCTGGGCAAGCGGGGAGGTGCTCCTGCGGGTCACCCTGGACCCTGCCGGCTGCCGGAGGGAGAACGCACAGCATCGCGGGACATCCTCCGCTACAAATCCACGCTGTCCTTCTCAGCCGTTCACCGTCCACCTCCCGTGGCCTTGACAAAGCCACTGAGCCGAGCACAAGGGTGGCTTTTGCTTTAATTCAAATCAGGTTAGTAGAATAATCTGAATGCATTTAAGGGCATTTTTCTCCCTTTAGCACAGGAGCGAGCGAGGGGACTTCCCCTCTAATGAGTGAAATGTCATTTCATCTCTAATTCTTAGAGTCCACGGAACCAAGTGTTGCTGGAACAACGTGTGTGCCTCTGTGTGTGGGTGTGTCTGTGTGTGGGTGTGTCTGTGTGTGTGCACCTGTGTTTATGCGCACACCCAGACTATTCCAGCAGCGCAAGTTTCCACAGCCTTTAAGAATTAAAGATCATGTATGTATCTACAGAGAGAAACAGCCTTCAGACCAGCTTCGCAGGCATGTGCAGGTATGGAGTCTGCAACCCTGTCCCTGGCGTTTGACACACTGTCATGTGCCGAGCGGTCTCCTCTGGGCCTTTCTGAATTCTGATGCAATGTGCCGCACAGGGCACTTTCTCACCAAAGGGACAGAAGCACGTTTAAGAAAACTACTTACATAAAGAACTATTTGACATTGAAACTGGGACTCAGAACAGTTGGACATTGAAACTGAGACTCAAACATTTTTTGTTCTTATACATTTATTTCCAGTATGCAGAGGCAAGATATTTTTGAAGAAAAGAAACAGGGGAGAGTGATTGATACAGAGGCAGGGAGGCATTGAACAGGCTGTCAAGCTACAGGGGAAAGGCTGGGGTGGAGGGGAGGCAGACGCTGGGGGGACTTGTATGCATGCATATGAGCATAACCAATGGATGAAAGACACTGGGGCGGGGTGGAGGGAAGGTGGAGACATGTTCTGGGGGGTAGGGAAGCTAGGGGGGAGGATAATGAGGGAAAAAAAGGAAAACATATGTGCTACTACTAAATATAAGTTATACTGCAAAAGATAACAAAACTTAATTTAAAAAATAAATAAATAAAAATAAAAATTCCGAAAATAAATAAATAAATAAGAAAACTACTTACTGGAGGAAGCGAGAAGGCAGTTCGAGAATGTTCTACAGTGTGTCTCCCCTGCATCCAGGTCCGGGAAGGCAGGTAGCCCAGCCAGACACACGTCCTCAACATCAACATGAGGAGGTTCCGTGGGCGCACCCTCTCAACTACTGACTTCTACTGGTCAGAAGTATCGCTCAGAGCTGCCTTCCCTTACACATGAAGATTATTTATTATTTCAGGGAAAAGCAATGTGTAGACCTAAAGAGAAGCTGCAAAGACTCCCCACAGGGAAGCCAGGACAGAGAATGCACAGCCAGCCTCCAGGGGGTGGGCCCTGTCCTGGTGGGACAACCAGGGCCTGCACACATGGGTCTTATGGTGAATGAGGTGGTGACTCTGGGAGACGCCATGGAGGCTTCCTCGGGACAGCCAGGACCAGCCAGCCGTGTCCCCAGAGTGCAGCTCTGACACTAGGCGCTCCTTGTGCAAACCAAGTCGCCCCCTCATGCTCCACGGTGCTCCAGGAGGAGGGTCGGCCGCTGAGCCAGATGGAGCTCTCTGCACAGGAGCTGTGTGGGGGACGTGGTGTGGAAGGGTGGGACAGTTCAATGAGGTCATTTCCAGCCATCTGTCCTTGGCCATGGGCTGACCCACCGGATCTGTCCACAGGTGCTCAGCAAATGCTCACATGCCTCCTTGCAGCCTCTCTGTGGCCTGGAAGCACGGCTCCCAGAGCATGTTCACGCTTACCACTCGACCACAGGCCCGCCCTGGTGGTAAGCACTGTGGCCTGTGGCCAACGGCGGGCTCCCTCCTGCCTCTGGGAAGGATGCGCATGGATGCTGGGAGATTTCTCCCAGGATCATTTCCTGCAAACCTGCAATACATAGCGCACTCACAAGCCTGCCTTCCCACACCCCTCCCATGGGATGTCAAGGAAGGTTGGAGCCACGTGTGGTTACAAAACCAGACCAGTTTCCTGTCGCCCTTTCTTCCCTCGCCTACCTGATGGATGCCCACACAACTTTGATGGAAACAACAAAGACCTAATGCTGTCCCTGGGGAGATCCCCCCTGACCAAGTCCCAAATCCCTGTACACGGTAGCTGAGGGGCCCCACGCAGGCTCCAGAACCCAGGCCCAGGGATCACGATGATGGGAACGCTGCCCTCGACCAGGGCATATGGAAGAATCTAGTGAGTTGCTCAGTCACAGTGCTCTGGGGAGAGCTCTGAGCCCAGGGAAATCATGCACTAAGTATCACTATCAGGATTGTTTGCAAGGAATCAAAGAGCCATTTCTTGTCACTCTGTGTTAGAATACACCCTGCCTTTATCACCGTCCTTAACCAAAAAGGTGTTCTCTTCCTTCGTGCTCTCTTTCTGAATCTTTTTAAAAAAGGATTCAGCCTTGAGGTGGAATCCTAAGAAACCAAAGCAGTTGTTCTTAACAGCAACATAAACACTGAAGATGGTGAGCTCAGACCCCTTCTCTTCCACAGGACACGGCCTGAAATCCGGCCCCTGATTTGCTTTTATTTTCCCCTGTGAATGCTCAGTAAACAAGGGGTGAATAAAAAAGTCATGGCATCCTCAGCCTCATGCTTTGGTTGCCTCAGAAATTGGAAAAAAAAAAAAAAAAAAAACAACAACACCAACTTACTGCATATTTTAAAGGCTCTTCTTAGTCTGAAAAGTATCCTGCCTGCAACATATTCACATTCCTCCACCATGCTGTTGGGGAGTCCGACCCACTGGCCTAGAAGTTCTTTGTCACAGCTGCTGCCGCGTGAGAGAGCAGAGGTTATCTTCCGCAGCAGTGCGCCCGGCACCTGGCAGCGGGAGCTCGGCTGTTGGTAAAAATAACCTCCCCGGCTGGGAGGCAGACCCGGTGGTTGAAAAGGTAAAACGATTAAAAGAGCAAGGCCCAGGCTCCAGACTCATTTTCATTTGTAAGAGCGTCTCTCAAGGGCCACGCCACCGCGGGCCCTTCCTTGCAGAGTTCACAGATCTTGAGCGAACATGGCCGTGGCCTTTTCCAGAAGACAGAATGTCAGGGATCAACCTTCCTTCTGACATCATCTCCTCTGGGCTTCAGATCCTTGGTTTTCCACTGTCATAGAACGGAGCTTCCTTCCTGTGTTGACCATTTATAGTCACCCTTCACCTTGGAGCATAGCCACAGTGGACCGTGTCCTCGTTCCTATTGTACTGCTGAGCATTTGTTGACAGAAGGACGGAGAGCAGGGATGCAGGAAAAGAAGGGAGGGAGGGCCCTGAACCTCGTGTTCGGACAGAGCTGCTGAGCAAGTTCCCTCATGACGAGTTAGACAACTTTGCCCTGTGAGACTAGAACAAGAAACACAGGTTAGAGTGTTTGAAGACACGGGTTTGAGTTGAAATTCTGAAAACTCTCAACCAACTCTAAATAGAGGGCCACAGCAGAAACCCTTGTGCTAAGCGCTAGAGAAGCAACCTGAGGTACTACCCGTGGCAAGGAGGACCCAGGTGTTCAAGAGGCAGCTTCCATGACAAGCCCCTCTGGTCCCTAGCATCAAGGAGCTGCTGGGTGTGAGGGTACTGATTTAGGAACCAGAGCTAGAAATGTTGGCTTATGACCTTGAGCAAGACTCTTAGACTCTAAAACCATTGATGAATGTATGAGAACACTTGCCAAACTGCTAAGTCTTACATCATTAAGAAGAAATTGTTATGTAGAGTATATGATTGCCTTTACTAACATCATATATTACAGGTTTCTATACCTACATGTTCTCCTGATTCAGAGATCCTCTCTTAAAATGCAAGAGAAAAGTGCCCCCAGACTTGCTTGAATGTCCCAGATGGTTGCTGCCTTCAGGGCAGTCTTTCTGAGCCATGGGCAGAGGCCAAGTCCTTTCCTGTGTTGAACTTGTAATGGCCTCCTCCTCATTCTACTGCTGCTGTCCATGACAGTGGCTCCTTGAGACCTCTGCCTCTTCAACAGGAGGTTGGAGAGTGGGGGCACCCTGACACAATGGTCCCACATCACCCTTCCCACTGATCTAGACTCGGGAGATGGACCTCACAAACTGAAGGCTAATGCCATGGTTACGTGTTAGGCTCTGGGTGAGAAGAAGTCTAGAGAAGACACCCTTTCTGACTTGAATTGTATGGGTCCTGCAGATTATGAGCCTGCAATATCTGGGAGCCTGGATACTGCTTAAACTAGACGTTCACATCTGGAGTGCAGTTCAAAGCAACGCTGCCCGGCCCATGAAGTGGGGGTGGAGGGGCAGGAAATCCTTTGGTCGCCTCTTGCTTCCAACAAGTAGCACCTGTGCCGCTTGTCAGTGTAGCCTCAAGGCCTGAAAGAGAGTAGTGAGTTCCTCCTAAGAGCAAAACAATCAGGTAAAGGGAGGCATGCCCAATGCCATAGGACACTGGCATTGAGGAGTCTCAGCTCCTTAAGAGCACTGGTGCCCTTCCCTTCCTTCCCCGATTAACCTGGGGGTCTGCTGAACTCCTTGCCATTCAGACAGCAGGCCGTGCCCTGGGACAGCACTTTACCAGTTTGCAAAGCAGTTCCCTACAAAGGACACCGGCACCCTACAGCCCTAGAGCTGCCTGGGGTGTGGGGTATAGGCACTCTCGCTGCCTTTTTCTCCTTTTTCTAAAAGAGGAAAGTGAGTCGCAGGAGAGTTAGGGATTTTCCCAGGCTATACTGTGGTAATCACTACCTAGACCTTCATCATCCTTCTTTTGTTCTGGAAAAATGACTGTTCCACTAGCTAGCCTCACTCCTGCCCCCTGCTGGGAGAAGACTCTCGCTGCCTCCTGCCATAGCTCTGGGGTGCACTCTCTGAATCTCCATCACCCTCCTGGCCCCCACCGTGCACCTCCAATTTTGTTTTGGCCACACTCGGGAGTGTGCTCGGCCTCCTGTCTGAAGACTGAGTGGGCAGCAGTGAGTTACCAGCTAAACTCTCAGGATCCTCCTCTCACTAAGCCCCAGATCATTCTTTAGACCTGCAGGCCTGTTCCCTGTTCCTCCTCCTTGTCACCCATCTGAAGTCCTCAGTGCCTCTCAGGATGGCTACCACCCTCTGCATGCTGGGTTTCTCTCCATAGGCACAGTCTGGGCAGGTCCTGGCAGCTTACTGACCCTGGAAGGCAGGCCAGTAGGTGAACAAGGCATGGTACAGGCAACCCAGAGCAGGGGCACACTTTGTCCATAGTGTGTGGCCTCTGTCTTCCTTAGTTGATGCTCTGCCATCAGTTAGCCATCTGACCTTTCTCACTGATATCTGAGCCTGTAATTCCCCGATCAATCTCTTTCTCTTCGAGGTAGGACTGAGTTTTCACATTGGGCACAACTCCAGAGACCCTCTGGCCTTGGGAGGAAAGGGCGTGGGAAAGGGAGGTGTGAGAGGCCTTGTTAGGGACCCTCAGTGTCAGAGGTTTGGTCTCAAGGATCTTTGCCAATGGATGTTCTCACAGGAAGGCCCCTCTAGGCCACACTCTGGCAACCTGAGTCTGTTGAACCATTTCCTGTGACCTTTTACCCTAGGTACTTCCTGGTCTGAGAATCTCACCCCATATTTACTGAGAGGCAATGGTGTGGGGATGGGGAGAGAATGAGGCCTGGATCCTTCCGTAGAGGGATATGAACCAGCATCCACTGGGCAGCTTCAGCCTATTTTGGTCAATAGCCATGGGGATGCTGTCTCCTGCCCCTGGGTGATAGGCACCTGGTATCTAGAAGACCCAGGCTTTGGAAAATGTAGGAAGCAACTTTTGGGCACCAAAATAAAAGCTCAGAGTATACTCTTTTTAAGGGCGTGATAACACAAAGAGAGTCCCGCATAAAAGGAAGAAGATGCAATGAAAACAGGCGGCGAAAGACAACATCCGCTCTCATTTCGGTTTCCTGGTGGCGGAATGTGGTCTGGCAGATGTGCTCTTTGTTTCTCTAGAAGAAACAAGAAGATGTAGATGCACAGAGCCGTATCCACAACCCAGGGTGGAGACGGTGCCCCCACCTGCGCTCTGATTCCAGGCGGCCTGGGGTTATCTTCTGTAGGAGGCCATCTCTGCTGAGTTCCAAAGACATGTCTTGGACCAACGCGCTCACTGGGACTCCGGGATTCCCCGGGGCTTCCTCCATGGTCTCCTGGGGTGTCTGTGAACACCCTTGCATTTTTTGAGACATGTGTGTGTGTTTCCTAGAATGGCTTCTCTGTATTTCAAGAGAATGGCAAAGGATCTGACATCCATTGTTTTCTTGTCTTTCCTCCCCACTTTCTGTACAGGATACTGCATAAAGTTCCATGTGGCTCTACAGAGTTTTTTGATAATGCCATCGCATATTTGCACTGTACTGGAAGTTTTTCAAAGCTCTTCCACACGGACTAGCTGATTTGTCTAAAAGGCAGGCATAGTTACCAGCAGGCCAGTTTCAAGCCCAGGAAACCAAACGGACAGCCAGGACCCGGCTGGACACACACATTGCAGGGCAGAGGTAGGGCAAAGAGTCTTTGTCACCTCTGATGTTTCCTAGTCTGGTGACCTTCCCACCCACTGTTTTTGTCCTCTCTTAGAGGGTTTGGGCAAAAGATTCCTGCTGGTCTTTGATATCATTGAGGATTGGGGGCATATGAGTCTGAGATACATATGAAATGAAAAGAGAAGCAGATAAGACTAGAAGTCACCATGCTTCTCATTCTAGTTAATTATCTACATGCTTGACTTCCCCACAAGGTTATTATGAAGCAAACATATTTTATTTATCTCTGCATTTCCAGCGCCAAAACAGGGCCTTCTGGTACGTGGTAGATGCTCGCATATTTGAGGTGTGCCTCAGTGCTTGCAAGTAGGAATAAAGAACGAGGTGTACAAGGAATAAATTACCCAGTGTCCAGAGATCCACCATAGACAGTCCTAACTTGCATTCTCAGATGTTGCTTCGCTAGAGTCCTGGAGATGATCACACAGGATTACAGGCTGGTGGCAAAGTTTTCTAGAAGGCTTTTGGTCAATTCATAGTGAAGCTCTGTGATAGAGAAGTTTCTAGTGTGTCTATCCTTAAAACAGAGGTCTCCATGCCATGCCATCTAGATGCCATTACTAAACTGTCTCTTTAAGTTATTGAGGCTAGTCGATCGTGTTCTTCATCCAATAAGCTATTCTTACAGCAGTCACACACGCCAAGAGGCAAGAGAGAGAAGGGTCACTTTCCTCAAACAGAAACTAGAAGTCAACTACCAAATTTAGGCAACCAAAGGACGAGTGAAACGGAGCTGTGAAGGCAACACAAAGAGCTGCGGAAAGTAAGAAGTGGGGATGGCCTGCCTGGTATGGCTCGGTCGTTGAACATTAACTCATGAACCAGAAGCTCACGATTGGATTCTTAGTCAGGGCATATCCCTGGGTTTCAGGTTCCATCCCTAGTGAGGGGCTTGCAGGAGGCAGCTGATCAAAGATTCTTTCTCATCATTGATGTTTCTATTTCTTTCCCCTTCTCCTTTCCTCTTTCTGAAATCACTAAAAAACACATTAAAAAAAAGAATTGGGGGTGGAGGAAGCCTCCATAAGTGTGGTCAGTCCAGATTCCAAATGACACAGTGGCCCAAGAGGTTGTCAAAGAGTGTGGTCTGACCCCAAATACCTGGGTCCAGCAGAAATCCCAGTTGGGCTGGACTTTTTTACATGACCATAAGGGTCAGTAATTGTGAAAGGCAATATGCATTTTTATGATTAGTTTTGATATTACATGGCAAGGAATTAATTTCTACAAATGGAAACCCCCCCGCCCCCCCCCGCATTGAGAATCTTGGACATTTTAAAAGGATTCTTCTACAATTGATCACCGTAGATGGTCCTCACCCCAGCACCAATTACTCATCAAGATGAGGTCACCTGCTTTGGGGCAAGAAACCTTGGGAGGGGGACTTCTGTTTCACCTCTTCAGGGTGGAAAGTCACCTAAAAGACACTGTGAAGCAAAAGTGGATTTTGTTGAAAAGATTTTGTGGTAAATCAAAAAAAGGGCGGGGGAAACTTTCAGGGTTATAGATCTTTCTCCCCCCCCCCCATCATTTCAGAAGTTTGGGCATCTGAAGGTAGCAACCCCCAAGAACCTCTTTTTCTACCATCACAAGTGAGATCTGCTATGTCCGGGTAGAACAGCTTCGAGAGGGCGGTGTTTCTGTAAAGCCATACGGAGCTTCACAAGACATAAGCTCCGTATGTTGTCACTATGTGAAGCCACCGAGATCCGGGAGTGCTTGTTACCGCAGCCTGGCCTAGACTTCTCTGACTAACACACTGGGATTCAAGAGTTCTTCTTGGCCCATGATGGAGAATGTGATCAATCTTCTTTCACAATAGAATTTCAAAGTTATTTTGGTCTAACCTCTTTCTACAGCATAGAGAGGGTATGGAATACAATCATGGGGAGGGGCTCTACTGGTCAAAACCATCCAGCTCTTTAGGAGAAAGACTGCCACAATCCGTGGGCAGGCTCCTGCTCCATGCTGCAATTAGCCTGAGTGCTTTTTTTTTTTTTCAATTTGGTACCAAATAGCACCCGTCACATGCTCTATCACATTCAATATTCGAAATTACACAAATGGTTTCAACAGCAGCTCCTCTGTCCCAATTAAAATTAAACTATTTGTACCGCATGCATATTTAAACAATCATCCCCTCTGACGAGACGTTTTCATGTGCTCAGACGTCGGAGCAAAGCCGTGCATTGTCTGAACAAAACAGACACAGGAGAAGGAGGGGTGGGTGTTGGGGGGCTGGGGACCGAGCCTCCATTCGGCAGGCAGTTAATTTAAAGTTTAAAAAAATGGCTTTTCCACAGCCGATACATGGCAGATTTAATAACCTGACAATGTTTCTCTCTCTGCCTCCACAGTCCGCTCCACTTGGGCTGGACCTGTTGCGGGATGATGTGACTGCCGCGGCGGGCACCCTCTGGCACTATTTAAAACAGCAAATCCCTAATCCCTGCTTAATTTTATGAACTGTCAAAACGATTCTAAATATCTCCTCTGTTTGCATTTTCACCTCGGGACAGGAGTCCGGAGGTACAGATAGGGTGTACAACGGTGGACTTCAGGCAATTTTCATCTCTTCCTGCCTGTAGCGGGAGAGGCTGAATTTGAGATAATCACCAGATTATCTCCAAAGATTTGCCCTGTTGTACCTGCAAAACGGTTCTGCAGGAAAATGCAAAAGATATGGGAGAAGGTAATTGATGAGAGGCAGGAGATGATTACTCATCCTAATCCCTGCTGGGAACACACACACACACACACACACACACACACACACACACACACATGCACGCACGCACGCACGCGCGCCCCTCGCACCAAGATAAATGCAGGTAATTTCTGTGACTGCTGTCTGGAAGCTTCAGTAGCAGAAACTTGCTCGAGAGCCCATGACAACTCTGTGCCCTTGCAGGCACCTTACCAGGGGGAACCAGGGCCCACGGGTGGCTCTCAGAACAGGTCCAGAAAAGGAGGCGGGACCCTAGGCCAGCTGAAGGTTAGAGTGGCCCCGTGAAATGGGCAGAATCCGAGATGTAGGTATGTCCCGCTGAGTCCCTGACACCTGGCACCTGGGCCCCGACAGAGGCTTCAGACATGTGTGTGTCCCTCTCCCTTTCCGGTTCCTGCTGGGGATCAGCCACCTGGGGGTGTGGGAAGAAGGCTTTCTTGCAGGTGACTGTGACTTTGGCCTAATGGCCCCTGTCCCTCTCCAGGCTTCTGTCTCTGAATTGGGAGTGGAAGGCATTCCGCTAGCAGGGATGACACATATACCATCAGCACACAGAGCAACGTGGAGCTGAGCCCTTCTCTTTGCTGGGAACTGGGTTTGCAGCATTTCAACTATGCTTCTTCTTTAAAAAAACAACAACCAAAAAACTATATTTTTATTGATTTTAGAGAGGAATAGAGAGGGAGGGAAACATCATTGATGAGAGAGAATCATTGATCAGCTGCCTCTTACACCTCCTCTCCCCCCCCACCCCCACCCCCCACCACACACACACTGAGGATCAAGCCTGAAACCCAGGCATGTGCCCTGACTGGGAATTGAAACGTGACCTCCTGGTTCATAGGTTAACGCTCAACCAATGAGCCACAAGAGCTGGGCAACTCGATGCTTCTTTTAACCCTCATGTTCTGTGCGCTCAGTGTCAGAAATGTGAGAGGGCAGGACTGCCCTCAATATGCACTAGCCTTCTGGTCTCTAATTTTAAGGAAAGGAGAAAAGATTGGGAATAACTATGGGTGGAAAAAGGTTGTATGTCTGGGAAGACTTTATCTCCCCCCCCCCAAAAAAAAAGCCTGCGAGAGATTAAATAGTCACCCAGGCAAAAGACCACTATAAAACCACCTCTCACCTCACAGTGCCGAGTGGAAGCTCTATATAATAGAATATTCTGGAACATCAAGGGAGAGTTACTTAGAAATTTCTCTTCCCCTGGTTCACTAGCTAAAGGGACCAGAATGTAAGCTTTCTTCTACTTGAATCTTGAGGGCACTGGGGAGGGAATTTTAAAGCCAATTCTTGTTCAGGATTGATAGAGGAGGAAAAGTTAGTATAAACCAAGGACAGACATTGGATCATGTACCTTCCAAGCCTAGCGGTCTTCCTGTATTTTATTACTTTTCCTCAAAGAAAAAGCCAGTCCGTTTCCAGAGCTGATGAGCAAACTGGCCCAGCCAATCCCTCTGGGGTCATCACTGGGCAGAAGGCAGGCGGGCCCTGGACTCACGCCCAGACAGGCCTCTGAGGGAGGTGCCTCCGGAGGGCGAGTCAGAAGTCTCCACGTGGTGGCGGTGAAGTGTGCTATCTGTACAACTTAGACATCTTTACGTGGACATGTGTGAAACCGTTGTATCCTTTGATCAGAGTCTCCCAAGCAGGGATTTTGAGGTGAAGTCTTACTGAATAGAAGCTAGAATTGACCCCAAACCATCAGAAGTCAAGAGTTTTCTGAGAAAACTGGAAGAATAGATTGCCTTCCTCGTTATTTGCTAGAGTGCCCTGAAACGGATAAGTTGCTAAGCCAGTTCTCTTCTCTTGATGACCTCCCATAGAAGGAAAGAACTGTGTCACTTGCACAAGGAAAGCAATGTGGGGCAATGGCTTTGCAGGCTAGACAGCACCCTCTGATGCTTCTTCACACTTGCTTAAAGCAGCATAGCTCACAGCGTGCTGTTAGCACATTGCACATCACACCCACAGTGGAGTTTGGTATTGCTTTATTGACTAATAAAATATTTTCAATAACAATTATATTTAATGTGGGGTAATATTAATGGCATTTGACATTTTACACATATTAGAGACATAAATGAGAAGGGTGCTGCTATCAAGGAGATGCCATGTAGGTGACTGATATACACCTCCTCTCTTCTTCATAACAATGACTAAAGGTTGGTTTTATTCATCACCTAACACAGTGGTCTGCAAACTGCAACTTGCAAGCCACAGGTGGCTCTTTGGCCCCTCGAGTGTGGCTCTTCCACAGCTTGGGCAAGTCTATTTTGAAGAAGTGGCCTTAGAGGAAGTTTAAAAAATGTGGCTCTCAAAAGAAATTTCAATCATTGTACTGTTGATCTTTGGCTCTGTTGACTAATGAGTTTGCCGACCAGTGACCTAAAAGCAATAAAGCCCTTGATTGGCCCAGGTTTCACACCTGGTGAATGACAGAGGTGGGGGCACAGAATCAACCTGTCGGTGTCCACTGAAGTAATTTTTACTGGGAATATGTTAGCTAGGTCTAAACGAACATAGGTTATTTGAAAAGTGCATGACCCCCTCATAAAATGCACTGTCTGTAGAAACGTCCAGTTGTACAAGAGAGTATATGCCTGCTGAGTGATCTGTGAGTCCTCCTTTGGTACAATGGAGCCTGCAGCCCGATGGGGAACGCAGAAGGGGAAAATGAAAAGCAAAACCAACTCAGAGCAATTGGAACCCACATTCTCATTAAAGAAAGCAACGTCCTTTCTTTCCAAAGGAGGCGTTTTGTACATCATCCCGTGGGAGACCCGAGTGCAAACTCACCACCGCAGGGACCCCGGGCAAGCATATGGCCCATTCCTCATGAAATATTGATTGTGCATGGGAACTGGGAGGCGAGTTCCACACACACGGGCTTGTTCTGCTAGTGCAGCGTGTTAAGTAAGGTAACACCTGAGCCATGTTAACATTCATCTCCCCTCCTTTGTTAGCTGGCCGGTGCTCACCCCATTCACATCGCCTCGGGTTGATGAATTATTCATCAAAAGAGCTAAAAGTCAATCCAATCTGGGTAGGTGTTGTAGTTCCCGTGGCTTCCAAACTTTTTAAATAATGAATGGCTTCATTCCTTCCCCAGTGGATGGCAAGCAAGCAGAGGGGGAGAGGGGCTGGGAATTGAAATCCTGCTGGGTAACAAAAGCAAGAGTCCAAAAAGTATGTAGTAATTTTTAATAATAGCAATTCCTACCTATCATATCGTCGCGGCCACTCCCTCTTGAGAGAGCATTTCAGAATGGAGAAGGAGCCGTGTCTTGGAAAATGAAGCTTCATGAGATCAAATACTGCAGGAAACATTATATAAAGAGAATTGATGAAGGGTATGAATACACTCACCCACATACATTATATTGTATTTTGAATTATTCCTTATATTGAAGGATTTCTCTGATGAACATCTCAAGATGGAAACTCGGGAGAAAGTGCTCTAGAATACATGGGAGAAGAAATACATGGTGTACTTAGGTTGGCCCGTTAGCATGAGCCATGGGGCTCAGTACCCACGGGAAGGTATTTAGTGGATAATGACAGGGAGATATGACCAACTCAGAGATAATCTCTGGAAGCAGAGAGGGAATGTGATGGAAACATGCAGACTCTAGGAAAAGAATGTGATTGAAGGAGAAATAATATCACCAAGTACACACAGGTGACAAAGAATTGATTGGTGACGCTCGATCAATACCTCTGGTTGGGAACTTGCCAATGTTTCAGTTAAGTCTGTGGACCCATTTTTGCCTCCAGGTGGGAGCAGTTTTGAAGCTCAGAGTCAGGATGTCTGCGGCTTGGTCAGTCACCAAGTGCCCCTCCCATTGATGCTAACTATTCTCATTCACTCTGAAAAGTCAACTCACTCTGACATGCCCATTCACATTACAGGCTCCAAGTCCCTCCACAGGTTGCAAGGCCACAGCGTTAGGAATCAAATGGACTGGACCAGCTGGTGGGAATGCAGACTGGTACAACCACTGTGGAAAACGGTATGGAGTTTCCTCAAAAAATTAAAAATGGAACTACCATTTGACCCAGTAATCCCACTTCTAGAATATATTTCAACCACAAAAGGACATATGTTCATAGCAGCACAAGTTGCAATAGCTAAGATTTGGGAACGGCCTAAGTACCTAATAGAAGGTGAGTGGATTAGAAAACTATGATACATCTACATGATGGAATACTATGCTGCAGTGAAAAAGCAGGAACCCTTACCATTTGCAACAGCATGGATGGATCTGGAGAGCATTATGCTAAGTGAAATAAGCCAGCTGGGGAAAGATAAATATCACATGATCTCACTCATTTGTAGAATATCATGGGAACAACATAAACTGACGAATAAAAACAGAGCCAGAGACATGGAAGCATCAAACAGACTGTCCAACCTAAGAAGGAAGGAAGGGGAGTGGGGAGTCAGAGACCAACCAAAGAACTTGTATGCATGGTAATGAGCACAACCAATGGA
This sequence comes from Antrozous pallidus, assembly GCA_027563665.1. Classification (NCBI taxonomy): domain Eukaryota; kingdom Metazoa; phylum Chordata; class Mammalia; order Chiroptera; family Vespertilionidae; genus Antrozous; species Antrozous pallidus. Next base: position 108,772,674 of record CM050515.1, on the reverse strand, counting down.
CACAGACAGTAGGGAGGAAGGTGAGGACCTGGGCTGGGGTGGGAGCGTCTGGGTGAGGTTAATGGGGGAAAAGGAATACTTATGTAATATTTTAAACAATAAAGAATTTAAATTTAAAAATAAAAAAATTGGCTACTTGTAGGATAGAATTACATGCATTTGATGAAGTGATGGGGGCTGTTCTTGGGTAAGAGAAGTTATGGGAAATTATGAGCCTTTATGAACCAATCTTTGCCTGAGCCCCTTGAATGGCTGTTTGGTAAAATGTGCTCAAACATGCAGCAATTGCTAACAAGCCCGAAGGCCTCTTTTGTTTCCCTTTTCCCCAAGCTGGGGCTGCCATATAAAATACAAGTTTTTACCCTCTTGCATTTAAATTTCAAATAAGGAACATATTTTTAAGTATACGTGTGCCTCAAGTATCGTATTAAACATTCTAGGAAAAATATCCCTTGTTTTTCTGCTATTCTAATTTTACATTGTGTCCTGTGTTTTCATTTGCAACCTCACCTTAAACCCAAACTCAAGCGTCCAGAGATGATCTTCTAAGGTTGTTTCAAAAGGACAAATATTTCATGACAGTGCCTGCATGAGTCACTTCGATTTGAAATATCTGCTCCCACTGCATCCCCTCTCTCCTTTTCTATCTTCCTCTCTCCCTTTCGTCCAGTTTCATTGGGCAGATGTGCTTGGATCTGTGAGGCCTGTGTGGTTGTGAGGATAGAAAACTGAATCAGAACCAACCGATTTCCCTGAAAAAGCTCCCAGTCGCCTGGAAGAGAAAGCATGTGTTTACCTTTAAAAAGCTGCACTTTAACAGAGTGTGTATGCTTTCTTCACTCCACCCTTCCACCGATTCCCATCCAGCCACCCACCTATCCATCCTTCCCTCCATCCACCCATCCATCTACTTATTCTTCCGTGCATCCATATATCCTTTGATCACCCCTCCATCTACCCATTTTCCCATCCATCATCCTCTGTCAAAATCTGAATTAGGAGACCACTTATTGATGGATTGGACTTCAAACAGAAACCCTGCCACACCCTTATATCTTTGAAACAGATCAAGCTTTAAGCCAGATAACCCATAGCTAGAAAAGTTGCTCAGCCCTATAGAGCTGACGGCAGAAGGTTTGGGCTAAAATTCTCCATTCTTCCCCTCAAAACACACCCCATGTGGTACATCACAGGAGACTGAGCTAGACATGCAGGGTGGCACCTTTCCTCCTTCTGCGTGTGCCTGTGTGTGTGTGCGCGCGCACGTGTGTGTGCATGTGCGTGTGTGTGTGTGTGTGTGCCTGTGCGTGCACACGCGCGCTTTCCTTTTTTCTCACAGAACCTCTACCCTCATGTGCCAACGCTCACACATTTCTCTGCTGTGACATCTGTGGCCCTGGGCCCTGTGACTCCTGTTACCTGCGCTGTGCAGGGGCAGCCTCCCTCCCGTCCCCCGCCTTCCTTGCCTGGGCCTCTGACCGCAGGGGCTGCGCGTGGCCTCTGCTCACCGCATTCTCAGAGGGCACTTCCTCCTGCCGCTGCTCTGCCACCTTGTTTATCTCTCGCAGGGAGAGTGGCAGAGATAGTATCTGCGGAGATCTATCCGTCTGGGCACAGATGTCTGCCTTGGGGCCCCGGGTCGTCTGCCCTCGGAGCCTCACCTTGTCTTCATCTTCTTCCCCCCAGCCCCTCCTGCCATTTGGCAGAAGATTAGCTGCCACAGAGCAGGACAGAGCAGGTCCTGCCCACCCCACCCCAGTCCTCAGGGCTCATGAAACACCTAGGAGAGAAGGCCCAACACTAGTTAGACACTGGTGACCCTGGGCCAGGAATTAGAAGGGGTTCAAAGGGAAAGAGACAGGTCATAGGATCCCAGAGGGGATCCAGATAGCAGCTTATTGAAGGACGGAAAAGGAATGAGTGATGGCTCACAAAGGACTGGTTCCCAGGGCCCACCCTGTGCCACTGGGAGGGCTTCAGACGGGTTGTCTGATAGGCTGTCTGCAGCAATGGGGGGCTGCTCCCACATTGGCGCCCTCCACCCCACAGCCTTCACCCACACGTGGATGTGGGGCACTGGAAATGTGCCCAGTGCGATGGGGAGGAGGGGTTTGTAACTTAAACTCCATTCATTTCAAATAAGATTGAAATAACCACATGGCCTGCAGCTACCAGATTCTACGACGGTGCAGTTTCAGAATCTGTTGCCGACGCCCACATGGACGGGCACCCCCGCGGGCTGGCAGCTTGCTTCTCGTTGGGCCCTGTCGGTGCTCCGAGGAGTCGCGGTTTCTTCGACCGTCCCTCATTCGTTCATCTTCCCGATATTCAAAGGGCGACCTTGGCCTTGCCTTCCGAAAACTGTGTTGGGAGATTTCAATAAAATAACTGCTAGTGGCAAGAGTAGTCCATGAAATAATTGAAAATAGCAGCTTGCAGCCTTAACATGAGCCTCGCTGCTTCACCGGGACTGGCTCTGGTTCCATGAACAGGTCTGACCCCCCAACTCCCAAGACCCCGAAGCTCAGTGAGGATGTTGGCACATTGGACGGCACACTGCTGCCTCCAGCACCACGTGCTCGTCACCCCCTCTGACTGCACCCAGGGAAGTGGGGGAGGAGCCTTTTGGTATGAGAACCACCTGAGTTCCACTTCCATAGACGCAGGTGACCATGGACAGGTGGCTCACCTGCTGGGCCCCGCGTCCATGCTGATGGCATCGCATCCTGCCCGTCATGGCCTCAGGTCGCAGTAGCTGTGATAGAGGGCCCGGGGCACCTGCTCAGAGCCCCTGCCATTCCTCACGGCAACAACCGTCCACAGTGATGAAACGCTGGGCAGGATGGTCGCCTTCCAAGGGCCCTGCGAGAGCTCCTGGGAACATCCCAAAGGCAAGCTCTGCGGGTCCGGTCGTGGCCCTCGCTGAGTGCGGGCACGTGAGCTATTGCCAAGCCCCTGTCAAAAGCCCTGATGTTTCTGGACGAACGTTATTCCTCTCCAGCGCGTTTATTTACATGCAGCAAAGCAAAGTTTCTGGTTTTTAAGAAAAGAGGCTTTTAAAATCATAATAGAAAGACCTCAAAAGGTTTCCTAGACATCAAACAACCCTTAAAATAATGTTTTGAAGATTTAATTGTAAATAAATCAGGGACATGGGGATTCAATTTCAATCAAAATGCACATGACTTTTTGCAACTGGGGGACAGGGCCATGGTCTCGCACTCTCGGGGTTTATGCACGAGGAGGCTTGAGAACAGTCCCGTGGCATAGGAAGGGCTCGAGGGCCTGGGGTGGACTCTGACCTGCTGCTTTTATCTACAGCAAAGGACGTTTCACTTTTAAAACTGATTTTTATTGGTTTCGGAGGGGAAGGGAGGCAGAGAGAGAGACACATCAATGATGACAATCATTGATTGGCTGCCTGCTACACGTCCCCTACTGGGGATCCAGTCTGCAACCCAGGCACGTGCCCTGACTGGGACAATCAGTGACCTCCTGGTTCATAGGTCAATGCTCAACCACCAAACCATGTTGGTGGGGCTACAGCAAAGGCCATTTTAGCCAGAGAGGGAGAAGCAGGCCTCACACCATCTGATTTGCAATGGTCTGATGCCCTGTTCACCAGGAAGCCTCAGGCCCCAACTGCCCTGCCCCTCCATGGCAGGGCAAGGGGGAACCCGCATCCATCCCAAAGCAAATGGGCTTGGGGAGCCATTGGTTCCTTTAAGCTCCTGGTGAAGAGAAATAGGTCTCACCGTGGCTTCAGCAGCAGACAGAGCAACTGGCTTGGCCTCAGGCACCTGCTGCTGGGGATGTGCAAGGTGAGGTCCAGGTGGGCCCGATTGACCCGTGAATCTTCTCTCACACATGCACTTACACTCACGCACTCAGACACAGACACACACATGCACACATGCACACACACACACATACACACACACACACACTCAGGCATACGGGACCAGAGGAGGAAGTCAATGTAGAACTAACCCACTGCCCGTGTCCTCTGATCTCAGGCCCTTTCTTTTATTCTGTAAATGAGTTCCAGTTTGAAAACAGACTGGAAATGAGACACCTCCAACCCGTCCTCCATTTGCACTCGCTCTCCTTTCTCTCCCCCTTCCCTTCCTTCTCTTTTCTGTCAAGTCCCTTACTCCCCTTCACCCTCCCCTTCCTTTCTCTGTATTGCTTTCTTCTTTCTTTCCCTCCTCCTCCTTCTCTCCTCCTTTATTCCTCATTCTCTATTTCTTTAACCTCCTTCCATCTATCTCTCCCTCTCCTTCCCCCTCTCTTTTTCTCCTTCCCTTCACTGCTTATCACATCCTCACATCCATCCCCATGGCACAGGCAGGATTTATATTGCATCCCATTCCAATCAGTCCCAGTGTCCTCTCATCCCAAGGTTTCTGCTTATTGTCACCCCCACTGCCTGACACTCACACTCCATCGGCAGCTGATAGCTCCGTGGGGCTGCAGGTTCCAGGCGGCGTGTAGTCGAGGATGGGGCTCCCAGCAGCCTCCTGTGTAATCGGACTTTCTAGATGAGGGAGGACTCCTGTGCAAACTGGCCTGGGAAGCCTTGCTGCTGAGCATGGTTGCAGGGGAGGCGGTGGGGTGAGACCGTGCAGCTGAGTGCAGGCATTTAGAGGGCAGAATGGTCCCACCTGTGGCTTCCTGTGCTCTGCCCAAGTGTCACTGGGGTGGTTGGAGGGCACAGAATGGGCAGACCTACAAGCTGGGGTGATGGCCTGGCTCACACATGACTAGTTAGGTGACTGTCCGTATAAGTGATCCTCTTGGGACCTGAGGTCTTTAATTCTCACAGGGGAATGTTAGAAAACTTGCCCAGAGGGTGCATTTCATGGGCAAATAAAACTGGGAAGGGAAGCCAGCCTGTCCCCAGCCGCCATCACTGAGAAATGTGGTGCTGGTGGGGTGTCCCCCATGCAGGACTGATCTTGCTGCCCCAAGGCAAGGTCCTCTGTATAGGCACCACTGCCCGGCACGCTGACTGTGGCATAGGCGTTTGTTTCAGGCCTCAGTGTCGGAGGTGCCAGGACGAAGTCCCGGGGGTGGAAGGTGAGAGCCCTGACTGCAGACCCAGGCCCAGGCCCACGGAACAGCTGAGAAACCCGGGCTCCTTACTGCAGAGAAGGGGCCGCGGGCACACCTTGAAGGTGACGATGACAGAACTGCAGCGGTGCCTTTGCTGACAACCACCCTGCTCTGTGCCAGCTCTTTGCAGCCTCAGTTCTTCCTCCAGAGAATCCTGTGCCCCAGGCTTCCTCGTCCCCATTTCACACATGAAGAAACCGAGTCTCTGTGGGGTGCACTGACTCACCAAAGGACACAAAGAGGGCACAGTAGATGCCAGACACTAAGGACCAGAAATCTGACCAGCTGGAGTGGTTCAGTGGTTGGGCATTGACCTATCCTGTTTCCCCCAAAATAAGACAGTGTCTTAAATTAATTTTTGCTCCCAAAGATGCGCTAGATCTTATTTTCGGGGGGGGGGATGCCTTATATTACAGCGAGTAGGTCTTATTTTCCGGGGAAATAGGGTATGAACCAGGAAGTCACAGTTTTATTCCTGATCAGTGTACATGCCCTGGTGTGGGCTCAATCCCCTGTGTGAGGTGTGCAGGAAGTAGCTAATCCATGATGCTCTCTCATCATTGATATTTCTTTCTCTCTCCCCCTCCCTTCCTCTCTGAAATTAATTATCCTATATAATAAAAGGCAAATATGCAAGTAGACTGAAGGTGGAAAAAACTGAACAATCCAACAACCAGTCGCTATGACGTGCACTCATCACCAGGGGGTGCATGCAGAACATGGCAGTGTCAGCTGTGGCAGGATTGTGGAGCAGGTGAGTGGGAGCACCAGACCAAGGAAGGGCGCTGGTCACTGTCATCAGGGCAAACCTCTGGTGGTTCCTGAAAATTCTTTGCTCATGAGTGATGTAGTCCTGCCTGGTTCTTGCACCTGCTGTCAGCATCAGCCCTGCTCACACCTGTTGCTGGTACCCAGTGCTGGCCCTGATCACTATCAGTGGGTGCAGGCAGTGGTTGCCATTTCCAATCACCCTTCACTGTCTTCCTCCGCTGGCTGGCCCACCCCTCGCCATCCCTCCACTTTCCCCTGCTCTTGAGGGGTGATTGGGGCTGGCACCATAGGTTCATGCGAGTGGTGGTGGTGGGAGCAATGTTGTTGGCAGACAGGGGACGGGGGGCCATGGGGGGAGGGCCCAGACAGGGGCATGGAAGATGGGCCAAGGCCTGCCCATGTGCACACCACAGCCTTGTGGCCCACAGTTTCTTTCAAGGTGCACAAATTCATGCACTGGGTCCTTAGTCTATAATAATAAAAGGGTAATATGCTAATTAGACTAGATGTCCTTCTGGACAAAGTCGCTGTGGCGGGGGCTGAGACCCTTGCACGAATTTTGTGCATCAGGCCTCTAATACACATATATTCTTCTCTCTTGTCCCTCCCAGCATGAATGTTTCAACAAGGTGATGGACTTCAGGCAGGGAGAGAGAGAATGGGGGATTGGGCCTGCACCCATGGACCAAGGCCCAGTTCATGAAGCCCTTTAACACACCATTTCTTACAGCATCTGCAGCCACCTCAGGGGCAGTACCACTCCCATGCTGAAGAGTTGGACCCCAGTATAGCTGGCTTGATGACATGACCAGCCCACCCAGGGGGGACTCATGGAATCTCCAGCAAGCTTACTGCTCACAGATGTCCCACTTTCTGGGGAGGTTCAGTTAGGTTACTGTGGGTTCTGAGCCAGGCTGCAGACACTGAGGACATGCCCTGGCCATCCTGGCTGCACTCGGATCATGGGAGTGAGGTGGGAGTGAGGGGCTCACCAACTGCTCCCATGTTTGAAGATTGTTTTCTAGAGATGAAAAAGCAAAACCAATCACTTTTCCCTCCATGTCTTTAAGAATGCGTTTCCTCCCCTCCCCAATTTTTCCTTCAAGTCTTGGCAGAAAGTTCAAGCTGTGCACACTATAGGAAAGAGTAGAATTTATAAGTTCACTTTCTGTGTTTGGCCAGACCAGCAGGGATGGTGAAGGACAGAGACCCAGACACCACCTCTGTATTCTGCTCCCTCCCCATTCCACTTCTTCCCTACCCCTACCCTCACCCCCCTGCATAGAGACCACGTACACTGCCTCTTCTATTCTCATTTCTGCATCTTTGCTTCTGTGGCTCCTCCAACTTGATGGCCATTGTCTTCCTCCAATTCTGGTATACAGCTCTCCATCCCTCAAACACTCTACTAATTGCCCTTTCTTGAATCCAGAGCCACCCCCCCACACACACACACACCTCCCCCATATCCCCTCTCCTGGACTCCTGCATGAGACTCTCCATTTAATGTACTGGAGCTCTGACCTCTCCCCATGGGTCTCCCAGCCTTTCCAAAGGTCGAAGTTCGCTGGGATCTCTTCTGTGGTTAAGATGCAGCAGCTCTGTCTGCTGTTAAATGGCTCTGTCTCAGCCCTGGTGATACTGGCCAGAACTGGCCATACCCATCTCAGATACTCACCCCTAAAAGCCTGTATCTCATCTACCCAAACCCTCTGACCTCTGCCCTTTGGCTCTGAACCTCTCACCACTCACCCCAGGCAATCAATCATAGGGGATTGCTATGCTTGGCTTCTCCACCTCTAACTGTCTGTTTCAACATGGACTTGGCCCCTTTTCCTGACTGCCTGCAGTGAGAAGGGGAAGCTACTCCATGTTCACCCTGGCCCTTCTGGGCGACACAGGCTGTGGGGTGCAGCCTCAGCTCTGGCCCTGCTCTGGCCCGTGATCAGCTCCTCCCCTGAACTGCTTTCCCATTAGAAAATGGTGTGGCTGAACCATATGTTTGTAAGAGCCCCTCCTGCTTCTGTGACATCTTTTTATTTATTTATTTATTTATTTAAATATATTTTATTGATTTTTTACAGAGCAGAAGGGAGAGGGATAGAAAGTCAGAAACATTGATGAGAGAGAAACATCGATCAGCTGCTTCTTGCATGCCCCCTACTGGGGATGTGCCCGCAGCCAAGGTACATGCCCCCGACCGGAATCGAACCCGGGACCCTCCAGTCCAGAGTCCGATGCTCTATCCACTGAGCCAAACCGGTCTCGGCCTGTGACATCTTTTTAAATGACTAAATACTTGGGATTCTTTTCCCTCAAGTAACTTTCGAAAAGTACAAGATCCAAAGACTATCTTAAAAATCAACCTTGTGGGATTTCTAGAAATTAATCCTTAGGGCTCTATTCAAATTCCTTTTCCTTTTTTATCTATGGCCTGGATACTGACAAAGGCAATCCCATTGAACATGGACCGAGTCTGAGGGCAGTGAGATGGGAGAGGCGATAGGGTGCTAGGAGAGCTGCCAGGGATGAAAGGATGAGCTCCATCTGAGTAGATTTTCCTCCCCTGGAGACAACTGCTGAGCTGAGCCTGGGAGGAGCCTTTTCTGCGAAGAAAGGAAGCTGTTTAAGCTGTAGCAGAGGGACTCTGGAGACCCTGGACTCTGGCCGTTCGAGGTTATGGAGCCCAGGGATATGATGTCAAATGGGCTCCTAAGAACCAAAGGGACCAGACTTGACCCTGAAGTCACAGCCATGAGCAGTGGTGGGCCCAGGGGCTGGTGCTGGTCTCACGAAGGGACACTTCCAGGAGGCCATTCACTCAGGGGGAAGACTTCCTGCGGGAGCTACCCGGGGGGGCCCTGAGAAGGAGCAGTGACCAGGGTGGGCACCTCTGCTCTCCCAGCGGGCCACTCCACAGGAAGAGACACACAGGTGACCATGCACATATAGTACATATTACACACAGATGAGTGTGTACATGCACAGACCATGCTTACACACATGCGATCATGCACATACACCGTAAAAACTTACACGCATGTGAGCATGTACACACAATACGTGCTTACACGCAGGTGAGCATGCAAACACACAGTACATGCTCACACACAAGAGAGCATGCCGATGAATAGTACATGCACATAGTTGATCATGCACATAAATAGTACATACTTACACACAAGTGAGCATGCAGATTAACAGTACTTAATCACACACATGTGAGCATGTACTAAATAGCACATAACTAATAGCACAATTAGCACAATTACATAATGGAACACAGGCAAACACACACATACATCATTTCACACGTGACCAGTATCAGGAAGGGCAGGAACAGAGTGTGGTAATAGGACAGAGAGTGAATGGAGGTGGCGGGCAGTGAAGATCCTCTGTGGGTGGGGAGGTGAGGGAAGCATCCCTGAAAAAATGCCACCTGAACCCAGACCAAAGGACAGGGGTGTGCAGCCATAGCAGGAGCTCCTCCTTAGGCAGTGGAGCCCCACATTCGCCATCACTAAGCTAGACAAAATCCAGCGATGCTAAGGACAAGGCCAAAGTGGCTGGAGGTAAGGGTGCTTATGGAGGTGACGTGAGATGAGGTCAGACAGATGGACAATCTGAACTCGGGCAGCTCCTAAATGTTCAGCAAGAGCAGCTCTAACGGGCTGCCTGTGATATAGGAATCCCTGTCCCTGAGGGAATGCAGAGAGAATGACCACAGGTTAGGCATGTCCAACAGCAAGTTCAGTATTAGCTGTGAGAGACCGGGAGGAACTCAAGAGGAATAACATAAAGCCCCATCCATCTTTGATATTAAAATATCCACTTTCCTGCCCTGGCCAGTGTGGCTCGCTTGGATGGGCACTGAAAAGTTGCCAGTTCAATTGCAGGTCAGGACACATGCCCGGGTTGCAGGTTCACTCCCCGGTAAGGGGTGTGCAGGAGGCAGCTGACCAGTATTTTCCTCTCACATCGATGTTTCTCTCTGTCTCAAAATCAATCTGAAAAACCTTTTATAAAAATGCTAATATCCTAGGCTTGGAGAAGTCCGGAGTTTCTTCTCCAAGCAGAGCCGATCAGATACACTCAGCCACCCTGCGGGTCAGCTGCCGGGCAGATGTGGCGTGCAGTCCACCACAGAGAGGCCAGGGCACGTATAGCAGACACGAGGACATTGCTGAGCCCGGGCCGCCACCGCTGAGAGCTGGACACTCGAGGAAGCCTGCGCTGCTCCCTGGCATTGACTTCTGAACCCACGAAGAAGAAAAAAATCAGCAAATCACTAAGGTCTCCTGGCAGCCCCAGCATCAAGACCACCGAAGACGGGACCTTAGCTTGGAATGCAGTGGGAGAGACAGCATTGCCTCTTTGCTCCTCCCCAACCCTGCCACAACAGACTGGACCTCTGGTGACATGCCGGTGGTCACAGCTGCTGCAGGACTCTCTTCCTGATGTCACAGGGCAGTGACCACCTCCTGTGACATCCACTTCGTCTCGGCTCAAAGACTTCCTGAGCTCTGCCCTCGCGAAGGCAGGTGGACTTTAATCCTCCCTCCTGCCCCCACTACATGCTCGGTTTTCTAGAGAACAAAATACAGAGATGGGTTGGAAGTGTGATCACATGGGGCAAGGAAGGAGTCTCCATAGTCACTTGGTATGAAAGATTTTCCCAAGAAAATGCCTCTACAAAGAATGAGGTCACAGGGTTAGGGCAGCTGCCTCTCTGGCACTGTGAATGAAAGTGAGCAGGTGTCTTGGGTAATATCCTTCTCATCTCCACATTCAGACACATCTGCATCTTTTCAGAGAATTTCCCATCCGGCACATGGGCTGCCTTGAGCTGGACAAGAACTCTATGAGCCTTGATTTCCAATCTGCAGACCCGGGGTCAAGGATGCGTGCCCCCCTACGTGGGGCCCTGCGAAGGTCAGGTGGATGAAACCCCCTCTCTTGGTTTCTATGATCTCTTCCAGTGATTGGCAAACTCATTAGTCAACAGAGCCAAATATCAACAGTACAACGATTTTGAAATTTCTTTTGAGAGCCAATTTTTAAATTTAAATTCTCCTAACGCCACTTCTTCAAAATAGACTTGCACAGGCCATGGTATTTTGTGGAAGAGCCACAGCTAAAGGGGCCAAAGAGCCGCATGTAGCTTGCAAGCCCCAGTTTGCCAACCACGGATCTAGTCTACTAGTATGGCCACTGGACCCTTCCAATTCCCCTCGGGTTCTAGAGAGAGAGTCTAATCTATTGGTCAAGAAATCCCCCAGGATAGAGGTTTTGACTTCATTTTATTGCTGGGAAAATTCAGACTTTGGGAATTACGAAACTGCCCGATAACTAGTCAGGATCAGGCTTATTATTCAAACCCACGCTTGGCTGGTGTCAACCTCCAGGCTTTGTCCAGTCACCACAATTGCCCCTAAGTGCCATCTGGGGAGCAGCGTCTGAACGGCAGACAGGGAGTCGCACCCAGAAGCTGCGGCTGGCCTCTCGGAATCCGCCCACCCTGTAAGACGAGCCTCCCAACTCCTCCTGGCCCTTCTGATGAGTTCCCACTCCATCTGGTGAGGTCTGGGGACCTGTGGTCTTGTTACCAATCACCATCTCAGCCCTAGCATCGTGGCGTCCCCTGGGAGCCAGGCCCGGGTAATAACCTGCTAATGACAAAGCGCTAACGGAAGACCCGAGTCACCTCTTGGTTTCCTCCCTTCCCATGGTCGTGGTAATGAAGCCAGGTCGGCCCTGGGGGGAAACCAGATCCCACTGGGGCAGGCTAAGAGGTGGTTTGTGGTCAGGCACCCAGCAGATGGGCTCACATTACCTGGCTTTAATTCCCAGTAATCGCTGGCCCATTGCCCTCCAGCTTAGGGGCCCGAGGGCTCTGGGACCCTGGCAACTGCCTGAGGGAGAGGAGCCTGCAGGCAGGGGCCAGAGCAGCATGAGGATCTGGGTGCAGAGACATCCAAGGGGCTGGAGGAGCCCAGTGGGTAGGAGCCCTGGCCACCACGGAGTGACTTTAATAGTGAGGCCAAAGCCCCTTGCAGGTCTGCCAGGACTTCCTGCAGAAGACGGGAAAAGTGGCCTCAGGAAAAGCCAGACTGGGTCATGCCATTCCCTCCTGGCTCTGTGTCATTGCCGAAATGTGTGTGCACATGCACATACTTCCGGATGCTTTCTTAGCCTCCCTCTTAACGATTGTTTGATTTCAGTGCAGACCTTCGAGGCGTTAAGTGTTTTACATGTAAGAGCTTACATGATATTCAGATGACCTCCATGGGGGAGGGCTCTTATAGCCACAGGTTTTAGGTGGCGAACATTGTTGGTGAAGAGGTGAACGGGCTGCAGGGTCCCCATGGCTCCTCACAAGGGCTAGGCTCTGCCTGGACCCCAAAAACTGTCTCTGTGGAACAAGGCTCTCACCTCCATCCACCCCGTTTCCTACTCATCCCTTCAGCATCCAATAAACCACAGTGTGTTCATTCATTTACCTTATTCACGCAGAGCCATGCCCCCACGCCACCCTTCTCCGGGGCCTGGCACCAACCCCGAAATGGACTACACACTCAACAAACACTCTCGGGGAGAATCAATGAATGTGAGGGTGACGGTCACTAAGTCAGGGCTCCCATGGAAGGCTGTGCGCAGCAGGTGAAGAAACAGAACTGGACCTGAATCTGCAGTCACCAGGGAGGTAAGCTGCTTAACAGACAGCAGTGAGAGGTGTCAGTGCAGTGAGGGCAGGTAAAGTGTGGGAGACACCTCACACATAGCGGGGCGCATGCAACCCATTGGGGAGCATTGTTTGGCTCCCCCTGCAGACCATCGTTTTTGGGTGGAAGGTGTGTGTGTGTGTGTGTGTGTGTGTGTGTGTGTGTGTGTGTGTTTGTGTATACCTGTGCATGTGTATATGTGTATATGTGTGTATGGGTGTATGTGTATGTATATGTGTGTGTGTGTGTGTGTGTGTGTGTGCGCCTGTGTATATCTATAATCTTCTGCCTCCTGGTCCAGTCCTGGTCATTTCCTTGGTGCCTGGATTATAAAAGCTTTAAGAAGGAAAAGCAAGGACCAAGATCCAGAGACAGGCTGGTCAAGTATCACCTGAGCTTCCTGGGAGCTGTGGAGAGGCATATAAGCGATGCTGTTTCTGCATTTGCCCTAAATGGTGGCCTGTGACAGACCCACTGTCAATGGGATCGAGAGCAGGTTGAGCCATCTCCTCCCTCCTTGTGGAGAGGCAACGCCATGGCTCTCGGGGAGACTCCCAGGGCACGATGCTGGGAATGGAGATACTCTTGGCCCAGGGGGTCATTGAAGAATAATCCAACATCACCTGTGAAGGGCTTCTAGCCAGCTGTCTCATCCACAGGACGGGCCTGTGACCTTTTTGACCCTCCATTACCAAAGTGGGCCAACAAGGGCCCCATAGGTCATTGTACCTCACAACAGAGACAGTGAACCCCAAGTGTCTCACAGTTGCAGGGGTGCTGACTAATGGATTCACTTACTGAATATCACCTCACGGAGAGGGGCACTTCCCCTGCCGTTATGTAATCATCACACCAACTGCATGCTTCTCACACCCAGGCCGCCCCTCACTCAGGTGGCCACCAACAGAGCTGGGGCCCCAGACAGTTAAACCACGCAGGGGCCACCTGGTACTTGAAGCACCTCAAGGGTCTTCATAAAACTGCTGGGTGACCACAAAACTAACCACCAGTTCCTGCAGAGCCCAGCCAGCGGCAGCGCCCGGGGCAAGAGAAAGGGGGGGTGGGTGACAGGCAGCCAACCTGCTTATCAGCCTCCCACAGACGTGGCTCAGGGGAGCCCTCAGCTCAGGGCTCTGCCTGCCTGTCTCTGTTTGGGCTGGCCCTGGGATGCAGACCTTCATCCCTAATGTTTCAGTGACTGGGTTAAAAGGGTATCAGCCATTCAGATTAAAGTATCCCCCACTGGTTTTCCTAGGAGGACAGAAGGGATGCTGGGACATCTAGACCAGAAAGAGTTCCCCCTGATAGGTTGTCTCAGCAGTGTTTTGACCACCATAGACATGGATGTGTTGGGGGAGAGTTGGGGCTATACTGCTACCACCCTTTTCCTCCCTAAATCTCAGGTCACCCCAACTTTGACCTTCCTGTCCAACCAGCACATACATTCCTCAAACATTCTATTCATTTTCTTCTTGGAAGACCACTTCAAACTGGTCAGTTCACCAGAACATGGCCTTGGCCGTCAGACCAGGGTTGGAATCTCAAGGTCTCCACAGGCTGGCTCTGTGGTTTGAGTGGCTCCTCTGACCTTCCTGATCATCCATTCTGTTCTGGGAGTATGGGGGGAGTAACTGGGAAACAACATTTATACCAACCCCCCAACCCTGTGAATGGTGCTGGGAACAGTCCTGGGGCCCTCCTCATAGGGGTGGGGGCTTCGTGGCTGAGGGTCACAGGAGCAGTGACCCCTGGAAGCAATGAACATGAGATTATTACCTGTGTGCTTTTTGAAGTGGGGGCCTGTGACCCCAAAGGAACTTAGAACCCAATGTAGAAGTGAAGAGAGGTGGGCTTATGGTGGCTCCCAAGCAGAGGGCCTATGGGGGCCCTGCCCAACGGGGAGGAGTGGGAGCTGTGGGAGATGAAGAGTTCTGTGTAAATCTGTGACAATATGGAGGTGTGGGTTGATACCAAAGTGTCTAAATGGCAATGTCACAGGAAAAGTAGGCGAGGTCCACCTGGTCTGACTGAGGATAGGACTGTGGGGCCTCCCAATACACCAGTGACCATGCCAGCTCAAGAGCAGCCTCAGGGAGATGGGGGTGCTGGGGAGAATGGGAAAAGCCCAAACAGTGAACACCAAAAGGGCCAGGCTTCACAGATGAGGTGGGACTGGGGCCTTCGTGGTGTGCTGGTGGCATGCTCATGGTCAAACAGAGCTCACGTGGACAGAACAAAGAAGATTCCGGGGATAGCAGAACCCACGGGGTTTTCGGAAACCCCCTGGTTCAAGCCTGGGCTGATACCTCAGCTAAACAGAACAGGCCCCATCCCTCCTGCAGAGGTCCTCCATATCCACCCCCCTTCTCCCAGAGCATTGCTAGTCTCCACCTGGAAGACATGTTTCATGGAAGGTGTTTTTGTTGTTGTTTCTTGACATCACCACCTGTAAGTCAAAGACTAGTTCCAGGAGTCTGTGGGACATCCCCTCTTTCCCAGGGAAAAGCTCAGGGTGTCTCTTCTTGCCAATCAATCTTCAGGAGACAGAACGAAGCAGACGAGACTGCCAGCCGACAGCAGCTTTGCAGAACCACCCACCAGACAAGGCATGTCTTGATGCCAAACGTCTGCTACCTGCATTCAAGAGACAAAAGAGAGTTGGCTCCTCACTGCTGCTAAGCATCCCTCCCTTTGCTGCTGAAAGAAGTAGGGAATGCACAAGGAAGAAGGTTAAAGATAGAAAACATCAGAGAGACCAGAGGCTTCGATCTCATGCACATTTGTTGAGCACCTACTATGCCTGATTAGGGGCATGAAAGATGACGGCCTTTGGAACAGAGCTTATCTTATGGGTTCCTGGCCTCATGAATCTCCATCGGGGTAGAAGACTCCAAAGCAACTAGGACTCTCTTGGACTCCTCTTTCCCATTTGTGGGTGCCATATTTAAAGAGTCATTTTCTGGGTCTCCAGTAGAGGGACAGAAGACAGAGGCAGACATGCAGAGACTGATGTCTGAAACTGAAACTCCTTAGGTGGGCAGTGAGCTTCCCGCCCTGCTTTCCTCACACCCATAGACATTTCAGGAGCTCGCTTCTTGCCAACGTTCGGAAGCATCTGAAGAATTAAAAAGTCATATTTCTAACGTTGGCAGTTTCTTCTTTTCATCAAAGTGTGGAGGCCACCAACCACTCCTTGAAAACAAGTGAGTTTCGCCAGAGGAGCCCACGGCCCCTAATCCAACCCCTGGGGGCCTCGTGCACTTTGGCACTGAGCTTGTTGCAGACTTAGAAGGGTAAGCTGTTGCATGCTCAGTATTATTTAACATGCCCAGTGGGGCCAGGGGCAGCGCCCTGCAATCAAGCACATTAATATTCCTGCAGGGAAATGTATGACTATGAGCAGAAAGTGAGATAAACAAAGCTTATAAATAGCCTCGTGTCAGCCCGGGTCAACTTTTGCTGCCAAATGAGTTCAGATGGGGTCAGTGGTTGCAGACAAATAGGTTACAAAATGTGGGCTTTTGGTGTGTTCCGGCTTTCAGAATTGCAGATAAGGAATCGGGAGCCTGTGCTAATCACACGCAGTGAGCTCATACTCAGTGTTCAGAAACTGCATCTTGGGGCCAATGAGGCAGGTGCCCTCACCACCCAGGTTGGCATAGGGAGACCGAGCCTGAGGGAGGGTCCCAGGGGTAGTACCTGCCCAGCTGAGGAAGGGTCTCTGTCCCTACCTGCACAGCCCATTCTCTGCATCAAGACATCTGGCCAAGATGCTGTGATTGTCCAGGAGGAGCCCCAAAGCTGTTCCCAGGGGCCCAGAAGGAAGCTCCTTCCGGTATTCCTCATTTTCCTTGTGCCTCCTTCCACCCATGAGAAAGGATCTTGTTAACAAAAAGAAGCCCAGGAAAGGAATAGAACATGGATCCTATTGGGTATCAGGAAATCAGGAGGCTGGCATCCAACCAGACTGATGTGTTCACTTCCAAGTCCCCTGGCCAGGGCACCCTCTGCTCCCCTGTCCCATTGTGGGCACTGCCCTGCCTATTGCCTGGTAGCCAGGTCAGCTCCTCTGAAGTTCCCATACCACTGTTAGCTGGATCCTCCTAAACCTGTGTTACTCTGCAGAAAATGCTCCAGGCTTCACTGCATTCTACGGAAGTTCAAGTGTTTTGACTTGGCCCCTGAGGACACCAATGCTTGCTACCTCCTCAGCTAGCCTAAGATACATGATGTCATTGCAAAGGCCTCTATTCCCCATATTGAATGTGTTTACCACCACGTTCCCTCACTTAAAAAAAAAAAAACCTTTATTGTTGCAAGTATTACATGTGGCATCCTTTTCTCCCATTCACCCCTTTAGCCCATCCTTGGATCTCACCCCACAGCCCTCCCCTCCTCCTGCTGCCCGGCCTCAAGTCTTCATCACCCTATTGTCTGTGCCCATGGGTTATGCATATAAGGTCTTTGGTTGATCTTTTCCCACCCACCCACCCTCCCCTGCCTTCCCTCTGGGGTTTGGCAGTCTGCTCCATGCTTCTATGTCTCTGGATCTATTTTGTTCAAAAGTTTATTCTGTTCATTTGATTCCACATCTGAGTGCAATCATGTCTTTCTCTGGATTATGTTGCTCCCTCACATCCAATGTCACCCTCGCTCTTGCACATTAAGCAAAAGCACCTGAATGTGAAGGTCCAGCTCAGATGGCACTTCTTCTAAGAAGACTTGTCTCTGGCACACAACACGGAAGGAGACCTGTGTGTCGTCAGCTCCTGTTGTCACTTCTCTTCCCACAGTTTCCAATGCCTCTTCAGTGGAAGCATTCATTTAGATCTACTTTGTTTAACAGGGCAAGACAGGTTCCATGTTATTAATGTCATTATTACTGTCTATCATACAATCTGCATGCTTATTTACTGTCATGTGGAATGCATGGGACCCAGCGGGATGGAATTAAAAGCCACATCGGTTTAGCTCTAGAACACTTAGGTGACAAATTCAGTTCCCTGTTTTCATAATCCTCTAACCTAGGAAATTTCCAGGTAATAATCTGAGTATGAAGATATTGCTTTTTAAATGTTTTCTCTATGGTAACAAGAAATCTAATTTCAAAGGTTTCCTCATAAATAACTATTCATCTTCTCATTCATACCTACATGTATAGGAAATATATTATCCTCTTCAATTATTCTCTACGACACTCACAGCATTTGCAAATATAAAAGAAAATAAATTATTTACTTCTTTCAGCTCTGAGCTCTTCCAAATGCTACCTCTCCACTCTGTCCATTTTCTCAGGCCCATGGTGGGTCCCGCCAGGACTTGGGGTGCTTCTACAGGTGTTCTTAGCCCCAGTTACTACCTCAAGACTTTGATATGTACTTGGGATGTGTAAAAACTGGAGGACTCTCTGCTGTGGCTGCCCTGGATGACTGAGATGGCAAAAATGCTTGGGGTGCTTTTACAGGCGTTCTTAGCCCCAGTTACTACCTCAAGGCTTTGATATGTACTTGGGATGTGTGAAAACTGGAAGACTCTCTGCTGTGGCTGCCCTGAATGATTGAGATAACAAAAATGCCAGAGGACCCACTGGACAAGAGGGAGAGAAAAGCCCCTCTGAGATTCAGTTCTGCTCAAAGCCTATCCTTTGTCAGGAAGTCTGAGATCTCCGTGAATGCATGGCGTTTGATTCTTCAGTTCTCCCCAACACCTCTAAGGACCGAATCACTGGGACTTTCTTTCTCTCTCATATAGAAGTCAACAACTAGGCCTTAGAGGTCTACTGATACACCTACCACACCTTTCCTGCCAGGTGTGAGCAAGTAAAGAAAGCAAGGAATCCACGCCCACGTGGACCATAGACCTCCAGTTTTAACACATCCCAGCTACATCTCAAAGCCATGAGGTAGTAACTGGGAGCTAAGAACGTCTACAGAAGCATTCCAGATCCTGGTGGGGCTCACCATCAGCCTGAGAAAATGAACAGAGCAGAAAGGTAGCATTTGGAATAGCCCAGAGCTGAAAGAAGTAAATAATTTATTTTCCTACAGACACACCCTCCCCTACCCTTCAGTTTCTCAGAATCCCAGCTGCCTTTAGTGGTTGCCCTCATGCTAATTAGAAAGACACTTAGACCCTCAGCATGTCCCCAGGAGCATAATGACAGACATCGGTGTCAGTAGCCAGTTTGGGAATGTAGTGGTCTGCCTGCCTTGGATGACAGCCTTGGCATTGCCAGGATGTCCTGGGGAACACTTACACCCAGTAGGTGCCAGGCCTGCTGGTTTTGCGCTCTGCAGCCTGCCCCCATGTCTCAGTCGCCCATGTGACATTAACATGGATATCTCTATGGGATGTGAAGTTTGCATGCATCTGAATTCTGGGTTTCTTTTGTGTGACCGTTTCCTTCTTCAGTAAACTTTTGACATGTGCTTAGAGCTTTGATAACATATGTGAGTTAATTTCCTTGAAAAAAGCAAAGCTATTATTGTGAATAAAGTGTCCCTTTTAGATCTGTTTCTGGTCCATCTCTTTATTTACCTCATGTCAGATTCCATTCAGCACCAATAATCACACTGTTTTTGGTTGTTGTGCCTTCCTGGAGGTTCCGCTTGGTGCCAGGCCCTCTGCCACATGTCACTGTCGCCGAGTTCACTAAGTCCTGGCCATCCCTGCCTCAGAAGAAGAGATAGGCATCAGCTCATTGCACCTGTCTTAGGCCCTCCTTTTTCATCAGCCCTGTGGGGGTTGGGAGGTGCCTCCTGCCCCATCTCCCGCGTTGTCCTTGAGAGTGTAGGCAGCTCCAGCAGTCCTTTGCTCCTGGAGTGTGGGCCACCAGGAGTGGGTTTCTGCCTGTCACTAAGCAGAGATGACATGAGTGGGTACAACTGACATGTTCCTTCCGTTGGAACAACGGGTGCCTGCAGAATTCTCTTTTCCTTCCTGATTTCCAGAAGGTGGCCTGGAGGATGCCAACGAGGAGTGGATGCTCCCAGCCACAGCCATCCACCTGTCCATCTTGAGTCCTCTCACTCTTCAGTTCCCATTGACATGGGGTAGACAAGGTCAGACAGGATGCTGCTTGCTGCCTCACCCATATGGGAAGCTGCTGGGAGCACTGCCAGCACAGGATCCAGGGTTATACCGGGCCTCATACCGTACCACAGAATTCCAGTGCCACCTAAGGCAATCCTGGTACATACTGAGATGATGGCTTTATGTCCCTGCACGGGAATGTTTCAGCTCAAATGTCCCTCCTCCAGGTTCCCCCAGGAATGCTTCCTAGCTTCCTTCATCAGGAGGGGTGAGTGGTGGATTCTTGTTCACATCGTCCTCTCAGAGTCCAGGACTTTCCTGGCAGAGAGAAGGTGTTTCATGCCTGTCAGTGCCATTGACATAGGATTCCATATTTTGTTTGATGACCACAAAGACCTTTGAAGTTATGCAAATAGATCTTCTTAGGAAACAGACTCTGGGCTGATGACTGAAATCAAGTCAAAGCTGTAGAAACTCTATGTCTTATAAATCTTATCAGTATTTTTAAATTATGTGCACTCTTGAGAAAGGTCTTTGGTGGCCATTGGGGGAGGGGTGTTGGTAAGGCAACCAGAGTCTAGATTTTGAGCATCCCTGGGACTCCAGCTGTGTCTGATATGGGGGCGTGACGGGGGGTGCAACTCTTCTCAAGACCTACAGTGGGAAGATGTCTCTCACGTTGAGAGAACCAGACCTTCTGAGATGCCCCTTGTCCCACATGTGAAACCTGACCATATCAGCTACACAGGCCCCAGCTGGCCTTGGGCTTGAGAAACAAGAGCAGGATGTTCCACCCTGTTTGATGGCACCAGAGGGAGGAGGTGAGTGTAAATTTCAATATGAATCTATGACACTTAGTCAGCCAGATTCTACAGCAAGGGGTGTGTGAACTTTCTTGGGTACAAGCCCAAGAAATGGTGTGTGGACCTTTCACACCAGGCCAGATCAGAGGAGCGGATACAGATCCTGGGCAACCACCAGAGAATGCTCAGCTGGGAGGCCCCGCCACCCCGTGGATTCTGACCCTCCTTGACAAATGCACTTTTGTAAGACGGGCTCCTGGGATGGTTGCCTAGCCAGTAGAAGGTCGAAGGTGAAGTTTGAGGAAGTGATGTGGAGAGGGACCTGTGATCTGCTTACACATTAAACTCGAGGTCCCAAAGCTCATTGCTGATGGCAATCAGATAATATAAAGCATGAGAGGCCTCGCTGTGTGGGGACTGGGACAATAAGCAGAACAGGTGCCCCGTCTATATGGGCCAGCAACATCTCTGCTTCAACTGGTCTTCTCCACAAAAAGAGGAAGAACTCCAATCCTTTGGGTTTATTTAAGTTATTATTATTTTATGAGAAAATGTCCAATCTGCAAGTGTTGCCAACTACCAGGATTTCACCTGGAAAGAAGGTGAAGTCAGCAGGGGCTGGGGGTTTTATTGGGCACCTGCTATTCCTCCTCCTCCTTATTACTGCACTGGTTCCTCATACTGGTTACCACATTTAATTTCCTCATTCTTTCTCAAGTAGATTCCTCTCCCCATTTTACAGGTGAGAAAGCTGTGGCCTGGGTGGGAAAATTACTTGTCAAAGATGCCATGAGCAGTTATGAGAAGGAGACCACTTAACGCATAGATCTCCCCACGACTGCACGCATATTCATTCTAATGCATAGGTGGGTGTTTTCTAATGATCAGATTTGCCCCACCATGGACTGGTCTTCATTGTCGAGTAATGAGCTCCCTGTGATGCTGAGCAGTCAGGTGGGTCTAGAACTCCTCCTTCCAAGAATGCTATGAAAGGCAGTCTTGCTTTGAGAGTAAAAGGAGGCCAGATCATGTATAAGATCCCTCGAAACATGAGAACTCAAATGTTTGCAAAACTCTTTAGCTCCTGCATAGCCTTTCTTGCTCCATTGATTCACTTCGAGTGGAATTTAATGTGAAAAGTCTACCTTGAATATCGAATTTGTATATCCAGGTCCATGATGGAAGTTTTGGTGCAGAGGTAGTACATTCACTCCTGATAATTTGTTTTTTAAATGTAGACTTTCTCACTATACTGAGTCCTTTGAAGTATGAGTCTGTGAATACAGAGTTCACCTTATAGTCTGCCGTCTTGTAAATTCATGTCAGTGGCAGCAATTAAATCTACAAGTAGATGACAGCCTCTTAGAAGAAAACCAACAATACATGTACACTGTATTTTATATTTAAATCACTATAATTATTATTTCTAGAAAATAAAGGGTCTGAATAGGGTTGACTAGAAGATGAATCATAAAACAAGATAATAATATTAAATAGACCACATTAAATTATTTCTGAAACAAGATGGGTGATAGATAACTAGCTTGCTACATAGACAGAAAAAGTTATGATTAACAAAGTAAATATATACAGCAATTTTTAATATGCATTGAATTTCCTTCACACTTATGAGTATATTTAATCAAGGCAAAATATGTAGGCTCTGCTTTTGCCTAATTTATGGAGAGCCTGGTATTATGTTAAGGATTTTAATGCCAGGATTTTTTTTCTCCTCAACACAATCATGTAAGAATTCTCCTCCTCCCCTTCCTCCTCCTCCTCCTCCTCCTCCTCCTCCTCCTCCTCCTCCTCCTCCTCCTCCTCCTTCTTCTTCTTCTTCTTCTTCTTCTTCTTCTTCTTCTTCTCCTCCTCCTCCTCCTCCTCCTCCTCCTCCTCCTCCTCCTCCTCCTTCATAATTATTACTACTACTATTATTATTGTCATTATTATTATTCCCTTTTAAATATGATAGTGCAGAGCCTCTAAAAGGCACAATGCCTTAATTGAAGGCACTATGCTGGTCAGTGTTTGAACTCGTCCTAGGAGCAGAGTTCTAAGAACTCTAATCTCTATTTTTTTTATAACATCATATGTTGCCAGGAAAGAGGAAACACTTGCATTGAATTGCTAGTAGCCATACATGCGTTTTAAGGCTGACAGGTACACAGAGTATAGTGAGGTTCAGTGTGGTGCCAAGACCACTATGGGGAAAATGTAGAAAGTCAACATTACTGATCTTCTTGGGCAATGCCTTCTACCATGTCTGGGATCAACTGTCTTGGATATTAAAACCAACTGGTCAAGCATCTCTTAAAATTTCCAACTGATAATTTATTTTATTTATTGATTTTATAGCGAAAGAGGACATGAGAGAGAAATATCGATTTGTTGTTGCACCTATGTGGTAAGAATTTCAATCATATTATTAGCTAAATAAGTGGCAAGTTATTCTCACTCAGTTGAGGCCCTAGTAGGTGTTCAATCAATATGATGACATAATTATTTGGGTATTACTAATTCCTTAAATTTTTTAGGAGAAGATAAATAAATGAACTAAATGGCAGGGAAGTTGAAAAATCATTCCATCAAATGTTTGCAAATCCATGACAACACCTTGGTTAACACAAAAAGTCCTTGAGTCAGAAGGACATATATTTTTCTAAGAATTCAGTAATTCCAATTTTATTTCTTAGAAATAATGTTTGATTTTATTCATTAATTTATCTCTACTAGACATATCACTATATAAAGAAACATCACTATTACCATATAGCATAGAATCATGTAAAATAACTAAAATTGATTAAATGTTCTTAGGAAAAATATTTTCATTTTGCAACCACCTTTTCTTAATAAGTATTATGAAAGGGATTCAAATTATTTTGTAAAATTATTAGAAAGCACTGGGGTTTGATAATATCCCATTATAGTTTAGTGGTTATAAATATAAAGAAATACAATTAATTGAGGGAAATATAGGGACTAATTATAAAGATTTTATTGAAGAAACAAGGGAATATCACCTTAATATTTTTATGAGTGATTTTTTGGAAAACACTTTTAAAGTTTACACAAGTACTTTCACATTGAAGGACCCATCCGTTTTTCAAAATCAACCTTGGAACCTGGAGTATGTTTGGCTCAATTTTGTTGGGAAAAAAGGGGGGCTTAATGAAGTTAAGTGACTTGCCAACGTGTCACCTCTAAAAATGGTACCGTTGTCCCATGTATTTTGGTTTCAGGTCTAGAATTTGGTGGTTTTGCTGCTGTTTGTGCTAAACTGCATAGCGGTTGGTTAAAACGTGGGAACTATTGGAAGTTTGGGTTGGTTGGGACAGCTGTTTAAGCCATACTCACTAGGTCAGAAAGTCAATGTTTCCTAGATGTCCCATTGGCTAGAACTGATCACATGAACATACCTATTGCAAAAGTGGCTGGGACAGTGTGCCTCTGGCATAGCAAAATTGATTGACCCAAATGTCCTATTGCCAACCAAGATTAATCTCCTGAGATTTTGTACTTCGTTATCGCCAATAAAGTTGGAGTCAGCTAGCTGAAAGGACATGGCCAGGCAGTGGTTGGGTAGATAGGGACCAGTGACTTCCACAGATGCTCATTGTTTATGGTCATCACAATGCTCAACTCCTGCCCCAGCACTTTCCATATGAAACTTTCTCAATATGCAGAGATTCACTGAATTTGAACCCTAGAAAATTAAGCTGGAGGTCTACCATGTCCAAGGAACCCCTCTTGCCAGATAATTGGAACATATTTGTAGTAAACATTTTGGAACACTGTGGTGGGTGTTTTAAGTTTGATTTCTGATTTCTGAGAATTTACTCACTAAATTCCACCCACTGGTCTGGATGACCCCTCCCTGGCTGACTCTGCCCTCACATTGAGAGTCCGCTCAGAGATCACCCACCCCTGAGACGCACTGGCTGTCACCTGGCCTCCCAGGGTCAGGTGTTTCTTCTCTGTCCCCACTGTTTCCAAGGTCCTCTCCTTGTCCCCCTCCTCCCTCCCTTCTTCCCTCTTTCTTTCTTCCTCTCTTTCCCTCTCTTCTTCCCTCTCTTCTTCCCTCTCTTTCTTCCTCCTCTTATTCTGTATGAATATTAAAAAAACCATTTTTTATGTCCCCCCTCCTTTTAGCCTGCCTGATGGGATACCCATCAGCCAGAAGAAAGTCAGGGCTCACCTTTTGTCCTGTCTCAGGACTGGCCCTACTCAACCCACAAGCCCTGAAGCGTGTGTCTCCAGTGCTGGGCAGTGGTCTGCCTGTGGGCAGTATGAATTTGGATCGAAACCCACAACCTGGATTGTTCTGTCCACTTCAGAACATGGCTCCATGGCTGCTAAGGATGCCATCAGGAGTGGTCAGGGAAAGCAAAAGCCACCACACAGTCTAGACCCAAAGCTGCCAGCTGACCCCAGGCAGGCAGGATCCCTGAGCCCTGAGTTTGTCTTAGCCCAGAACCATCAGCAGCTGGACTCCCCCAGAGAGCCCTGCCTGGGAAGCTCCATCCCCCTCAACCTTGGGCCCTCCTCACAGATGCCACTCCACCCCTCCCAGCCCCTGCAGGCTCCCTGTCCCCATCCCCACGCTTCACTGGCTGGGATTGAGTGGCAGCTCGGCTCGGAAAGCAGGTGTCCGGGAAGCAAGTGAGCCTGGCAGGCAGCACATTAGGTAGTGTCCGTCCCTGGGGAGCCCCAAGGCTCCCGGCTCCAGCAGCTCCAACTGTTCCTCCCTCTGAGGGGGGTGTGCGATAGGGGGGAGGGCCAGGCCTGCCTGGCCTGGACCAGATGTTTGGGAAAGTTGCCAGGCTGTAGCAAAGAAAACTGCTGTTAATTTATCTAAGGTGTAATAAGTATTAATGGAGCCCCTTTCTTGCGCCTTTGTTTACTAGAAAGGCTCAAATCAAAGGCGACGCGGGCATCCGTGTGCAGTGTGGGTGGGGCACAGGGAGGTCTTGGAGTGCTGCCCTGGACCCTTTAGGTGGGCTCTCCTCCTGGTCCTGCCCCCGGCTCCTCTGCAGTCTGAGACCTTCCTTGGCATTGGTGAGGTCTGCGTCCTCTGTTGTAACAGAGAGAGGAGAGAGGTAGGCTAGCATTCCTTCAGCAGCCTGTCTCAGGTCTTTAGCTGATGGAGAGTGAAACCTGGGACTCCAAGTTCTAGCTATCCCTAAAGACACATCTTAGAACAGAGGGGACAGGTGAGAGAAGGAAGAGAGAGAGGGAGGAAGGGGTGGGGAAGAAGGAAGGGAGGGGGTAGGAATCTTGGGAACACCTAACCCCAGGAGATCTGGGATGGCTAGTGAGATCTTAGGGGTGGAGAGGTGTCTGAGTGGACTCTCAAGATGAGGTAGGACTTGGCCGGTAAAGAAGGGGTCTTACACCTGGCCTCCCAGTGTGATAGAGTTCAAAAGGTCTTGGAGGTCCTGATCCAACCTCTCATGTTACAGAGGGGTAAACTGAGGCTTGGAGAGATGGCTCTGCCTGCCCATCATCAGCTGGGGGCAAAGTCTGACCCATACCCAAGGCTCCTGGCTCACAGACCCAGGGCTGGCCACTCCCCACCTGCCAGCCCAGAGCTCACCACCTGGGCGAGCTCACGTGTCAGTGTGCCTTTGCCAGTGGAGACCAGCTCAGGAGGGAGGGGGCACTGTGTGAACTGCTCAAGAGCGAAACACGAAAGGAGCTGAGGTGAAACTTGAAACAAGACAAGCTGACTGTGTTCTGGCCCCAAGGAAGCTGTGGGCTGGCTGGCCTTTGTGCCGGGGCTGGGAGGCCTGGCCAGCGCCTTTGATGGGGCCAGCCTCTGGGCCCAGCTCAGCAGTTTCTGCAAGTTTCACCCCCGACCAAGCCTGGCTCAGGCCAGCTTTCATGCAAAGTGCAGTGCTCACCTTGCGCCCAGCTCAAAGCGAAACACGGGCCGTGCGGATTCACACAGCCTGAAACCAGACAGGAGAGGCTTTGCATGAATTCCCTCCAGCTCACCAAAGCTGCCTCTGTCCCTGCAATCCACTTCCCCTCTCAGTCTAAATGCACTTTGCAAGTCTCCTTGATCTCAAAGGCAGGACCATATGCAGGAAGCGGCACCGGGGTCTCAGAGTCTAGTGCTGTGCATCCTTGGGCTGGTAACTTCACCTCTCTGGACACTGTGTGTGGATTAGTGAAGGGCAGTATGAGAGGTAGTATCAACAAAAGAAACTGTGAGTGATTTCTCACCAGCTGCCTCTCTGCTGTGATGTTTACTTAAGTTCCCTGTAACCCTTTGTATACATTGCCTGTCCAGACAGCTGACATCCGCATTTTAACTGCTTTATTGAGCTATGACTTCCATACACTAAATTCCACCTGCTTCCAGGTCACTCACATCTTCCCTTTATAGATGAGGAAACCAGTGCTCCAAGAAGTCTAGCTCAGCAGAGACCCCAAGCTGCAGGCTTTTCTCGAGAAAAGCCTGATGTGAAGTACCTTTGCTGTGAGGCCAGGTTTCTGTCCCAATGCCTCCAGTCTGTGCCAGCAGTGCCAGAGCAGCCTCAGATGTTGTGTAAGCAATGGAGGATAGCTGTGTGCCAATAAAACTTTATTGACAAAGGGAGGTGGTCAGATGGATTTGCTGGCCCCTGAGGCATGGTGTTCCCCTACTTAAATCACTGCAGTTATTGCCCACAGCATTCAGATGACACCTTTTTCTTCTTCCTCTTCTCTTTTTTCTTCTAGGTCTCAACTCAAATACTGCTTCTTCAGAGATCCCTTCCAGAAGGTCTAGCTTTCTCACGTATTGCCTTCAAAACACTACCCTCTTCCCGCGATGCTTTGATTAATGTATGCCTTGTGCTGGGTTTCCATGGGTTTTCCTCACCGGAGTGTAGAATCCAGGAGATAAGAATGGGGGTCCCATGCTCTCCAGCCTTCGTGGCTGGTGCCAAGGGAATGCCAGGCACATGTGAAATGAATGAACACTGCCCAGGCCCTCCTTTCCAAGTTCAGGGCCTGTGCTCTGAGCGTCTTCCTACCACCCATCCAGGGGGTCCTTTGGTTCCCCTAGATGAACCTCTAGAACCAGGCAGGTGCCTAGAGCATCTCTTAATTCTCCTCCTTCCATCACTTGTAACCTGTTGGACAGCTTGCTTGGGCAGTAAAGGCACACGTCTTCAAATGGCATCAATACTTTAGGTCAGTGGTCGGCAAGCTCATGAATCAACAGAGCCAAATATCAACAGTACAACGATTGAAATTTCTTTTGAGAGCCAAATTTTTTAAACTTAAACTTCTTCCAGCGCCACTTCTTCAAAATAGACTCGCCCAGGCCGTGGTATTTTGCGGAAGAGCCACACTCAAGGGGCCAAAGAGCCGGATGTGTCTCACGAGCCATAGTTTGCTAACCATTGGTTTAGGTGATTTTGGGCCATATGGTTTAAAATAATCTTTTTAAATCTCTCAGCTCCAATTTTTTGTGGGTTTTTTTTGTATTTTTTTTTAAATCCTCACCTGAGGACATGCTTAAAGAGAGGAAGGGAGAGAGAGGGAGAAGGGAAACATTGATCAGTTGCCTTCTGCACTCTGCCCAGACTGGGAACTGAACCCACAACTCAGGTGTGTGCCCTGACTAGGGTCAAACCAGTAACCTTTCTGTGCACAGGGTGATGCTCACTCAGCTGAGCCACTCCTCCCGGGTCCCCCAAATGTTTTAGAAAGTGAGAGATGATCTGCAATGTGGGAATCGAGCTACCACAAGAGCAACCGCCTTCCACAGACCGCGGGGAATGCAGACATCGCTGCCTGATGTGCGGGACTGCAGGAGAGCTGGTGCCCAGCACAGACAGCCCCCTGGCCTTCTTTCATTGGCAGGAGTGGAGGTGAGGACCTCCTGTCTCTTCATGCGTTTCTTTGCAAGTTGCCTGAACTACTGTTTCATCCTGGAAACGTTTCGAATTGGTGCACGTGCTCATTGCCTTTTACCCTCCCTCTCCTTTTTTGCTCATTGAAACCCGCTTGAAAGACTGAGGGCAGACTGCCAACTTCCCTAACAGTGCGCAAAAAAAGACAAGAGAAAGAAAGAAAACTCAGACAAATGTGCTTACAATGCAGACGATCGTTCACTTCCATTTCTCCATTTCCTTCTTTGAGTCTCAGGTGCTGGCCTTGCTGGCATTTCCTGTGAGCTCTTGATCTGCAAGTTACGGGAGATGCTTTATTCTACATCGGGAAGTAGATGTGGGTGAAAGCATAGTCCTGGCCAACCTTTGCTCTCCGCCATGTGTGCCCACCTGAGGGGAGAAGGATGAGGAAACACATCAGTGAGTGACCCTGTCTCAGCATCGATGTCCTGCAAACTCTTAGCTGCTGACTAGGCCCCGTTGTCCACACTTGGAAACAGGTCGGAAGAGTGGCCAGGGTCCTGTGTGGAACCCTGTCTCCTTGGGTTTGCACCCTGGCTTCCTCGCTTGCTCTCAGCGGCACACCAGCTGAGGGCTTTAACGTCTTAGATCTTCAGCTTTTCTGTAAGCAAAGTGAGAAGGTTTCCAGCCCTGCAGACTGGCCGTGGCCAGTAGGGGTGTCGTACCTTTAAGGGGTCAGTGCCCAGCCGCCCCAGGGAAGGCCTTCCACAGAAGGGAGCCGGCATTGTCAGCACAGTGCTTCCTCTATCCTGTGGCCTTGGCTGTGCAGAGTTGGCCTGCACACCATGCATACAAATCACCCATATGTTTGATGTGAGCTCCGGAGCCTGTGACTGACGATGATTTCCAAAGCAGATGTGATTCATCTAAATGTGCACACCAGCCATGATGTCATTCGGGCTGACGATGCACGGGCTGCCTCGTCCCCTTTGGGAGATCACTATTTTGAAGTGGAGGAAGAAGCTGGTGTGTGCTTGGGGGGGGGGGGGGGGGGAGGGTCACTCTGTCCGGAGAAGCAACCCGGTGGCAGGCAGCCTGTCGTGAACACTCGAACATAGGCACGGTCCCCAGAGCTCAGCGCCAAATAGACCTGCACATTGGGATGTTGCCAATCAGGGCTAAAGTCCCCGTGGACCCCAGCATGTCCTGTCTGTGCCAAGGACAGTGATGACAGAGACACTGGGTCCCAGGAGAGCCTCCTGTGGTGGGTATGCTTCCTAGTGCCCAAGCCCAGGCTTGGGGACATGCAGGGAGCTGATTCCTGCTGTGATTCACCTAGAAATGAGGTCTCCAGACATGAACAGAGGCCTCTGAATGCCTCGTAGACCTGATGGAAGGTAAGCGCCCAGGTGTCAGTCACCAGACCTCAGCTGCTGCTGAGAGGGAGGTCAGAGAGACAGCTAAGTCTGTTCGGCAGCTGAGGGTGCAGAGAATGAAATGACATCATTGAGACCAGAGAGGCGGAAACGGAGGGAATTTTATCCAATTACTCTGATGTCAAAGCCAGGCATTTCCACTCTAGCCTACCTACCTTCCCCTGGGCAGGGGTGGGTGCGATGTGGAGGAGCTTTCAGGGGGTAGCCTGCCAGCCAATTCACCTACATGCCCCATGTACACAACAGTATTGCCAGGCAGTGATAATTATGCCCATTTTATAGCTTTGGAAACGGAGCCAACAACCCAAAGTGACTTCCAAAGACCTCATACCCAGGCCTCTCTGCTCCGTGTTCAAGCTCTACACCTAAATGATGGCTCCTCCGGGGCCCCTGCCCCACTTCCTGTGCAGGCTGCCCCCAGGCTTCCACCTCCATCTCTCCCCTGGATTGAAGGGAACTCCCACCATGGCTTCTTCCCACCACCTGCCGTGGGTGGTTTCCTTCTGACACGGGTCTAAGGCTCTGACACAGCTGAGGGTTAGCCCTTGGGAGGGCTGGACTTGGAGATGGCGGGCCCAGGAGGAGAGGGTGATAGCACGGGGTGGGCTGCTGAAGTGGAGCCCATATGTCCTGGGTGAGCACAGTCAGGTAATAGCACACAGTCCCACATCTCCCTTTGAGGACCACACAGCCCCCTGCCATCAGTGTGGAGTTCAGACAGACTAATAATCTGAGAGGTGGTGCACTCCTACAGTTTGTAGCTGGTTCCTCGCCCCATTCCACTCTCCCCACAGGCCAGTCATTCGTTCAGGTGTGCTCCTGGACATAAAGGTCCTTTCACACTGCTAGGGACTCTGAGGTGCCAACAGGCATCCCCAGGGGCTGGACACACACACACACACACACACACACACACACACACACACACACACACAGGCTGGCCACGTTCAAGGACACCATTCAGGATACGGTCTGCACTTTGCCGCTAGCGTTTCATTATGACAGTGCATAATTGGCCCTCATAGGTCACGGGCACATAAAGTGACTTAATGACAACTCTGCCATCCACACAGCAGCCTATATGTGAGAAGCGGTGTGTATACAGCGCAGCTCCTGAGACCCTGGGCATCGTAAGGGAGCCAGCGGACCGACCTTCATGGTAAAGCGATGGGTGGCCTCAAATCCACTAGACAGATGTGTCCACGCATTTGCACTTGACAATAACGCCAGAAGGCAATTTTATTTTTGTTTGTTTTTAGTTTATGGAGAGGAAGCTGACGGTCAAAGAAATAAGATAAACTGTGCTTCCTTTAAGTGAGCTCTGACTTAAACCTGACTCCGTGGAATTGGTTCTTTCTGATGTTTCAATTCCACAGATTTCAAACCTTTATCTTCCTCTCCCCCAACCGCAGTTTTAGGCTAAATGAACTCAAACATATCCCAGCTGAGTTCAAAATGTGTAAGGACCTGCTATGTCGCAGGTGCTGGGTTAGTGGCCATGTATGTGCCATCACTTAATATTCACACAGCCCTGGCATCCGTGTCATCAGAACTGATTTCTGAGGTAGGAAACTGAGACACAGAGGCTGGGGGGCCTGCCCAAGGTCATTCAGCCGGTTAGCGACACGGCTTGGATTTGAACCCAGGAAGCCTGGCCCCCAAGGACTCCACTGGGCTATGCAGAAAATTGGAATCTGACTCACACCCTCTCCATTTGCCATCCCCCCTGCCCCCTAAAGGAATCGTTTTAGGGTTACAGAGCCTGCTGCACCCCATGCCCTTTCTTGAGCTAATACACATACAACACTCTCTGTAGCTCCTGATGGCAATGCAGCTGGATTCATTTCCCGCTGTTGCCCTAACAAATCGCCATTAACCTGGTGCCTTAGACAACATCTCTTTCACTGTGGGACATTTACACGCTGGAATACTATGCAGCTGTAAAAACGAAGGATAACTTTCCTTTTAGAACAGCATAGATGGAACTGGAAAATCTTATGCTAAGTGAAATAAGCCAACCTGTGAAACACAAATGTCACATGATCTTACTTATTTGTAAAATGCAAGGAACAACATGAATTGACCAACAAAAT
The DNA here is from genome assembly GCA_027563665.1 of Antrozous pallidus. NCBI lineage: Eukaryota > Metazoa > Chordata > Mammalia > Chiroptera > Vespertilionidae > Antrozous > Antrozous pallidus. Next base: position 108,740,855 of record CM050515.1, on the reverse strand, counting down.
AAATCCCAAAGCATGGAGGTATGGAACAGACTGACATACCTTGATGTGGGGCTGAGGGACAAAAAGAGATAAACAAGAGAGCTTATAAACAAGAGATCCAGTGTGTGACTGAAATCGTGCGAGGAGGCTCTGCTTCCCACCAAATGAGAAGGCACTCTGTGGGGGACCAGAACCTGTGCCTGACTCAGGCAGTGCCAGCCGCCACGGGAGTCAGGCTGAACCTGTGCTGCAGTGTGCTGAGACCCGCACCTGACTCACAGCAGCCCTCAGCCTCCCTCCCTGTCTCTGCTACGGGGCTGCCCAAGCTGCCGCACTGGCTCAGGCAGGCCCCCTATCTCAGTCTCCTTCTCTGCTCTTGGCATCACCTGCGCGTGCAACCTCCACCTGTCTGGTTGTGACCCATTAAGAGGTACCAGCCTAATTTGCACATTACCTATTTAGATAGATAGATAGATAGATAGATAGATAGATGATAGATAGATAATAGATAGATAGATAGATAGATAGATAGATAGATAGATAGATAGATAGAGGCATAACCCATGGACACAGGCAATAAGGTAGGGAAGATCTGGCAGGGAGTGTAGGGGCTGAGAGGAGGGAGGTAAAGAAGAGAGATGGATGGGAGATATCTGTAATACTATCAACAATAAAAATATATATTGAAACAACAACAACATCCCCTTATCCTCTTACAGGTCTCTAGGTCAGAAGCCCAATATCATAGGTCTCACTGAGCTCTAACGCTATAGCAGGGGTACAGCCTGTCCTGGAGTTTGAGGGTAGAATTCATCCCCTCCACTTTCCCAGCTTCCTGATGACATGGCCCTCCTGGCTCTGGGCCCCTTCCTCTGTTCTCAGCCCGAGACACAGCCTGGCTCCAGGCCCTGCTCCAGGCTCCTCTCTCCATCTCCTCTATGGGTTCATGTGACTCAGCTGAGTCCACCCTGATGACCAGGGTCCCCTCCCATCTGAAGGCCATCTCCTTTATCATGTCTGCAAAGTCCCTTCTGTTGGGGTTTCGGGCTTAGACACAGACAACTTTCAAGGTCATTTCTGCTTCCTTCCACTTGTAGATTTTAACTTGGGCCCAGGCAGCTCTTGTGGGATCAGGATGTGAAAACCAACCTATCCATTAGAAAAGTCTTCATGTTCATTAATTCGGCGAACATGTGGACACCTAACCCCAAGGGCTATTAATACCACTGCTGTTAATTTTGCACAAGTATCAGCATCCATCCTCACCACATAAACTAGCCTCAGTCCATCAATGCTGTTATTTTCCATATCCCTCGCTTGATTGGCTGAAGTGAGGCTGCCGGTGGGAAAGGACACTGTGAGCCTGGAGCTGTGCAGTGCGGGTCATGACGTGAATCCCGCCAATGCGGCATTAGGAGCAGGTTCTGGGGGCTGGAAGAGACCCAGAGATACATGCATAGGGGCCTGGCCAGCATCCCCCTTGGTAGAACTCAAACGGGACCAGAGGATCTGAACTTAATTTAAGCTTACGAAAAATTGATGATTTTATTGCTTTCCAGATTTATAAAGCTACTGGCAGTTCCTGAGGGGTGGCTTATTAAGGCTGCAATTGTTGCCCAAGGCCGGTTGAGCCACTGACGTGCTGTGGGGAAGGGGAGAGGTCCTCCCTCCGGACTGGCCTGGGCGCTCCACACATGTGCCCTGAGCACAGGGCGGCCCTTGGGGGAAACTGTCTAAGGGGAGAACGAACAGGGAGAGGGAGCATGCTGGCTCAGACTTGTGATGTGAGGGAGGAAGAAGCTTTTCCCTCTGCGTGTGCAGGGCTGTGTGCTTCCTCCACTGCCCAGGCCTCGACATGCCCGCCTGGAAAGGGAGCCTAGTGGACATGGTGGGATCTTGGGCCAGAGAGCACTTCAAGAGAGGCTGGGTTTTGCTCTCCTGTCCCCTCGCTACACTGCCTGACACCATTGCATTGATGAGTGAGCTCACCGTCCTCCCGATGAGTGAGTCTTGTCCCATTGTAAGGTGGCCTGGCTCCCCGGGGTTTTGTGAAGATGCAGATCCAGATTCAGTAGGTCTGGGGTTCTGCATTGCTGCTCCGCTGCCAAGATGCTCCAACTCCTGGCTGATGGAGCCACTGTGAGGGGTGCCAGCTCTGCCCTACTGGCTCCTGCAGCTCTTGGCCACACCCTGGCCTAGCTCCGCTGCCCCTCAGCTGCCTGGGTCTCAGCTCTGTGCTGCTGCTGCTGCTGCTGGGCTCCTCATGTAGGGTGTGCCTGCTGCCATAGTGGGGACACTGAGGAATCCCCTCAGCAGAGAAGGCTTTGCACAGGCAGACTTCTGGCAGGCAACTCCCACCTGTTCACAAGGTTGGGGCCCTGGGGGAGAGGGGTCTCCCCACAAGGAGGTGGCAGACATGAAGCCCCAGGATGATTCTGTGCAAGCTGGTCCCGCCCCTTCAGTGTGTGTAGTACACACTCTGAGAACTGCTCAGGGGATGCTTATATGCAGGAGGTCGTGCTGGGGCTTGGCAAGGGGCCTCTGGACGGCCGTTCCGCTGCAGTAAAGGCTGTCCCTCTGCTGTGTGGGCGATGGGGCCAGTGTTCTCAGGGGCAGGTGGATGTGCGTGCCCATCAGATGTTCCTTTGGCTTAGATCCATTCTGTCTCACCACTGTGGCCCAGCCTGACTATCCCAGCACCCACCCTTCATCCCCTGGGGACCCCCACGTTGGTGGACAGATTCATGACCCAACAGCTCGAATGGCGGGTAGGTATCAAGTTCTGGGGAAGTAAGTCACCAAGAAGTCTTGAAGGAGCCTGGATTGGGAATCAGGCAAGTCCAAGTTCAGAGCCCACCTAGTTGCTGAAGTCCTCGCAAAGCCCCTCAAACTCCGCAAGTCTCAAACCTTCCCTCCCTCCCTCCCTCTCTCCCTCCCTCCTTCTGAGAAATGGGCTGCTGGGAGCATTGCCTGAGAACGTGGAGGTTTCCCTTACACCTGGCATATGGCTAGGAGTTTGGATTTTGATCCCCACGCCCAGTCCCCTGGATTGTGGCGAGCGTCGGGGGACCTCATTTGGAGCCTATTTGCCCATTCCTCTCTCTCAGCTCTGTGGCCTGGAGACTCTGACCCGGGGGCTCCGTCAAGTTGCCTCTGTTCACAAGTCCTAACACTTCCATTTCGAACCAGAAACAAGCCGACCATCTGTGCTGTTGCTACTGTCAATCCTATCGAGCTCGCGTTAAATGGGACAAATTTCACATTTCACCCACAAGAACTTAATCGGGTTTGCATGCTACGCAGAGACCCACGGTGGAAAATGGATTTCAAAATCACGTGCAGCTGCATGTTGAGGCCGAGTAGTTTCAAAACCTGACTGCAGGAGCAAACATTGGAACATTCACCTCACTTAACAACACAGAAGCGACCGGATTCTGCTCTTATTGCCAGGACCTCCAGTGTGCGGCTTTCTGGCACTACAGCTGCAAAGTACAAGGCCAGGGATTTGAACATGGTTGGACACTTACAAACCACTCCTCTTTGACTTCGGTAAAGGAGAGAAAGGGGCCCTCTTGGGTATGTACACATTTTGGAAGGGACCCCCTCTCAGGTGAGGGTTAAAGTCGGTAATAAAGCAACTTTCTGATTCAAACTTATGGACCAGTGGTTCTCAACCTTCCTAATGGTGGTTCCCTTTAATACAGTTCCTCATGTTGTAGTGACCCCCCAACCATAACATTATTTTTGTTGCTACTTCATATTTGTAATTTTGCTACTGTTGATGAACGTAATGCAAATATCTGTGTTTTCCGATGGTTTTAGGCGACCCTGCTAGCGGTTCTCAACCTGTGGGTCACGGCCATTGGAAAACACAGATATTTACGTTATGATTCATAACAGCAGCAAAATTACAGTTATGAAGTAGCAACGAAAATAATGTTATGGTTGGGGGTCACCACAACACGAGAAGTTTTGTATTAAAGTTTCACTGCTTTAGGAAGGAGCCACTGATGATCCTCCCTCATGCCCAAGGCACTCTCCAGTGCTTCCTAGAGCACTGGAAACAGCACAAAACACCGTGTCTTATGACGCATAGACTCACCACCCTGCCTTCACACTCTGCTGTATTGCTGAATAGCATGTTTGCTAACAGTTATCACCCTGTCCATTTTCTAATCTAATTCCTAATCTTGAAAACATGACCCTGATTTCTGTTTCGCAAGAGGCAGTAATAAGACCCCATTTCCCTGTTTTATTCTCCATTTTCCTCGGTTATCAAGGTGTCATCATCTATTACTGTTTATGGTCCCTAATATATATCTTGCCGTCCAGGGCATATAGTGTACAACTCAGTGAAAATATGCTAAAAATTCATGAGGGCTAGAGAGTGGTGCCGTTGTTGTCTTGCGTCATTTCTTCATAAAGCCTGTGACAACGCAGTGACTTCTTGTTCACTCAGACATTTCTCATTCCGTGGCTCTGTGCCAGGCTGTCTCTTAGGTCCCAGGGTCGCAGAGATGAAGGGGACCCAGCTCTCCCTGTGCAGAACTCGAGATCTTCTGGGGGTGACCGACCAGGGAATAGAAAGCACAACATTCAGAGATTCAGGCTAAGCCTCGCCATCATATCTACCTTTGGAGACCCCAAAAAGCTTCCCATGTATTTTATCATTGGATTTCTACATTAGAAGGTGCGGGGGAAGCCTGGCATTTGTGTCCAATGTGGATCAGTTCCTGGCTGTGTGGCCTTGCCCTCTCTGTGCTGTGTCCCTGGTGGACTGTCAGGGCTTCTCTCCGTGGCCTGTTAATACAATACTTCTGGATGCTCTGTCCTATAGCCAGGAATCACCTCCCCCGAGTGCCAGTGTTTATTTTGATCAGTTGTCTCTATAGACTTGGGAGGTTTGCTCATACCTGTTTAGCAATTTGTGAAGGCTGCTGCTCAACACATTTCCGTCAATTGAAGAACTGATTCTGGCAAGTTCTGTTCGCTGGCCTACTATGACACCCTTGCCAGGTGCTGGTCTGGCTGCTTCCAGACTGTCCTCCACAGGAGTGCAGGGTCCCAGGAGTGACTCCCACCCCCTTCTGCTATTCCTGTAGGACATCCACTGCCCCTGATGACTTAGCAGACATTCAAATTCCTTTACAATTTGGCCCAGCGCACCCTTAGAGTTGAACCTCCAGGCCATTCCTCAAACAATCTCTCCTGCCCCTCAGGGATCACAACCTTGACCTCTCTGCTTGATTGGTCTTCCCCCAACAATGGAGGAGGGAGGAATGTCCCAGCTATAACAGGTCAGGAAACTCAATGCCCCAGGGCCAAATTCAGCCTACTGTCTGGGTGTGTAGCCCATAAACCAAGGAAAGTTTACGGCTGAAAAAAGTGAATATATATTTCACAACACATGAAAATTATAAGAAATGGACATTTAGTGTTTATAAATAAAGTTTTATTGCCACACAGCATGCCCATTCTCTTGCCTGTTGTCCACATCAGCCATCCTGAAGCACCAACAGCAGAGTTTGTCTGCTTGTGACACAGACTGTGGGTGGGTAAGCAGGAAACAGCCACTCCATGGTTCTCTACCGAAAGTCTGCTGACCTTAGATCTACATACCCACAGTCCTTTGCACAAAATGCACATTTCCCATATGCTTCCGTTTTGCACCCCAGCCTCTGACACAGCTGAATCAGCAGGATGGGTATTGTGTTTGTGGAGCTGCCTCTGCTGGTTGGGTCACAGTTCCTTCGAGGCCCTCAGTGTAGCAAGCAGGCGGCTGGTTTGTTCATCTGCCCAGAAGTGGTGTGTGGGTCTGAATTTACAGATGCACTTTTCACATCAGCAAATGGAGAGAGTCAGTCCAGCTCCCGTGAGCGGGTCCTTGAGATTGGCTGTTGAATAATGGGCATCGTGTTAGGGATTCCAAGTTCAACCATCAGAGAGGAAAGAGGCCTGAACTCTTTTCTCAAGAAGTTTACCCATTTGGTAAAGGCAGATGCTAGTGGATCATTCAGCGCTCTTTATTTAGGTCTGTGTCTTTCGAGAGAAATTGAGAGAGGCATGATTTCGGAAGCGGAGAGAAATGTATGGGCGCATAAATTCAGTTCTGTCTTTTGACCATTGCCAAGCAAATTGCTTGACTTTTACTCATCTGGATCTTCACATTTGGGAAATGGACTTGAAGGTAAAACAGATCAGGTTTGAAATCCATTTCAGTTCCAATCTTTAGATTTATACGTTTTATTCTACTGTTTTATTTGTCTTCGATAGATGTCTTTCTAATCAATGGTATGCAGGCATTCGTTGAGTTTTAATATGCAGGCATATATCTATTCTAAAGGCATCATTCAGAGTCTCTGTATCATAAAACCCAAGGGAAACCCCTCTGTCTTAAAACGTCCTAGAAGACATAAACAAAAGACCCTCCACGTCTATGAGAAGACACAGCTAGATTTCGAAGCTCGCTTTTTTAATTACCAAATCACTTCAGACAGTTTCCAAACGTAATAGGAACAATATGGTGTGACTCTTGATGCAGGCTTCTACAATTAGTGTGTTATTAATTAAACTCTTGAGTAATATAATAACTTGACGGTTAAAGCCCCTCTTTGCATTTAAAGTACATGCTAACTGTGGCTCCAGTTATAAATAAACTCTATGGCTATGGGCTTTGAAAATTTAATTATTCAGAGCAAATTATTCAATCGATGCTCTGTTCTGGAGAGACGCGTCCTGAATATTCCAGCCGCTTCCAGCAGGAAGGTGTGTGCAAGCAGAGTTCCACACAGGGGGCCTCCTTGCCTCTCTCTCCAGCCCCATGCTCCCCATCCTCTCTGCTCCTGCTCCCCCTTGAACATGCAAGCAGAGCCTCCAGGTCCACTCCATCCAACCCACCATCTTCACTCCGTAGCTGCTGGAAGGAACCCACAGTAAACATGATTCGAGCATGCCCACTTAATCACTGCCAAGAATTTGCAGAATGTTCAGAATGACGTTTAAAGCCCCCAGCTTTATGCATTCATCCTTATGACGATTCACCCCCCCCAACATGGCTATCTACTTAGCGTCTCAGCTCATGTTCACCTTTTGCTCCACTGCACTGAACCCAGAAACACTTCTCCAATGAGCAAAACTGTGTGATGTTCACCCGGCTGGTGTGGCTCAGTGGTTGAGCATCTACCTAGGATCCATGAGGTCACCATTTGATGCCCAGGCAAGGCACATGCTCAGGTTGTGGGCTTGGTTCCCAGTAGGTGGCATGCAGGAGGCAGCAGATCCATGATGGTTCTCTCTCATCATCGATGTTTCTATCTCTCTCTTCCTCTCCCATCCTCTCTGAAATCAATAAAAATATATATTTTTTAAAGAAATGGTGTCATGCCGAAACCGGTTTGGCTCAGTGGATAGAACATTGGCCTGCGGACTGAAAGGTCCCAGATTCAATTCCAGTCAAGGGCATGTGTACCTTGGCTGCGGGCACATCCCCAGTAGGGGGTGTACAAAAGGCAGCTGATTGACGTTTCTGACTTTCTATCCCTCTCCCTTCCTCTCTGTAAAAAATCAATAAAATATATTTTTTAAAAAATAAAGAAGTGCTGTCATGTCTCCAATCCTTGGCACTCGGAACTCCTTCTTCCTGGAATGCCATTCCCTCTGCAGGAAGTTCCTGTTGGCCTTGGACCCCCATCATTGTTCATTTCAGCCCTGAGGGCTACAGGGAAGATGCTACCAGGACACACAGAAGGACAGCATGGCAGCAATGAGCAGGAAGTTACCGAAACATTGGAACCATCTCAGAGAAGGACAAGGACCCCAGGCCAAGGCAGTTCTATACACCCATGTGGGGTTCAAAAACCTAGTCATGCCACCAAGGCCATTGGCTTCTGTGACTTGAAGGCATGGCCCTGACTCAGTTCAGGGTGTGTGTTGAGAAGGTAAGGACATCAGGTACAGAACATCCCTCAAGAAGATGATCCAAGAAAATGAAGAACACACCCAGATTGCCTAGGAAAAGGCCAAGAGGTTCGGCTGCCCTGAGAATGGTCTGGAAATATGGTTCTGAAGATTTAAAAGAGGAACTGGCCATCCCCGGTTGGGGAGATCCTCAAAGCCTTCATGTGGGCAGCAGTACAGGTATTAAGCACAGCAGGACGGATTCGATTAGTCTGGCCTGTAAGTATCCCCGGCTCATCTCTGTGCACCAGGGGGGAGTCACTGCCAGTCCCAGACCACCAACCTGTTTTTCATATCAAACGTTCGGGGGCCTTTCTTGGTTTGTTCAGGGGGATATCTTGACACAAAGTAGTGATTTCCAAACTTCCATCTCTAAGCTAGACTCCTGTCACAACTTCTGCTATGTCAAATTTATCATGTGCACCATTATTTCATTATTATTTCCTTGGATATAATGAAATTATATTCTCTTTTTCTTACTTGGGTTAATTTCTCTGCACACACTCTACCTTCAATCTTTTAAGAGGACAACAGCCTCCCAGGCCATCAATGAGAGATGAGGGTAAGATAAAGACAGCACAAATAAAAACACTGCTATGGGATTCTAGACCCATGCTATTGCCTGCCCAGGCTGGTGCCTGTGGCTGGTCATCCCCCCGTGAAGAGAGGGAGATTAGAAGTCTGTGTAGGAAGATTTTAAAAAATACACATACAGATGGGCCCTACTGTGAAGCTTTCTCCCTGAAGCAATGGAAATGAGGTAGAAATGACAGACGTTTTTAGTGATGCGACTCGGAGCTGAGGCCATGTCCAGGCACTGACTTTAGACATCCTGTTCCCTTGTGTGGTGCTGCATCCCAGGAGAGGCGTTGGCAGGAAGGAAGGAGCGCTGGGCCCGTATCCGGAGACTGGGTCTCTGGCCAGGTTGGGTGTGCAGGTCATGGGACACCTGCCCTTGTAGGACATGTGGGTCCACGCCTAAAGTTCCTTCATGCTTGGTCCTGTCCACAAGGTTCACACTTAGAAAATGTCCTGGATTCAATTGCCCATGATGTTTTTTGATGCTTTGTCTTTACAGGATTAAGATGTAGAAAATGCTACCATGTATTCCTGGTCTAATAATTGCATTGCGGCTGTATTGCCAGTAAGAACCTTTCTTGCCTTGGTAGCCTGGCCGGTCATGGCACGTGATCAAGAACCTTTGGCACCAACTCGTTGTCTCCCTAGGAGTTTGGACCATCCCAAACAGCAAGGACCTTGGGCATGGACCAACTGTCTCCACAGAAGCTTTGGACAGCACCGAATGTCCTAATTGAACCATTGAGAAGTCGTTTCCATGTGTCCAATGTGACGGAACAAGGAACATTATGTTAATTTCCATGGAGTCGTGCATTCATGACCTTTTCAATACCCACTGCGCACCTACTATGTGCTAGGCCTTTTTCTGGCCTCTGGGCTGCTCTGAGGAGCAGGTAAGCTCTTGGATGTCACAGCACAGTGGAAATGGAGAGGTAGCCACGACCATTACCATCATAGTGAGTTTTTGAAATGTGCTCTTCTTTCCCCTGCCTGCCCACACCACACCTGGGGAAGGGCTTTCTCGACCCAGAAGTCTGGGGAAACTTGAGCTAAAAGCTCTGCTGGCGCCTGAAGGTGGTCCTGAAGTCCCCAGCATGGCACTGTCTCTGATGCCTTGTCCCATACATCAGGGCAGGCGCTGTCTCTTTAAATCTGGGCCAACCACAATGAATATGCCTGTGAGATAAGATCATGAGCAGGAGAGAAGAGCTGAAGGGCAGTCAAAATATTTTAATACCGAAACCACACTTCAAATTTTAATTTAGTTTTACTTCCCCTGCCTTAGTATCTGACCGGGACAAATGGAAGCATGATGAACTCCAGAGGCCTGATCAGCTTGAGCCTGAATCTCCAAATGACATGGGGAGGGAGGCTAGAGGCTGCCCCCAGCACTTTCAGGGCACGGCTGATTAGTGGAGAGTCTGGACCTATGGATTTGAGGTTCAGGGCTGACCTCACCTCTCACCCCAGAGCGCCTGCCCTTCCATAAGCTCCCCCTGCTCTCAGCTTGTTTTCTCTGCGGTCAGCTGTGGATGGAACCTCCTGCCCTTCTCTGTCCCCAGGGTTCCTGTCAGTGTGAAGGAGTGAGTGTGTCTTGGATAGACCTGGGCAGTATGGAGAGAAGACAGGCCAAGCCCAGCCTTTCAAGTATCCCAGGATCTCGCCCCAGCTCGTCTTCCTCACAGAATAGTCTGCTCTTTGTCTTAGCTCTTTCCAAAGGAAAGGCTTCCGGATGCCTGCACCCTGCCTGCTCACCTCTGTGTGTTCCAGCTGGGCTTGTCTCCACACGCTGCAACATGCGCTTGTCCCTGTAGCCTCTTCAGATTCCCTCCACTGGCAACGGCCTCCCCTCCTCCCTCCACTGTAAACTCCACTGGTATGCAAATGGAATATTTAGTGCAAGAACCTGAGTCATGCGTGGAGTACAGCTGCTTGTCAGTGGGAGTGTCTGCTGTGGATCCTCCAGGAGTGAGAGTTGCATATCGCTCTATCATGTGTTCCAGGGTGTGTCTGTTAAAGCAGGGAGCACTGCCTTGTGCAACCTTAATGAAGCCACCTTCTCTGGAGCAGGCAAGGCCCCTGCTCCCAGCCTGTCTTCCACTGCCTGGCCAGTGTAGCTCACTTGGGTGGGTGTTGCCCCATGTAAATTTCCATGTTCATGACCACAGTACCTAGTGGCTCTCATGTTGGAAGGGCAGCTCTGGAGGGACAGTAGCCAAATAGGTGACCGTTTGGGCTGTGATGATACTGTCCCAGCCTTGGACCTGGTGGGAGCCCCAGATGTGGTGAGAAGAAGTCACATATCAGATGATTTGGAAGCAACATGGATAGGCTTCCAACAGAGAGAAGAGGAAGAGGTTTCCCATCAGGCTGCTGACCCAGCAGTGAGAGAGACTGAGACGCAGTTTCCTGAGATGGGAAGACAGATGAGGGAGGGGGAGCAGTTTTAGAACAGAGAAGATTCAGGAGTTTAGGTCTGAGTGTGATCAGGCCCAGCTTCCTGGTGAGGAGTGCACGGAGCTGTTGCCAAAGATATTCACAGTTGAGAGGAGAGGGCCTCGGAGGGGTGTGGTTGATGACATTACCTGGATAGAGGAGACTGTGATGAGAATAGAAGTGTCTGAAAACTGAGACCTGGAGCACTCCTGTGTTGATGGGTGATGTTGAGAGGTCAGTAAATGGGACTGAACATGGGGGTGGGGCAGAGAGAAGTTGTCAAGATGGTAAACCAAGAATTATGGGGGAGGGGAAAACCTCACCCACCACAATAGTTAAAATGCAGCACTGGGGTTGATCCCAGAAAACAGCTATTGGAATGAACTTAATGGACACACCGCAGGAATCTTCTGTGTGTCTAATTTCCACACCCTGGTGGCTCTCTAGCCAGTCCGACTTGGCAGCCCAGGTACTTAGTGTTGCTGGGAGCTTGCTGTTGAATACCAAGCCTTGTTCCCAGCTGAGTGCAGACCTCCAAAAATGGAGTCGGATTCCAGCGATGCAGGCAAGAGAAAGCAGTCAGGCCTGCCCTGCCAGGGGCCTGCAGGGAGCAATGGGATGGGGCTGGTGGACCAGGGTCGACTGGACTTCTGCCACTTTCTAGCTCTGTGACCTTGGAGAATGGATTTATTTTCCCTGAGCCTCAATTTATTAATTTACCAAAGGGATGGTCCTACCACTCAGGATGTTTATAAGGATGAAATCAGGCAACATTTTAACAGGCAGCTTTGGAAGCTTCTTTGACATTCCTCCTACACCCGGACTTGCCCTTGGCTTCCCCTTTATCTCACCTGTGTTTCTCAGGACCACACAAAGCTCACAGCTCTATCATGTCACCTCTTCCTGGTGGTGGCATGGGGCAGGCACTATAGAGACAAATATATGCCTGTACCCCAGGGGGAAGGGGGGAGGCCCCAGGCTAACCCAAGAAGCAGATGCAGACATTATTGATGCAGTTATAATGCTGGGAGATCTTATAGATGGTGACGTGGACACTGGCAAAAGCCAAGGACTGGGGGTGGTTCTCTTCGCTTGAAAAAGTCCGAGAAGTTGTCTTAGACCTAAAGGACCTGACACATGGCACTGAGCCCCAAGTGGCGACTTGAATATCCTGGATTTAGAAATAAACAAAGCAAAGGTGGGTTCTGCTAAAGTCACACAAAGACAGAAAGGTACAGAATAGAGAAAAGAATGGTCACCTTAAACTTTTCACAGGGAGACACAGGGCCAGGGCCTCAGCCATGGATTATCAGCCTCCCTCTCTCTGGCTGCTCTTCCCTTTCTCTGTCATTCGATTTCCTCCCCAGACATAGTTTCAACCTCTCTCTTCGCCTTGGCACTCAGTAGAGTCTCAATTAAATCACAGCTTCTTTCTTTCCATCTTTGTCTTCTCCAATTTCTCTTCATGTTTCCAACATGTTCTTAGGATATTGGAGGAGAATAACACTGCCTGGCCAGCTTCACACTGGCATGCCAGGTAGATGGAGTGATGGAGTGTTCAATCAATCAAGAGGTGATAACTAGATATCAGATAGATATCGATATTCTAGTAGATATATATGGCTAGATGAGGGTACATGCATATCTCTGTATCATGTACTCAATCTATATACTATCTATCATCTATATAATCTATCTACCTACCTATCTATCTACATACCTACCTATCTACATACCTACCTATCTACTCATCTATCTACTGAGATTAGAGACACCTGTATCCTCCAGGTGCCCATCTTTGAAAGAGGAGGGGAAGTTGAGCATCCATCTCTGTCACATGATTCTCTGCTTCTTCTTGCTCAGTCCAGTCCAATCCCATAACATCTCCATCACTCTGACACTCTCAGTGAACCACTTTCACTGGGACCAGTGAAGGTACACCCACCAGGCCTTTCATTGCTACATTTACACGTTAAAGCTGAATTCCACATTCTTGGTGGCACCTAAGGAAACCACTGCCACCAGTTGCAGGGTTAATTATGGATCGCCCCTTGGAAAAAAGTACGTGTTATTGGCAGTTGAGGGCTAAATAAAAACAGCTGGGAGGGGAACTGAATAAAAGGTTGGGATAAAACCCATGATGTTCTGCTGAGAGTAAACATCTCTTTTCTTTTCTCTTGCTCAAGCCCGACTCTCTGCGTACAAGTCTGCATCCCTTTCATGTGGCACAAAGGGGGATTTGGAAAGTGAATTTCCTCAGATCTGTGCATTGAAAACCCAGCTTATGGGAGCCTCGAGAAGAGACACTTTGCCTTTTCTTACAGTGGGTTCCTCTTACGTGTGACTTCCCCAAGCCCCTCCTGAAGTCACCAGAACCATTCCATTAGCATCTTCATCTCTGCATAATGAAAACAGTCTCTCCCAATGAACATCCGGCCGCTATCAGAAGGCTTCCAATGTCTTTTATTTGGTGATATGAGATTCTTCTCGATAAAATGAGGTTTGATGTATAAAATACTAAAATATATGCAAATGCCAGATCTATAAATAAGTACTGTATAGTAGAGGCAAAAATCTCATTATAAGTAACAATTTTATTAGCATATCCATTAAGCAAAAGTCCTTATGATGTTAATGTTAACGAAAGTAAACTGTAAACCATTCCATTCAGCCAGTAATTTCTGTTCACGTACCTGTGTGCTTGCATGTGTGTTCACTTTGGGGGAGGGGACTCTGAGAGCACAGAGGGAAGGCACATTGCCCTGCCCACCTAGATAGCAATTGGCTAGCTGAGTTGACCGTAAAACACACATCACAAAACAACAGATCCGGAAAATCCTGGCATCTATTTAGGTATCAAAGCTGTAATGTGAAAAGCTATCAATTACATCTTGAAGAACTGAAAAAAGCTTCACCGAAGAAGAAATTTTTTAAAAATATGTTTTTATTGATTTCAGAGGGAAAGGGAGAAAGAGGGAGATAGAAACGTCAATGATGAGAGAGAATCATTGATCGGCTCCTTCCTGCACGCTCCACACTGGGGATCGAACCTGCAACCGGGGCATGTGCTCTGATTGGGAATTGAACCATGACCTCCTGGTTCATAGTTTAATGCTCAAGCAGGTAGCCATGCTGGCCAGGACCAAAGAGGAAATTCTTGAGCACACTGTGGAGAAAGTGAGGCTGGACAGAGAAAAACATCCTAGCTAGAAGGAATAGTAAAGAGAAGATGGGTAAAGTAAATACTGAAGTGTTTTTATAAATAAAATAAAATCAGCAGCAACATCAAAATAAGAGCCTAAAGATGCAATGGTAGGTGGGTGGTGAAAAGTCATACAGTCGCAATGGGCAGCGAGTCATAAAGAATTGGAATTCAGAGTAATTTGAACACTTACTCAAATGTTTATAACACAAAGTTGAGTGAAAAAAGCAAATACAAAGTTTTTATTCCATACAATCTCCATCATGTAAATACACACAGGCTCTTCTGAAAAACTCTACAAGGGAGATAGTATTGTTTTTTCTTTTTTCTGAGGTTACGGGATATTTATGTTTTCATCTCATTATGGTTCTGGAGTCCAAGTATATATTGTTCCATAATGGTCGGGCATTTCTTCATCATCTGAAAAGGCCATGGAAATGAGAAAACAATGAAAGGGACGTGTATATTTTGTCATCCTTTGCCTGGCTTCGATGTGCCAACCTTCCACCATTCAGAAAACATATTACAGAGCCAAAGCCCACGTTCAGGCCCAGAGGGTCAGCCTAACTGGGAAAGGGACCCCCCCGGGAACCCCTGGAGGTGGGGGTGCAGGTGTGTGGGGGAATGTAAATCCCGCTACCTCCACCTGTGGCGCTTTAGTGGGCGGAGGTGACAAGGGTGGGGTCTGGCTGGAACTTGGACTGTAGTGATCCTTAGCTGCCAGGGGAAGGAAGGATTTGAAAGTCCCCAGGTTCCCATGGCCAGGAGGGTGCTTACCCAGGATCACGGAGCCTCACAAAGGAACCAGGTCCAGAAGCAGAGATGTGACTTGAAGGTGGAGACACCACTGTTAGCAGGCAGATTGCCTGCACTCTATGCTCTGTCTGTCCCGTCTCTCTCCTCAACACTTGCTCTCCTTCCTGGAGATGATTTTGGTGGGGTCAGAGATTAGCCTGAAATCATCCTGCCATTTAGTGGTGCCTGAACTCTGTCTCCGCCACTAGTACCCCCACTGTAAGAAAAGGCAAAGTGAGCCCTGGAAACTTCTTTTATAGCATTTCTTTGCTTTTCATCCTCTTCCTTCTTTTAAACCATGCACCTTCCAGAGGGCAGGTGGCTGATTCCGAGCTCAGCTTCTGCACCATTCTTCAAATTTCGTGCAACACCTTTTTTTTCTCACCCCGGCAAGGCATTCTTGAGTAATGAGTGAGAACATTTTTCCTGAGTCCATTTTTCTAATTAAATAGAAGTCAGGCCATGCAAACAATTACGACTTATGTGAAACCGAGTTTTGCCAGTTTGGAAAGACTAACAGAGAATTGCATCCAATACCTGGAAACACCCAATAGAACTGAATCTGGTGCTAAGACAAGCATGAAGAACACTTGGTATTTAACATCCAGCTTCATATTCAAAAATCACTACAGATTTTTTTGCTGTTTTACAAGTGTAGAGATTTGGACCAATGTTATCATGTCAGCCATGCATAAAGGGTGACTGACTCTCAATCTGACACAGAGCATGAGGCACCAATCAAAATGTCTGTGCGGACAGATACATGGTGCAGGATTAGCCAATGTTTCCTTTTATTTCATCATTTAAATCAATGTGAGTTCCAAATTATACGAATCATAATTGGAGCAGTTTATTTGATTTCCAAAGGGCATGTGAGATGATGAAGGGGAGGAAAAATAATGGTAGTCTGTGTCTGTGTTGCCTGTGTTCTCAAAACACTTCCTGATTGGTAAAGTAATTGCTCTTCAATTTAAACATGGTAGGGTATGAAACTTTTATCAGATTCTCATTTAACCAAAGGAATCCTGGGTTATTTTAAACAATGGAAAATACTTAGGTTAGATACTTAATTAACTAGATGACCTCGAAGGCCTCCTAGCTTATCCATCTATTCAGATATCCATCCTTTTGCAGCCATGCCTATATATGTATGCCTTTTCTCTCTCCATATAAAATAGCTTTGTGTATATGATTTTTGATATGCATATATGAGAATCCCAATTTTTTATAACAGAAGCGAAGGACCTGCCTTCGTGGAGGGTGAATTCTTGACTCAATGCCTGGGCAGTATTCAGTGACCTTGGCTGCTTGTCAAGGTGCCCTTCTCTCCATCACCCTGTGTCTCCTTTTAATAGTGAGGACCAGGGGACTGTCCTCAACCCCATGGCTACAATCCTTGTCTGGCCTTAAAGGGAATCTCATGCAATGGACAAGGTCAATGCAAGGTGAATGCCCAGGTAAGAAAGAGATCATGGTACCATCCCAGCAAGGCGGGCTCAAGCATCTGAGACAACTGAGGAAGTTGAGGCTCTGCAAAGCTTAGTGAATCTCATACTCACCAAAATAACAATGGGCAAAGCCCACACCTAGCTGGACCTCCTGCCTTTGAGCTTCACTTCTGTGATTATCGCACACTTGCCACACCAGTAGAGGTCAGTTACCAGAGGACGGTGACCGGGATGATTCTGTGCAAGACTCCAGCTTCATAGGGGGCTCAGATGGCAACAAGTGAATGTCCCTCCCTGAGGCTAACAGCCTGGTGACTCTCGGGTGACCAGCGGGTCCGTGATTGCACAAGTAGGTCTCAGACAAGCTGGGGGGATGGAGACACCTGACCAGACTCTGACCTTTTCTATGTGCTGCCAAGTGACTCCACACACAGTTCAGAAAAGCTGTTCCAGAAAAGCTGTTCTCCTCATCTTCTTGCTGGGACTCTTAGTGGTAGCTTAATGGTTAGACACATATATGTAGGCAAGGACCCTAAAAACAACTGTCATCATCTCAGTCCTTTATTCCCAGGTTCTCCCCAAATGCCCACAGCTTGTAATTCTCAAGCTGATCTACAAATACATTTCCCAGACCCTTGCTGAGACTATGCATGTGTTGAGGGCAGGGTCTAAGTCCTATGTATGAATCTCAAAACATCTTTGTCAATGGTATATTGCAGATGCTAAGTAAACAATGAATGAATGAATGAGCTTATAGAAAATGCTTGCCTTAGGACAGTGGTTCTCAATCTTTCTAATGCTGCGACCCTTTAATACAATTCCTCATGTTGTGGTGACCCCCAAACATTAGATTATTTTCGTTACTATTTCATAACAGAAATTTTGCTACTGTTAATGAATCATAATGTAAATATCCATGTTTTCCAGTAGTCTTAGGCTCTCCAGCAGCCAAGCCTCTTTCCATCTTTTAGACAGAATGTGTACCAATGTGAGCGGACTCACAACTCTACTCTTCTGTGGACCCCAGGCCCTGACGACAAGCGTCCTGGTTGTCAGCTGTCTCCACCCAGATCCGGGCAGGACCTGAACTAAGCCGTCCCCTCTGGACACTGCCCAGGAGGTTAGCTCTCTCAGGAGACTCTGCAACCCCAGCCAGTGGAGGAGGTGTGCTTCAGGCTGTGGCGTGGCCTGTTGCAAGGTAGGGGGAATGGAGCGCATGTCTATCATTTCCATTCTTCTGGTCTCATCATTGATCTCCCATGTTCAACCCCAACGGCTGGGAGGCCTGACTAAGATCTGGTGCCTAACAGGCCGAGAGTGACACAGGCCCCTCACTCAGTCTCTCCCTCCCCAACCTGAAGCCTGGTCACATCCCTGAGTTGAACCCTCAGAATCAGAGCCTCCCGGGACCACCTTTCAAAACCCACCACACTTCAGTTTCAGGGACTCTCATTCCTCAACACCCAGTTCCCAGGAGCAGAGGTGGTTCTGAGCAGAGCACACACTCGTAGCCTGAGTGCACATCCTCACCCTGCTCTGCCTGCAGGACTCATGAATTATTAACAAGACCTCTGTTTGCAGTGCCCGGCTCTATCTTCCTCCACGTTCAATTGCTGGGGACTCGATTTGATTATAAACATACTTAGTCAATGTTTTCATTATTGCTTGCTGGAGCAGCCTTTGTATGAAAGTGTTAGAATGTCAAAAACTCAACCGCAAGCACCCCCTCTCCCCCCCCCCCCCGCCCCCCGGCCTGGAAAAGCCATGTAAAGCGGACGCCAGGCAAATGAAGTCATCAGAAATGAAACCCACTTCAGGATAATGGTGAATATAATGTGTCATTTCTCAACCCTTCTCCCAGCTTCTGGGCATTTCTCTGAAAGGAAGCTGAAGTCGACATACAAAATCCGAATTGGGGTTCACGGTGCCCCCTGTTCTGCTTTCTTGACCTCAGATCATGCATGACCTCTCCAGGCCGCTCTTGACTCACTTGCAATGTGGGAGCAGTGCATGCGTCCCATCCTCCTTTACATAAAGGCTGCAAGCAAAGCAGCTTCACCAAGCGTGATCCTCTCCAGGTGTACGTCCTACCTATTGCTTTGCCCTAAGGAAGCACCGACTTCCTGGAAAGATGCAGTTGGACAAACATTTAGCCAACACAGCTGGCCGTTGTGGTCTGGGTGTGCTGCCAGGCACAGGCTAGGGGTTTTATAGGTTGCATAGATGAATGAATATTTATGTTCTCATCTGCTAGGACCTGCCATCTCATGGAGGAGCAAACACACTTACCAGCAGAGGGGATTGAAAGGGGAATGTATTGGGCCAATGGTGAAGGGGACTTTGAATTGGCCATGATTTAAGTATTAAACAGGAGAATCTTTATGTTATCATTGCTGTTGTCAGTACCATTGCTTGCTAAACATGGTTGTTGTTTTTTTTAAATATATTTTATTGATTTTTCTTCAGAGAGCAAGGGAGAGGGAGAGAGAGAGAGACAGAAACATCAATGATGAGAGATAATCATTGATAGACTGCCTCCTGCATGCCCCACCCTGGGGATGGAGCCCACAACCCAGGCATGTGCCCTGACAGGGAATTGGACAATAACCTCCTGGTTCATACATAGGTCAATGCTCAACCACTGAGACATGCCTGTCAGACTGCATGGGGGGCCCTGTAGAGAAGAAGAAGGGGACTCTCACATGTGGGTGAGGAGAGCATTGCAGGGGTGGGTAATGTGTTCCCTCTACATGCCTGGGACTATTGCAACCATCCCATTGGCTCCAAAGGGCATTTGAGGAGCTGGACATAAGAGGTGGGACCACGCAGGGGTGCCCAGTAGCCAGGAACCCAGAGTTTCCCCTGCTTCTTCTCCACCCTTGTCACCCTGGATAAACCCCTTGAAGCCTCTAACCCCCCTTTGCTGAATATGCAGGGGAGGGAGTCCACTGGATTCTTTCCCTGGGGAGGGGCATTTAGGGCCCAGATCTGCCGAAGGACCTTGCATAGCAGAGAAGTCTGGCCAGCATGTGGGAGGCACAGTCAGTGTCATCGAAAGGGGAGGCGTTGGAAGATGGGCTTTGAGAAAAAGCATCCAGGCACCGAAGCACAGGCACAAACCAGGTTAATGGATGTGGCACAGGTTCCTCTAGGCAACACCATTAGGAAGGCCTCTAGGTGTAGAGATCTTTCCAGCCTGGTGCCCAGGTCACAGAGGAACCCGCCACCAAGCTGCCTGAGTAGCTGATGCTGCTACCGGACGCCCAAGCCTCAAGCAGGCGGCCTGACTGACCCCTCAGATTCCTGTGTAGCTCTGACCTCTCTGGTCATAAACATCCCATGGATTCAGAGGGAGAGGGAGTCGCAGTCCTGCTCTTACCCAGTCCCCAGGAACCAGCCCCTGTGGCAGGAGCGACCTGCTCCCTGGAGCCTAGGCGGCTGTGGGGATTTATCAGAAGGAACCACAAAAGGCTGAGTGGCCAAAGGGCTCCGCACCATTCACAACGCCTCTGCTATGCCACCTGCCGTGACCAAATCCAGCCCTGACACCCCTCTCTGATCCACCCACTCCTGTGCAACAAACACCAAACAAGATTCAAGGTCCGTGACTTCTTGCTTTGAAGGGCAGAGCTCTGGGACCACAGGCGTGCCTGTTCTCCCCCAATCTTAAAGGACGCCTGCTGTTCTGGAAAGGGACTCATTTTTGAAGTCCCCTTTTGTATTGGGGATGACACAGTTAACACAATTGGTTTTAGGAGCGCAATCCCACAGCACCTCACCTGTACCCTGCCTTGTGTGGTCATCACCCCAGTCGAGTCTCCATCAGTCACCATGTACCCCCCGTGCCTTCCTCACTTCCATTTCTGAAGGTAACAGCCGACGGCTCCGGGGAGCAGGAAGTCCTGACGCAGCACTGTGGGCTGAGCACTGTGCCCCAAGCGTGGCCGGGCTCTGCGGCCTGCGGGGCACCCAGGGACTCAGCGGTTGTCAACCAGAGGCGACATTGGCTCCCTTGGGTACATTCTGTAATGTCTAGAGCCAGTTTTTGTTGTCACAACTTGGTGTGTGTGGAGGGGAGGACTGTGGGCATCCAGCGGGTGGAAGCAAGGATGCTGTCAATCACCCACACTCACAGGACGGTTCCCACGTGACAAATGCAGAATGATTCAGCCCCAATGTGCACATCGCCACAGCTCAGAAACCCACGTCTAACGGGCAAGCACATCTGTCAAAAGCTTAAAAACTATTTTGTCAAACAAACAAATAAAACCTTAGAATTCCTACAGAGAATAGAAGCCATGTGACTTTTAGCTTACTCTGAAATTCTACCATCTCTGTAATAGAATATTACACTATAAATATGTATATTTATATTACACTAGTAAATGTATCTTATGTAAAATGAATGATATATAATTATTATAATTGTTAGTGTGATTACATGTTAAAATTATCTCTCTATATAAAAGGTTAATATGTAAAGTGTCCCCTCTGGAGTTCGACCTGAAGATCAGGGGTTTAATCCCTTGCTTTGATGTGCACTGACCACCAGTGGAATGAAGAAGACCCCATCTGGCAGCTGGAAGACCCAAATAGGCCCTGATCACCGGCCTGGCCTAGGAACTTTTCCCATGCACAAATTCATGCACCAGGCCTCTAGTATACATGATAATGTGGTGCCTTGCTCTAACTGGTTTGGCTCAGTGGATAGAGCATCAGCCTGTGGACTCAGGGGTCCCAGGTTCGATTCTGGTTGGGGGCATGTACCTTGGTTGTGGGCACATTCCCTGTGTGCACGAAACAGCTAGCTAATTGATGTTTCTTCCTCATCAATGTTTCTAACTCTCTCTCCCTCTCCCTTTCTCTCTGTAAAGAATTGATAAAACATATTTTAAAAATAATGTGGTGCCTTGTTGTATACTGATTACATGTCTGGCTGGATGGAATAAGAGGCATGGGCAGTAGAATGGGCACTGATTACAGAGGGGTAATGTGTGCTGGGCACACCTGGTGGGAAAAGCAAGCATCTGTCCTTCTTTGTGAGGGATGCCCAGGCCTCTGCAGGGAGCACCAATGTGTGCACAGTTCCTGGATCCCACCCAGACCTGTTGAACTGATTCACTGGAGCCAAGTTTCCACAGAAATCCTTTGGGAGGTCACATGCACCACAAAGTTTGAGAAATAAAGCCTGTTATTGTCTGGGACCCGGTTGACACCAGCCTCAGCTCTGAGCAAAGGGTAGGAAAGTTCCCATGAATAGATATAGGACCAACACAGTAGGGGGGTGTTCTGCTCACTAGGATGGGTGACACAGGTGCTCCAATAGGGACAGCCACCTAGATAAGGCTGGTCCTGCAGACAGACCTCCTGTGAGGGGCACTGAGGAAGGCTCTCAGGGACCACTGTCTCTGAGAGTGGGACGCAGTGTGGACACTCTGTAGTTTCTACACATTAAACATAGATGCAGAATCTACACATTAAACACGGTTGCAGTGTCTACATGGATGCAATATCTACACATCAATCACGGATGCAGTATCTACACATTGGAACATGGTTGCAGTGTCTATACATTAAATACAGATGCAGTATATACACATTAAACATGGTTGCAGTATTTACATGGATGCAATGTCTACACATTGAACACAGATTCAGTATCTACACATTAAACATGGTTGCAGTGTCTATACATTAAACACAGATGCAGTATCTACACATTAAACATAGTTGTGGTGTCTACACATTAAATGTGGATTCAGTATCTAGACATTAAACATGGTTGGAGTATCTATACCTTAAACACGGATGCAGTGTCTACACATCAAATACAGCCACACTGAGCTTCGGTCGGAGGGTGAGTCAGACAGCCTTAACTCCCTCACTTCTGACTGAAGAGCAAAAAGCAAACCAATTACTTATAAACACTTATGATGGGATTAATTTAATTTTTTTCTTAAACAAAGAGGGTAAATTAAAAGAACCAGCTTGCTCCTTCCCACACTGTAGTGACAAGATTAAAAATTAAATTTATACATATTTCATTCCTACATAATAAAGCCTTTTTGCAAAAAGAAAAAAAATACCACAGTTCATCTAATTAAATCAAAGAAAATCGCCTGTGGCGATGTTACAGTATCACAACGCAGCCCTTGCCAAAACCAGCCCTTGCGAGTGAGTCTTAAACGCCAGGGTGGGTTTAAACTCTCGATCGACGCATGGTGTGTGCGTGTGAATTTGGGGGCACCCTCAGAAAAGTGAGGAGCGCTTTCTCATGTCAGCACACGAGGCTGGGGAAGGGGGTCCTGGCTCGCTGGAGTTACTGACACATTGGAGATAGCAAGAAAACCCAATTTAGGTGAAAACAAAACAAAAACTCAGCCTGGAGCCTGGGAGAAGAATCAAATTAAGGGTCCTTTTTTCTCTTCATCTCCCCCAAACTAAAACCATTGAAATGCAGAAACCTGAAATGAAATCAAAGCTGCAGGACGGCCTTGTCCTTCCTGGCACATCTCAGTGTGCACGTGGCCAGTATGTGGTCCCTGCCTCTGCAGGAGCCACGGCGGCCAGGCGCAGCTAGAACCCCCTCACCACCCGCTGCCACTCAGCCCGGGACCTGAAGAGCTGGCTGGACCCTCCCTTAAAGGGACCTCATTGTTAGGAGGCAGGCAGGTTGATGGATGTGGCTGTGGCCCTGACAGGAGCAAAGTAAGCTGGGAGTGACCCCCTTCCTGCACACAGCGTGGTCTTCAGCAAGTCCTTGATTTGGATTCTGATGACATCCCAGCAGGATTGCATTTTGTTCTGGGAAACCAGGCGCTGGAACCGGAAAGGATCATTCATGCCTTCCTATAGGTCAGAGCACCGTCCCCTGCAGGTGCCGAGGACAAGTGCATGGAGCAGGCATTTCCTTCCGCAGCAGCCTGGCAAGCAGTGACCCTGGCACAGAGGCCCCCTGTGAGTGGCCGCACTCCTGGTTCTCCTGCCGGCCTGGGAGTCTGAGCCCTGGACACAGTTCATCCTGAGGCTGGGGCTGGTAGTTCCCTCTCCGTCATCACAGGAACCAGCTACCACGGCTCTGAAAATATGTTCCCCAAGCACCTCATCCTTGATCCCAGCATCATCCCTGGGGGTGTGTAAAGTCCACCTCTGTTCTCTGAGTTCTCTGAATCTGGAAGCTCCAAATCTCCAAAGCAGCAAAAGCTGAACCAAAAAGTGTGAAGTTATTCGTGATCTTTGTTGATGCCGTAAGATTGACATAAGCCCAGGTTTGGACAGAGAAAGATTCATGAGTTTTATTACCAGCTCCCCACCCAGACGCCAGGGGGGTGGAACGTGAGGTACTGCACATGCACATGTCACCTGAATTGGTCATGGACCGCTGTGTAACAAAGGAGCTCAAAACTTAAGAGACCCACACAAGCCTGCATTTGTTACCCTACGGTGTCCCTGGTTCAAGAATTTGTTACCCTACGGAGCCCCTTAGCTGTTGGGTCCTCCACTTCAGGTCTCTTAAGAGCCTGCGGTCAAGATGTGGACACAGGGTGTCTCCCGGGGCCATGGTACAGTTGTCAGCGGGACCACAGTTATCTCAGGGGGTCATAGGACAGGATCCTCTGCCAGGACTCCTCCCCTGGTTGGGAGCAGGGTCCGTTCTTCTCGGGCAGTGGGCAGAGGGCTTCTGGGGCCTGCTGGCTGTGGGGGAGCTCCTCCCAGATTCTGCCTCCAGAGGTGCCCACGAAACAGAGGCAGCATCTTTTGCAACTGAATCACAGGAGCGACATCCCATCGCTCTCCCATAGCTTTTTTTTTTTTAATTGAATGTATTGGTGTGACATTAGTTAGTAAAATGTTATAGGTTTCAGGTGTACAGTTCTAGATATTGTATTGTGTGTTCACCACCTCGAGTCTCCTTCGATCGCATTTCTGTGAAAGTCTCCCACGTCAGAGGAAAACAACTGATAGTATTTGTTGCTAACGAGAAAAAAAATGCACTTTTAAGAAAATAAACAAATTCTTTGAATAATTCTTCCTTCTACCATGAGCTTGACAGATTCTTAAAAATAGAGACTTTTCTTTTGACAGAGATGATCTGTGGCTTGGTTTTGAATGCTGTGCAATGAAATGCGTGGACATTTGGGAGTTTGCATACTCATGGAAAGAGCGGTGTTTCCCAAACAACCAATGCCTGTGGAACATGGGGAAGCTACCCATTCCGAGTCCAAGAGAGACAAGAAAATAGCGCGCAAAAAGGTCACTGATAACGCTTTCCTATCTCATTCGGACATTGCCACTTGTTGAGTCTGGGTGCAGGATAAAAGGAAACCTTTCTCTGAAATTGTCCAAAAGATTTCTATTTTTCTCACCTCTACATATGATTTTCATCATATATTTCAACCCAAACAGCAAGCAGCCTATTCTGACAACCAGCATGCACAGCTCATAGAAATGGGCAGTGTTCTGCTGAGCCAGATAGTAAAGACACTTGAAAAAAAAAAAAGGAAGCAATGCCACTTCCCGCTATTTTTTTAACTGAAAAAACAACTGTCATTTTGGTTTATAAAAATGGTTGTTTTTCATTAAAATGCTACTTTCATTGGTATGGATGGGTTTGTTTGTTACTTTTAAAATACGTAAACAGGTTTACTTTCCATTAGAGTAAAGGTATATCCTATCTAATAAAAGAGTAATATGCAAATTGACCATCACTCCAACACACCAGATGGCTGTCCCCATATGGTCAAAGATCACTGCCCCCATGTGAACACAAGATGGCCCCACAAAATGGCAGCAAGAGAGGGCAGATGGAAGAAACCAGGCCTGCAGGGGAGGGCAGTTAGGGATGACCAGGTTGGCAGAGAAGAGAACTTGGAGGCAACCAGGCCTGCAGGCAAGGGCAGTTGGGGGGGACCCAGGCCTGACAAGTAGGACATTTACCAGTGGACCAGGCCTGCAGGGGAGGGCAGTTAGGGATGAACAGTCTGCAGGGAGGATGAAAAGGCTGGCAGGGGAGCATTTAGGCATCAATCTGGCTGGCAGAGTAGTGGTTAGGAGGTGATCAGGCAGCTAGGCAGAAGGTGTTAGGGGCAATCAGGAAGGCAGGCAAGTAAGCAGCTGGGAGCCAGCAGTCTTGGATTGTGAGAGGGATGTCCTACTGCCGGTTTAGGCCTATTCCCACAGGGATCAGGCCTAAACCAGCAGTCAGACATCCCCTGAGGGGTCCCACATTGGAGAGGGTGCAAGTGACCTGAGGGACCACCCTCCACCCCAGTGCATGAATTTCGTGCACTGGGATATATATATATATATATATATATATATATATATATATATTCACATGAACAAATGATAAATGTGCTTGCAGGGTCCTAAGATCTAAACATTTGGGAGCCATTACATTGTAGGAGACATATTTCAGATGCACGGGAGGACATCCCCTTTTCCTGGATGTCTTTGCACAAGGACATGATGAGAACATGATGCCTGCAGATGTCAGAACCATCTTGAAGGGCTGATGAAAGGTGAAACTGACAGCTGAGGGTGGCTGGGCAGAGCCAGGAAAGGCTGGGTTCTTGTTGCCATCACTGAGCCCCTAAGCCCATCCACTCTGTTGACTTAGGGAATAAACCTGTTCCAATTGCCCAGGCCCCTCTTAGACAGGCTATCCTTCTGCTGGAACTAAAACCATCTGAGCTGTTCCACGACCCAGGCCATCTTGCAGTTGGAGGGCACTTCCCCAGCTCTGTCTGGCTGTGCAAAAAAGAATGAAGGGAGCTGTTTTCAACGGAGCCAGAGCTGCTATGCCAGAGGCACTGGCTTGCCTGTCAATGCCTCAAACCTATGGGATGCAAAGACAGGTCAACACAACCTTCAGACTGCACCTAAAGAGATCAGATCCCGAAAAACTCTTTGGGAAAATGACAGAAAACCAGGGATGGATACCAGACTGATGGCTGCCCAGACTGAAAACCGAACACAGTGTGTAGCATCAACATCGTGTGTGATGTTCTCTGCATCAATAAAAAGGCCTGCCTTCTGTTGGTGTAATTGTCCCTCTTTCTTTCTCATGAAAGCCCATCACCCTTATCTTCTCATCAGAACATGGTGTGGGCTTCTCCCTGAGTCAGTGCACCCAAATAGCTATTTCTCCATCTCAAATAAATGCTTGCTGCCCGTCACTGTGAAAGGCCTTTTATTTTTAGGTTAACAGCTGTATGATTTGATGTGTGTTAATTCATGTAACCCTCTCAACAGTGAGAGAGCCTGTTTTATTCCCGTTTAACGGATGATGGGAGTGAGGCACGGGAAGCGTACTTAGTTATCCCAGTTCACACAGAGGAAGCTGCCATCAGTACTCAAACCATAACCATGTGGCTTCCAATTCCATTGTCTTTCCACGATCAACTTCACCAGCTTTAATATCTCAAGTCTCAATTCCCATTACCGCCACGTGTAAACACCTCAGAGTGCTTTCAAGCTACAGTCTAATCTTTCAAATTTAATAATCAAATACAATCGAACTGTGTTTGTTTTTCATTTTTTGTGTTACTTTATAATTACCCGGCCAGTCACGTTCCCCTCATTACATTTGTAGAATTGTTTTCATATTTCACACGGCTTTTTCATTCTGTATAGCAATTATGTCCTGCCATGTCTGTGTTCCCCTTGGACTGTGAATCCCAGCCCGGGGCCCAACATTTAATGGGGGTTTCATAACAGTATGTGCTGTGATGGTAAGTGCAGAAGGGACTCACTGCAGCTGGGAACCAGAGAGAAATGACCCACCGCTGATACTGACCGCCATTCCTGAGCTGGTTGTCATCAACCTCGTTTTATAGGTGAGGAAAGTGAGGTCCAGCGAGGCTGACCTAAGCAAAGACACATGACATGACACGTATGAACCAGAAATCAAACACGTTTCCTCTGGCAACATTAAGGAGCAAAACTTGAGAAGTTAGTAAGCCTTCTCTCATTAAATGCCTCTGGTGATTAGAAAGTGAGTTTTGACTGGGGTATCCCTTCCCTTACAAACAGTCCTAATAATTATAAGGCTCTTCCTTAGGGGGATTTGCATTCCCACACATAATCCTATAATGACAAGCATCCTGATATTTGGAGTCTAGTTGCAACTAATGGAGCCCTGCAGAGACAGAGCAGCTCAAGGGTGTAGGGGGTGGGGGAGTCTGTGTGTGAGACCCGTGGGGTCTTGCATGGCAGTAGAGGCTGCCAAGAGTGGGGTTAACTGGAGAAGGTCTTTAGCTGCTGAGTTATGCAATTTCTTTTTTCTTTTCACATTCTTATTGTTTGACAATAACTCCCTTGGATATGCCTGACATCATGCTAACCACTTCATATGACCTCTGCTCATTCTCTGAGAACTCCACCAGTTCAGTGGCATATTTCTCTTTCACTGTTGGGAAAAATGAGGCACAGGAAGAGTCATTCACTTTTCCAAGTTCACACAAGTAGTGAGTGGTAGAGTTCAAACCAAGCCTGGGTTTTCCATCACTAGACATGACCTCTTCTTCCATGTCCGTGAGATGAAGGGAAGAAAGAGATACAAGCCATAGAAGATCCCTCTTCCTGGCATACAACAAACCACTGCTTTGTACAAGTAGCCACGCTAGACATGATAACACTTCCAACATGGACTTTTATGGAAGACCTACTGGGCAATTTTAATTTCCCCTTCGGTTTTATACTGTCTTTCAGCCTTGTAGCAGATTCTGGAAAGAGAATTCACCCAAAGAAAACTTTAAAAAGTGAAAGAACCTTGATATGCATTCCTTAGAACCCTTTCCCTCCTTTAATTTTATTCCATATGCTCACCAAAAAAGGACTAAGATGAGAAATCTAAACTGTCACAGCTGACTCCATTGCACATTTGCTTGAATTTACATATAGTGAGATGCAAAGATTTTAAGAGTCTAGTTGGATGGATTTTGACAAATGCACATCCATGTACCCAACATTTGAACTGGGTTAAATGGTCTCCAGAGCCCTCTCCTCTCTCAGCATGTGCCTCCTGCTCCTCCTATCAAAAGATGGAATCTAGCCCTAACCGGTTTGGCTCAGTGGATAGAGCACTGGCCCGTGGAATGAAGGGTAAGGGCATGCACCTTGGTTGTAGGCTCGATCCCCAGTTGAGATTGTGCAGGAGACACAATCTCAATGTTTCTTTCTCATCGATGTTTCTAACCCTCAAACCCTCTATCCCTTTCCCTTCCTCTCTGTAAAAATCAACAAAATATATTTACAAAGAAAAAGATGGAATCTATTTCCCTTTACTTTGAGTCTGGGCTGACCTTGTGACTAAACCTAACCAACAGCATGTGTCAGAAAGAAGGCTATTCTCGCTCCAGACATTTGTGAAAGAGCCTCTCTTGCCGTGCTGAGAGAAACCAGTCCACGCCACTAGCAACCCCAGGACACTTCACGGAGTGTTGAAGAACCAACATGCAGTGGCGGAATGGCATCAGTACGTGAAGCCACTGATCCTGTTTGTGGCTTGTTTCTCAGCTAAAGCTATAGAAAGTTCCAAAGACGATTCAGAACATTTCACCCTCACAGAGCATGGCCTCATGGTAACTTGCAGTCTATCACCACCTATTTTCACAGCTTAGTTATGTCCATTCTTAAACTTTAAATGAACTGAGACTTCAAGTGAACATTTGTATAAAGAAAATTATGCAACACTTATTCTCTGTCTGGTTTCTTTCTCTGAATATAATGTTTTTGGTATTCACACATGTTTTTTGGTTTTGTTTTGTTTTTTATTTGCGTGTGTGTGTGTGTGTGTGTGTGTGTGTGTGTGTGTGTGTAGTGTTTGTTATTTTTTATTATTGTACTAGTGGCCTGGTGCACAAAATTTGTAGACAGAGAGAGGGGGGCGGGTTTCTCTCAGCCCAGCCTGCACTCTCTCTAATCTGGGACCCCTTGGGGGATGTTTGACTGCCTGTTTAGGCCCGATTCCTATGGAAGAAGAAAATCGGGCCTAAACCAGTAGGCAGACATACCTCTCACAATCTGGGACCACTGGCTCCTAACCACTTACCTGCCTGCCTGCCTGATTGCCCCTAACTCCTTTGCCTGCCTGCCTGATCATCCTAATCTCTCTGTCTGCCTTCATGATTGCTCCTAACTGCCCTCCCCTGCTGGCCTTATCTCACCCCCAACTGCTATCCCTTGCTGGCCTGATGTCTCCTCCAACCGCTTCTGCCTGCTTGATCATCCGTAAATGTCCTCCCCTGTTGGCCTGGTTGCTCCCAACTGCCCTCCCAGCCCACATGGAGGCCCAAAGAGAAATAGAGGCACAGCTGCTGTTGAAGCCCAGAAAGAGAGAGGCAATGGATGATCAACAGCTGCCATGAAGGCTGCAGATCAGGCCCTGCCTCTCTCTTTAGGCCTCTCTCTTGGCTTGATTCACAGCGCCCTCAGGCACCATGGGAGCCCACCATTGACTGCAGGACTGACTTCCAGTGTTCAGCTGAGCCTTCAGCTGGTCCTTATGGGCCGTGGGTTTTTATATATTAAGATAATATTCTATGAATGAATCAATAGCAGTTTATCTATTTCCCTGATAATAAACATTTGTATAATTTCTAGGTCTTTTTACTATAATTAATAGTAAAAACGGAAAATTGTAGTGCATATCTTTTTGTGGACACATGCTATCATTTCTCTCCCATAAGTCCCTAGAAATAGAAGTGACTGGTTTGTAAGACAGGGGAATGTTTAACATTCAAAGAAACTGCTTAAAAGCCTCCCAAAATGGTTGTACTATTTTACATTCCCCTAAAATGCATGAGATTCAATTGCTACACAACCTCATTATTTCTTGTCAGTAATTTTAATTTTAGTGGGTATGCAGTGGATTTTACTGTGGTTTTCATTTATGTTTCTAGGATAACAAATATTTATAAGCATCTTTTAATATCCTTTTAGTTTATTTGTTTGTGATATATATATATGCCAATTTTAATGGACTGATATTTTTATTTGATATGTGGAAATCATTTATATATTTGAGATATAAGCTCATTGTTAGATATATATATTGTAAATATTTTCATTCTGTGGGTGACATTTTTATTTTCTTCATGGTTTCTTTTGATGACTAGAGATATCATATAAATGTAGGTAAATTTGTTTACTTTAATTGGGATTTATTAGGTCTAAAGTTCAATTTGAAGACATTTTGAGTCTCCCAATTCATGAACATAGTACATCTCTCTATTTATTTAGGCCTAAAAATTATTTTCAGCAAGTATGAAGTATTTAGAGAATATTATTACAAAATATATGTTTATGTATTTTGTGGCTTTGATACTATTATAAATGGTGAATTTTAAATTTTACTTTCAAGTTGTGTATTTCTAGTATATTAGAAATTCAAATTTTAAATACTTTGACCTGGTACCCTGAAATCTTACTAAATTCTTTCTTAATTAAAGTATGTTTGATTTTCATATTTTTTATTTCCTAGAGTTATTTATGTGAACAATCTAGTCATTTATGCATAAGACAATTTCAATTCTTTTTCATCTTCATTCCACTTATTTATTTTTAGATCTAGTGCTTACAAGAACTTAACAGCATAATGTGTAAAAAAAGTACTGAAAATAAGCATTCTTGCATAAGTTCTAATTTTAGTGGCAAGCTAACTAATAATCTACCATTAAGTACAAGTTATCATACAGACTTACTTACTATAAGTGGATTTTCATAGATGTCTTTTATAAATTAAGGAATTTTTCTTGTATTACTATTTTGTTGAGGGATCATTATTTTTTAATTGTGCCTGGCTACTGAATTTAATTAAATTATTTTTGCTGTATGTATTGAGGATGATTAACTACTATTTTCTTTACTCTGTGATTATAACTTTCTTTAATTTATTTTCAAATATTAAGCCATTTTGGCATTCTTAAGATAAATCCATCTTATTCATTTGTATTATCCACTTCAAAAAATATTTTATTGACTTCAGGGAAAAAGAAAGAGGGAGAGTTAAAAACATCAATAATGACAGAGAATCATTGATCTGCTGCCTTTTGCCTGCTCCACACTGGGATCAAACCCACAACTCAGGCATGTGCCCTGACCAGGAATTGAACCATGACCTCCTGGTTCATAGGTCAACACTCAACTACTGCACAATGCTGGCCAAGCTGCATTATACAGTTTATATAGTCCTAGTTTTGATTTTGCAAAATAAAATTGTTATAACGTTTTGCATCTATGTTTATGTGAGTTAACTTGTGTTTGGTAATGTCTTTGTCTAGTATTTTTGTAAGATAAATACTGATCTAATGAAGTTAATTTGGAAATATTTGCTGCTCTTGTATTTTCTGACAAAGTGTCTGTAGAGTCATTAATTGTAAATTGAACATTTGGTAAAATTCACCTGTGAAACAATGTAAATCTTAAGCTTCCTTCATGGAAAATTTCAAAAATTTAACTCAATTTTAAAAATAAATGTAGAAATACTCACATTAACTATTCCTTCTTATTTAAGCTTTGCTAGTCTGTGACTTTAAATTTTTTTATTACTTCTAAATTGTAAAACTTATTGTTAGAAAGATGTTTATTATATTTCTTTATTATCCTATTGATATTCATAGAACTAAGAATCATTAATAATGTCTTATCTTCTGGTCCTGATATTGGTAATCTTTGCATATGATATTAAAAATCAGTTTTTAGTTTTTACTTCTTAGTTTGGCCTTTAGTTATCCTTTGTGTTCCAAGTTTTAATTTGGAAACTAAGATAATTGATTTTATAATTTTCTGTATTTCTAATAAAAATATTTAACAGAATTTTTCCTCTGAGCAGTGTTTTAAATGTATCTCACATATAGTACTCTCTGTTTGATTTTTTCTATTTCTTTTTAATCAAAGTGTCTTCATATTTGTATGATTTTTTTGTAAACATATAGTCAGTTCTTGTTTTGTTTTTAATTTATTATGAGAATATCCACCTTTATTTGACCAGCATAGTTATATTTAAATATATTGTTTTGCTATTTATCTTCCACCTATCTCATCTGTTCATTGCTTCTCTGGTTGTTCCCTTGACTTTTTTTTTGGATTATTTGTTATGACTAATTTTTCATAGGTAGAACCTACTAGATGATTTTATTTTGTTGTTCTATTATATTAGTTGTATTTGGAATAATATATCCAAGTCTATTTTCAAATATTATATTACTTTAAATATAAAGTAAGGACCATATAATGGCATACTTATTATTAATGTTTATACCTTCCATGCCACTGTTGTTGTACATTTTACCTGTGTTATAAATGTCACCTTTTTTGCTTTAGGCATCCTATTATTTATTCATAATATTAAAAATTGATTTACAATTTTTCAGTTTTATTTTGTCACATATATACTACTTCTGGAATTCTTCCTTATTTTGACTAAATCAAAAATTTTACCTGATATTCTTCCTCCTCCTGATGAACTTTTTTAGCACTTTTGTATAAATTTGCTGGTCATAAGTTTAATCAGATTTTTTAAAAAATATAAAATATCTTAATTATCCTTTTACTTTTGAATAATTTTTTTTTTGCTGGAAATCGAATTCTAGGTCAACGGATTCATTTTCAGCACTTTAAAGATGCCATTCTATTGCCTCCTGACTTCCTCCATATCTCATTAAATGTCAGTCATCATTAGTATTCCCCAGTGAAGCAATCCCTCGTATATACACGTATGGCTACATTTAAGGTTTTTTTCTTTATTTATTGTTTGCATAATTTTAACTAGGTTATCTGCTTATGGCTTTGTGAGCTTCCTGGATCTGTGAATAATTTTCTCTAAATTTGGACAACTATTTTTTAATTTATTTTTATAAATAATTTTTATTTATTTTCCTTCTGGGACTTTAAGCACATGCATAGTAAACAATTTCATACTATTCCTCGTGCTATTGAAGTTCTGAATGCTTCCAATATGTTTGTTCAACTCTGGGCTTCACTTTATATGGACCATTTACCTGGGGTATCCAAACCACTTTCAAGTCTATTATTGCACTGTTTATTTCATATGGTCCATGTTTGTTTGTGTTTTTGTTCAAAAAATTTCACTAGTTTTTCCCTTATACATTATATATTTCCTTGATAATATTCCACTGTTTACTAATTGCTTTGCTTTTATTTTTAATTTATTTACTGAAGGTTTGATAGCTATGTTAAAGTCATTTCCACAATATAACACCTGATACATCTGTCAGTCTACTTCTCTTGACTGTACACTCTCTTGATTATAGGCCATATTTCTTGCTTCTTGGGATGTTTCATGAGTTACTGCATACATGATATTGTATATTTTTTATAGATAATTTGGTGTCGTTATCTTTCTCAAAATGATGTTGAGTTGCTTTTCTTTTTCTACTGACGGGCAATTACATTACTAGAAGATCCTCTTGCATTGGATTTATGCCTTCCAAGACCAGTTTATTTTGTTGTTTGTTTAGCTTGTTGACTTATTGATCATTTAATAGATTATTTCATGGTTTTTGTCCTTTTTTTTTTTTTTTACAATATAATGCTTCTATGTTTTCAATGAAAAACTCATTGTTTTTACCAAACCCCTGTAATCTGATGGGGTATCATCTCCAACTTATGTCTTCCTCAGTACTGAGTAACCTGTTAAACTACTCAGTTCTCTAGCCCTCAACTGCTAGTTTCTGCTGGGCTCTTGTCTGGTAATTTGTTGGTCCCTTTCTCATAAATATCAAGTTTAAGAATCAAGCAAGGATTTAAAAATAACTGGTATGAAGAACTTTGGGCTTCCCAACTATGTCTCATTTCATTTCATTTGGTTTCCCATCAATAATCAGTCTTAAATTCACATCTTCTTTCTTTTGCCAAGTAATTCTGTTCTTTTATGTTTGAGTTCTTTTCCCCCATGTCTACACAGTAAAATCCAGATAAATGTGGGACTCATCTAGTTTACCTCTGTTGTTTCAAGTATCATATCTGCCTTCATTTTTTGCTTCCCAACCATTCAAAAAAATTTTTAATTATTTTTCCAGATTTGTTATTGTCATTGGCTTTGGAGTTAGTCTAATTCAATTTACTCTGATATGACCAGAATCAAACCTCTCTTTGAAATACTGATACTGAGAAAGATTTGTTTGGTTACCTAATTTTCATCTAGAAAAATTCAGCCAACTGTTTCTCAGGGATGCAAACATGGCTCACACAGACTATAAGAGCACCTTATGATAGAAAAAAAACTAACATTTATTAGACCCTATATTTTACCAAAGAGTTGGCAAACAATATCACTAAAGAACAACTAGCTAGGTAGTAGTTTCCCCTGCCATCATACGAGACAACTGAGTAATAAAGAATTGTCTTGACTTACTCAAAGCTATAGAATTTAGATGTGAAATAACCAGAAATGAAGTAATAATTATCTACTCCTAACATCTGTAATATTTCCATTGATCTTTCCACTGACCCACAATTTCTAAAATATCAGAAATTTCACTGTACAAAAAATGTGAATTTTCCCATCCTCAGGCCCACCTAGCGGGTCCTAAATGTACATGGGAAATTGGTCTCATGCTGACTAGCTAATGCTGACTTGTACTGTTTTATATGCAGCTCTGTTTTAAATAATGTTGAGACTTCTTTAGGATTCTGTGGAAAATATTGTAAAATATTTGTATTTTAAAATATTGGTAAAATATTGTAAAGTATTGGTACTGTTTAATGTAGGTACCCTAGTTGAAATTGTGAGTACAAAGTGCAAAGTAACTAAAATACATTGGAAATGGGATCTTTCTTCCTTGGAGGAAATAATTGATTAATCAAAATAGTAGAAAAAGGAAAGGAGGTGACAAGAGTTCATTTCCACAACGAATGTTTACTTTATATCCTACTCCCACTTTCCACTCTGGATGAATCCAACTCTCTGACCAACGCAATGAAGCAGAGAGAGAGCACTTTAAGCATGAATAGTCTTCCAGGCCATTCCAGGCATGGGTTCCCACAGCCAGGAGCCTTTTCTCAGCCCCACATTTCTTCTGAGCAGGAACGCTTCCTTCTGCCCAGGACACCCAGGTAACGAAAAGAAAGGACCAAGCCAGGGTGTCCCATAGACAGAAGGAGACTTTCCTCTCTCTTTTAAAATACGACTAATTCTCAGGACTAACAGGACCCCATTCAGAGTGAAATTATAAAATCTGGAGCTTCTTTAAACCTCAGGCAGGCACCTCTGTTGCATTTGACTTTGGGTGTGTGGCTTCGGCTATTGTCCTCCTCTAATATCTGGAGTTCAGCCAGCTGCAGGACAGTCGTCTTCTGTTCATTTGTAAATTAATATGTCTGGAAGCAAAGATTGTCTCGGAAGAAAGCAGATTCACTTTTCTCCAAATGTAATGAAATGATGTTTGGGGAAGCCTCTGCTGAGGGCCAGGAATCTTTATGAGCCTTTTAAAGTCATTGTTTTCTTCTCACAAATGAGAACTCATGGATGCCAAGGAGTAATGAACTGGAAAACCACATGGTGACAGTTGGTTCTTAAGCTGGCCCTGGTGCATTAGCAAGGCCTGTTGGGGAGGACTTCCTTGCCGCACGCTTCCCCTCTCACTCCTACTTTTCCTCTTTGATTACTCCTCCTCTCTGCCACCCCCTCCCTGACCCATTATGCAATAAACTCAGGTTTTGGTACAGACTAACCTGGGTACAAATTTTAATCTGCCACTTAGTTGCGTGGCCAATTCATATTGCACGAACTTGGTACTTAACCTCACTGAGTCTTAGTTTTCCCATCTGTGAAATGGTAATGATTCATCCCTTCCTCCCTTCCTTCTTCTGAATAGATTCTATCTTTTCTTTAATGTATGTTTTATTGACTTCGGAGAGAGAAAAGGAGCGTGAGAGAGAGAGAAACATCAATAATTGGATGCTTCCTGGACACCCCACCCTGGGGATAGAACTCACAGCCCTGGCATGAGCTCTGACCAGGAATTGAACCATGATCTCCTGGTTCATAGGTCAATGCTCAACCCCTGAGCCACACCAGCCGGGCTTAATAGAATCTATCTTTGATTCAGCTGTTCAACTCTACCTTATGCAGTTCTTATGAGTCGGGGAGGTGGAAAGACCATTGAGATCCAGGAGCAGAACCTGAATGGTCACAGTCTGTAATGGGCATCAGACCCCTCTAGAGAACAAAGAGTTCTGGAGCCCAAGCTCCCACTTGTCAGAATTTGAGGGGGATTATAGTTTGCTGTGATGTGGGGGGGAGAATCTCTCCTTCTTACTCAAAGCATGCTGCCTCTAAATTCTGAAATCCATCACGTGATTCTGTAGGGAGGCCACCCTGAGGAGGTAGCTGTCACACAAAAGAAGGCCAATGAGAGGAGAGAAATGAAGCCGGTCCCTGACCACGCAATATGCCCACACTAGACCTAGACTTCCTGCACATGACATTCATTTCTTTATTCTTTAGGCCAGTTTTGTTGTTGTTGTTCTTGTTGTGTTTTATATTCAAAAACATCCTATCGGCACATGTGTGAAAGTCGAATGTGTTCATTTATGCACACAGTTGCTAGTACACGTGGGGAGGTTTCTTAACTTCCTCTCTCCTGTTTTAGATTTCTCTCCTTTTCCATTGATTCTTTCTTCTTCTTCTCTCTATAACCCAAACATAGGTTGGCATTACCAGGACGCAAAACCCTCAGAGAGACCAAATCATGGTTAGAGGAGTGGAACTTTGAGCCCTTAGCACCTTGAGTTAGAGCCTGGATGGCTGATGATGTACTCAATGGAGCCCAGATCATGAGACCATCACAGAAGCCTCTGAAGCAGTGGTTGTCAAACTTTCTAGTGCTGCAACCCTTTAACATAGCTCCTCATGGTTTGCTACTGTTGTGAATCGTGACATAAATATCTGTGTTTTCCGATGCCCTGAGCCTCTATAGCAGCGGTTCTCAACTTGTGGATCATGGCCCGCAGGTTGAGAACCGCTAGCAAAATTACAGTTAAAAAGTAGTAACAAAAAATAATTTATGGTTGGGGGGTCACCACAACATGAGGAACTGCATTAAAGGGTTGAGGCATTAGAAAGGTTGAGAACCACTGGTCTAAAGAAAGAGGTTCAGGGAGCTTCTGAGTCGGTGAGGACGTGGCTGTGTTGGGAGGGGTGCACACCAAGGGGGCCTGGAAACCCTACATTACACTCCCCAATGCCTCTTCTATTTGGCTGTTCATTAGCTGTGTCCTTTCTAATAAACCAGCAATCATGAGTGCTCTCCTGCATCCTATGAGCTGCTCTAGAGAATTATGGGAGCTGAGTAGGGAGTTATGGGAACTCCTGAGTTTATACGTTAATTAGGTAGAAGTGAGGATTCTCTGGGGACCCCCTTAAGCTTACATCTGAACTGTGGGCAGTCTTGTGGGCCTGAGCTTCTAACCTGTGGGTCTGCTTTAACTTTCTGTAGCTGGTGTCAGAACTGAATTGAACCATTTCAATTGAGTTTTGCTCTTGAAAAACCACACAGTTCTCTGAAAGCAGCTTATCAATAAAGTGCTCTTAATTCTCTCCTTGTCAAAAATTTAGGTTTAATTCTTGGAAGATTATTAGGATGACAGCAGAGAGGTATTATTTCAGGAAACCCTATCTCTGGGGATCAGAGGAAGAGCAAAATGGGG
The DNA here is from genome assembly GCA_027563665.1 of Antrozous pallidus. Taxonomy (NCBI): domain Eukaryota; kingdom Metazoa; phylum Chordata; class Mammalia; order Chiroptera; family Vespertilionidae; genus Antrozous; species Antrozous pallidus. Next base: position 108,702,785 of record CM050515.1, on the reverse strand, counting down.
CCGTGGCCAGAGTTGAGTTCTGAGTGGCTGGGCCTGAGGTGAGTGTTGGCATTGAGCTCAAAGCAGCCAGAAGCTAAATGAGCCATAACTGATATAGAGCCAAAGGGCATAGGAAGAGCTAAGAACCAGAGCCCATGAAAAGAGGAACCAGCATGCAAGGCCACTGAGCCTTGAGCGGTGGTTTAAGCCAAGGGTCAGGGTCTAGTCCAGGACTCCCACTGGCAGGCCCAGCCCGGGACTGGGTGAGGGGTGGGCAAGGGCAGTGGCGCCAACAGGCCCCCGAGAGTCTTCATGTCCCTTTTATCTTTAGCTAAGGCAACTGATAACCAGTTTAACCTGAGGAATCAGGGTATTCAACCAGGAATATGATTCCCTCATCCACAGTCCTGGGGAGAATTAGGGGGGTTAGAAAGTAGACACAGTGGACAGTGGATCAGCCCTCACCAGTCTCTGGAGAGCAAATGCAACTGAGGGTCTTGTTCTCTGGTCAGCTGGCCCGCACTGGGGACCATCCGCATGCCCATCGCGGTAGCTGAGGGCAGCTGCCCTGGCTGCGTCACACTGTCATATCCAGAAGGACGTCTGCTGCTCCTCTGAGCCTGTGGCATAGCATCATGGAAGGGACTCTGTGGTGCTAGGAGTGGCTACTGAGGCCGAAATGCTGCACCTTGAACTGCGAGGAGTGTTTGGCTAAGCAGGCCGTGCACAGCAAGACCCCATGGGGCCCACTGCTGCCTCTGAGGTTTCCTATCTGAAGGTCATGCTCCAGATGAGCAGGAACATCTGCCTTTTGGGAGGCCGCCCCTCTGCTCTTCATGAAGCCTTTGAAGAGAGCCAGGCAAGCAGAGCAGGGAAGCCCTGTTCTTGACTTCCGGTATCAATTTCAACTCGGCATCAGTTCATCCTCCATCTAGTCGTACTGCCAATTCCCTTCCCCAAACATTGTCTTCAGCTCATGAAGTCTGTTCAAACAGGAGTTTTTCCTCTGACTGATTATCCATAACCTACGCAGCTCTGTATCACTGGATTCTCTTAGGTATAAAAGACCAAGGTAAAGAAAGAGGCGGGTTGGGATCTGTGTTAATACACAGCACAGAGAGGGTGTGGCCTTTTGCTCCTCCATGGTACCCATGTAGAAGAAGGGAAAAGGCTCGCCGAAGGATATAAAGTTGGCCATGTGATTGGCAGAGACTGGAGCAAAAGCTAGGACCCTTCACCATGCACCAGCTGTCTACTCATCATGCTGGGAGACCTAAGTCCCTTCTCAAGGCATAGAAAAAAATCAGAGCCACTTGGGGTAGTTTTGTTGTTATTCAACACTGTAATTTGAGCCCAGGGGTAGTTCAGAGAGGGGGGAAGAATAGAAAACCTCATGCCTCCCATCCTTTACCTCTCCCAGGCGGTCCTCTGTTCCCTCATCAGAGGCAAGAGGTGCCTACGAAGGAGGCAGAGCTCGAAGAAGGAGCCTGTTGCCCTCTCTCCTTGCCAGAAAGAAACCTTTCTTGCATGGCAGGTTGCATTAGGCCAAGTGGTAGAGTGTTTGACAGTAAGTCACTCAACGATGATGAAAAACAGGACGCGTGAGCTTCCTTGGGGGTTCCCGCGTGAATGGGGCGCCGTACAAAATCAAGTTGCATTGTATCGCAGGGAAGGGCTTTGTGTTCGCGCTCAAAATAACCCGCTGAGCGCCCGCCAAGCCTCTGAGTGTGCTGGGAGTTTGTCAGAATGTTTCCTGGAGGGATGTGCACTGAGCTGGCTGATTAACAAGGGTTTGGGGGTGGAGGGGTGGGAGTGGACAGGCAGGGGTATTGGTGAACTACAATGACATTTTATTCATCACAGTTCAGCTTCTCTCTCCTGCCTGGGTGCTTTGCATTTCCCTCCTTCTCTGTGTGTGCAGTTGAGTTTCCCTCAGCAATGAGGTGTAGCCCAGAAACTTTTTGTGTGTGTGTGTGGGGGGGGGGCAGCCAGGCCAGAGTGGCTTGGTTGGTTTGTAGTCCTATGCACCAGAAGGTCACTGGTTTGATTCCCAGTCAGGCACATGCCTGGGTTATAGAGGGATTCCTAGTTGCGGCATATAAGGGAAAGTGGCCAATTAATTAATGTTCCTCTCTTGCATCAATGTTTCTCTCTCTCTCTCTCTCTCCCCCCCCCACCTCTTTCTCTCCCTCCTTCTCTCTCTCTCTTCCTCTCAAACTATGTCCTCCAGTTAGGATTTTAAAAAAAATAGATGTAAGCCTTAGTCAGGTGACTCAGTTGGTTGAAGCATCAGAACATACACCAAACTGTTGTCAGGGCACATACCTAGGTTTTGGGTTTGATCCCCATTCAAGGAAATGTGGGAAGCAACCAACTGATCTTTCTCTCTTTTCCTTCCTCTTCCTCCCTTCCTCCCTCCTTCCCTCCCTTCCTTTCTCTAAAATCAATCAAAACACATGTCCTGGGCTGAAGATTAAAAAAAAAAATAGACATAAAATCAGCAGACTTAAGGATGTTGCTGCCAATAAAGGAGAGACAAATCTTGTGAAAGATTCTGGCATCTGAAAGGTAAATAGTAACTTCTGAGTAAAGGCAAATGGGCAGGAAGTAGAGAAAAGATGGAGTGCAGTCTTCTGCATCCCTTGGCTGGGGCTGCCCCTCAAGGTGGGGCTGACCCGACAGGAACCTGCGGCCTCACCACCCAGAGGCTGGATGTCCCACATGGAGATGGCAGCAGGGTGGCCCCCTGAGTTTCTCTCTCTGCAGATGGCCATCTCCTCACGACCTTTTCTCTGGGTGTCGCACCCCTGGCATCTCTCTTCCCGTCCACATTTCCTCTCAAGGATATCAGTTGTCTTGGGCTTGGGCCATGTTAATTCCTCCTTTTAACTCAGTTACCCCTCTAAGGGCTTTCCCCAGATACGGTCACATTCTGAGGTCCCGGAAGTGAGGGCTTCACCACATGGCTTTGGAGGGTTCACCCTTCAGCCCCTCACAACCCTGTTTTGAAGATTTTACTTTGAAATCACAGACATATTTGATGCATTAAAAGCAAATAAAACACAATCTTAGCAAAGCAATGTCTCAGCCTCAAATAGACATACAATTTTAAAAATGTATAGTGTGTTTTAGAATGTATGTATTTTCAGAGAGAACTCTGCCTATATTTTGGTAACAGCCCCATCCCACCCCACCCCTCTGACCCAGCAGAACCTGCGTCAGCACTACAAAATCAAACATACTAACATTTCCACATGAATAAAAAGATGTGGAGATCAATAAAGTGGAATAAATGGAGGCCCTGAATAGCCTCCCGTCGCTTCTGGTCATGTTTCCTAACCTAATGGGTTCAGGTTAGGTTAGGTTTTGCTACCAAATCCATTATTTTTTAAAAAAAAGTGTGGTGTTTAGACCTTTTGATCTTTAGTAAAGCAATTCTAGGCTTATTTTTAATTTTAAAAAGCAAGTTGCAAAAATAGGCATATAGCATGATCGCATATGTATACATTTTAAGACATGCTTAAGAGCACACTGCTTCACAGCAGCATGCATACTTGAGATTTTGTTAAAAATACTTAAAGTGACCGATCATTGTCAAGTCCAGGAGGGTGTCTGCTTCTGGGAAGAAAAACAAACAAGATTAGTAAAGGGGAGCAGGAGAATATCACTGTAATTATAATATCTTACTATTGATGCTATTATTGTTTATTTTTTAAATATATTTGATTGGTTTTTTTACAGAGAGTAAGGGAGAGGGATAGAAAGTCAGAAACACTAATCAGCTGCCTCCTGCACACCCCTTACTGGGAATGTGCCCATAACCAAGATACATGCCCTTGATTGGAATCGAACCCCAAACCCTTCAGTCCGCAGGCCAACGCTCTATCCACTGAGCCAAACTGGTTTTAGCGATGCAATTATTAATGTTTAAATAAAAAGACGAAGGCTCTAGCTGGCTTGGCTCAGTGGACAGAGAAGCAGCCTTTGGACTGAAGGATCCTAGGTTCATTTCCATTAAAGGTCACATGCCTGGGCTGTAGGCTGGATCCCAGGTTGAGGCATGCAGGAGGCAGCCAATCAATGATTCTCTCTCATCATTGATGTTTCTCTCTTTCTCCCTCTCCCTTCCTCTTTGAAATCAATAAAAATATATATACTTAAAAGAAAAGTTGAAGCAGAGGTCTTCTTGCAAACTACATTAGAAGTATTTAATCAGATGAAAAAATAAATAAATGAATGAATTTTCCGGGCAGAGAGAAGAGACAATGAAAGTCTCTGAAGTTACAGGGTTGACCTGGTCGAAGCCTGCAGGGCAGTTCTGTGGCGGGGAAAGGGTTCCGTGTGGATGGGGGTGGGGGGAAGAAGGGGAAGCTGATGCTGGAAATGAATTAGAAGGCAGCATCCTGAAGGCAATGGAGAGCTAGGAAACTTCAGGGTCAAATTCGCGATTCCTGTCGAAACCAGTTTGGATAGAGCACCAGCCTGGGGACTGAAAAGTCCCCGGTTCCATTCTGGTCAAGGGTATCTACCTTTGTTCCAGGCACATCCCCAGTAGGGGATGTGCAGAAAGCAGCTTATCTATGTTTCTCTCTCATCAATGTTTTTAATATCTATCCCTCTCCCTTCCTCTCTGTAAAAAATCAATACGATATTTTTTTAAAAAAAAATCTGTGACTCCTGCCGGTTCTGCTGGTAGCCAGATAGTTGATGGATGCTGGAGACCAGTCTAGAGACAGCTCCTGCTAATCATGTGCCTCTGGGTGACAAGCTTTGTCGCGCACATCCTCCATGTAGATCTTCCAAGAGTTCCTCTGAAGTAGGCCAGCACAGACCCTAGTTCTACACCTAGAGAGGAGAAAAATCAAATTGTAAAGGTCACATAGGCTGCTCAGAATAGTAAAGAGAGAACGAGTAAACCCAGGTCTTCTGCCACGATTGTACAATATTCTGATTTCTCGCTAACAGCTGTCATCCCCGCAGGAGGGCAGGAAACCAGGAGGGGTGTCTTTAGATGCTTTTCTTGATTGCCAAGAAAGATGGTTTATTTTTTCCACTCAGAAAGTAACAGAAATGATTCTGTGGCAAAGATGGAATAAAAACCCCACAAAACAAGCAACCTCTTTGGCAGGGCTGGTCCAGGTGGGAAGGTCATGGCAGTGGGGGAGTCCAGGATCTCGGGCGTGACCTAGTCTGACCTCACCATTTCCAGGGAGGGCAAAGCTGGGTGGGAGGGAAGAGGTGATGGGCAGCTGTATGTGGAACGTAAGTGTCTTTATGGCACTTTCTGCTTTCCTGGCCCATTTCTCTCCTTTGTTAGTAGAAAAAAGTTGGTAAAGTATGGACTTACATTGGATGAGGAAATAACACCAGAGGAAACTGAAGGCAAGGTGGTATCAAGAATAGGACCCTACTGGAGGAACCAAGATGGCGGCATAGGTAAACACTTCTCTTGCTGCCCCACATAACAATTTCAAAACTACAACTTAATGACAGAACGAACATCATCCAGAATCACCGGAATGCTGGCTGAGTGAAAATTTCACAAATAAAAGTAAAGATAGTACACTGTGACTCAGAGAAGTGGTGGACAGCAGAGTTGAAGATATGCACGGAGTCAGTGGTTTGGAGCTGTGCACGTGCAAGAGCAGATAGGGCAGGTAGCTGCAAACCCGGCTAGTTTTCTCGAACAGGGAGGGAGACAAAGGCATCCCACTGCACTGATTCCCCAGTTGTGGGTGAGGTCCGGGGAACCCACAATCATATAGGGTGAAACTGGACAGTAAGGAAGCAAGCTGAAACCCAGGCACAGCAGAGGTCTGGGAGCTTGTGGAGAGGGTGCATAAACTTGGGAACAGCAGAAGTGTGTGAGCACGCAGAGAGGACTCCTGTCTTGCTCTCTCACTCGGGAAACCACCAGACTGCATAGTTTTACAACCTTGGGTGAGACTTTGGGTGTGCAGAATCATTTGGGGAGAGGCTGAATTGTCTGGCAGCAGGCAGAGCTTGGTGGCAACTTTCTCTCAAAGGTGCATGCAGCCATTACCACCAGGCACAGAGATCCAGGTGCCACATACAGCGGAACTGACAGAAATCAAGGCTGCCTGCTCAGCCCGGAGACTCTGCCCATCCAACCTGAGCACAGCTGACCCTCACAGACAATTGGCCTGGAGGTCAAACCATCCTAGTGCTAACAACAATAAGCAGACTTAACTTCAACAATACTGTAAAACCCATAAAGGGCTGCAGCAAGAGTATCCACCTCAGGTAACTGGGGAGGCTGAGCCACTGTCCCTTAGAGGACATCTACCACATAAGTCTAATTGACCAACTCAGGAAAGCAGCCACCATGCAGAGACATGGAAAGAAATCAGATGTGAAAGAAATGGAGTGGAAAAAACGAGTGGACATAGAGTTCAAAACCATAGTTATAACATTTTTCAAGAGACTCCTAGAAAAGGCCAATGAACTTAATGAGACCTTTGAGGAAATGAGCAAGACCTAAGAGGAAATGAAGGAGACCTACGAGGATATGAACAAGACCCTCCAGCATATGAAAAAGGACCAACTAGAAATTAAGCATACACTAACTGAAATAAAAAATATTACACAAAGACCTAAAAGCAGTCTAGAGGACCACAAGAACCAAGTCAAAGATTTGAAATACAAAGAGGCAAAATCCACTCAGCTGGAAAAGCAAGAAGCCAAAGGAATTCAAAAAATTGAAGATAGTGTAAGGGGCCTCTGGGACAACTTCAAACATACCAACATCCGAATTATAGGGGTGCCAGAAAAAGAGAGAGAGAAAGATAATGAAAACCATTTGAAGAAATAGTGACCGAAAACTTCCCCCACCTGGTGAAAGAAATTGACTTAAAAGTTCAAGAGCACAGAAACCCAAACTACAGAAATCCAAAGAGGACCACACCAAGACACATCATAATTAAAATGCCAAGAGCAAAAGACAAAGAGAGAATATTAAAAGCAGCAAGAGAAAAAACAGTTAGTTACCTATAAGGGAGCACCCATATGATTGTTAGTGGATTTCTCAACAGAAATTATGCAGGCCAGATGGGAGTGGCAAGAAATATTCAAAGTGATGAGTAGCAAGGATCTACGATCAAGATTACTCTACCCAGCATAGCTATCATTCAGAATTGAAGGTGAGATAAAGTGCTTCACATATAAGAAAAAAACTAAAGGAGTTCATCACTGCCAAACCAGTATTATATGAAATGCTGAAAGATATTCTTTAAGAAGAGGAAGAAGAAAAAGGTAAAAATATAAATTATGAACAACAAATACACATCTATCAACAAATGAATCTAAAAATCAAGTAATTTAAAATCTGATGAACAGGATAAACTGGTGAATGTAACAGAATCATGGGCATAGAGAGGGAATGCACTGACAATTCTTGGGGAGAAAGGGGGTGTGGGAGGTGCAGCAAGAGACTGGAGAAAAATCATGCACCTATGGGAGAGGACAGTGTGGGGGAGGTGAGGGCAGAGGGTGGGATGGGTACTGGGTGGAGGGGAGCTATAGGGGGAAAAAGGGGAACAATGTAATTAATAAACTGAACAATAAAGATTAAAATATATATATAAAAAAAGAATAGGACCCTGCCTGGGTGAATAAGTTTGCAGCCAGATCAGAAGAGATTAAGTGTGTGTGCAGGACAAACAGAAGTTCTGGGTGTGGCTAGAGGACAAATCCTAATCCAACCTGAGCAGGCACTATATTCTCTGGGGTCTTCTTTACAACAAAACAAAGAGTATGTCTCTCTTTAAGGATTGCGGCTATGTGAAGTATGGATTATACATGTTGGGGATAAAGGATGTGCCTTTATAATTGATTAAACTGAGTCGTTTTCCATCAATCCTGAGCAACTGAAAAATTGTGAAGTTTTTATCTTAGCTGCCAGGTCTTTCTTGAAGAGCTAAGCAAGGGCAAGTTTAATTAGCACCATTCGGTTGGCTCTGGGCATCACACTGGCCATGTCCCAGGAGCCTTTTGTACTCCTTAGGGACCCTATTCCATCCACATGTAGGCTCCCTCAACGCTGCACAGAAAAGTAAACTCTGTGCAGTCACGTGACGCATATTAGGAGCTAACATGTATCACCTGTTTCTGGCTGGGCACTCGGAAATCTAACCTGGGAAGTATCGACCAGGGGAGTCCTGCCATCACTCAGCCCTTCGGAGCCTAAGGTGCACCCCCAAAATGCTCCAGAGTCCTGGCCACAGAGGTCCCGCAGTTTGAAGGACAAGCTGATGCACAAGGAAGCCTGGTCTGAGAGCCCCTCTTCCTAAGTGCTGGCTCTCAACTCCAGGCCCACCCTGGGTTCCTACCCTCCTCCTCTTCCTCAGTTCATTGTTTGCTTGCTTATTGCTTGTTTGTTTATTGTTAACCCTCACCCGGGGATATTTTTTCCATTGATATCAATTTTTTTTAGAGCATGGAAGGCATTGGGAGAGACACAGAGCGAGAAACATTGATGTGAGAGAAACACATCAATTGGTTGCCTCCCCCACACAAGCCTTAACAAGAGTTGGGGATCGAGCCTGCAACAGAGGTATGTTCCCTTACCAGAATCGAACCTGGGACCCTTCAGGCTGCTGGCCAACGCTCTATCCACTGAGCAAAACTGGTGAGGGTTCAGCCCCCTGTTTTTCCCTCCTTCTCTGTCTGCAGCTCCTCCCCGATGTCCAACCTTGGCAGCGCCTTCCTCCCGAACCCGGCTTCAGCTCCCAGGAAAGCAGCTCCATCCCTCTGTGCAGTCCTGCAGGGAGGCTCACCAACATTTTGGCCCACTTGGAAGACACAGTGAACAAAAGTGGGGACTAGAGGGATACCCCAGATGCTCTCACCATTCCCCTCGCCACAAAAGCACCTTTCCAGGGGGAAATCATGTCCCTTCTTGGTGACTCAGAGCTTCAGCATCTAGTGTGGCGTCCAGGAACGTGAGAAAGGCTGGCAACCCCATTCTCTCTGAGACCCTAGAGAACAGCCAAAGCCACACATCCCCAGCAGTGAGGAGATGCTAAGCCTTTCCTCTGGGGAAGGTATAAATAATATTCTTTTGTTTACTCAGTTGTACAAAACCTGAGCATGGAGCACAGGTGGTGGCTGAGGCACAAGGCCGAGTTCATGCATGAAGCAAGCGGACGGCAATGTGTACTGTCAGAGCTCTCTCTCCTGGCTCCTGTGAGACTTATTGCTTCTTAAAAAAAAAAACTGATTTGGTTATCTTTTTTTAATTGCTTATCTATGGATTTTCTCATTAAAACAATGTTCTGCTTAAATATCCAGGAGGATGGAGACTTTGCATGTCACATGTTTCGAATGGGGTTGAAGGAGGAACATTCTCCATATACAGGCTCTGGCTCTGTCTGTGTGATGGTCATACGGTTGCATTTTAAGATGTTCTGAAATCATCTCCTAAAAGCCACTGAGCTTCAGGATCCCAGCTCTGCGGCCACTGTGAACACAGGCCCAAAGAAAGAAGGAATGTGGGGAGCTGAGTTGGGGTCCCTCTATTTTTATCCTCCTTCTCTGCTACCCCAGTGGTTAAGTCATGGGGAGGAGCAAATCTCAGGCTGCCCAGCTGGGGCTTGGAATTAGTCCCCGGGCATTTATGTTTCGGCCTAAGGCCATTCTGAACGTTTGTATTGGAATGTGGCTACTTATTTCACGGTGCTAACGCCGGCATTCACTGCAGGAGGGGTGAGGTGGGAGAGGTAGAGGGAGGAGGGAGGAGCCACAGAAGCCTAGGCAAGTCACACCAGCTCCTGGCGGCTAGCTGTCCTCATGGGGACAAACCACTGCAGCCCAGACCTGCCTTACTCCTCACAGGTGCTGTGCCCAGGGTTCCACTGTACAGAGCCAAGGCCGAGCCTCATGTCAGGGTGTGGGACTGGAGGACCAAGCCCCGAATGCTGGGGACACCTTCAGCTAAATCAGAGGGATGGTGTGTGCTCTGCAGGCTGAACCCCTGGAGCCGCCTGTTGAAACCATGGCTTCACATGCATCTGTAAGGCTGGAGAGTGGGAATCAGCCAGGCTGCTCTGGTAGTCAGGACTGGGCCCACTCCTCCCACCTGGATGTCCCCGTCCCAACCCCAGAACCCCTGAATGTGCTCATGTATGCGGCAAAGGGGACTGTAGGCTGGACTGAGCACAGATCTTGAGAGGGGAAGGTGACCCTGGATTGTCCAAGGGAGCCCTGTGGTGACAGTTGTGAGAAACTAGCAGGTAGATGCTAGAAAGCAGGGGAAGTGGCCAAGGAAGCAAAGCCAGAGGAGACAGATGGGGTGGCAGAGCAAGTTGGAGTCAAATCATCGCAGTCAGGGAGCCTGGGTGCCCTCCGGAAGCTGGGGAGGGCAAGGGCCACGCTCTCTCTCTCTGAATTCCCAGAAGAAATGCCATGCCCACCTTTGGGGCAGGAATCTGGGCCCTCCAGACTGTGAGGTAACCGAGGTGTGTTGTTTTGAGCCACTTAGTTTGTCAGAACTTGCTGCAGCCACACCAGGGGATTCCTGTTCCCTGTCTCAGGATATGCCCCCAGAAAGCCCCTCTCCTTGGACTCAAGAGCTGACAAAGTCCAGTGAGTGCAAAGCATCGGTGGCATGTTTTGGGGCATTTCAACCTCCATTTTCCTGGAATTGGTTGGTCTTCAAGTGGCATCGCCCACTTTGAAACCACAGCAGCCCAGACCTGCCTTACACCCGGTCACTCTTCAATCACAATAATTCCTTTGATACGAAATCACTGATCACTAGGGAAGGACAAAATCCCCCATGCTCACCTCCGACAACCATCTTGCTATTTAGACCCCTCAAACGACCGTGTTCTCCCAATGCTCAGAGTATATTTGCAAAATCAGGACAGTTGATTAGAGCGTCTGCCTTCCCCCACTCCCCCCAAAAAGGTTACCCGAGGGTCTGGGGGGAGGGGAAGTGGGAGAAACCATTCGTTCCCCCTTCATGCTCACCTATCAGCTCTTGGCTCCTCGCCAAAGCATTCAGCTTATAATAATAACTGGCAGCCGTCCAGAGCCTTTTAGAAAATAAGAAAGGCAGGAGAGAATGCAGAAAAGAGAAGAGGTAAGAAAAATAAATGCAAGTGGAAGAAACATCTCAGGGAGAGGACAGCAACACCCCACTGCCCATGTTTCTCTTTGAAAGGAAGGAAATGCCACATCCAACGTGTTTTCTCAAACCCTTCTGTTTCAATCAGACTCCATGGCTTGTAATTAAATTCAAGGGAGCATCTTACCTCTCCTGCATTCTGAAGTCAGAATGCAAGCATGCTTAGCTTTATGGAGATGTGATAGGAATGCAACAACAAAGACACACAAACAAAACAACAGCCAAATGATGAGGTCAGGAGCCTTGTTGATCTGACTCATAGACCAGGGACATATGTCCTACCTTGGTCTTATTAAGCTCAGAAAACTAGCCCAGCCCATGGGGCTCATTGGTGAGTGTTGACCTATGAACCAGGAGGTCACAGTTCAATTCCCGGTCAGACCATGTGCCCGAGTTGCCCGGTCGATCTCTTGTGTGGGGCGTGCAGGAGGCAACTGGTCAATGATTCTCTCTCATCTTTGATGTTTTTATCTTTCTCTCTCCTTCTTCCTTCACTTCTGAAATCAATAAAAAAATTTAAAAAAAAAAGAAAACAGGCCTTAACCAGTTTGTTCAGTAGATAGAGTGTTGGCCTGCAGACTGAAGGGTCCCAGGTTTGATTCCAGTCAAAGGCATGTACCTTGGTTGAGGGCACATCTCCAGTAGGGAGTGTGCAGGAGGCAGCTGATCGATGTTTCTAACTCTCTGTCCCTCTCCTTTCCTCTCTGTAAAAATCAATAAGATATATTTTTAAAAAAGAAAACTGGCCAGGCCAATGTGAGGGCAGAGACCAGCAGGGACAGTGAGGCAGCCTGAACCATGGATGGGATGCAGGGCCTGGAGAATGCAGCATTTTCCCAGGCAGACACTGCTCCCAGCACATGAGACACAGACAGAGTCCACCACCCTCCCAAGTACCGCAGGGACCAGAATGGTCATTACCAGAGTGAAGCTGGAGGGAAGAATGACTCCTCTGTGTCAGAGGCACCTGGGGATGCAGCCGAGGTCCGAGCCCAGAATACAGCCCGAAACTGCCACCTGCTCTCTCAGCTGCACGTTCACTCACAGCGGTTTCCAGGCTGCTTGAGAAAAGTCTCCCAGGGGACACGCAGACTGGCACCCTGAGATGCAGTGTGGTGGAGAGAGGAGCCAGAGACTGCAAGCTCAATGTGCCTGTGACTTATAAAGGGGCTGGGCATAAAGAAAAAATAGCCACTGCTCTCCTCCTGGAGACCCAGAGCACTGTGCTCAGTGTAGCCGGCTCCTGAGCGGGCTCGTGTCCCTGGCCCGCCCATGTCGGATTTGGGCTAAACAGGGCAAGGTCCATTCTAGAGAAATCCAGTGAAGCATGCGTCATGGCTGAGGGAGAGAGGAAAGAGAGAGAGACAGGCAAACCAGAGAAAGCTATTTGTAATGACAACATAATTCATAACAAAGATCCATAGACTCTTGCCCAGCAACTGGTCGTTTGTGTTCACGTGGGTAAGACTCCGCACTGTGTCTCCATGGGCCCCTTTGATGGGCAAAGGCACGCCATCCAGGAGGGGATTTATCATTGCCCTGGAGGCCTGGAGACTCAACTTCAGTCCCGAGCAAAGGTGCTCCTAAGAAAGCAGGGTTGGAAGTTCACTGGAACTTGGCAGCCAGGGCCCGTGGCCGGAAGATCCCTGGTGGGAATTCAGGAAAGGTAACCCTACTCATTTGCTCCCTCAGCCTTACCCATGGGTGGCCTGTGAAGGCTGACCTCACACAGGGGGTGCGGGCATTTCCTCAGCACTGAGGATGGGCCGATGCCTGTCCCTGTGCCTCTACACGAGGGAGACAGGTGCCCCGGTTAGTGAGGATCCTGCCGACCTGACACCTGAGGCTCTGAGATGGGGGTGGGCTGGTTGCCTCCCAGCCCTGAGCCAGGTACTGTCAGCAGACTGCCTGCAGACTCATCCTCATAGCCGCCGGAGAGGTAAATACTAACCATGTTTTAAGGGTAAAGACTGAATAAGACCCAAAGAGTTTAGAGGACTTGCACAATGTCAAGGAGAAGATACATGGGAGCGGAGATTCACACCCAGAGCTGAGTGTCAGGCAGTCGTTCCTTGTAACTATAAACCTTACTTTCAACTGGAAAACAGGGTTTCTCTCCCCTAAGTTGTAGGTATGACAGCTCACGCCCAACAGTCAGCTTCGAAGAGGGAAGGTGGTCCTCACTGCTGTGTCACCATGAGAAAGACTGAGTTCCCATCATGCCATCAGGCCACGGAGACCCGGGCCCCAGAACCTCTTTGGGCTGGTCTCCTGCTCTGTTCCACGGAGTTCCACAGCCTTGGTGCTGAAAGTGCCTGGTGCCTGGGACCCACAGCATCTTAGTCACCTGGGACCTTGTGAACCTGTAGGATGCCAGGTCCCGCCCACTCCTGTGGGGCACATCTGCATTGTCACCACCTTCATGGGCCCATTCAAGTATGAGGAGCTCAGGGAACGGGTCCTCCCCATTCCCGTGCTCTGGGACTCATTCATGCCAAGGATGCGGGCAGAGACTCCTAGGAGAAGGGGGAAGGGCAGGAGAAGGGGTACCAGGGATAGGAAGAGGAAAAAGCGAAGGAACAAGACAGAGGCCAACAAGGAAGTGAGAGATTAACTAAATGGATGGAGATGTAGAGAAAGCAAATAAAACAGAAGGTGCAGGAAGTGGGGGAAGAAGAGAGGGAGGGGACAAAAACACGGAAGGGAAAAGAGAAGGCAGAGGAGAGAAGGAAGAACAAAATAAAGGAGAGAGGGGTCACTTGCTCAGGCCCAGACCCAGTGAGCTGGTGTCAGGATGAGAACCAGGCAATGTCAGTGGGTGGGGGTAGCAAGTGGGGGTAGGGGAACCAGCAGGTGGCAAGGGGACGGAGGGCATCCTGGGCTGATGGTCAGCAAAGGCGGCCTGGCTGCCTGTGCTCCAGGGTCCCCCCGGTAACATTCCTGCATCTTCTGAGCAGCTCACGTTGGCAGATTGATTGCTCTGGTCGGCTTTATTGTTAATGAGAAAAGTCACCATTAGCCATCCCTTCCCCACACACCCCTTTCCTTGCACGTGCCCAGTTATAAATTAGCCATTTCCATTATTAATTTTTCCTGGATGACTCATGCCTCAGGAACTGGGCCTGGCCCGTCGGGGAGGGAAGAGTTCGATCTCTGTGGTCATCTGCCCTCCTGCATCCTGAGGGGAGGGGAGTTAACCCTCACATCGCCCTGGGAGCAGCTGGCCCCCAGCCTGGCCTGCATCCTGTTTCATCTGGCAAAAGCCAAGCAGGAGGGCGGGGGGGGGGGGGGGGGGAGAAAAACCTTCAGTGCTTTCTTTATGGCTTCAGAGGCCGGAGCCCAGGTAAGGAAATGGCCCGAGTTAAACCTTCTGGAAAGACACTGGAGAAGATCTATTTGCTTATTTTCTCTTGAACCCCATTCCTTTCATTTGCCTTTCAGTGTTCAAGCCCTGGGAGAGGCTCCGGACAAAGGGGCAGGCCAGGCCTTGCGTCTGCCCCTCTCTTTCCACCAGGAACTTGGTCAGATTTTTGATCCACCATCTACTCAGATGCGTATTGGACAAGGTGATACTCACCCATAATTGCGTTGCAAGAAAAAGAAATCATTTGTTTTATTTAAACAAAACCACAGGGCTGAGTTCTAAAACTGAGTAAATGATCATTACACTGCCCTAGAGGAACTGTTGTTAAAACTGCTGGATATGATTTTGTCAAATAGAAATCAAAGATCTCGTGTGTCCACATGCAAAGGGCTTGTTTAAAATGTAACAGAGATCGGGTCCGAGTCCCTGGGAGGAAGCTTCAGGAAGCACGGTTGCCTTCATTTTGAAGCAGCGACTCGTGCAGAAAAGGTGAGCGGCTGGGAGGCGTGGTTTGCACCCGTGTGCACAGTTCCCGGGATGGCTCACCTTCAGAAGAGGTTCCTGCAGGTGCAGACCCACATCTGATGTGAGAGGCAGAGACAAGCATATGGAGAATGGTAATGGTGAGAACGCCCTAGCCCCATCGGGAGGGTCTTCCTTCTTCCCCCCATCCCCCAGGACCCCCACTGCCCCTCAGGAAGCGCCCTATTGTCCCCATGTTGCGAGGCACCTAATGTCCATGTCCCTGAGGATGGCAGAGGTGGTCACTCGCCTCCGAATGTGATGGTGTTGGGATGGGACTTTCGGGGGGCATGAGAGGGCACCCTAAAGGATTGGTTCCTGCCCTAGGAAGGCCCCTGGAGCTTCCTCCTGGACAAGGTGCCCACCTGAGATAGAGAAGGCTGCCCCCTCTGGCTCCCTGACCTTGGACGTCCAGCCTTTAGACTGTGATACAGGGCTCCCTCCTAAGCCAGCCAGGTGGGGTGTTGTGTCAGCGCAGCCCGAACGCACAAGCACACACTGAAACTCCCACCCTCGTGGCACCCCTCCTCACCTTTGGGATGCTGCTTCCCACCTAGAAGTGCTTTCATCCCTTCGCACTTGGCGCACTTCAATCCATGCCTCCAGACCCGGCGTCAACATCACCGTCTCTGACTGGGATTGGCCCTCTCTGGTTACCCCATGTGGACAAGGCTACCCTGAGGCCAGAGACTGTCAGGAGCTGGGGAAGGACAAATGAGGCTCTGAGGGACAGTGTGGGCACCTCTGAGCCCTGAGGACAAGCCAGGTCACCCCTGTGGTCTCTCTGTCAGCACAGGCCCCTTAAGAGAGAAAGCTTGTCTCGCTCTATTTCCTCAGGAGTCAGAACACTACACTTATTAAGATTTATTTTATTTTTTAAACAATATATATATATTTTTATTCTTTAAAGTATTACAAATAGTAGTACATATGTTTCTTTTATTTCCCCCATTAACCTCCCCTCGGCCTCCCCTACCCCCCAGCACATGTCCTCACCTGCCCACCCCCCAGTGTCTTGTACCCATTGGTCATTCTTATATGCAGCGTACAAGTCCTCCGGTTGATCTCCCACAGCCTCCACCCCCCCGCCCTCCCCTGCCTTCCCACTGTAGTTTGACAGTCTGTTCAATGCTTCTCAGCCTCCTGCATCTCCCCGCCCCCCCGCCATTTCTTTTCTCTAAAAAAATCTCGCATCTGCATAGTAGAAACAAACACACAAGAACAAAAATGCATTTATTAATATTTAAAAATATGTCTTAATATTTGTGTATCTTCAAATGAAGCTGCTTTTGTTTGTTTGCTCTTTCATGTGGTTTTGTGGGTAGGAGGGCATCAGAGCCAGACTTCAACTACAGATCAGTTTGGGGGGCAATAGGACCATTGCCCTCCCTAACATTTCAAGTCCGAAGGCTGTTGTGTGAATAAACATTTACAATGAATAAGAACGCATCTATCCCCTGCCTATAATTTTTGAGATAACATACAGGAGTTGGCTTGGAGGGGTATGAGGGGGATTCTAAAAGGAGTTGAAACCCCATCTCCTGGGCATCCTGCCCATTCAATTCCAAAGGCCCAATGTCATCTCCAGCTCCTGGCCCTGCGCTGTGAGTCCAGGGGTGTCTGTGTCTGCTGCGTAGAGTGAGATCCAGAGCGATCCCTCTTCACACTCACCCATCTGCCACCGCCTACCTCTCAAAGAGCCACTCAGACACGTTTTGTCAAGAGTCCTGGCTGCCACAAAATATGTGTATTTTGAAAATGAAGTGGAAACAAAAGATGAATGAGCCCCTGTCCAGCCCCCTCAGGCAGGGCAGAGGCAGAAGCGAGGCCTTGAGCTCTGGCCCTGCGGCTGCCCTCCCGCCTTGCCCCCTGTCTGGAGACCCCTGGAAAGGAGCCCTTTGGTTCCGCCAATCGCTGTGGAAGCTATTCAAGGACTTTGAGAAAGAAGCCGGAGTGACTGGGTGCCTCACATGAATTGTCGTTGTTTTGTTCCCATTTGGCTTCAGTAATTACGCCTTTGACATTGCAATACATTCACCGTGGACACGGGCCTGCTTTGTTCTCCACAATAGGCAAGTGGTCCAGAGATGTTCTGGAGGGGGTCCAGGTACCCCAGGAAGAGAAGGGGACACACCGCTCACAAATGTAGGGCACATGGCAACGAGGACCACTATGCATCTAGGGACCAGGCATCTTGTCAGAATACAAGACAACTCTCATTGTACCTTTTACTGAAATTAACTTTTATTTTTTAATCCTCACCCTAAGAGATATGCTTATTGATTTAGAGAGAAAGAAAGGGGGAGAGAGAGAGAGAGAGAGAGAGAGAGAGAGAGAGAGAGAGAGAGAGAGAGAGATAAACAGCACTGATGTGAGAGGAACATCCGTCAGTCACCTCCTGAACACACCCCAACTGGGCATCAATCCCACAACCTAGGGGTGTGCCCTGACTGGGACTTGAACCTGAGACCGTTGAGTACCTAACATTATGCTCCCACCAGCGAAGCCAGCAGCTGGTGCTGAAAATAGCTTTTATTCTAAATCAAAATCCAGAGCCTGGTTTGTTGGTTCTTTTTTTTCTTCATCTCCTCTCCTTCCTCCTCCTCCTCTCCCTCCTCCTCCTTCTTTTCCTCCTCCTCTTCCTTCTTTTCCTCCTCCTCTTCCTCCTTTTCCTCCTCCTTCCCCTCCTCCTCCTCCTCCTCCTTTCCTGTTTTAGTTCCTTAATGCTAAAACAGAGAAAACTATAGTGTACACTAAACAACCAACACACGGGACTCTCTCCCTCTCTGGGATTTCTGCCTTGTGTTTTGGTTGAGGTAAAATATTGGAAAGAACATAGGATGTTAGAAAGAACATGGACTGGAGGCTCCAGGGGGTCTTTGCCTTTCCTGGACCTTCCGTGGAGACGCTGTGTGACCTGGGATAAGTGGCCTCTCCCTTCCACAGCTTCATCTCATTTGTTCCTTAGCACACGGGTACAACAAACCTGACTTCCCAGGATGGGGGAGCTGATGGCCCTTGCTTTGCTGTTTGGAGCCATTTCAGGGTCATGTTTGTGACTCACATGACCTTGGAGTTACATTTCCCCACCACCTGGTCCCACTGTGGAAATCATAGGCTGCGACCTGGGCTTAGGCAAAGCCGTGTCTATGTATTTTCTGACTCAATAACAATCCTTGACATCCTTAGAGTATATGTATTACATAGTGTTTATAAAGGTGGAGACTGTCCCTCGGAAAGGTGAGGGTACATACAAAGTCACAAAGTGCCTGGGGGAGAGAGATGAACTCAGACTGGCCCACCTTCCAGTCCCATGATCCTCTTTTCATTCCAGCCGGTATAAATTGCAGCTCCTTAGCAAGAAGAGTGCTTGGTTCTGAGAAGCACTCAGTCGATTTTTGTAAAGTCTGGATAGAACCATTAATTGGAAACCAACTTGAATACCTGATTTGATTTCCTTGCTTTCCAATTGAGGAACCAAACCAGATTTTGCAAGGGTGTGTGTGTGTGTTTGTTTTTTGAACAATGTTTAGGGCAGGTGATGCTCCATTGAAAGGCTGGTAGAGCAAGTAGGCATGCCATCTTTAACTGACTTCAAGGCTCAGCAGGGTGGCTTTCGGCAAATCCATTCACTTATGTAAGGTGTGGTTTTCTACATTGTAAAATGGGAACATTTAATGAAAATGATAAAGTGCTTGCTATTACAAATATAGTCTACGTTAAGTCCTGTCTTGTATTTTCATTTTATAGGACACATAGTATGAGCAGGATAATATTCACAAATATCACCCCTTTCTAATCCCACACACAAAGAATCCAGTAACTAGCCCCTCAATTCCCTTCTATCTACAGGAATTCTTCCCAGTTGGGAGTAAGGACGAGTGGATGGATATGTTAAGGGCTGAGAGAGCTGAAAGAGACAGAAAGGCAGAAATAGAGCCATTTGGACTGGGACAGAAGATGAGATGTTTTTGTTGGTTTATGGGATGGAAGGGGGAGGCACTGAATGAAAGGCAGGAAGAAGGTGGGGATGGGAGACGAAGGCATTTGGTAAATGGCTCGGTGACTATAATCAAATATTTTTAATAGGTTGCAAAACAATTGAGTGGAGAATGCTTATCCTTTAGTTAATTTTTGTTTTTAAACTTCTTGGACACAAAAGACTTCCCATCTGAACTCTGTGTGGCCACCCGAATAGGGTTTAGTTATTACTCATCATTTTGTGACCAGAGCATTTATAGTAACAATCATTGAAAATCCTTGGTTTTGTGCCTACCTATGGAGAAGGCCTAACCTCAAGAGGCCAACATTTTTTCATTTGTCTTTTTTCCAAATCAAGAATGGGCGGATCAAGTAATATAAAGAGAACTCCTTCCAGTTCTGCAGATGAAGTCATGGGCTCACTCAGCCTAGGGAAACTAACAAGCCATCCTGACTCGAGCCCCTCCCCCCCAAAAGGTTCTCTGTGCCCAAGTACCAGCCAAGCGGTCCTCAGCTGGCTGGTTGACTTCAGGGACGAGATAGTAAAGTAGGATTTTAAGGAAACACATCTTAGTAAACAACATCTGGACGAAGACAAGAAGGAACGGGAATAGAGTCGGGCGTCACCCATGCAGTGACAGATTGCATCTTTAATAAGCAGGCGCTTAATTAGAAAAGTAATTTGTAAGAGACACTAATGGAATGTGAGTATTCAACTTTGACCAACACACTTGCTTTGACGTCTAGGCTCTGTCACACACTGAGGTTTGTGTTCCGAGCCGGGTATGCACCCCCCTGTCTGTGAGCTCTCTGGGTGCTCATGACTGTGCAGGTTGCAAGAAAAACACTGAATATTCTCAAGAAGTTAGACTTCACGTCTGCCCATGTCCCCGCCCCCCGCAGAAGGGTAATGAGGAGGTGGGGACAGGGACTGGGAACTGGAGAAGGGGAGGGTGTCTCATACATGCAGTCATGGTGTGTGTCAAGTCAGTGTTAGCAGAAGGAAGTCCTGATTTTGCCAGAAAAGGATGCCTGTCAATCAAGGGACCGGGAGAATTATAGACTCCAAGGAAATGAAGGGCAGCCCAGGGCTGAGGTGCAGTAACAAGACAGGAAGCTGAATTCACTATGGATGGGACAGTGGGCTAGGACAGGGCAGCTCCATTCAAGCAGTGTCTGCACAATCAAACATGATTTTTAAAAACATGGATGCCAGGACTCTACACCACACTGTAAGTCCTAGTGGGAGCTGTTATTAACTTTCCTCAGAAATTTCTTGAAAAATATGATGTTACTGTTGGCAGGACAACACTTGGAAAATCATTTTCCTAGGAAATGACAGAGCAGTAGGAAGAGCAGGCAGTTGAACCAGTAAACTCAGGAAAATGCTATGAGTCAAAAGTATCAGAGGTGAGGGAAGGGGCCCCAGGGAGTGGAGATGGCAGGAAGGAGGAAGGCTCCCTGGGAAAAGATGAGGAGGAGTCAGGGAGAGAGAAGAAGGAATACATTCCAGGTGGAGGGAAATGGCCTCAGTGGGCACAACAAGGATCAGCCTGCCCGGGCCCATGGGGACCCGGAGAAGGTTCATGAGTTTAGAGCAGGGAGCTGGGGGCAAGGGGAGCTGAGGGCAGGCAGGTAAAGGTGATGCTGGGCAGGTAGCTAGGTGTTTATAAGCCTTTTATGCGAAGGAAGGTTGGAGGGCAGGAAAGAGTTCAGAGAAGCGCAGGCGGCCAGGTTCGGGTTGTGACAGATCTCCATGGCTGCCCCCCAAAACGGGGTGCCGATGGAGGCTGAGGGGTGCATCCTGTGCTCCTGGAGGGCACCAGCAGGAGCTGGACTCAGTCTTCTCCTTATTAAATGGGAGTATCCTTGCACTAGAGATAAAGACTCTGGTCCACAAGACCAGGAGACTTGGATAGAAGAAGAGAGGCTCTGAGTCTCAGAACCTCAGAAACTCTATGACGAAGTCCTGAGGGACTTGAGAGAAACATCAGAGTGTGCCTGCATCAATCACACATCCTGAGCCACTTGGCAAGTGGCTGTGTGAGGTTCCTGTGGCGCCCGGGACAGACCACTGCAAACATGGTGACTCCAAACAATGCAGGTTGGTTTCCTTACAATCCTAGAAGTAGGAGGTCCTCCAGTCATGTGTCATTGGACCACATTTCTTCTCGAGGCTCCAGGGAATAACCCATTCCCATTTCCTGTCCAGCTCTCAAAGGCTGCCTGCATTCTTTGGTCCTTGGTCTACTTCTGACAATGATATCACTCTGACATCTGACCCCTGCTTCTGATGTCATATCCCCTTCTTTTATAAAGATCTTGGTGATTACTTTGGGCCCACAGGATAATACCCCCACGTGACAGCCTTTGTTTCATCATAGCTACAAAAACTCTTTTGCTCTAGCTGGTAGCACTTTTGCTTATAAGTTTCAGCGATTAGGTTGGCAAATTTGGGGGCCTCTGTTCTGTAAATCACAGTAACAAAATGGTACGGGTGATCTGTTAAGAACATAACTTACAACACAACTAAAGACAAAGGTCAGAATGGAAAAATTAAAAAGGTAAAGGGCACAATGAAATTAAATCCATTCGGTGCACTAATGTGTGCCTGTATCTTTAAAATAACTCAGGAGGACAGGTTTAGTGAGGGTCCTTTCTATAGTGACTGATGGAATGATTTTATTTCTTCTTCATTTATTTCATTTGGAAATCCCCCTTCCCCTCTCCCTTCCTCCCTCCCTCCCTCCTCCCTCCCTCCCTCCCTCCCTCCCTCCCTTCCTCCCTCCCTCCCTCCCTTCCTCCCTCCCTCCCTCCCTTCCTCCCTCCCTCTATCCCTTCCTTCCTTCCTTCCTTCCTTCCTTCCTTCCTTCCTCCCTTCCTCCCTTCCTTCTTTCCCTCTTTTCTTCCTTCCTTCTTGTCAATTTCAGTGGGTTCAAAACTTCAGAAATAACACGCAGACAGCCATGTGGTGGGATCTGAAATATTTTTAAAAAGTTATTTTCCAAAAATATAAATGTCTTAGAATATCCCTGAATCATCCTAATATTTACTTGCATTAAAAACAAATACGCATAACCTAAGGACACAAAAAAATAGGCAGTGAAGGCTTTGTGAGGGTATGGGGGAGAGTAATCGGGAAGAAAAGGGACATATATAATACTTGCAACAGTAAAGATTTATTAAAATAAAACAAGCAAACAAAAACAACACACAAAATTTTGTATTTTATCTTTTCATTTCTTCCATCTACTGGCTTCTTCCTTTTGAGGTCTACTTATGGACGGCTTTAAAGGACTTACTTTTCCCAGGGAAAATTTTCTCCTACATTTCATAAAGAACGAGATGACTATATTTGTAGTTTGCGTGAGTTTATGTATATGTTTGTGTGTGTGTGTGTTTTAAGCCTGAAAACAGTTCCTTTCATGGAATATGTCAGTGAATTCCCGCAGTTACATTTCATGGGAAGTGTGTGTTCTACTTCTAAAATAATTTTGCTAAAGAAAATAGGGCATTTCCTTCTTTCTCTGCAGTCCAGGCGTGCTTTTCAAGATAGGATACGAGTGTGGCCCGGGATGAATTTGATTATTTTCATTTCTGTAATTTTGGAGAAAACATGCAGACACTTGCACATGTGGCAGGCGATTCCTTGTTACCTGGACTCCTGGGAGGCTGAAAATGCATCATATCCCTATGTGGACAGTTTAGACACTTCAGCTCTTTGCCAGGTAATGGGAAAGGACTAAGATGATGGGAACATAGGGTTATTGAACAAGCGAGTTTTGTGCCCATGGGAAGATGGTGAGAACACTGAGACTGGTTTTAAGAACCTATGGCTTTGTCCTAAATACGAATGCTATCCCTGGTGACTCACCTTGACCCAAAACAGAACAGCATTTGAGCAGGTGAGGTGCAGTGTGGGGACAAAAAGCAAGGTGTTCGTTAGTATCCAAGGTAGTTATGCCCTTACCTGCAGACTGGATACCCAGACAATGTGTAGTCATCGGTATCCTCCACCCACCAGCACTCTTCCTTGTAGAGAGAGGGCTTGTGGGATGGAAACTGTAAGCCTTCTTTCAATGGTTTGTTCTTATAAATGCTAATCGATTTAATACTCTGGGCAACTACATTTCCATGGGGCGGGGTCTCTGCTTTACAGGTAAACCAGCAGGCCGAGGCTACTCATCATGAGTGAAGAGTGTGGGGCCTGCACTGGGATGAGCAGAGCTTGGTGGGTATGAGGGGTGTGGACAGGCAGGGACCCAAGAAAGGGAGAAGGTTTCATGAAGCTGTGATTCACATCTGTGCTTTCTGGGGGAACCTGAGGACAAAGACAGGCTTCTTGATCATGAAGAACATCCCCGAAGAGCTATTTGTCATGGCCAAGGGCTCCTTTGCTTTCTCCCTCTAAGGACTGCATACTCACACCTTTCACAGGGGACTGCAGGATGGGGTTATGATAAAAGTTGCTCTTGAGCTCAGCCAGAGTGGCTCAGCGGTTGACCTATGAACCAGGAGGTCACAATTCAATTCCCAGTCAGGACACATGCCCAGGGTGCGGGCTTGATCCCCAGTGTGGGGCATGCAGGGGGCAGCCAATCGATGATTCTCTCTCACCATTGATGTTTCTCTCTCTCCTTCTCCCTTCCTCTCTGACATCAATTATACACACACACACACACACACACACACACACACACATATATATATATATATATATATATATATATATATATATATAATCAATTATATATATAATATATATATAACATCCCTGAAGAGCTATTTGTCATGGCCAAGGGCTCCTTTGCTTTCTCCCTCCAAGGAATTATGTATATAATATATATATATAATAATCAATTATATATATAATATATATATAATAATCAAATATATATATATATATATATATATATATATATATATATATATATTAAGAGTTGCTCTTGAGAAACAGTGGCCACAGGTGGGAGCCCCTACATGTCTGCGTCTGGAGCTGGAGCCCATTAGCTACCTGAGTTCCGGGCTATGGTCAGTGCTGGTCCTCGGCAGACCTTTTAATGTTGGACTGACCCAGAACAAGTTTCTCAGCCTCCTCCTCTACACTGCCTCTTCCTGTAATCCCAGCCAGACACCTGCCTTTAAATACCAGCGTTTTCTGTCCATAATTCCCACATATACATTTCAAACCTGCCCACACCAGCAAGCACCAAATTTGTATATGTCGCTGCCAACCTGACATCTATCGTTCGATGTCTAAAAGGCATCTGGCACATGGCCAGCCAAAGCAGGGCTCAGGCTTCCCCACCCCCAGCTCTCTGCCTCACCCTCCCCTAGGCTTCCTTTCCTGGCCATTGGCATTCTTTGAGTTGTTCAAGTTCACACATCTGGGAGGCATGCTTCATCCCTTCCATTTCCTAACTCTGCACAACATCAGAAAATGATGTCAATCCTACTTTCAAATTGTATTTCAAATCTGCTCTCCTTGCTTCATTCCTACTGTTATCAATCTAGTCCCAGCCCGGGACACACTTCCTGTTAGGGCGCCTGCAATCGGCTTCTAGCTGGCCTTGCCCTTTCCACTTATACCTCCTGCCATCCCTTCTCCATACAGCACCTTGGGGGGCTGGGACGGTCTTTTCAAAGTGCATCACTAACCTACTTAAGCCCTGGAAAATGTGCTGTTGTGGTTAGGGTAGTAGTCAAATTTCTTACCATGCTCTGTATGGCCCTAACAGGCCTGGCCACTGCCTTCCTTTCCAAACGTCCCTTCAACATGCGTCTAATCATCAAACCACAGTGGATATCCTCTCCTCTCCTCTCCTCTCCCCTCCCCTCCTCTCCCTTCCCCTCCCCTCTCCTCCCCTCCCCTCCCCTCTCCTCTCCTCTCCTCCCCTCTTCTCTTCTCTTCTCTTCTCTCCCCCCTCCTCCTCCTCCTCTTTCTTCTTCTCTCTCCCTGCTCTCTCTTTACCATATCTAAGGCCCCATAAAATGTTTGTAATTTTTATTCTCTCTGCTTAAAAATTGTAGTTTTCTGATATTTATATATTTGTGCCTTTTTAAAAATCATAAATGCCTTGGGGAAAATATATCATTTGTCTAATAAACTCCTTCCAAGTCAATCCACCCTCAGGAGTCATCCTGTTTTAAATCACATTTTTCCTTTCTTATTCTCAGATTTCCTGGCATTACTTTCATTGTGTATTTGCTTATTTGTTTATTATTTTTATCTCTTTATTGACTGCTGGTCTCCATGGCCTTGCATGCCTCACTTACCATGATGGCCCCAGGATGTCACTTGATGGTGACCAACTTATCCTGATTTGATGGCGACTTTCCTGGTTGAGTGATGAAAGTAACATGTCTTAGGAAACCCCTCAGTTAGCAATCCAGGACCTCTGCCCACCATATCTTGAATGTCATATAATAGGTTCTCAGTAAACACCAGACTTCATTTGTTTCCTCAATGCAAATGCATCATGATTTCACAACTAAAAGCAAAATAAAATCTCCTTGGATGACCAAAGCGATATAAGACAAACACATGGAGTGGCACCTTCTCACATAAAAAAGGACAGGTTCAGAGCCACAAAATGAAGCCAGGTCAGGAAGGAAGAGCGTGAGTCTACAAGAAGAACCAATTAGAGTTCTTGAAACTGAAAAGAATTATCTCTAAACTGTGTTCCACAGAGGAGCTGAAGAGCAGCCTGAGTCCCTTGTGGATGTGAAAGGGCTGCTGGGAGGCTGAGCTGAGGGACGCTGAGAAGGAAGCAGGAATGGGTATAGAATAGAAAATATGAAAGAACACTTCACAGGTATGCAACCTGCATCCAGAAGCTCTCCATCCCCGCTGATGGGAAATGCGGACAGAGAGAATAGAGAAGGAGGGGGAGTGATGTTTTGAATAAAGTTGGGTGAGATCTCTCAAACTTACAACACAAAAACCCCAGAAAAACAATCAGCCACCAGGTTGGAAAGGCTTGCTTGGTGACAAGAGGAATTAACCATTCCCAGAGAGTGAAGCTTCCGAGCATGATGGGGAGGAGCTGCGAAAACTGTAACGTTAAGAAAGACAAGCCACTGCCCGTCTGGAGTGGCTCAGGGGTTGAGCATCGACCTATGGACCAGGAGTTCACAGTTTGACTTCCAGACAGGCCATAGGGCTGGTTTGTGGGCTCCTGTGCCAAATCCTATTCCTGGAGAAACAGTGTGTGGAGGAGGAAAGGTGGGCTTGAGTGTCTAAACTGAGGAGCCTCATTACAGGTTGCAAGTGTCAGAGAGGGCAGGCCAGGTGCCATGATGAGTTTACTGGTTGGCACAGCGACTTTGGAAAGGAACTGAAACTGGGAAGGGAGACCTGCACATGGACAGGCCAGTGGATTCCCACAGCCCCGCTCCTCTGCTCAAAGACGGAGAGCCTTTAGGAGAGCGAGCCCTGCTGCATGAACCTTCTAGAAACTCTAGACCAGCCTCTAAAGCCCTCCTTGTTTTGTTTCTCTGCATCCTTGCTCATGCCATGCCTCCACCTGGATTTCTTGTCCTTCTATCTGCCTCACCATCCAGCTCTCGTGGTACCCCCTAAAGCCGCCTGGACACAGGTTTGCTGAGCTGTTTCAGCTGCTCCTCCACATCTAGCTTGGCTGGCCTCTGCGGCAGTGCTGGTCCCAACTGCTGGCTCTGCCCAAGCACCTCCATCCCCAGGAGGTGCCCTGGTCCCCCCTGTGGCCCCAGCCCAGAGTCTGGATCAGGATTCTGAGTCACACTTATTTTTGCGCTAATCAATATGTAAATGTGAATGCTTGTCAAGACTGCAGAGTTTATGGGAGGCAGATAGACCCAGCTAGACCACACTCTCCTCGCTGCCTCTTTCACACCACTGAGATCAGAGGCAACATAGCAATGCCATTAAAAACATAGCTTTTGTGTCCAATATAACTGAACTGAAAGCCCTACTCAACTACTAATTAGCTGAGCCTGTTCCTTATTTAACCGATCCAACCCTTATCTGGAACATGGATTAGCGTGCAGGATAAATGAGGCAGTGGATGCCAATCCTTTCTAATATGGCAGCAGTGGTAGTAGTAATAGAGGTACAAGCAGCAGTAGTGTTACTAGTAATAGTTGTGGGCCAGAAGCAGCGGTAGTAATAGTGGCACCAGCAGCAGTAGTAACAGTGGTACTAGCTGCAGTAGTGTTATTAGTAGCAACAGCAGTAGTAACAGCGGTACGAGCAGCAGTAATGTTGCAAGTAGCAGCAGCAGTAGTAATAACCGTGGCACCAGCTGTAGTAGTGTTACTAGTAGCAGTAGCAGCAGACATAGCAGTGGTACTAGCAGCGGTAGTGCTACTAGTAGTAGCAGTAGTGGTAGTTACAGTGGTACTAGCTGCAATAGTGTTACTAGTAGCAGCCATGGGCCAACAACAGCAGCAATAACAGTGGTACTAGCTGCAGTAATGTTACTAGCAGCAGCAACAGCAGCAGTAGTATCAATGATATTAGCTGTAGTAGTGTTACTAGTAGCAGTAGCAGCAGACGTAGCAGTGGTACTAGCAGTGGTAGTGCTACTAGTAGTAGCTAGTGGTAGTTACAGTGGTACTAGCTGTATAGTGTTACTAGTAGCAGCCATGGGCCAACAACAGCAGCAATAACAGTGGTACTAGCTGCAGTAATGTTACTAGCAGCAGCAACAGCAGCAGTAGTAACAGTGGTACTAACTGCAGTAGTGTTACTAGTAGCCGCTGCGGGCCAGCAGCAGCAGCAGTCAGTGTGCTCATCAGAGCCACAGCAGCAATGGTATTAGCAATAATGACAGTAATACAAAGAGTAGTCATTAGAGTAGAATTAATGGTCGCAATATTAGTAATAATGAGAGTATTAAAGATAGTAGTGATAACAGGCATAATAGTACTAATAACTATTCAGTCAATGGTGAAGACATGCTACATAGTTTTCTAACTGGTTTTATTATCTCCAGTTTCAGACACAACCATAATTTTGACAACTCTGGACAAAATTAGGAGCTAATCAGATCAATGACAGTTTGTTAAAAAAAAAAAAAGTAAATGTATTAAAGGTGCTCCTAGTAGTTAATGCCAACCAAAAGTAACCAAATCGAAAAGTAGTACAGTGCTCTCTGCTCAGAAGTGCTAAGAAATACCCAGCTGTGTGTTCAACATGAGGAACCCAATTTCCTTGCTCATGAAGAACTGGGACAGCTGCTGAGTGGCTGGCCGGTTGGAGGCAGCTGCCCAAGTTAGGATTCAGCCCATCCCTGAGCAGCGGGCTGCCCTGCAGGGCGCTGGTTTATCCTCCAAGCTGGACCAAAGAGCAGTCAGACCCCAGGGGTGTCCGCAGGCCGCACCTCTCCCTCCGCCTTTCCCACCTGGCTCATGCCAACGCTCTCCTTAATCTCCGGTCAAGTGCGAGCTTGTAGACACCGATGACAGAGCGTGGAAGGAAATGAAGGGAAGGTGGGTCCTTGGCTCAACAGGAACTCCGGCTTCTCAGGATGCCTCTCTTCCAGCCTGAACAGTGTCCAGGAGCACGGACAGACCTAGTGCGGCCTGCGTGCTGGTCGCTCCCTGTGCCCCACTCCACTGGCCAGCAGCTGGGGCTTGGAAAGAGCCTCCGGCAACCCCTGCTGGTGTCAGGAAGAGACCTCTGCTTTCTAACAGAACGCATTCAGAATTGTTTGTGACAGCAGTGCCTCCACCCCAGCAATTATTCAATTCTTCTGGAATGTGGAGAGTTGGCACGAGGCGCTGGGCTGGGCAGCCACGGCAAGTCAGCTCTCTTCTCTCTTGCACAGGACATCTTCCTACCTGGAGCTGCAGAAAGGGCCAAAAGTCCAAGCTGAGATCAGGCCCAGTGGAGGTGCTGAGCGCCCAATGAGGCCTGTCTATCAGGATGACAGTTGATGGGCAGCTACCAAACGCAATGGGCTTATGATTCGTGTTTGTTCTCTGCCTCTGGCTCTGCCTTTTTTTTTTAAGATACTAAAACTGGAAAGCCAGATCCATTAAACAATTCATACTTTGATTTGCAAAAGACAACAAACATCTCCTCTGGGCAGAGCAAGCATGCCTCTTCTTGCCTCTGAGCTCAGGAACCTAGGCTCTGCTTCAGGCCCCTCAAGGTCCACATGCTGAAGGATGATCTAACCAGCTTTCAAGGCAAAGCGAGTACTCTATGCCCCCATGGTTCTAGTCAATAACTTTCCTGCCATCGCACACGCAGAGACCTATTGTGTAACCTTGATGCCTACATCTGCCAAATGAAGAATCAAAAAGTCCTATTCATGGGGCCTACGCAGGGACACGGATGTTCCCAGCACAAGACGTGACCCTGAGTAGGTGCTCAAAACCATGTGTTAAAAGAGAGAGCGAGTTCTGCTAAGTGAACAAGACAATGAGTCATAGAAGTGAAGCAGAGAAGGAAGTTGTAGTCAATACAGTTTAGCACTTTACATCACTGCTGAGAAAGGGCCTCATGCAGGGAGAGGCAGGAGCTGGCAGGCAGGCATTGGATCGGATCTCTGAAATCCCAGGTCAATGTCTGACAGCCACAGGCTAACAGGAAAGGCTGCTGCCCACTGAAGAGCCCCTAGAGGTCCTCCTCTCGCCCCTGCTCTTTTTAGTCTTTTATTTTTAGTAACAGTGGTGATAACAGCATGAAACGTGGAGCCCTTTGATCATTCCTGATTCTCCTACAATCCTTGAGGAATAATAATGGTAATGGCATCAGTGCAGCTTGAATATAGTCAATGGATGGGCACCCTCAGCATTCTTGGGTGGTCTATCAGACTCCCTGGGGGTGGGACCAAGAATCTATTTTAACCAGTTTTCTGGGTGATTCTGATATTTGCCATGTTTGAGGATCACTGAGCTAGACCAAAGCCGTGAGGTGCCCAATGCATGGGAAGGTGCCCAGAGTCCTGACTGGGAGGGCTCTGGACCAGCAAAGGGGTTGTTGGTGGACTGCGTACTTTCTTGTCTGTCCTCCATACAGTGACTTAGAAAGCGAGCTGTTCTCTTTGCCAGGCTTGCCATTCAAAGTGGCCAGGAGACTGAATCTCACCGGTGAGATATACATGGCGATCCACTAGGAGTCTGGGAAAGCTATTTCTCTCCTGATCAGAAGAAGGCACAGGAGGACAAATGCCATGCCTGTGTCAACCTCTGTCCCTGACTCCGAAAAGCAGTGTGTGTGAGGGTCCGGCGCTTGTGTCCTGTAGCCACCTCACAAGCAAGAGGAGAAAGGCAATGGAATCACAGACATCAGCCTAGCACAGCAGTGCCAAACGACCTCTGTGTGCCCTTGATAGGGAAGAACAAGAGTTATATATCCAGTCACACATTTATTGTCAAAGCCATCATGTTGCTAAAAAGTGTTTTCCTCCACAATAACCATGACATAATAAAATGGAGTATAAATTCCTCATGGCTTGCATTAAAATAAAATCAACTCATAGCTTAATTGCTGGCAGTAGAGGCAACAATTATGCAGCAAGAGGAGAAGAGGGAAGGAAGTGAAGACTGACAAGGATGACCTTGGGAAGGAGTACCCTCATTCCCCAAGACTGACAAGGATGACCTTGGGGAGGGGTGCCCTCATTCCCCAAGAATGACAAGGATGACCTTGGAAAGGTGTGCACTCATTTCCTGGGGCCACTGTAGAAAAATGCCACCAACTTAGCAGGTCAAAACAACAGAAATGTATTTTCTTGCAATTCTGGAGGCCAGAATTATGAAATCAGTCTCAGCAGGGTTGGTTCTTCCTAAAAAATCTGAAGAAGGATCTGTCCCATACATTTTGTTATGGATTGATTTGTGTGTGTCCCTGAAAGTGGTTCAAGTCATGATCTCTCTTAAAGTAGCCGTTGACCCTGAGATTGAAAGGATAAAAATCAGCACAACACATGAATGTGACATTATTTGGGAACAGAAGTTTTGCAGATGATTGAGATAAAAGGAGGTCATTAGGATAGACCATAATGCAATGTGACTGTGTCCTCATGCAAACAGAAAATGTGGACAGAGAAACAGACATGTGGAGAGAGACAACACTGTGAAGACATGAGGACCATGCCCTCTACAAGCCAAAGAACACCTGAGTGTGTCAGGAGCCAGGATAGCAATGGACGGAGTCTCCCTCCCAGCCTAGTTAAGAACCCACCCCCTTTAGCCCCTGGGGGCTGTGGGCAATCTGTGGCATTCCTTGGTCTGCAGACTGGTCACACCCATTTCCGCCTTCATCTTCACATGGCCTTGCCCTCTGTTTCTCTCTTTACTCTTACAAGGACATTCACTGTTGGATATAGGGCCCATTTTCATCCTGGGATGATTTGAACTCTGAGATCCTGAATTCCATCTGCAAGAGCCTCTTTATAAATAAGGTGCCATTCCTGGGTACCAGGGTTAGGACGTGTGCCTATCTTTTGGAGGGGATAGAATCAACTCACCAGGAGGCATTACTATTCTAGGAGAAAATACGACTTCATGGTTAAGAATGAAATACATCTGTATATTGCACAGCACCTTGTATACTCAACCACAGTGTTCAAAAGGGGACAGAGGGATGCGACAGGGACAAAGGTGGTAGACTCTGAGCTCTTCTTTCAACCTTGATTGCCCAGAAGGTTCCCAAGGAAAGATATGCACTTCACCTGGTCAGATTCCGGAAAATTTTGCACATCTCTATAGATCTCCTTCCACCTCTGCCTTTGCTTAAAGCAGCTGTTGACCCTGAGATTGAAAGGATAAAAATCAGCACAACACATGGAAGGGCTCATTTTTCTTCCTCACTGTGGACATAGCCTGTTTCAGTTTTGAGTCCCTTCCTAAGTATGACATCTCAGTGACAGATTAAGTCAATTAAGTTGAGAGCTCCTGGAGGGTGAATAATAGACTCTGGTAAAAATACCGGGTTGGTGGCAAAGCTTTGCTTCTGATTAGCCCCCGGAGCTTCGCAGGACTCTGTGCTGGGTGGGCCTTCACTCCTTCCTCTGTAAGAAGCAGGGGTGAGCTGGATCATTTCTCTAGTTCTATCCATACCACCATTCTTTGTACACACTCCCTTCGGAATTTGGACAGAAGTTGAGTTGTGGTTGTTTTATGCACATGATCCGTATGGAGATTTATGGAGATGCTTGCTTTTTATATAGCACAAGAGGAAGCACACACACATGCACACACAGACACACATTGCACACAATAGCAGCAGTGAGCCTTTGCCAGCTTCACATACATTTATACAGCGACAGCAGACACACTGCCACCAGACTGCAACGAGGGAGAGAGCCTCTGTCAATATTTACTGAGACAGAAATGGTAACGCAGCCTGTTTTCAGCTTCCTTCACTCCGCAGACACGTGGAGGTCTAGGTCGGTCTCAGTCCCACTTGCTTGGCACTGGAGACAGAGGCACGATCCAGGCTCGGCCTGCCTACAGGTGCTCGGGGTCCATCTGAGAGGTGGACACATGGCACAGCACGGAGTCACGTCTGCTAGGATGCTGTGATGGGGTGAAGGCTAGGTGTTAGGACAGCTCTGAGGGGTGACAGCACCAACCTCAGCCCTGCGGCCCCTCAGAAAGGCCTCTGAGCCCAACTCTGAAGGACTGAAGGAAGTGTAGGAGAGTGAGGTATGGGCTGGCCCATAGCAACCTCAAGTTCAAGACAATTTGAACTCTACAGTTTCTTGACCTGTAGGTCAACCACAGTGAAGCAGGACACTTCTAAGGCTCTTCTGTCTGCTGGGCTCCACCTTTCTGGGTCTCTCCCAAGGTCTCTGATGATCGATTAATTCCACCAGTTATCTCCTTGGAGCTGCATCACCCTCTGAAATGCTCCAGGATCCACACCAACCTGTAGCATGTCATCCCTGCCTGGACCGCCCTGCTAGTCGAGGCTCTCAGGTTTCAGGTTGACCTCATCAATGTCACATCACACCACATATCGAAGTACAACAGGACATGCAGACCAGATTTAGAAGTGGCTTCACCTGTTTTAAGTGGAGGGGTGCCACGGGGGTTCTGAAAAACATAGCCATCAGCCTGATCTGGGTGGTCATACATATTTATATTCTGGGAGTTGGTGTGAGGATGGGCCCTAAGATATGGAGTCAGGAGAGTTTGTATCACCACCCTGCTCCTGCACCTGTGGGCGTGGGCCGGCCTCCACCTGTCCCTTTGTAACTTGGAGCTGGCTCTTCCTGGTCAGAACGCCTCCTGGGAGCAAACACCAGGGAAGCAATGTGGAGTCTTGTATGTGCACAACCGGCTTCACTGAGGCCTAAAGAGTGCACTCTAAAGAAGTAGATTGTGAAGACAGGAGACCCAAGTTCCATTAAGGTCAAGCGTCCCTTCCACCCTGTCCCACTTCTCAGGGACTCCATATCCATCACATTCACATGTAGTCTGGCCCATATCCAGGCTCTCAGTGAGTGCTCAGTCCCCAGGGCATACTGGGGGTGGCGGGGCTTTGAGAGCCTGTCCACTTCTTTACCCTTAAGGACTCTCACCTCCTCTGCATAGGTGACATGACATCTTTTGAAAGGGAACATACGAGGGACAGCACCTGGCATCCCACCCCTTGCTCTGAGGACGTGCTGCACTTAGAGTCACTGGTGTCATGAGGCCAGTGCTGGGCATGGTTCTGGATCTGCGCTGGAGGCCCAACAGCCAGGACAGTCTGTCCACAGGGATGGTGTCTGTTGGAGCCATTACCTGTGATCTCTCCATTCCCCACTGCTTGCCAGGACACAGGGACAGCCAGGCATGCACATGTGACTCTGCTCCCATGGGACCAGGGATTGAAGGAGGGCTGGGCTGAGGTGGTCTAGACCCTCTGTTCTTTGGGGCCCAGCCTCAGCCCCTCGCAGAGTCAATGGGAAGTAGCCTCATGGGTCCCTCTAGTCTCGCCCATGGAAAGTGCATCTCTCTCGGAACACAGGCACTCTCCTCCATCGAGCATTTGGGGCAGGCTGAGCATCTCTGACAATGAGCCCAGGGTTTCCTAGCAAAGCCATTTCACTTGGTAATTGGCTCAGTACTAAATGCTTTTAGTGCTTCTGAGTTCATCTCTCGCTGCATTATTTTCCCAGGGCCATTCATTTTTAGCACAATACGGCTGGCGTGCCCACGCTGTAATAGGACCTTTGCAACGCGAGGGCATGTGTTACAATGCCTTATTTTCTGTCACGGAGATTTAATCAAATTCACTAAGTTGCAGGACCATAATGGAAATTTTCAATAATATATGTTAAAAGGGTTTTCATGGGATGCCTTGCAACATGTGAATAACTTAGATGGGGTGTGGTTGGTACCTCCACCAAGTAGTGCAGGAAGCACCCAAGGGATCTTGGGGTCCCTCCTTGCACAGGTCTGCTAGGCCAGCAGGATCTGTACTGAGGGAGGGTCTTTCTTGCTGGATAGGCCAGCAGGACCTGGACTAGCTGTGTGATAAAGTTTCTAAATGGAGGGCATCTTACCACAGGTAAAAATAGTCATCTCCCATTGGGTTCTCTAAAATCTAAAAAGAGGATGCCCCTGACCGGTTTGGCTCATTGGATAGAGCATCATCCTGTGGATTTGAAGGGTCCCAGGTTCGATTCCAATCAGGGGCATGTACCTTGGCTGTGGGCACATCCCCAGTGGGGGGTGTTCAGCAGGGAGTTGATCTATATTTCTCTCTCATCGATGTTTCTAACTCTTTATCCTTATCCCTTCCTCTCTTTAAAAAATCAATAAAATCTATTTTAAAAATAAAGAGTATGAAATGAACATGGATTGCAGATGAGCTCCTTGAACTCTTCACTGTTTATAATCTTCGACCTGCTGCTGCATTCTTGTTTGTTCTTCTGTTTGGCAAGCTCTTATAAGAACTCCATCAAAATCAAAATGCCTATAATTTAGTCCAAAGAGACTCACTTATTAATTAAGTGAGTAGAAAATGGCCTGGCTCATGTCTTGCAAATCAAAATGGTATCTGGCTCATTTTCCATCTGTCTGTCCCCAAAGCACACCTGTCCACATCCTCTGCCTCTCATTGTTATGTCTGTCTTTTCCTGGATCTTAAATATTAAGGTGATTCGATGCAGTGAGGCACTGTCATCTCTCTAAGGGCAGAGAGGGACAAGGAGCTCCTGAATGATCCACTGGCAACAGACAAGACTAGAGGAGGAAGACAATCCCTTCCTACCTAGCTCCTCACTGTGGCCAAATCATACTGCGCCAGCCAACTACAGGATGGAGCAGACATTGTCGGAATATCAAGCCAGATATTTTTAAATATATTTTTACTGATTTCAGAGAGGAAGGAAGAAGGAGAGAGAGATAGAAACATCAATTATGAGAGAGAATCATGGATCACTGCCTCCTGCATGCTTGCTACTAGGAAACAAGGCCGCAATCTAGGCATGTGCCCTTGGTCGGAATTGAACCCGAGGCCCTTCAGTCCGTAAGCTAGAGCTCAAGCCCAACATTCTTAAAGTTCAGCTTCACCTGTGTGCACAAATTCGTTAGGTAAGTCCAGGCCTCGTTGGAATGACCTGCGACCAGGTATCTGCAGCCACCAAGCTATTGTTTGTTCTTTATTCAAGCCTTTTCATATTTGGTCCTTCTACTGCCATTATCCCCTCATGTTGTCATTTTAGAGATTCACAGAATCATACTGGACAGCTCGGGATTCTGTTATTTTACCAGTTCCTTTTCAGTCATTTATTAAATACTTACCTACTTACCCTCTGCCAGGTGTGCTGACTGTAGTTCCTTAGAGGTAATGATCTCTCCCTTCCTATGCACCCCTGTGCCCCATGGGGCTACAGCTATAAGAAGTAAACTCCAGCAAAAAGACCTGCCAAACTCAACTTGGTGAAGCTCAGGCTCCTTGCCTGTGCCTTGGGACAGATAATGATACCCATAGCATTGAGACTGAGAAAAAAAAATTAGTCAAGAGCAATGGTGGCTTTTAAAGGGATAAGAAAGCATAAAGCACCACAATAAATACTCACCAATTGGTCCAGAGGAAGGTGTGCACCCATAGAACAGCCCTATGTGGGAGAATAACCAGAATAGTGGGGGGGAGTTCTATTGACAAATAAGAAATGAATCTCCAACACCTGTGTTGAAGGGAGAGGCGCAGACGATGCATTATTAAGTCCTGCATCCCAAACCCAACTCAACTGCGTTCTAATCAGGTGTGGATGCTCATGGGAAACTGTCCCGGCCCTCAAGAGGTTCACATGCAGAGAAGAGTCAGATAAGACATCCACCCCAGCCAGCTCTAGGGAAGTCATCATTAGTCTCCTGTCCTTTCCTTCCGTCAAAATCTATTAATGGGTCAGTGTGTGCCAGGGGCTGCTTTAGGCCCTAGAAAAACAATGAAAATAAGACAGACGTCACACTTTCTATGCCCTGAGACAGAAAATAAACACACACACACACACACACACACACACACACGAACCTACAACTACCAGGAAGCTCACGGCTAAGAGGGAATGAGCATGGGATTGGTGTTGCTCACGGAAAGCTCATGGATGGTTTAGGTCAAATGGTCAGGAAAGTCTTTAGTGAGGAGTTGAAACTTACATGCTGGCAAGGAGCTGAGTGGTTGGAAGAGGGCAGAGGTGTGTCCTGGGCAGAGGGGC
This sequence comes from Antrozous pallidus, assembly GCA_027563665.1. Lineage (NCBI taxonomy): Eukaryota > Metazoa > Chordata > Mammalia > Chiroptera > Vespertilionidae > Antrozous > Antrozous pallidus. The sequence goes on along the minus strand of CM050515.1, from coordinate 108,666,145 downwards.
AGCAAAGGGATGGGAATGTTGAAAAAGCAGTTTAGTCGGAGCTTAATCCCTGAGTAGCCACAGTGGACAACAATCTTGAGGAGGTTGGAAGGAACTGGGCATGTTAGGGCTGGTTAGTAAGCAGTTACTGTCAAATATGGTTGCCCACATACTTTTGCTGGGATTATTAAAAGCCAGAAGTAATTTCCAGTTAGAGCTATAGGTGTCCCCAGGCCTTCGCCTGACTCTCTGGAACGGAGCAGTGTTCCTCGGTGCAGTTGTCCACTTGCAAACTCTGGGTGCATCAGTGGGTGTGCGAACCACACCTGACTCTAGACCAAAGCCACGGGCACTTGGGTCTCCAGGCCACACTGTTCACCTAAAGAGACGCTTTATCACGCACACACAGTGAGTTATCAGGAACCCACACCGCTCACCTTCCAACAAGGAGGAGGAGGCCTGGGGAAGGAAGATGGCGGCTGTGTAGATGATCACAGCACTCAGGGCCGGGCAGTCCTGCCTTCACATCCAAGCGCTTCCCTTTGTGATAGACACTCACAGACTGACTCCAACGGCCACAGTCTTGGAGCCTGTTTGTGAAATGGAGCAAAACTTGCCTGGAACGGCCAGCCTTTCCTTCTTCCCCTTCACTCAGCTAATTCCTACCCATCCCAGCAACACCCCTCCTCCCCCACATACACACACACACCCCTCCCTTTCTGGAATCTACCCAGAAAATTTGAAAACAATTATTCAAAGAGATATATTCACCTCTAAGTTCATTGCAGCATTATTCACAGTGGCCAAGCCATGGAAACAGCCTAAGTGTCCTTCGCTGGAGGACTGGGTAAAGAAGATGTAGTGCACATACACAATGGAGCCATAGAAAGGATGAAATAGCACCTTTTGCCACAACATGGATGGACCTTGCGAATATCAGGCTAAGCAAAGGAAGTCAGACAGAAAAAGTTAGAAAGCATGATTTCATTCATAGATGGGATATAAAACTGACACTCAGACACAGACAGACAACACTAGGGTGGTTGCCAGAGGGAAATGTAAAGGAGAAAGGGGGTCACATATATGGTGACAGAAAAGGATTTTACTGTGGGTGAGGGGGCACACAATGCAATACACAGATGGTGGATCATAGAATTATACACTTGAAACCTAAATCATCTTATTAACCAATGTCACATCAATAAATTTAATTGTAAAAAGGCCTGAATCTTAGGAAACTCCTCCTTTACCAATCTGCCCCTGCCTTTGTCCCCTCCCCTCAAAATGACGGTCTTTCTCTAGCTCGGCTAAGTCTCCTTTCCGGGGCTCCTATTGATTCTTGGGGTGTCTGCTTCTATTGAATCTCGGGGTGTCTATCAGGATAACCTTCCTTCAGTAGATGGACATTATCATATGAACTTTAGGTCCCTGTAGAGTGATATTACCTTCAGTTTGGTATTCCCTGGCAGAGAATAGGCACTCAACATATGTGCTTAATGTAACTGAATTCATCATAGAGACATTTTAGGTCCATCCTTTCAAAAACTGCCATTTGTGCTCCAATCAGTGGTCTGGTGTGAGCCAGGAGTGAGGACACAGTCATTTTGAATACACATCCCAGACCTAGTCACTTCTTTCTAATGGGTTTTCAATATATGCCAGTATTTTAATTATAGAAAATTTAATATACACGAATATTTTAGTGTGCCTCATTTCATTAATAAAAAAAAGCACTTAGGCTTAAATTGTATGGCTTGTTCTTTTATTCCTCTAGAATAGATTTATAGATAGCTGCTCTGGTTTTTCCATTGTTCAGAGTTTTTAATTCATTATGTCTGGGTGTGCAAAAAAAATAAATCTGTAGTAAATATCTTGTTTGAGTCTATCTCCTTAATTGCATTACATAGTTCCTGCCTGGGACTCTAGGGGTTTGTTGGGAACGAGGTGGATCTTGAACATCACTAATGGATTTAAGGTGGTAGGGGATTTCTCTGTCTGCGGGAAAAAAATGTCCTCAGAATAGCATCCAACTACCTTAAACAAGGTTTGCATTTCTCCTGGACATGAGAACCTGGTGAAGTGCCAGAGCAACCCATCACAACAGCACAACATTCAGCTGTGTTGGCACTGGGTGAGGAGGGGAAGTGACTCTAGATACCTGTGGGTCCCTGAAAGGGAGAATTTCAATGGAGCCCTCCTTGCTCTGCCTTGCTTGGTACCTTGGTCATAGTAAAGTCTTGCCAAGTATCTGCTAAAGTAATCAAAAAGCATCCCCACACTGAACACTGGGGCCATCAGGGTGGAGGCTCAGTCCTCACTGCTCAAAGGCTGCCATGCACTCTGGCCAGATCCATCATTTGTTGTCATCAAACATGACCCCCAGACTATAGCCATCATCTGCTGCCATAATAATTCTAGGCAACTCATTTCCACTGACTCCTGGGGCTGTACAGGAATAGGCAGAGAGTGTTTCTCAAGGGTCTGTGGATACTGGGGAGTGTGGGCATTGGGCTGCTGCCTCCTCTCAGTGGGGCTTCAGCATAAATCTTTGGTTGCCTGGTGGGAAGGTGGGCCGGCTGTTCAGGGGCCTCAGCTAGGATGGCATCTGGACTGTGGTGTCTCATGCTCCAGGGTCATCTGAGCTTGCTCTCCTGGCCATGGTGGGACTTAAAAAGAAAGAAGGTCTTCGAGGCCTTTAAAGTCTGGCTCCAAATCAGCATGTGGCTGCTGCTGCCTCTGATAGTGAGTCCGGGGCTGGGCAGGTGGAGGAAATGGGAAGAAGACTCCAGCTCGAGGTGTATGGAAGCACCAGGTCATGTTGCAGAGGAACATGGGATGAGGCAGCATAGGAAATCGGGGTTTCTTTTCAATACCCCATAAACACAAAGGAGAGCTTAGCATATATTGTCCACCATCCATTAACAGGGAAGCAGGGAGGTGTGTTCAACCCTTTAGAGAGCTTTTCATACAAAATAATTGCCATCCAGCATCTGAGCATGAGCTCTCTAGCACATTCAAGATGTAGAACAAGAAAGTGTATTTTTTTCTATAACCAAATGAATGCATGTACTCTGTGTCAAATTTGAAAATTCCTTAAGAGGCACAAAGAAGGAAATCAAAGCCATCCCGTTCCCACTTCTCAGAGATGATGGTGTGTACATCTTTCTCAGGCACACAGTTTCCAAACATGAACAAAAGCAGCACAAGTCCTCTACTCAGCTCAGTCCCAACCACGATAGGTGATTTGCCATTCCTGTTGGTCATCCTCCTTCCATTTTGTTGTTATCTGGGGATATTCTAAAGCAAATCTCAGCTGGCATGTCATCTTACCTGGAAATGTTCAGCAGTGTATATTTCTTACAAAATGGACAAAGCAAGCGCACGCGCGCACGCACACAGACACACACACACACACACACACACACACACACACACATATGCTCTAACTCAGATAGTATTACCCTTAGCAAATTAACAAGAATACCTTAACATTGTCAAATAGCTAATTCCTGTAAAAACTATTTCGCAGTTGATTTGTTTGAATGATGCATTAAGCAAAGTTCAGGAATTGAATTTGTATTATTATTATTATCACGCTGGCACAGGTGACAGCCATTTGCTCCTAGGGATGCTCAGACTGGCTGAGGCTGGCTGGTGCTGGTTGACCCAGGCTGGTGCTCCCATCAGGCTGGGACAGGCCGTGGACAACTGAGGGGGGATTGATCCACAGTGAGCAGGTCAAGTTCATGTAGATCTGAATGGGATCAAGCCCTGGAACTGTTAATAGAGGAACTTGGGAGAAATGACTGTTGTTCCCTAGACTTCAGGTTGTTCTTCTCAAATAACTGAACGAACAGCAGCCACACGGGGGAGGGAAGGGTGGCTGCAAGGATACAGTGATAGTAAAGTTGTGACTATCCCTAAAACTTAGTGGCACGGCCTTTCCTCACTGTAGATTGGGTGCAGGAGATTGTACTCCAGTTCTGGCTTTTACTGTCTATTTGTGTAGACACACAGTGAGGGGGATTGGTGGAACGCGGGGTGGCCTGGAAGGACCTCTTTCTAGCATCTGCGAGACATTTGTCTTGTAGGCCAGTCAGCCTCCTCCTCCACTACTCCCTTCTGCCGGCTGGTCTCCAGGTTCCCAGCCCTAGGGGCATGGATGCTATGTCCAACATGGCTTTCTTCCTGGGAACAGAGCCCTTTTCATGGGGCAAGGTCCAAGCTCAAGCTGACACAGGAATTTGCCCTGAAGGAACAGGGCCTCCTGGACTAGCCCTTCCGGCCCAGTTGCACCTCCAGCTGAGGAGATGTGCCTGAGGACTTATCTGTGCCTGGGCACAGTCCATGATTCTGATGAGCAGAGCAAGGCCAAGGTGCATCCTGCCAGTTCCTTGCCTCCTGACATCCCAGGACACAACTACCTGCCCTCAGACTGGCAGGCAGGCTCGGCCTCTGCCCATGGCTTTGACAGTTCTGACATCCTTTGTGGGACTACCAAGGAATGCTACTGTACAATGCGTTCTGCTGGCAGGAGCTGTGTCCCAGGCTCCCTTACCTGCCCACCCTTGGAAGCTTGGAGCCTCCCCTGGTGAGAGTGGGGCGCCAGGACTGGGCTCCCAGAAGTGTCTCAGTTGGGGAAGAAAGGGGACCCATAGTACTCTAATTTGGTCCTTCGGTAACAAAAAACTGGCCCATAGTCTAATAATCTGCTTATAAGAGATCCCAAAGCTGGATTCTCTATGGTATCTTATCAGCTTTCTGAACAGGCTCGGAAGAGACTCATCTGGTTTATGTACTTACTGCACGATGTACTCAGTGCCATTTCCCAAGACATAGGACTAAGAGACAGAGACAATCTCTTTCTCTCAATGTCTTGATTGGTGGCCAATGAGAGAAGTCACACAAGTCTACAGACTAACTCAACAACAGGGGTACAGGTTTGGCCAAAAGGGCTTGTGGGAAAGGAAGGAAGGACAGCTAACCTAGAATGGAAGACAAGAGTGACATCCAGAGAGGGTAAATCCCCATGGAATTTTAAAGATGAAGAGGAGTGAGCTAAGTAACGAAAGAAGGGTGGGAAAGTGAGGTTCTAAGAGAGGGCGTAGCATGTGTAGGGACCATGTGGAATGGAAAGTGATGGGGTCCCCTTTGAGAACCAAGAGGAGGGGTCCACAGGGCACCCTGTGGAGGATATTTCTAGTGATTCCTCTGGAGGTGAAGGTGAGGGCAGCACATAAAGGACTTTCTACCGCAAACCAGATTAGAGTCCGACTGTGTGGGGACGAGACTGTCACACAGAAGAGCTTGGCTTCCTGTGCAAAATGAGTTTCCTCATTCAATAGATGAGAAAGCAGACAAGCAGAGAACTCAGGTGGTTTCTAATGGCACGTTTAGATGAAGCGGGAAAGCCAGGATTTGAATACAGATTACCACCTATGGGACAGAGGATGTTTGCAGGACCTCACAGAAGAGATTAAATGCAACTGGGAAGTCCCCGAGTAGTGGAGGAAAGCACGATTAGGTCCATGTGTCTGGCCTTCCCTTTCCAGCCTCTACACGTGACTTGAGAAATTTACCAACATTTTCATCAACTATATCTTCTGCAAGACGTGAAAATTCACTTTGCAAGTGACACATATTCTCACTGCTTTGATGAGTCAATGTGAGAATGACCCAAAAGAATGGTGACTGGCCATTGTGAGCTCTTCCCTGTTTGAGTGAGACTATTCTTTGATAAGTAATCACTCCATTTGCTAAACATTTTCCTTTAGTGATCATGTTACTTTCTGGAAACACCTAGCCATCATGACAAAGAGCATGATGAATACTCGTCTGGGCAACTTCTGTGTGCCTCATGGATGGAAAAAGCTGATGGAGGATAAGGAAGAAGAGAAAAAGTGAAGGGAGTGAGACGAGAGGAATACTCCAGGCCCATGAAACTTGAGCATGAATGTCCATCATTAACAAAGGTGTTGACAAGGAAGACCAAATGTTGGGAGAGAAGGGGTGCCCCTGAGTCCTTCATTGCTCATGACCCTGCCACCATGACATGCGTATAACCCCTCCCATCTAACAAAAACATGCCATTTGCACTAAAAAAAAAAAAAAAAGACACATACCCTCTCTTGGGCCTACCACAGCCTCTGCTCATGCTTTCTGAAGCCACTGTATTTCATCACAGGCTGAAGGTTCCTCCCCGGGAGGTCAACCATCAGACCAGGAATCTCACAGAAGCATCAGCACGTGCCTTGTTTTTGCAGTGAAATATACAAAAAAAATAAATAAAACACATGAATATTTTATTAACAACCATTAAGATCTACTAGAATAGACTCTATTGCAACTAGTAATAAAAGCCTTTGTAATATTACTGCAACAACAATAAAAACAATGGCCTCCATATATTGTTGGGTTTCTCTATGGTGGACCCAGTGATGGCCACCTTGTAAGTAACATTTAGGGAAGCTGTTGGTATAGGGCAGGGCCCCTGTCTCTCTCTCAATGCCTTTTAGACACGCTGGCTAGCTGGACAGGCATTCCTGGCCTTCCTCTGCCCTCTTTTTCTGCAGGAAGAGCTGGGATTTCCATCCCTTTGCCTTTGCTGCAGCCAAGGTCCAGACTTGACCTTGGTTCTTCCAGATGTGCACATGGGAAGCGGTGATGGTTAATTCCATGCATGTGCTTGATTGGATCACAGGGTGCCCACAGACTTGGTTAAACATGGATTTCTGGGTGTGTCTGTGAAGGTGTTTCCTGATGAGGTTAGCATTTGAATGAGTGGACTCGGTCAAATACTTCTCTGGCCCTTCCAGGATGGTGTGGACTCCTCCAGGATGCTGAGGGCCTAGGGGGAATGCAGATGTCGGAGAAAAAGAGTTCTCCCTGTTCCCGCTCCATTGTTGGAGCTGGGCATTGAGCTTCTTCTGCCCTCTACACTCCCACTCTCAGTCCTCCCTGGTGGCTGTTCTGGCTGTGAGGCCAGCAGATTCAGACTGGACTGTGCCCTCTGTTTTTCTGGGTGTCCAGCTCGGGTCTCAGCCTGCAGATCTGAGAATGTCCCTCCGTAATCACAGGGGCTAATTCATGTCTGTATGTCTATAAATGTAACATGATTTATAAATATTGCTTATATTTAATGAATACGTAATTATTTTATTTTATTATGGATATAAATATGTCACATATAACTATATAAGATACAATAAACATATATAACGCCCTCTGGTTCTGTTCTCTAAAGAGCTCTGGCCTAGCACCCCAGTGTGATTGAACCTGTCAACCTAAGGTTCGGGAAGGAAGCAGTGAAAGGAGGAAGCAGAGACAAACATTCGCTAGGTCACCTCCCTGCGCAGGGTGTTGCCGGGGACTTGGCAAGTCGCTCTCCTTAGCAGTGTTTGCCTTGGTGCGTCAGTCTGCTTGGGCTGCAAGGACAGAGTGCCACAGCCCCACAAACAACAGGACTGCACTTGCACAGCTCCGGAGGCCAGAGTATGAGGTCAAGGGATCATCAGAGTTGGTCACTCTGAGGCTGGGGAGAAGTCTCCCGAGGTCTCTCACCTCGCTTCCGGTGTTCGCTGGCAGGCTAGGCAGTCCTCAGCTTATAAAGGTGACCCATTTCTCTCCAACTTCATGTGGCAGTGCCCCTGGTATGTGGCCCTGTGGCCCATGTCTCCCTTTTCTAGGGACATAGGTCATATTAGATGATACCATCCTGCTCCTGTGTGGCTTATCCTAACTTAACTAATTGCATCAGCCTATTTTATTTACATATACATGTAATCTTCACCCAAGGATTTTTTCCATTGATTTTCACAGAGAGTGAGAGATGGAAAGACAGAGAGAGAAAGAGAGAGGGAAAGACAGAAACATCGATGTTGGAGAAGCACATTGATTGGTAGCCTCCTGTGTGAGCCTCAACCAGGGCCCAGGCCAGGAAGGAGCCTGCAACCGAGGTACATGCCCTGGATGGGAACTGAACCCGGACCCTTCTGTCTGCAGGCTGATGCTCTATCCACTGAGCCAAACTGGCTAGGGCAAAAACAAATCGCATTCTGGGGTACTAGGCATTAGGACTTTGATGTGTAGATTTTTAGGGGATACTAATCAATCCATAAGGCCCCGGTGAGTGGGTTGTTTTGAACACATGGCACTTAGCTACCTGGGAGACTCACTCCCCTTCATCCTTGGGGAGTAGCTCCAACCTGCGGACTCAGACATGACCTCAGCTGGGCCCGGAAGTAGCACAGCCAGTCTCCCACTCCAGGCAGGCCTGGGTGTGGCTGCATCACTGGGCATGCATTATTGATAGACCCGGCGCTCCAGGCACGCTGGCTGTGTGTGTGTGTGTGTGTGTGTGTGTGTGTGTGTGTGTGTGTGTGTGAGAGAGAGAGAGAGAGAGAGAGAGAGAGAGAGAGAGAGAGAGAGAGAGACAAAAGGCATGGGAGGACTGCACCTCTCACCTGCAGGGGGTCTGCTTTCATTAAGAACATGTGCTGCTCTCAGACCCCTGACAGTGGCTATGAAGCAGGGGAGAGTGGAGGTGGCTTTGAACTCCAGTGAAACATACAAAACAAAGAATGTTCAAGTACTAGAACTGGCTTTCAAAGGCCGATTCTGCAGAGTCCTCCGTCCCCCATCACTTGGCCCCCATCATCTCCACGCAGCGTGGGGGCCCTGCATCCTCAGGTCCCTCTCACTACTGCAGCCCCACCCGCCTCTTATAGCTCCAGATTCTCCTGGAGGACTCAGCCACTTACAGTTGTTGAGTGATTAAATATTTAGAATCAGGGCAATGAGGGAGGTGTTGAATAATGAATGCTAAGGTTGGAGCAGGCTTACATAATTTCTGCAGATTTCTTCGCCCATGGCCTCTTTGGTTCCAAGGCAAAACCCCACCCCCAGAGTTCTTTAATTAACATTTTTGAGGAGCAGCTGTGACAGGATATACCTTTATCACTGATTTGTTCATGAACCCCAACCCTGCCATTGGCTCATTCTGCTGTCACCCATGTCCCCACACTTGCAGACACCCCATGGTGAGTGCACCATTCCTCCTTTGTCTCTGAGTACTCAGGGGAATGCATGTTTATAAACTCAATCCCTAGACCACAACACACCATCACCGTCACCATGATGGGACATGGATGGAAGGTATTGTGGTGCATGGACAGCAGGAATGGAGCTCCCTGTTCATGGGCCACATTCAGGCAGTTTTCTACCATTTCATGCATAATTGTATTTGATGCTCAGCACAACTCCACATGGAAGCTACTGGTGTGATGTAGAATTTTGTAGCTGCGGAAGCCAAGACTCCAAGAGCTTAAGTCATATGCTCAAATGCTGAGCAGGGTTTGGAAGGGAGGTATGAGGGGGCGCTCGTGGCCTCTTGGAGAAGTGCAGGTTTCACTCCAGGGAACACGGATAGAGAACTGAATCAGAAGTAGCCCTTGCCCTGGTGGAAAACTCAGAGCAGGGGACATGTACACAGCAAATAGTGCAGGATTGTGGATAAGGGAAATGGAAGAAAAAGGTTGGAAAAGACAAGCAATTAGGATCTGCATGGAGGTGTCTGGAAAACATCATCAAAAAGATAACATGGGAGCAGAAGCTAAAACACTGTGAGATGTTTTCCTGAGGATGAGCCTGGAGACCGAGCAAACCTTTCATCCTGTGAGTGGTTCTGAACTGTCCCTTCCCAATTGCTGCAGAAGGCACAGGATAAAGATGCTGCAGCCTAGCCATCTTTTCCTTTTTGGATCAAGGTTCTAGCACTGTATTCTGAAAGCACAGACTCCTAGAGCCTTTGAAGATGGTTTGCCTGGGGTCAGTGTGTGACCAGTGCAAACTTCTATTCTCTGCTACAGACTGATTGTGCCCACCCTCAACTTAGACATTGAAATTTAAGCCTGGGGGGTTCTTTGGGAGGTAATTAGGTCATGACGGTGGAACCCCAGGAGTAGGATTAGTGCCCTTATTGAAAAGATCCCACAGAGCTCGCTGGCCTCATCAACTGTGTGAGGCTACAGTGAAAAGATGGTCTCCTATGAAGCAGAATGCAGGTCCTCCCCGGACACTGAGTCTGCAGGACCTTGATCGTGAACTTCCAGCCTGCAGAACTTAAAAAAATCTGTTATTTCCAAACACCCTATCTATGGCATTTGGGTACAGCAGCCTTAAAGGAAGAAGATCCAAACTCTAGAGTGATAATGTTAGAAATCATTTAATTTAATTTTAAGATTTAGGGTATTCTCCCTGCAGAAAAGGATGCGGGGATGGGGGGACCCTCTTCTCTAGTGCAAAAGGAAAAGTAGGGTAATACTGAAACCAAAGGTTTGGCGCACATTTCCACACCTGCATTTGTATCTGTCCTGATTTAGAATGAGCCCCTTTCTCACAGTGTGACACAGTCCCAGGGAGCCAGGCTTCACCCCATTTGTCAATGGGTCCTGACTCCATCATTTGCCATAGGCTGTCAGCTTTTCAGCACTCTCCTGTCCTTCTCTTTCCCATTGGCCCTCAGAGATATGGGCACATCATTTGGGCAGCTGGCATGCTATCTTGGGTAACTGACTGGGGGCAACCTGCAGGAGCACAGACCTTTATGCCCTCAACATTTCACTTATTGTTGCGACTCAGAAATTATTCTTTTCAGTATTAGAATACTTTGCTTCCAATTCCCTCAATGCACAAGGTGGAAAAGTTATGTCCTTGAATGTCCTTGATGATTTTTGAAGCAGAGGAAGATCGCAAGTTCACATGCAAATCAACTTTATCAAGTGCCTCTCCAGGCAAAGCACTCTCTCAGAAACATCTTATCCATTCGAGCATTCGATGTCTCCACAGAGTTTTATCAGTGAGAAATCTGGGTCTCAGAGGAAGTTCAGTGTCAAGGCCAAGGTCACAACAATGGGAAAATGGGAAAGGTCAAGTCAAGATAAATCTCAGGCTCTGAGTCTAAACATAATCTTGATTTTCACTAAGATCCTCTAGTGCCAACATGATGCATTTGTATAAACAAAAGGCATAGTAGTGTCCATGAGAACTTCAATGTGGTTCTTTGTAAAAGTCTAGGCACAGGAACTCCTATTCACCTAATTCATTTAGCACAGTATTTTCTAAACATATCTCTGAAGAATATTAGCTTAAGAGGAATTCATGAAAAGGGGTCTCTCAAACTAGTTGGGGATGTTCTGGCTTACGCAAAGTTAATTTATTTGCTACTGGCATTCAGAGAGCTTTGAAAGGACTATGTGTATTGTGGGCTTTCCAGGGGCATTTGTAGTGTTTTACATTTGTTGAACAAACATGTGTGATGCAGAGGGCACTAGTATAAAACGGTGGCCACAGTAGACAGTGAACCTGTAGGAGATAAAGAACCTGCCCCACAAATGTTCCAACAGGGCTGAGCAGCCTGGGGCAGTGATCACACATTCCCTAACTCCAGGCCTCTGTTCTTCCAGGCCTCTGTTCTGGGTGCCTGAATTCTACTCCCTCACTGAATGTTGGTCCCAAAGCATCTTTGGACCCTAGGGCCAGTTACTGATCCTTGTTAGCAGATTCTGAGATCCTAAACTCTTTGAGGCCATGTGACTACTTGCACCTGCTCAGATCCTAAGTGTCCATCACAGGAGACTTAGAAAGAACAAGTACACAGCATGAGAACACAGGTCTGAACACTGGCGTTTGCCACTCGCTCACTGTATTAGGCACATTGTTGACTCTTTCGGCATCTCCACTTCCACCTTGGTTCCATGTGGGAAAAATATAAGCTCAAGAGGGCTGTTAGGAGCCACCTGGCACATGTATGGGATGGGGTAAGTGAAGGTCTCCTTAACAAGGTCCCTTGACATTCCAGCTCAAAATTGCAACCTCTTCCATCCCCATCCTAGGCACTTCCAACCCTCCGTGCTGCTCTAGTTTTTCTTTAATCACAATTTGTGTCACATGATAACATCATATGGAGTTTATGTTATTATTATGTGGATTGTGGATGGCCTGTCCCCCACTAGCCTGTCACTCTGTCTGTCTGTTCATTCATGGATCCCATGAATCAAGCCCAGAGCCGGGTGTGCAAGAGGTGCTGGAGCCTTGTGCCGAGCTAGCCTGTCCAAGACATTTTTCATCAGACACGGTATGAGCAGGCCCCTCGCAGAGGCCTCCAGTTGGGCCCCGGGACAAGTCAGTCAAGGCCAGAGGCGGGCAGAGCTCTGAGTAAATATTTCCCAGGCTTGGAAGCTCCCCCAGTAGGAACTGATCACACTCACCTGCCCACCCGCTCTCAGGGCGATACTGCTGGTTAAAAAAAGAAACTGAGACCTAGAAAGAGATTCAATAGCACGCCCAGTTCACCTGCCCAATGGGCCAGGGCCCAGGGCCCAGGCTCAGACTGTGGGCCGTGTCGCATGAGTGTTGATGGATGGTCGCAGGGAGCTGACTGTGGGGGAGGAGAAGGAAGGACCAAAGTGACCAGAGGGCCCCTGGGGCCCCCGTGTGACCAGAGGGAAAGTGCTTTAAGGACAGCACTGGCTGCCTCGGAAGCGGGCTGTGCCCCCTTTTAATCAGGGGCTCTTCTCCACAGGCTCTTGGTGCTCGGTGGTGCGTTAACCTGTAGGAGATCTTAAACCCAAGACGGTGCACATGAAAAGTCAACACCCAGGTCAGAGCTGCTGCTCCAGGGAAGAGCCTTCTTTCTGAGCACAGTTTGCGGGTGAAACATTCTTTTCTCTAAAGCATTGCTTGTGCCCAGATGACACAGCCCACCCTTCTACCTCCCAGAGCTGGGGACATGCCCCAGAAGCAAGGGCTCTGTGTTACCAGGGTCTCGGCTTTATCCACTGCCCAATGAAGGTCAGAAAGCAATTGCTAAGTCACCAAAGCGATGTATCACCAGCTGCCAAAGCTTGTTGCTAAGTCCAGGGCACCCTGCACCTGCCAGAGGCCACTGCAGGGCATCAAGCAGGAAGCCTGAAAGTGGGGCGAGTACTGGGCAGGAGCCAGCACTAGGTGAGACTGACAAATGCCTCATGGGGAGAGGAATCCTTCCCGTAGTCCAAAGTTAAAGTCATTAAAGGTTCCTACTCATTTCTTCCTGCTCATGGAGGAGACAATGAGGACTTCCTGGATTGATGGTAATTGTTGTGTTAACTCAACCAGTCAAGTCCCCAGCAAAATGGAGCTCATGGGCGCCCTGGTTGCAGAGTAACAGGAGGAAAGCTTGGGAAAGGAAGAGAGCTGCTCCATGTGGCCCATCCACTCCCAAGTGGGAGGGCATGGCGGTGAGCATCTGGGTCCTAAAATTTCCTGGTGTTTCCATCCTCTTCCTCCCACTTTATTCTTTCCAAGATTAATTCAAAGAAGCAGGAACCAGTGTCCCCTGCTGCCGAGTTGCCTTAGTAAGCATTCTCAGGAAGACCTTTGTCCACGTCCATAGCACTGGGGGCCATCCTCTGGTGCCGCTGGAATCAGACAGGTACCTACCTTCCTGTTTGATTAATGCAGCTCACAACCTCAGGCTGTCGCAGAGCAGAGGTCAGGACTGGCCCTGGACCCTCCCCATCTCCCCAGCAGCAAACACTGCAGAAGGATGGCTGAGAACTGTTTGTGGAATGAAATGGATGTCTTAAGCAGAATCAGTGAGCAAAGGTCCTCCACCCACTACCTTCCGACATGTCTAGAAGGATGGCTTGCATTCAGTGATTTGGACCATGGTTGTGTAATATACCTGACAGTAGGACTATTTAGACAGATCTCAGTGACTTTCAAGCCACATTAAACTCACAATACATGAACACTGTATTTAGTCAAATTCTTAGAGATGATATCAAATGGTTTCAGTCGATAACCAAAATGTGTACTTGGGATATGTATGAGCATGGATTAAAAGCAAATACCCAGCCAGTGGATAGAGTGTCGGCCTTCGGACTGAAAGGTCCCAGGTTCGATTCCAGTCAAGGGCATGTACCGTGGCTGCGGGCACATCCCCAGCACGGGGTGTGCAAGAGGCAGCTGATTGATGTTTCTCTCTCATCGATGTTTCTGACTTTCTATCCCTCTCCCTTCCTCTCTGTGAAAAATCAATAAAATATATATTTTTTAAAAAAAGCAAATGCCCAGATCAGGATCATGAAATATAGTAAATACTTAATTTGGAAAATAAATGTAAAATCATACAGATAGTGGGGAGAATATATGTGTGTATGAGTTAACGTTTATATTGTGGATATATGTTAATTAAAGTAAAATGTTTAAATAATTAGCATTTTAAAGGAATAAGTCCCCTCCTATTTTTTTTTACAACTACAGTTGAGAAGGTTAGCTTATACAATTTGACAGAAGGAAACTGAAAGTGTTTGTCCCTTGCTATAGACTTTGGCTCCCATGACTTCACAGTTGAGCCATTTCACTGTTCTGATGTAGATGTCATCATGCCATAATGTCACTTCCTTTTTCCTCCCAGTGTCACAGTGCAGTGGGCCTGGTGAGTCCACTAAGTTCTAATAAATATAATCCCACATCCAAAATCTCAGGTTTCTCCCTCCAGACCCAAGTGAGAAACATAAAGTCAGCACAGAGTCAAGTGCTTCACCAAAGTCAAACCATCTGGACGACATCCTTGGGACCTAGACACCTTTGCTTTCATTGAACCTGGAGATTTCAAATTTCTCAAAGTCAAACTGAAGTCTTACTGTGACCCCTTGAAGCACTTTTTATTAGGAGGTAAAAATTGTGATTGCTATTTTTGAAAACTCTTAAGAGTGGAGAAAGGGAAATAAACAAGGAACTTCAGTTGATTTATTAAATGTCAAAGTGACCCAAAGTGATGGTGAAATACCCCCATCCTGATTTACATGGCTGAAGATTTCTGTTTAAGCAATCAGCTTCCACTGGCCTTGGTTCAGGCCCTCTGAGGGCCACAAACTTGGCTGTTAAAGTCATTATGTCCTCACTGTGGCCAATAGGCTGAGTACTGTTGAGCAACAATAGAAAAACACATTAACAAACATGTCTATCAAAAAGTGAGGGTTTACTCAGAACCAAAGCATCAGTATAATGGTGATTTCTCAGGGGGCTGTTGTCCCAATGAGGGTCCAAGAAAGTAGCACTGGACGTGAGCTCAGAGGACTTGGGTTTTATACAATGAGAGGCTCTGCTCTTAGTGTCCACGTGACTTTGGGGCCACTGCTTTGTATCTAGAAGCCTCCACTTACTGCATGAAGAGAACAATAGCACCGATCCTGACTGTGATACAGGCGAGGCTGTGTGACTTTCTCCATGTGAAAGTGATTGCTCCCATGACTTACCGTCCATTGGTAGCAGCTAAAAATGTTCAAACTCATTTCTCAAGGAAGAAAATAAAGATCATAGACATTCAGTTCAGCCAATGAAAAATGGAAAGCATTTGGTTATTCTCCAGACCAACACTAATGAGTTCCTGCCGGCTGTGCATAGCTAACTTGAATCGTGGTGTTTCAGCAAACTTCAGTGATGACACCGAGCCATGGAACTATTTAATGAATAAATAAGAATAAGCAATGGGCTTGGTGCTCATTTCTTCCTGGGAAAGAAAGATGGACTCCAAGAGGAACCACAATTTGTGCACATGCATGACTTGATTCTAGTTTTGGCAGTGCTGTTGGGAGGTAGATAGAACAAGAAGAACCTGAGTGAGTTTGTCAGGATTTCCAAAGTCACACACTAACCAAGGACAGAGATATATTTTGACACATATCTTTCTGCCTTCAAAGTGTGTGCCTTTCTCTCCCGGCACCACAAATAAGTTCTTGGATCTCTCTCAGCTACTGTTCTGCCCTGGAGGTCTTAGTAGGGCTGTCCTCACTCCTCTGTCCAATGTCCCAGAACTCCAGGGCTTCTCAGTGACCTGCCTCTCACCAGAAGGGAAGGTCAGCTCAATCTATTGAGATCATCTCCCACTCCCTTTGGACTGGAACTGAGGACATAAAATGGATTTAAAATACATACATATCGATATATATATATATATATCGATTTCAGAGAGGAAGAGATAGAAACATCAATGATGACAATGGATCATTATCAGCTGCTTCCTGCAGACACCCCACTAGGAACTGAACCTGCAACCCGGGCATGTACCCTGACTGGACTGGAACCATGACCTCCTGGTTCATAGGTTGACACTCAACCACTGAACCACACTGGCCAGCCTAAAAGAGCTTTTTTTTAACGGAAACTCATTTTGTGATGGTTGAGAACATATTTGGGGTCAGGAGCACTCAGTTGGGTTCCCTCTTCTGCTCTTTTCTAAGGTTCTTATTCCTGAGAAAGTCCTTTAGACCTTCCTGAGCTCCAACTACCCTCTGAATTAACTTAAAAGAATGGGATATAGAGGAAAGGGAGTCCTCTGTGCACTGTTGCTGGGAATGTACATTGATGCAGGCACTATGGCAAACAGGATGGAAGTTCCTCAAAACATTAAAAACAGAACTACTGTATGACCCAGCAATCCCATTTCCGGGTTTGTATCTAAAGAAGATGGAGTCACTAAGACGAAGAGATATCTGCACAGAAGTGTTCACTGCACCGTTATTTATAGCAGCCACGACATGAAAACATCCCACGTGCCCATCAATAGACAATGGATAAAGATGTGGTGCATCTATACAATAGGACACGACACGGCCGTTCAACAGAAGGAAACCCTGCCATGTGTGACAACATGGGTGCACCTTGAGGGCATTCTTCTTGGAGAAACAGGCAGACAGAGATGAGCACTACGGTATGATTTCAGTTACACGTGGAATCTAAAAAGAGAATTCAAACTCCTAGCTATAGAGACTGAGCATGCATCGGTGGTGGCCTGAGGTGGGGAGGAAATGAGTGAAGGTGGTCAAAAATACAAAAAAAAATCATGAAAAGTACCTGACATCGTTCCTGGAACATGGTTTGTACGTTTTTAATCTCACATTAGAGATGCTTTTAGAACCCAGGCTACTCAGTCTTCACTTTCAGCAGCTCGGAGGCCTGATTGGAATTAAGCACTTTTCCGTGCACAAGCACCACTCAACTACATTGGCACAGACCTGTGTTTCTAACATCATTCCGCTGAACAAACACCGCACAACCTGCCCGGGCTTCTGTGTAAAGTGTCTCTTTGCTAATCGTCTGAAACAGAAGTGGATTTGTACCTGAGCCCACTCATGCAGGGTCCTGGAGCTGAAGGAGGCCAGCGTGAAGCCCTGGGGTGAGGGACCCTGCTCTGGACCAGTGGCATTGCCCGCTGCCCTCTGGTCCTCTGGGTACCACACGCGCTGTCTGACCCGGGTCCCACATGATCGCCATGCTTGGCTGGAGCACATGTGATTCCCAACAAATCACAGCAAAGGCTGGAGAAGTTGCGGAGGAAGGCGTTAAACGCCATATTTTCTCCTTTGGTGTGTTTAGGTGCTGAAATGTGAAGTTCACTGTTGGAAAAGTAACGATTTGATGGGGCTTCTGGCATCAGAGCATCCTAGAAGTAGTACAGGAGCAGGTAACTGGGAAGGGCCACCAGTAGCTCCACAGGGAATCTCTCCTGAACTCCCCATAGGGTTTTGTGAACAGGAGAGATGCATGCATGTATATATGTGCATGTGTGGCCATGTGTTTGTGCATGTGGGCATGTGTGTGTATGTGCATGTGTGCAACAGGGAAGAACAGCGGCAGTCATGCAAATGCAAAGTGTGGAGTAGAAATCGATGGAGCAGCCATGATCCCCTGCTCTTGGCTGAGGTCTCCCTGTCACCTGACAGTTTAACAGATGAGGCCTTGCTCCATCTCAAAGTGGAAAATGATAAAATTAGGAATACAATTATATTACAATTTACAAACCCAGTTTTCCATGGCCCAAGCTCTGTGCTCTAATCACTATGCCATCACTGTGTCTTTGAATCAGAACAGATTAGAGCTAAAGGGGACACACCACCAGGTCATCTGGCCTGACCCTGTGGAAATTCCCCTTCCAGTGCTCCTGGGTCCCCACGACAATGAGCTGGCTGGCTGCTAACCACCCCTCCTTATTTTGGACCAATGCATCTGAGTCATAGAATATACATCACATGGTATGTGTATACACACACATCTATGTCACAAAGACTGCAAGCATCTAATTCATTCACCCACTAACTACTTACTGAGCCATATTGTGTGAGGACTCTGAGTGTGGCTCTAGGGACACAGTTGCAAACAGAAAGGAATGCCCCCTGATTCCATGTGTTCTAATCATTCAGTATTGCCAGATACACCCGTTGGCTGGAACATGGACTCCAGTTGTGGGACAAGACAGGGTCAAGTTGTATGACAAGCCCACGCGAGGAGGTGCAGAGGGTGAAGTCTGGTCTCCACACTGAGGAGGAAGTGCAGCTTTGGGAGGTCCAGTCAAAGGTTTGTCCACTAGCTGGGCAGGATTTTCTGAAATGTCACAGACTTAGCTGAGCCTTGACCTTAGCCATGTCAAGTATGGGGAGCTGAGCCCACAGGGAGACATGAGGCTGTAGAGAGACAGGAAGGGAGGCGGAGGCTGGAGTGGGGTCTGCCTCATTGGTGTATTTTCTACTCGTGGATGGGGCTGCTCTCTCCAACCTGGCTCGGTTTCCTCCAGCCTTGAGTCTGGAAATGACATCTTTCCCAGAATCCTATGGGAAGTTCTAGAGAGTGTGCCTTGGACCTGGGACCTAAGGTCTCATCCTGAGGTCAGGCACTTAGTCTTTAACCCACAAATCCCCCACCAATCTTCTGTGGAAGCTCTGCCCTCTACCTCCTCCCCACACACACAGACCCCTGCCTCCCTGCAGGGGTTCCATCTGGAAGGGACCAGAGGCCAAGGCTCACCAGCTGGTCCTGCAGCAGAGCCTCCTCCCAGTGGGAAGGAAGCTTGTCCACTGTTGAAGCCCCTTGGGGGAAGAGGGGATTGCTCCTATTAAGTAATTGGACTTAATTACCTTTTAAGCAGCTAAGAGCAGAAGGAAGTCCATGCTAATGACAGAGGAATCACCTTTCTGGGTAGAGATCACAGAAGGAAAATACTTCTTTTGAGCCTAGGGAAGACTCTCTCAGATTCCATAAGTGTGGTTATCAAGGAGGGCTTCCTGGAAAAATAAAAAAAAAATTGGTACATGGACAGGAAATAATCAAAAAAGAAGAGTACTCATGGGCAAATCAAAGATTGCATGAAGGGTCAAGGTTAGATTTCAAGAAGTAGCCAACATTGGCCTCATAAAGGGTAAGCATGGAGCTGTAGGGAGAGACAGCCCGGAGGCCCTGTCCAGTCAACTTTAGAGAAGTCCACGGAACAGGCAGGGAGGAGCAGGGGCATGGCGTGGCAGCTGGAGGGCCGGGGCTGGGGGGGGACCTCAGCCTCTGTTGCCCAGAGTCAATGCCACACAGCCTGAAGGATGCTGCTTTTCTGGACAACACACTCAAGTCTGAGTCCTAATTCCTCCACAGCTCAGCTCCAAGACCTCCATTTGATTCATGCCAACTGTTCCTATTTCCAATGTCTGTAAGAGGGCCAGAGAGTTCTTTCCCAGCTTTGTCTTGTCCACTGAGGGGGCCCAGAAGTAGTGAGGGGCGTGGCAGTGTGGATTCCTAGGACCCAGATTTGGTGTCCTGATGCCGCCCTCCAATAAAACTCTGGAGACACAGTGGGTTCCAAGACCCGTGCAAAAGTGTGGAAGTGAGGCATGGATGGTCTAGTGGTGCCTAAAAATGAGGACCTGCTCCGGAAAAAATGGGGAGTCTCAAATGGGCCTGGACCCAACTTGGACTTTGTTCCAATGGCTAAATGGGGTATAGTTTTAACAGTCAGATATCCTACCTAATAAAAAGATAATATGCAAACTAACCATCACTCTGTCACAAAGATGGCAGTGCCCATAGCCACAAGATGGCAGCGCCCAGTCCTCTCAGCCCCACTGGAGTCCCCCAGTCCTGGGGGGGGGGTTGGCCACTGAGAGCAGGCAGCGTCAGTGGCCTGGCGGAATACTTGTTTCATCACCGTGGCAAAGATGCAAGCGTTCCGCACCCAGTCGAGCATGGACCTCTGGGATTCAGAGACCCTCTGGGCAGTGGGCATGGAGTGGCCAGACTCTGCAGAGAGCTACTATGTGCAGAGCTACTAGTATAATGATGATGAAGGCCTCTAACCCACAGCACAAAATCAGAACCCATTTTATCCACACTGAGAAATATTCTGATACATAAATAACTGGAGAAGTGTAGCCTCCTCCCCCTTAGAGAATATCAATTTAGAAATGTGTGAAAATGATGTAAAAAAAATTTTTACATCGTCTTTCTGCAAATAGCACAATAAAAATTGTTCAAGTCAAAAATCCTCAGGTGATGCTAAACTTGGTGGGTACAATAATAAGAAACAGGATATTTACACCATTTCAAAAGTTGGTGCCAGAAGCCCTTGGTGATCATAAAGGAAGAAGCAGTCACGTGCCAGGGGAGCCACCTGACATTCCCCACCATAGCCTAGTAGTCAGAGCGGACATGGCCAGCAATGAGACACATCCCAGGGACCCGGATTCTGAGGGGAACATCCCTACTCCATGATATTCCTGCCACACACGTATACCTTGAACTTCAGCATGAAGGAACTGCACACAAACCCAAAGGGTAGCTTATTAAGAGGATCAGATGGGTATTAATTTTCTGTCTTTGATTACTGTCCTGTAGATGCTGGTATCTGTGGAAGCAGGGTGAAAGGTATATGAGAATTTTGTGCTGCTTTTGCAACTGTTTTTTTACATCTAAATTCTTTCAAAATAAAAAAATTAACATTTTAACTGAAAAGGAAAACGAGCTATCTTACTAGTTGCCAGATAACAAGGCGCTCAGCAAACAGCACTGCCATCTCTCTGAACAGGAAGAGGTAATTGTGTGGCGTTTCCAACCCATTGTCCCCGAGGTGGCAAGCCTCGGCCAAGGGCAGGGCAGCGAAGTCTTCACAGGGGTGGCAAGCTCCAGGGCTGCAGAGTGGCTATGGAGGGGACACATGTGCTGAATTCTGGGAAGAACGGTCCCTTTATTTTTTCACAGGAAAAAAAAAAGCACACACAACGAAATTGGAAGAGACAATAGATCTTCAACAGCCTGTTGCTCTCAGCTGAGCCATTCATTGTTCAGGCCTCATATTCAGGGCTATGACCTGAATGAGGCTGCCTCCTCGCTTCCAGGGCAATTCAGTGGGAGCGCATTGTCTCTGTGGAAAGAAAAAGAGGGGGGGACAGGGCAGGGCCTGGCGAACACCTGTGCCCAGGAAGACAAAAGGTGCCTCTACTCCCTCTTGACTCCACTGTGCATCCTGCATTGTGCATCGGATGACCTTCCTTCTGTTAAAAACAAAGCATCCTCCATGGAGGTCACCCTGATGCCATCCTGTATTTAATCTTGGGATTCTACGCCCCCAAGCATGGGGAGCAGGAAGACATTTATTGCCAGAGCCACCTGGGATTTGGCTCCTGCACAGTTACCATGGACCAGTGTCCCTGGTAGCACTCAGAATAAATTCCAAAGCACTTCCTTCTCGGGGCTCATCTGCCTCTGAGTCAGCCCCACCCGCACACACTCCCTTCTTGAACCTCAGGCACCAGGCCCAGGAGCTGCCCACAGGTGGAGGAGCACAGCTTCAAATGCCCCGTCCCTGTGCTGTGACATCTGGGTCTCATGGCCACCCTTCCTAGACATCTCTCTTGGGACCTCATCCCACCACCTGGAAGAGCAGGAGTTCTCCCTGCTCTGTGGGTCTCTCCCATTTTCTTGTGAGGACTCACTCCCAGCACCGCAATTCCTCCTGCTCCGCCATCAATCCTCAAGGTGGAGGGCTGACCCCCTACGCCCCTGGCTCTCAAAGGCAAGAATGGCTGGGAGCAGGGAAATGATTTTCAGTTTGAATTGAGAAATGCTTGACTGTTTAATGCACTAATGAACAGCATTGCAATTCATTTATTTTTTGGTGCACATGTAAGTAGTTAAGATGTATGTGTGGATAGACTATAAATTTACCTTTCCCTATTTCTCACATGCTGAAGTGTTTGACCATGAAATGTTTATAAAATTAAATTAAGGGAAATGCCTAATAAAGAGGAAATATTTTGCATAATTTATCAATTTCCATAAACATACATCTGCTCAAACCGACGGCTCGCTGTCACCAAGGAGCAAGCTGGAAGCAGTGGTCTGCAACCTGATGTCATGTTGTTCAGAGGTGGGTAGGACTGACGTTATGAACTCACCCACAGATAAAGACAGGCTATGACCTCGTCTAACAGGACACGTGTGTATGGATATGTAGAGCTGTATTTACACGTTTAGTTATTAACTTGAATTATAATCTAATTATATTATACTAGAGGCCCAGCACACAAAATCATGCACAGGTAGGGTCCCTAGGCCTTGCCTGCAATCAGGGCCATCTTCCACTCGCTTTCCAGTCTCCAGTCCCTCCCTGCCCCACCCCACTGCCACCACTCACGCTGGTTCCCCTTGTCAGTCCCCAGTCTCACCCCATCGCCACCATCCACCCTGGTTCCCCTGTGGTTCTCCAATCACCATCCAGCAATATGAGCCTGCAGGCCAACGGGGTGGGACCAAGAGGTCGTCAATGCACTTCATAGAGACTTGTCCAGTGGTCATTCTGGTTGTTACATCATTATGTAAAAAAGCTGGGCATATATATATATATATATATATATATATATATATGATGCTAATGAAGATCAAAAAGCTTAGGCTTTTCCTTAGGAACCCTAAGTAAAAATCTTCATGAAATTCCGATGTCAAAAAATATTTTGCCCAACATATTTTATGTAATGAACTTTATTTCGTGTGTGAAGCACAATAAATATATTGTCACATGTACAAGGTCTTAGAACTAAAATAAACTTCACACTAATCAACACCTAAAGAACTTCAGGTCATGATAAACAAAATCAATGGATTAAATCAGAAACTCACAGGCAATGAAAGGATTTACACACCCTTTATTATTAAAAAAATACACTAGAGCCTACTAATAATTTATTAATGTGATTATAGAATTCAATACACATGTGAAAAATAAGTTTGGAAAGAGTTGTTCTGCCATCAAAAACAATTTCTTTTTTTACTAAAAGGTCTTTATGTCATCATTCCCCTCATTAGTGGCCTAGATCCATAAGTCACCCTGCCACCCTGCTTATATTAGGTCCTATTTATCCTCTTCACCCATTAACTTCTTCCCACCCTCCCCTTCACCTCTCCTGGTCACATGTGTCTTAGTGAACATCTACAATTGCCCCACAGGTCCCTCTGCTGGGGATCTCCCCAGCCTCCATGACCTGTGAACAAATTGATATTTTCAGAACAAATGTATAACTTCCTCCCATACACCATTCAGTGGCATCCCCTCACCCTAGAAAAGAAAGATCCACATTCTTTCAGGATGAGCACCTCCTTGACTCCCAGTCTTGCATTCATTCACTCACTCACTCACTCATCTCCTCACTCTGATGAACTCAGCCACGGTATATGGGATATTGCAAGTTCTCCAGGAACTGTACCAAGCATTGAGGCTTATGTGAGAAACACTAAAAGAAAACTCCCGTCCTTGACAGTTAATCAGTCTCATCAAGGGCCCAGACCTGCAGGGATGTAGTGGTTGAAAATTCTGTAAGTGCCATAATGCATGGTGATGCATCTGGTCATGGCAGGGTGAGGAGAGAGGAGTTTGGGAAGTTTTCTAGGTGGCAGAGGACTTAGGAAGCAAGGAACCCTGAGTGTTTGGAGAGGAAGGTGATGGGTGAGTCAGAGAACCAAGTTGGCACAAGATTGAGTAAGATACCAAATATCAGGCTAGGTGTTTGGACATTTCCTTGTTGTCAACAGGAAACCCAGAGAAGTTTGTAATTGGCGGGGGGGGGGGGGGGCATCATAATCCGTTTACACTTAAGCATCCCATTATTTCAAAGTTCTTTTTGTCAATCGTTTGCTGAAACCTATTTAGTGACACTGAAATGTGTCTCTTTTACTAAAATTATTTAGGATTTAACCCTGGTTGACTTTCAACAGGCTTTGAAGTTGCTTGCCAAAATTAGGTTGGGATGAAATAGCCCAGGGATGATGAAAAGAAACAGGGACAGAAGATGTCCCAGGGTGACCCTGTCATTCGCCTCAAAGTGATTGGGAGGGTCCAGAGGAAACCCAAGCAATAAATTCGACTTGAAGAGAGATGGTGTTGCTTGGGCTCACGGGGACTGTGACTGCATGCCTTGATTGACCTAACATGTCACCTGCGGGTGCTGCTTCCGTGGTGCAGAGGGGACAGCGTCACAGTGTCTGATAACCGATCTAATAGCGAGTCAGACATCTGTCTGTTGCCCTGGGTTCATTATGCTCGATCACCTTAATAAAGGTCCTCGTCCTCTGCTCATTCAGCCATGGCCTGCTTCTTGACTTGAATTGTCTGGGACAGCCAGGTCTCACCTGAGCGCCTTGTCGGGTTGTATTATGGTACCTGACCTACTTTGTACAGGTCTCACACAGCAGCATGAACAGCACGAGCCCCGGGGATGTCCTCTGGACCTCTGGCTAGAGGCAGGGTAAGGTGCAGGATCCCAAAAAGGACCTTCAGGGTCAGCTATCCTAACCCTTACTCTGCCCCACCTTCTATGCACACCCCTCAGTTGCCCTGTCTTTGGGAAGTGGCCAGATCGCCAACACTCATGCATTCCTAATCAATGAACGCCATTCATTCACTCACTCAAGAGTTGTTCATTGGTCATTGGCTCTGTGCCTTAGGTATTGGTCTTAGGTATTGGCACCATCACAGGATAAGACAGACATTGTCTCTGCCAGTCCAAGTAGTACTCAAGGCAGTTAATAAAGTGATTGAATGTCAGAGTTTAAAGGGACAGAAAGAAGCATGATGACAACAAGGGAAGAGGGACTCTACTTAGTTTGGGGGTTTAGGAGATGTCTTCTTGGGACAGAGACTCTAAACCCAGAAGCAGGAGGACATGTCGAACTTGACTAACAAGCTAGTGGGGATGGGACACCCAGCAGAAAAAATCTAAGTGCAAATTCAGAGTGAATGAGGAAAACTTGTAAGACCAGCAAGCCTAGATTGGAATGCAAGAAGGTTGTGTGGTCTGGGTCTTGGGGGCCCTATTGGGCATGTTCAAAACCGTGGTCTTTGTACTTAGAACAATGAGAAGTATTTAAGCAAGAGGATGACATGATCAGAATGGTCTTTGACAATAGTTTTCCAAATGAAGATAAAAAAAATTCAGGTCTAACTGTTAAGATATGAAATTTCTTTTCCTTATATTTTCCAAGATACCAGACAGTGCTGTATCTGAACCTGAACTTGATTTCTTAGCAGGTGAATGGTCTGAGGCACATTTCCCATAATCTCAGAGCGTCATTTCTCTTACTCACCCATTTACCAATTCATCTCCATCTGATTGAGCCAACAATGATTCCGGTTGGTCGGAAGTTGCACAGGGGTGTTTTCCAAAGCTCCCCTCGGAAAGTTCCTTTTGATTCAACCACAAATGATTCTTGAACACGTACTCTGTGCCAAGCTCCGGGTATTGGAAAATAAATAGCATAGCAATGAGAGACTCACGCTTGGCCCGGGTGGGTCAGGGAGTACAAACAAAGAAGCAGACACCCATGGTTACATATGTTCAGGTCCAGAGAGAAAACTAGCCTGTGTAAAACAGCTGAGACCAACTTAAGGACAAAATCTGAGCATGCCCAAGTTCAAAGTGCTGATACCTTATGCTCAGGGTTAACTTCCCCCAGCCACCTGTCTCTGCCTTTCCTGTCTAGTCCTCTGGGTCTCAGCTCTGGCCTCACACCATCTGGGTAGAACTCTATGAACCCCAGGTTGAGGTTAAAGACCTGCGTTCCCCACTCCCTCAGTAGGTCGGACCCACTAGTTCAGGAATCTCGGATGGCCTGTCTATGCCTCTGGCTCCCTCCGCAGACATTCACCCTGTAGGGCAGGGACAGAGTGAATTATGTTGTGGTTGTTTCCCTCACTGCCTAGCGAACTAAGAGTCTTTATTATGTGTGGGTAATAGATACTTGATCATATTTAAGGGAAGAATGGGTGAATCATGCAGGCAGTGCTCATTGTGATGTGCGCCTATTCCTGTGTAGGATGAAATTAAAAATAACTCCAGTTAACAAGAGAATCTTGAATGAGCTCAAAATCAAATTAGTTAATTTGCTTGTTCAATTAATATTTACTGATCAAGGTGTGCACCTTGGGAGTATCCTACAGGAATACAAAAATAGGTCATTCAGCCCAGGCCAATGGGATAGAGGGGAGGAAGAGAAATGCAAGGGAAGGAGCACATTCTATTGAAAGTTATCATACAATCAAATCTGTTAGTTCTGACAGAAACCAGATATCGAAGACTTTTCAGAAGAGAAAATAAATAAGTAAAGTAGTGAGAGCTCACTTTGCAAGACAAGGACTTTGCAGGGGTAAATTGCTACATTTCTAGAAAGGGAACTTTAAAAAAGAGATACACATGGATTCCTGGGCTCCACTGATGGAGCTTAGAGCACAGAATATCGGAGACTGGCCCAGGATCTGCATCCAGCTGGTCACTGAAACCCAGCACTGGAAACACAGCCTTCAGATTGGGAAGGCAAGCTTCCTCATTGCACAAAGGAGGAAACTGAGGCATAGGCTGCTGTATTAAAAATGCCATAGACTGGGTGGTTTATAAACCACGGAAATGCATTTCTCATGAACCTGCAGCCTGGAAATCCAAGGTCAGCATGGCTTCACGGTTGGGTCCTAGTGAATGCCCTTATCCTGGTCTCAGGCTGTGGGCTTATCACTATTACCTCCCAAGGTAGAGAGCAGAGAGGGAAAGCTTGCTTCCTGGTGACCCTTACAAGGCCACTAATTCCATTATGGGGGCCCCACTCTCGTAGCCTCTTCTTACCCTAATCACTCCCCAAAGGTTCTACTTTCTGACACCATCACATTGGGGGAGGGATTTAGTATATGATTTTGGGGGTAACAAACATTCAGTCCCTAGCAAGTTCTTTGTATGATGTCCTGGAGTTCATGTTGCTGCTCTGTGGTACATCTGAGGCTCTGAGCTAAGATTTCCAGCTCAAAGCCATGTTCTCTCTCCAGCGGAGCAGTATGTTTTGTGATCTGCTTGGCCTCTTTCTTCCAGCCAGATGGAGGGGATGTTAACTTAGGAGAAAAGAACAAATACAGGGAGAGGCAAAAGTAGGTTTAGAGTTGTGAGTGTGCAAAACACAGAGTTTATTCTTACATGATTTATTCATTATTGCATTGTTTTCCATTCGAACCACTGTCAATCTGCTTTTGCCCCACCCTTTTTATACTTAGCAAAGCAGGGAAGAAATGTACCCACCTTCCCTGATACCCAAAGAAAATGCTCTAGAAAAGCCATCTCCTACTGCTGCTCCTCATTCATCTCTACACTCAGCAAAAACCCTGGACCCCTCTCCCTTGTGGTACCCGATCTGGGCATGCAGAGAGATTTAAGAGTGATTCCATGTGCGAGGCCAGCAGCGTGACATCTGTGCACAGAATACTGCAAAGCACAGCTTCTAGCGGGGAGGGGGCGGGATTGAAGATATCCACTCAATTGTATTCCCAGGAGTGGGGACTCAGTGTGTCCAAATCAGAGAGAGCACAGGCCATTGAAGATATACAGGACAATTTCTGGACATTTAGCTCCAAAAGCAAAACATTTGGCTCCAAAAGTTTCCACTGAATTACAATTCCCTAGTCTCTGTGAGTTGAGCCAAATGTCCCCATTTTACATCAATAGACCTACCTCATCTGGAAACAGTGTTGGGGTGGGAGGTCAGCTCAGATGTCAGCCAGCTGCTGTTGCTGATATTGGAGTCAGTGGGTAGGTTGAGGTGGAATTTACATTTAAATGCATAGTGTTGCTTCATCAGTCTGTGTATTCCTAGCCCCTCTGTGGACCTTGTCAAAGGCAGGAGTGGTTAAGTTTAACTTATTTGTTTTTCACAACTTTTAAAACAAGTCTTATATATGTGCTGAGGTTTTTTATTTACATTAGCTTATTTAATCCTCAAATTTGTCCCCTTAGAGGTTGGTTCAGTTCGGCCAGCATGGCTCAGCGGTTGAGAGTTGACACATAAACCAGGAAGTCACTGTTCCATTCCCAGTCAGGGCACATGTCCGGGTTGTGGGCTCAATCTTCAGTGTGGGGTGTGCAGGCGACAGCCTATCAAAGATCCTCTCTCATCATTGATGTTTTTATCTCTCTCTCCCTCTCCCTTCCTCTCTGAAATCAATACCAATATACATTTTATTTAAAGTTCGTTCAGCTGTTTCACCTGTTACAGACAGGAAAACTAAGCTGGGAAGGCTGGTGACTTCCTAGCATTTATAGCTACTAATCAGGGCCTGAGCCCTCACAAGCTGGGCTGGTCAGTATTATTGTTCACGCTCTCAACACTAACTGCTCAGAATACCCTGGTTTGAAACCTAAGATGTGGGGACTCATTTTGTCCTTTTCTATTTGCTGAGCCCTTTCCTCACTCCCCCTAACACATGATCCTCGTCCTCCTCCCAGCCCTGGGCCCATAGGTTCTCTGGAGCTGACATCTCCCAGCAAAGGTATGAGACCCTCTTTCCTCCAGACTCAGAGTGCATCCTTGCCACCGATGGACCCTAGGTGTCTGCTGGGTGGTGCTTTGTGCGTAGGAGTCTCCTGAACACATGATGAGCTCAGACGAATGAATGAGTTTCAGAGCAGTGATAAGTCTGGGGGTATAGTAGACAATGGTTAGATGAACTAGAAGAGAAACACTCACTTATGCTTATGCCCCACTACTGCAAAGATGTGGGGAAACCCTAACCAGTTTGGCTCAGTGGATAGAGCGTTGGCCTGCGGGTCCCTGAAGGGTCCCAGGTTTGATATCGATCAAGGTCTTGTACGTTGGTTGTGAACACATCCCCAATAGGGGGTATGCAGGAGGCAGCTGATTTATGTTTCTCTCTCATCAATGTTTCTAACTCTCTATCCTTCTCCCTTCCTCTCTGTAAAAAACAATAAAAAATATATTTTAAAAAATGTGGGGCAGCAAAGAGCCACTAACCATGATCAAGTCATTGCAAACACCAGGGGAACGACTGTCCCCAAGCTTAGAACATGGAATCTCATCAAGAGGATGAGGTCCCTGGACCTCAAGATCACAAATGACAGAGAATTTCATAGGCAAGGGATGCCACAGAGGAAGATGAATAGATAAAGGTTGAGGTACAGTCCATAGTTAGGTATTTAGAAAGATGCTACCAGAACCTTTGCTTCTGTCTCTGGAATATAACAAAATACAGCTTAAAACACTACTTTTTGATTATGTATAGCAATAACCCCAACTTAAATGTAATGTTTAAAAAATGTTGCTCAACATTTCTTCTCTCACTGGCAAATAATAACCACAGAAATAATAATAATAACATCAGGTACAATGACTCCAGTCCCTAGGATAAGCCCAGGATTTTGCTGAAGGCTTTGCCTACGTGACCTCATTTAATCCGACAGCCCTGCCCAACAGATGATTGACAGAACCCTGTTCATTTGTCTCCTGGACAAGAAGGTAACTACATTTCCCAGAATCATCTACAGCGAGGTTGGGCCATGAGATTAACAGCTGGCCTTTGGAATATGGCTGAAACGGGCATGCACCACTTCCAGATCTGCCTGTGTTCCCTCTCTCTGCACACTGGCCAGACGGAGAGGGTGCAGACAGCATGGCAGAGCCATCAGAAGAAGGGAACTTGGGTCACTGAACAGCTCCATGGATGGAGCAGAACTTCCTGTTCTGATCACCCCGTGGTGGCATGAGTGAAACTAAAGTATAATTTTATTAAACCAGTGAGATTTGAGGATTGTAGTATACTCATTGCAGCTAACATTATTTCTCTGAGTAACAGTCTTTTTTTGTATTTTTATTGATTTCAGAGAGGAAGGGAGAGGGAGAGGGATAGAAACATCAATGATGAGAGAGAATCATTGATTGGCTGCCTCTTGCAAGCCCCGCACTGGCGATTGAGCCAGCAGCCCAGGCATGGGCCCTGACCAGGAATCAAATCGTGACCTCCTGGTTCATAGGTCAACCCTCAACCATGAGCCTCACAGCATTATTAACGTCAGTTTTCCAGTAAGGAAACTGACCTCGCAGCTACTCATCACAGACCTTTGGCTGATGGCTCCACACCGTGCTCGTCCCAGTACACAGGCTCTCCCACAACACACAGCCCACCTCCGTGTTTCAGATAAAAGGATGGAGTCTTGCCATGAAAACGAACTCTGCCATGCCCTCTGGGACCGCTCCTGGAATTATCGGTGGCACAAAGGGAGGGGCCTGAGGTTAAGGGTGTTGGGTTCCTGTTGGCCCAGAATTATTTCTAGCCATTGCGTTACCAGAATCTCCTCTCCCCGGCTCCTGGGCCAGGTAGTGGATGGGTGAGCCCCAGCTGGATGACGGCCATGAAACATTCCAGTGGCGTTGGATGTGGCTCAGGGAGAGTCGGGTGTCTGGCAGGGCGATGTCGCTTGGAACCACACAGACCAATTTCTTGGAAGGACACACTGTTGTGATTTCAGGGACAGAAAAGGTTAGTTTTATACCCAACATTGGTGTGCATTTGTGTGTGTATAGTTGTGTAAGTGAATTCGTATGCAATAGATATGCAAATATCGTGGAGTGTATGCATAGATGAGCATAAATATTCAATAAATATGCAAATACCGGATTGTGTATCTGTATATGTATCCAGTGAGTTGAGCCAAATGTATAAGCCCCTTGGGGGAGTTGGAAAAGTAACGATTTGATGGGGCTTCTGGCACGCATATGCATAAACACACACACAAAATCAACCTGGCCCATAAACATCATTGTGCGTTTACATATGACACCCCCCTCCACACACACACAAACACACATACATATATATGACATATGTAAATGTATATGTGTAAGTGAGCAAACATTATGCTCAGTTTGTACAGAAAACACTGTATGTATGTGTATAGTTGTGAGTACACAAAACACTGTTTATTCTTATATTATTATTTTTTCATTCTTGTATTATTTTCCATATGAACAAATGTAAACCTACTTTTCCCCACCCTATATATATACCCGTATGCAAATGTGTAAAATAACGTCCATCTCTTTATGCATCTGTGTGAATGTGTGTATCCATAAAAATATACATCCAAGGTATTAAAAGCGCCTCCAAGCAAATGGAAACGCATCTTGTTTTCCTCACAGTTTTGAGAGCCACCCAAAATCCACATGAAAGTAGCGATTGGGGAATTCAAATAAACACAAATGTGCTGTGCATGCAGCTGCTGGTGTGAGAATTCCTTAAAAACCCAGTGACTCAACAGTATCCCCCCTTCACTTGGGGGAGAGCCGGGCTGAGGGGACCGCGGCGGCCGCCGGCATGCCGGGCCGCCCTCGGCCGGCCGGCTCTCCCCTGGCCACCCAGGTCTGCCCGCTGTGCAACTGATAGATATGTTTTGACAAGTTCTATTAAGTACAAAGCCGGCCACCGGGGCAGCATGTGGAGTTGATAGAGAGAGAGGCAGAGAGGCAGCGCACAGTGTGAGGCCTGCTGATGTTGACAGAATTTGCCGGAACAAAATGAGTCCGTGCTCCTCGTCATCTCTTACCAAATTTCAGGAAGGTCTTTGGCACCCGCCATCCTGAGGAGACCGAGCCCCTCCTCGGTTTTCTATTTCTGTCTCCAGACTGCCAGCAAATGAAGGATTTCTCAGAACCCTAATTGGCTGTCTTTATTTATGCGGGCGGCCAGGGTGGGCCAAGGGGAGAAGGCATGGAGTGGCTGAAGCCATTACCAGCAGGAGTATGTTTCAGCCCAGGCCCCGCTCCTGCAGCCCCTCCCTCTACCTGTTTGCAGGAGCTGCCCAGGGAGGGGACTTGGCAAGCACCCCTGGGCTGATGGCTCTGGCCTCTCTCCCCATCTCCAGCGCATGAGCGTCCCCCTCCAGAGTCCTCCGAAGCAAGGTTTGGCAATGGCAAAAACAAACACTACTTTACAACATCCTTGGATGAGCTTCCAAAATGCAGAAGCAATTAATCAGGAGTCTCCCCGAGACTCCACACAATGTGGCCGCTGCGGATGACACAGAGCTTGGCTTCGGTGGGAGTCTAGAAGCGTGTGAGAGAGCCTGAAACGTGGTAATGGGTTTCAATTATTTATTTGTTTAGACGACTGGGGAGCAGAATTTGAGCTGTAAGCACATAGATAATCCATCTGAAGCCCTCCCAGCAGTGAGGTCTTTTGCTCCCTGCTGGAGCACTCTGCCTGGAAATGGATGGGTAGTTGTGCAGGGTCTGGCAGGAATCCAGAGGTCCCTGAGTATGAGTGTGTGTGTGCATGCATACCTAAGCAAGCTAGGTTGGGGTATTTGCATATCACTTAGACTCGTAGAAAAAACGGCTGGTTCTAATTACAGGACATCCAGGTTGTGTTGCTAGATTCTAATGGGTAGGAGTTCTTCATGCTGGATCTTTATGTCATCTTGTAGAAAATCAAGATTGTATGTTCTTGGGGAGAAACTGTCATTTAGTGATGTTTTCTCAAGCTGTGGTGTAATCAACTTAATAACTGATGATAGGAAGGGGAGTCACCCGTAGCCCACGATCTTCTCAGTCTTGAACTTTGTCCTCTGTAATTTATTATCCACGTGGAAATACCCTGATGGATGCATCCTTCCAGGAAACTTCAACGGCCCATCTATGGAGGACAGAGTCTTGGGGCGCAAGTTAAGGTTTCATGTCACAAGATGAGGGCCGTAGCAGTAGGTTGAGGTCATGCTGGCCACATTCCCTGGGCTGGGGATGGCCAGGAGGAGTCCCACAAGCGCCTTAGACAGCCTCGGGTTTTGACTCTGGCTGTAGTTACTGGCTGGACATAAGACATGGGTGGAGTACCCTTGGCTAATGGGCCAAAGATGAGGCAGAGAGAATCCTAAAATTGCCTAAAACTCAAATTCCTCCTTGGCATTTTCCTCTCGAAGTATTTGGCCATCTCTTGGTTTTTCCCTGTTATACTTGCTTTCAAATAAAACCTCAATCAAGGCTACAATTTAAGTCCTTCCAAATAATCCTTAAGTGCTATACAATTTGCAAAAATGCCGCCATGGGATTCACATTTCTTTGATTTGTAAGTTCTGAGCAACATGAATAAGACATTAAAGAACAGTGACCACAAAACCTCACTAATTCAGATAAATTATCTGGAGGGCCTTCCGACTGAATGGTGAGAGATTGAATCTAGAAAACACTTTTAAAGAAATCCCTTTTTATTTTCTTCAAGGACAAGCACTCCCCAGGAGGAGGCGAGCCTACAGTTAAGGAGCGGCCCTCAGAGGACAAGGTTTAATGAATAGATAAAAATGGTTTGTAATTAGTCCATCATTTGTTTGTATGGCAAAGGGTGCTTGGGAGGTGCTTGAGGATGCTTGAAAACGGTGTGTGCTCTTAAGCAGTTGGAATATTTCCCCAGAAATGTGTTTATACAACTCATTTGTTTAGTGAAGCCCTTGCCTCGGCCCCCGGTCTACTCATCCCCATTGTCACGTGAGAGGTGAGCATGGGAAAGCGGTCTGAGCTGGTTTATGAATTGGCATGGGAAGACGCAGATTGCAGATGCTTCCCAGAGAGGAGGCTGTCCTCCTCCTTAGCCAAGAGGTGAAGGATAGGGGCATGGGCCTTTCGTGGACACAGTGCCTCTCATCACATGCCATGCTGGCTTATGTCAATCACAGACAACATCCATTCAGTCTTCCGGATCCAAAAATCGACATTGTCTCGAAAGGTGAATGTCCTTTCTGCTCTCATCTTGTGAATAAATGACAGGTGAATGGGGTCAGAGGACTTGACCCTGAGTTTTGTTTCCACTATCAGCTGTGTGTCTTTCTGTGTATCATTTAATCCCTCTTCCTATTCTCTTCAACTAAACATTCAATGAGACAATACATGTGTTTTCTCTAAACCACGAGCCATATACAAATTTAAGAAACTATTCTGATCCAGTCATCAACAGGGAGACCCACTAGATACAAGTTCCAATCTTTGGAAGTTAAAGAATCATGCTTAAAGTTTCAAAGTTCAAAGAATCGATTTGTTTTATGGGTCTCACAGACCTAGTTTGTGCCTCAGTTTTATGTATTAGTAGTGGTGTTTGGGCCATAATATTGAACTTGTCTACCACTTAATTACATACATTTTGAATGGGGCATGGAAAATAGATGCTTAAGGGATCTGTGCAGTATTTCACACAGTGACTGGCACATAATAAGTGCCATTCAACATATTTTAGCCCAAATAAATTCTTGGAGCCTATAAGGCAGTAGTTCTCAACCTTTTTAATGCCACGACCCTTTAATACAGTTCTTCATGTTGGGGTGACCCCCAACCATAAAATTATTTCCCTTGCTACTTCATAACTGTAATTTTGCTACTGTTATGAATCATAATGTAAATATCTGTGTTTTCCAATGGTCTTAGGCTCTACAGCAGCGTTTCTCAATATGTGGATCGCAACCCACAGGTTGAGAACCGCTAGCAGTGTTGCCTAAGACCATCGGAAAACACAGATATTTACATTACGATTCATTAACAGTAGTAAAATTACAGTTATGAAGTAGCAACAAAAATAATTTTATGGTTGGAGGTCACCACAACATGAAGAACTGTATTAAAGGGTCTTGGCTTTGAAAGGTTGAGAACCACTGCTGTAAGGGGACAGGCATAAACATGTTCGCTGAAGCATGGCTTGTGGTGGGAAAGTGTGGGGGCATCCTAGCGGTGCATCCCTGATAAAATGGACAGTGGGGGGCAAGACCATGAAGTACCATGCAACAGTTAAAACCAGCAGGTCAGGTGCACACATGGAAACACATCTTGAAGACTGGTGAAGAGAATGAAAAATAGAGTATGGTTTAAATACATGCATAGAAAGCAGTGGTATTCACTTTTCAGTAACTCATTGAATTCATGTTGGCCACAGAGGGAGAGGATGGAGAATGAAGTATGAGGTTGAAGGGGAATGAGTGGTGGATGAATGGATGAATGAATGAATGAAAGACAAGGAGCAATAATGTGCCATAAACACATTAGATGGAATTATTAACTCAGCCTTCCACCCTAGAAGCACAATTGAAAAATTGAATACAATACTGTAAAGACCTGCTAGTTGTTATAATACCTGGCGAATGCAACTTTCTGGGAATACCAAAAATAAATAAATAAATAAATAAACAAACAAACAAATGTCACTTATTTCCTTGTATTAGCTTCCTGATGCTGCTATAACAAATGACCAAAAATGGATTGCTGAAACAACAGTTCTGAAGGCCAGAAATCAGAAACCAGGTGTGGTGGGTGTCCTCCATGGGGGAGTCTCTGTTCTTAGCCTCTCCAAGGGGCCAGGTGACAGCTGGTATCCATGACTGGTGGCCACATGAATTCAGTCTCTGCCTCCATGGTCATATGGCCATCTCCTCCTCTGTCTCAAATCTTCCATCTTTCTCTTATAAGGTAATTTGTGATGATTTAAGGGCCATCTAGATAACCTGGATAATCCCCTTATTTCAAAAATCCTCCAATTAATTCCACCAGCAAGGACCCTTTTTCCAAATAAGATCACATTCACAGGTTCTAAGAATTAGGGTGGGTAGGGGCCTATATTGGGGTGAAGGGGTATCATTCAGCCCATTACATATTCTAATAGGATCTCAAAAAAATAACAAGTTATGCTCACACTGCCTGCACTGGGAGGAGATGCAGTCTCTCCTGCCATTGGGCATCCTCCAGGGAGTGCTCAGGGCATCCGAGGGGTGCTCAGCAGCCCTCCCAGCCAGCCTGTCCCTCTCCCCATGGTCATGAAGCAGGACAACCCAGGACTTCTTAGCTGCCCTCCCCCACCATTGGGCTGCTGGTATTCCCCCAAGACTGTGCCACAGCCTAACCCAGACTCTCTAAGACTCACCATGGCTTCAGCAAGGTCCCAGCATCTGCTGTCACTTCCAGCACCTGGATGACCTTACGGAACTATTTTATATAAAATCTAGAGCACAAAGAGAGAATGTCTCCATGCTTGAAAACCGTATCAGCCACAGTTATCCCCAGGCCAGGCCCAGGATCATGTTGATAAAATTCCTGGAGGATATCTGAGGGTACACGATGGTCCAGCAATGCCATGTTAGGCCAAGTCTGCTCTTCCCATGTGGCTATTTCATGTGAGGCGTGCCCTGAGGAACCAGAGTTTGCACTGCTCGCTC
The DNA here is from genome assembly GCA_027563665.1 of Antrozous pallidus. Taxonomy (NCBI): domain Eukaryota; kingdom Metazoa; phylum Chordata; class Mammalia; order Chiroptera; family Vespertilionidae; genus Antrozous; species Antrozous pallidus. The sequence continues at coordinate 108,629,807 of CM050515.1, read as the reverse complement.
TCCATGCACCACATTATAGGGGATCCAGTAACCAGAGCTTATAAAAAGCTCTAGACAGGCCTGGGTTTGAGTCTTATCTCTGCCTTCAACTAAGCTGTTCTCACTGAACAAGCTACTTCAGTCCTCTTAGCCAGTAAGCTTCACTCCAAACCTATCACATTCTGGGGGAAAAGGGAATGGTAACCAGGTATTAAGGCTTTTGAGAGTCGGTTGTGATTGAAGCATTTAGCGCCACTCATTAGCCCTCCAAAATATGAACTCTAATCATGGACTACTCACTTATCATCATTTACATACTGACTTTTTAAAAATGTAGTTTACAAAAAAAAATAAATAACGTGTAATGATATTTAATACTGAAGTGCTCATTCATTTCAAAACTTAATCGACCTTGAACCAATCACTTAAGCTCTGGAGTTTCAGGTTCCTAATCTACCAAAGAAGAAAATTGGACCAGATCAGTGGTTGTCACTCACTACAATGACAAATTGTCCACCCAGAATGCAGAGTTCCTCCATTTAAATATATATCTGCTTGTACCTTGTAAGGATCTCATTACAATCCCCGTACATCTCCTGTGAATCTCATTGATCTAATCTGCGAGGAAGATGGATATTCCCAAGCATTAGAGCCCGGGACAGTCTGCAAGTTATTTCCCGAGTGACATCTTCCAGAGGGACGATGCCAGGATTCACGTCTTCCATGACTGCAGATCCTTCAGCCAAAATGGCAATCTCAATCCACGAAGCCATTTAACAAGCACAACGGCGAGCGTAATCTTTTATGCTGCAGACGAACTTAGCAGGGAATGGACAACATGGGAAAATGTAATGTTGCAAATGATCCATCAGTGCAGAGGCTTCTCTGTTCTGAGTTACACAACAGCTTCTCCATCGGAAACCTGAATGAGAAAACCAATGCCCTGTATGTTTACACGCTAATTATTACGTTTGTTCTGATTCTCAGTCCCATGGGGTTCCCCTACTTTACATGATACAGAAATACTCACTGATAGTAACTCTAGCCAATGGGATCTTAAACTAAATGAATGAATTGAAATGAAATGAATGGATGGATAAATAAATTATAGCAGTCATTGGTAATACCCAATCATACCATCATACCGGTAATGTGTACAAAGGACTCACTCATGCATTACCTCATGGGAGTGTCCCAAAGACAGTGTGGCATAGACAAGACACCAGGGACAGGATCAGAAGTCTACCCAGGTTAAGTGGCTGCTCAGATGAAGATGGGCACCACACTGGTAGGAACCAGAAGAGGTGGGAAGCACAACCATGAACCACGAACTCCTGACTTCTAGATATGTTATTTTTATTTATTTATCTACACTAATAAAAGAGTAACATGCTAATTGACCATACCTTTGTGACACCCACTAGCCAATCAGGAGTGAGTATTTAAATTAACCCAACAAAGATGGTGGGTTAATTTGCGTATACAGGCACTGAGTGGCCAGGCTCGGGATGCTTGCATTGTCACCATGGCGACGACACAGGCATTCTGCACAACCTCTGCCGCTCAGGGCCTCTGGACAGTGTGGGAAGGAGGAAAGGCGGATCCGGCCAGAACGAAGGCGGTGTAGGCAGCCAGGGGAAGAAAGGCCCGATCTTGCACAAATCTTTGTGCATTGGACCTCTAGTGCCTTATAATTTATGATGGCTAGCGTAATTTATTTCATGTACTCAATGCCTTGACATAATTATTCAGCACATATACTTTATAAAATTAAATTTTTATTAAATATAGCAACAGTAACAAACCAAGTCTTTTCATCATGTTTTTCATTCCACAATCAGCTCCCCAGGACAATCTCTTTCAAGTTTTTAACCTGTCCTTGCTGGTATTTATGCCTCTATATTTCTAAGTAACAGGCTTACATTGCTGCCATTTCTTTAAATGTTTTTCAATTTTTTTGTTATTATCTCACTTATGTTCTCTTTTCTATGCACATTTCTGCTCTCTACATTTTAAAAATTTTATTATATCATAAATTTGGGTTGATTTAATATTTGCTGTTCCTATTATGACTACAAAAATACTGTTCACAGTTGAGCCACTTTGAACTTTACAATTATATTTTTGCACAGCCTTTTGTTGACTATAATAATTACTTCATGCATATTTTTTTTTCCTAATTCTTTGCTTTTTTTAAGCACCCGCCAGTAATTCAGCCCCAAACTTGTTGAAAGAACTATGATATGTTTTTCCATTTCCTTATGGTCACATACCTAAGAAAATATATCAGCACTACTTTTTGAGATATTTATTCTGGATCTCTTATCCTTTTTCTTTAAATTGGACTGATTACATTCAAATACTGCTTCACACCTTTCCACTTGGGACCGCAATCACCATCATCCTGGGAAATTTCTTTTCCTCTAGCCTAAGTTAAATCTTTCTTCCTGGATTCAACAAATTCATCTTTCTTGTTTACTTAATCATCTTAATTATGTAAGTCCTCAAAAACACTTTCTCTAAAAAATGCCTACACTTATTCTATGTACATATATTTTATTGTTTAACTGGGTATAGAATTCTAAATTAGTAATGATTTTCTCTCAGAATTGTCAAATTATTTCTACATTCTCTTTTAACCAATACCTTTAATAGAAAATACCTGTGACATTCTGATCCTCAAATCATTATGTGTAACCTTTTTCTCAGCAAAAACACTCCAGAACATTTCATTTTTAATTTATGGAGATTTAAAACACCGTGAGTCCTTTCTCATACCTACTGGAACTTTCTATCTAAAAGCTTATGTCCTTTAATTCCTGAAAGTATCATGTTATTTAATTATTTTCCCTCTCCATTTTCTTTGTTCTCTCTTTCAGAGATCTTCTTGTTTGGATGTTTGATTTTCTGAATTGATTCTCTAATTTTCTTATCCTTTCTCTCTAATAATTCATATCTTTGTTCTTTCTGAAGAAAATTGTGATGGCAGCTTATTGAAATATAATTCATATACTACACAATTTACCTTTTTAAATTATACATTCAGTGCTTTATATTGTGTTTATTTATTTTAAAAATATAGTCATTTATCACTATAAATGTTTCTCTAAATACTATTTAAGTTGCCTCCTATATGTTTTGTATGCCATGTGTTCATATTTATTCACCTCAAAGTGTTTTTTAACTTACCTTGTAATATCTCCTTTGACAAATATAGAGTTTAATCTATCACATATTTATGAATTCTCAAACTTCCTTCTGTAATCTTTCTAATTTTATTATATTTTAGCCAGAGAACATACTTTATAATGTTTCAGTATTTATAAATTTATTGATGTTTGTTTTAGGCCCAAAATAGGGATTATTCTGAGGAATGATTTATATGTCCTTGAGAATATGAATTCTGCTGTTGTGGGTGGTATGTGCTAGAGATGCCTATTAAAACTAGGCAGTTATGGAGTTAGTTCCTCTTCTACTATCTTGTGAATATTTTGCCTATTTTGATCCATCACTGAAATCTCCAATTTATTATTCATTTATCCATTCCTTCAAATTTTGCTTCCTGTATTTCAAAGCTCTGTTAAGTGCATACATATTTATAACAGTTATGTTTTCCAATGTTTTGACTGTTTTGTCATTATAGAATTTGACTCTACTATTTGTGCCTTAATGTCTACTTTGTCTGATATTCATATAGTCAGTAGAGCTCCCTGGCCATTGCTTTCGCAGCTAATCTTTTTCTAGCCTTTACTTTAAATCAATTTGTGTGTTGAATCAAAAGTGTATCTCTTGTAGCTTTCTCTCCTGTAGCTTTCTTGGAAGAATCTTAAAATTTTTTTCAGCCCATCTATTGAATTATTAATTTTTGGTTTATATTTTAATTTTTAAAGACTATATTTCTAAATATTTTAGAGAGATACTTATTTCTCTTGGGAAATTTAATTATAATTTTATTTGAAATTTCACTTGGTTTTCTTCTGTTCACTGCATTTGCTCTGTTTCTTCCGTATTCTTTTTCATTATTTTTTTTTCTTATTTCTTGTCATTAGATATTTTCTAAAAGTTTTGGAGAACCTTGATTGTTTTTATGTATATTTAATAATGGTGAACTAAAAAGTTAACTGAAACTTGGTATGCTCATAAATAAGGCTTATCAATTTTGAGCCTTCACCATGTAGCAATAATGGATCATCAAGCTGGTAATCAGTTTTCCAAATATTATTTCTCATATTTTCTGTCTGGTATATAGGATCCAGGATTTTAGTGATCTGGGAGCGTAAATGAGAATATTGTTTAGGTATAAGTCCTAGGCAGCCTTTTACTTGTCTCTCTTTTTTCCTTCTTTGTAGCATGGCACCTGATCCCTGTGTCTGGAATTTCAAAATTCTGGGATCATCTTGTTCTATCTTCATATATTTATATAAAGAATAAATGTATCTTCTCTGAGTGTGAATGGGAGAGAATGATCTGGCTATGTAGAATAGGAAAAGTGATTTAGGCATCCTATTACTATTAACTCAGTTGTTCCTCCAATTTTAATACCACTTCACACTCTGGCATTCTGAGAAAACTAACCCCTCGCATTTCTTTTCATTTATTTTTTCTTGCAGCAAAAATATGCTTGCTTGTTATTGTCATTTCCCTGCAGAAAGTAAGGTTCTACCGCTCTTTAGTTTATTACAACAGTGGCCACTTTTTCATTTGCCTATCAAGCTCCTTGCTTTAACACAACTTATTCACAGTGATTGACTTCCTAATTATTTTCATCATTTGACTTTATACTGTTAATGTTATTTTATACTTCATTTTATTTGTTTTCTGATAGGATGCAAAGGTGAAATATGTTTTTTAACTACCATATTGAAACATAATTCAATAACAAATCCTTCACACTCATCAACTCCATTTCTCTGTCATGGAAGGAATGAGAAAACACAATTACAATAAGATAACCAAACAATAAACCACATGGTAGATCACAAAGAACTTCACCATTTTTAAAAACAATAATTATTAAGTATTTTCATTATACTAAACCAAAGACACACCATTGTTACTTTACTGTTTCAAAGATTGTATTCTTTATTCATAATATCCAAGATATAAAAACAATCTAATGTCCATTGGTGGACAAATGGGTAAGGAAGATGTATGCACATGCAATGGCATATTATTTGGCTTTAATAAAAAGGAAATCTATCACCCAATCAGTGTGGCTCAGTGGTTGAGCAGTGACCTATGAACCAGGAGGCCATGGTTCAATTCCAGGTCAGGGCATATCCCAGGGTTTCTGGCTTGATCCCCAGTGCGGGGATTGCAGGAGGCAGCCAATCAATGATTCTCTCTCATCATTGATGTTTCTATCTTTCTCTTCCTCTCCTCTCCTCTCTGAAATCAATAAAAATATATTTATAAGAAAGGAAATCTGTCATTTGAAACAACATAGATGGATCTAGATGGCATTATGCTAAGTGAAATAAATCAGACACTGAAGAGCCAATATTGCATGATCCCACATTTATGAGGAATATAAAACAGTCAAAGTTATGGAACAAGAGAGTAGGAAAGTGTTTGCCAGGATCTGGGAGAAGAGGAAGAGTGATATGTCAATCAAAAAGTACCTAGTTTCAGTTAGGGAAGATGAATAAATTCTAAGAGATTTAATACATAGCATAAGCCCTAGGGTACCCAAAATTGTATTATACACTTAAATATTATTTACAAGGATAAATCTTATGTTGAGTAAGTTTAAGACAAACAAAAGTAGTAACATTAGAAAGTAAATTAACTTTTAAAAAAAGCGGGCCAGAGGGAACTTTTGGAAGTGATAGGTAAGTTTATAGCTATAGCTACGCATAGCTTATTGTATTCCAATCATACCTCAATAAAGTAGTTAAAAGTGAATGAGTGCTCTGATGATATATCTTATTTCTTAGCTTATCTTGGATAATTTCAACTTGTTGCCATAAGTCTTATCAGTTAACCACGTAGAAATGGCAGCCAAATTGTGTGTGTGTGTGTGTGTGTGTGTGTCTGTGTGTGTGTGTGTGTGTGTGTGTGTGTGATTCTATCTATCTCCATTCATCCATCCATCTATCCACTCATCTATCCACCTGCGTTTTTTATGCACATATGTATATACTAGTGGCCCATTGCAGGAAGATTCCCCTGGCTGCGGGCATTGGTTTTCCTCTGGCACCTAAGACCCAGGTTACAGGGGAGCCAAGCCTCCAGCCTTCAGACTTGGCTCTGGCTGCAGCAGAGTCTTCAGTCTTCAGTCTTCAGTCTTCTCTTTAGTCTTCACTTAGACAGTGCCTTCTGCCTTCACTCCAAGCCTGTGTATGCAAATTAATCTGCCATTTTGGGGGTTAATTTGCATACTCACTCCTAATTGGCTGCTGGGTATCTCAGAGGTATGGTCAATTTTCATCTTTCTCTTTTATTACTGTAGATATGTGTATAAATGTATTCATATTTGTATTTTTTTATATTTTTCTGATCATTTTATAAAAAGGAAATATGACTAACAGGAATTTTTATGAAACTCATTATTATGCTCTGCTTCTTGATGTTAGTCCTAAGGGGCAAAATAGTTGTAGCAATATGCAGTTACTCAGTTAAGGTCTGGATGTCCAACTTGGATATGTTGAGGCATTTCATAACTCAGCCCTCATATTTAAGATCTTTAGAAACATAACGAGGAGATGTTGAGCAAGTCTACAGATCTGTTTTTATTGACAGTTAATTGAGTAGTTGTTTCTTTGGCAAATGTTTAGTCCTTAACCACTGAAGATGCTTGATGACAGAGTCCATTTCCAAAGACTAAGAGTGAAGCAAACCCTGAAGCCCCTTTCTTTTACCGTAGCCTCTTTTTCTTCCTCTGGAACTCTCACAGGAAAGCTGAGTTTCCAAGTTCCATTCCAACTCACTGTTTCAATTCATTTCAGTAAATTTCTTATCAATTTTCTCTTTTTATTAATTTATCAGTTGATGGCAACCTGTGGAATCCCTGCTGAGTAAGTTATGTTGAGTAAGTTTAAGACAAACAAAAGTAGTAACATTAGAAAGTAAATTAACTTTTAAAAAAAGCGGGCCAGAGGGAACTTTTGGAAGTGATAGGTATATTCAATTCAAATGCTAAGGCATTTATTTTTATAACTAGAGGCTCAGTGCATAAAATTTATGCATGGGGGGAGCGTAGGGGGGTGTCCCTCTGTCCAGCCTGTACCCTTTCCAATCTGGGACCCCTCAAGGGATGTCTGACTGCCCATTTAGGCCTGATCCCAGTAGGATTGGGTCTAAACGGGCAGTCTGACATCCTTCTCACAATCCAGGACTGCTAGCTCCAAACTGCTCACCTGCCTGCCTCCCTGATTGCCCCTAACTGCTTCTGCCTGCCAGCCTGATAACCCCCTAACCACTACCCTACCAGCCTGATTGATGTCTAACTGCTCCCCTAATAGCCTGTTTGCCCCCCAGCTTTCCTCCTCTGCAGGTTTGGTCACCTCTGACTCCCTCCCCTGTAGGCTTGATCGCTCCCAAATGCCCTATCTTGCAGGCCTGGTCCCTCCCAACTGCCCTCCTCTGCTGGCCTAATGGCCCACAACTGCCCTCCCTTTCAGGCCTGGAACCTCCCACTGTCCTCCCATTCTGGCCATCTTGTAGTGGCCATCTTGTGTCCACATGGGAACAGGATCTTTGACCACATGAGGGAGGCCCTCTCGTGTGTTGGAGTGCTGGTCAATCTGCATGTTACTCTTTTATTAGATAGGATAGAGGCCTGGTGCATGGGTGGGAACCAGCTGGTTTGCCCTGAAGGGTGTCCTTGATCAGAGTGGGAGTTCCTTGGGGTGTTGGGCAGCCTGGGTGAGGGGCCTATGGTGGTTTGCAGGCTGGCTGTGCCCCCCAGTGACCCAAGTGGAGGCCCTGGGATCTGGGATTAATTTATGTTCTACAATTGAAACTTTGTAGCCTGGAGTGGAGCCAAACCTTTTGCTCACTCTGTGGCGACAGCCATTTCTGTTTGAAACTTTGTAGCCTGGAGTGGAGGCCTAGGCTAGAGCTGCAGAAGTTTGGCTTCCTCCATTGCCCCAGCAACCCTAGCCTCTTCTCTCTCCAGCTCTGTGGCTGCTGCCATTTCTGTTGGGATTATCTGTCTTCTATAACTGAAACGTGAGGCCTAGGTTGGCATCAGCAGGCAGAAAGCTTGGCTTCTTCTGTTGCCAGGGAAACCCAAGCCTCCCTCCTGCTCTCAGTGGTGGCAGCCATCTTGGTTGGAGTTTATTTGCATAATCTGCTCCTGATTGGCTGGTGGGCGTGGCCATGAGCACAACTTGATTGGAGGTATGGTCAATTTGCATATTGCTCTTTTATTAGATAGGATAGGGAACCAATTTTTTTTTGAAGAGGTGATCAATTCAAAACTTACACTTGATCAGAAATGAAGCCATGGTATCCCAAACAACTAATCTGGACATTCTGATATTATAATTTTTTTAGGCAAGATATTCTTGTAAAAGCAAAAGCAAGGTGTTCTCTTTCTCTCTCACTCTCTCTCTCTCTCAATTATATAGGTTTCAAGTGTACAATTCTATGAGACATCATCTATATATTACATTGTGTGTTTAACCACCCAAAATCTTCTTCAGAAGAAATGGTGGAAAACTCATCTTATTCCCCTTTACTCTTGAAGATAGTTACCAGGGCTGTTTCTATTGGAGATTTTATTCCAGGGGTATCTTCATATATCAAGTGAATCCATTGATAAAATTATAAACATGTAGTATTTCCTTCTGTAGTTTGAAATGAAGTGATTCTATAACTATACAGTGAGAGATAGTTAAATAAATTGTGGTTTGTCAATTCAATGGACTAGGGTGCCATTATTGAGAGGGCAGATATATCTCTAAATGACATTAAAAATCTTAATGACTTCTTTATGAAAATTAAATGAGGTTATAAAATGGCACTTAAAAATTCAGTATGATTTCATGTATACAGAAACAGAGACCAAAGAAAATGTCTGAAATATATTCAAAGTGTTAAAAGGACCACCTTTGGTTTGTGAGTTGTCGGGCGAGTTTACTTTCTATTCTTTCAATTATTTGATCTTTGACATAAATATGTATTCAATTTATATTCATAAAAATATAAAAACTAAAAACTATATTCTTGGGTGAAAATAAATAGAAACAATTGAGGTAATTAGAATGACTCCTAACATCACCAGGTCTAAGGCACAGAGATTTTATCAGGGGAGGTCCACTGTGGATGGCCCCATCCAAGAACTTTCAATTTGCTTATCTGCAAAGTGAAACTAACAATAATGCTTATCTTCCAAGGAAAGATAATGGAAGAACCTGGCTGGAAATGAGACACAATATAATGAAATAGTTAGTAGTCCAGGCGCTGGAACCAGACTTCCTGGAAATGAACTCCAGTGCAATTGCTTCCTAACTGTGTGACCTTAGGCAAGTTACTTATTATTTGGTCCAACCTTCTACTCTTTTCAGGAAGGAACCTCTCTGAGCCTCGTGCTCCTGATCTATAATTGCTTCCTAGTTGTGCGACCTTAAGCAAGCAATTTAACCTCTCTGAGCCTCACTCTCCTGATTTGCAAGTGAGATAAATAAATGTTCCTACCCTACGACTGTGTTAGGTAGGCTAACCCTGCTAGCATGTATACAGCATTGCAAGAGTGCCAGCTACATAGCAAGCACCGTATGCATATTTGATAAATAAGCAACATGCTCTATGGTACACTCAGCAGTAGAATTTAGATCTCTAATTGCTCAGGCAACATTTTTAAAGTAATTTTTATAGTGTATCAGCCCGAGTTATGGACTTTGTATTGTCATTTCTGTTCTATCTTGTATCCATTTCTCAGGAATACGGCAAAGGTACTGATGGGGCTGAGGCTGTAAAAATCATCATGGAAAAAATGTTAGTGCCAAGTAATAATGGGAGCCAATGGCGTTGTTCTTTATCTTTTCCATACTGTCTTAAATCGGTTCGCTCAAATCAATATTATAGTTTCAATAATTTTTCTGAACAAGGACAGATTTATACTTGAAAGTACCTGGCATGTTCATTGAAAGGCCTTGATTACCATTGTCCATTTCTGTTAGGGGCTACCTCTGAAACCACGATGGCTGCCACTTAAATAAAAAATCAATTAGAAACATTAATAAAACAGCCCTGCGGACTCCCATTCGACCCAAGCCAGACCTTTTTCTTCTCTATTAAGCAAGCAATTGCTAATCACTATTTTTATCAATATCTCAGGAGCGTGATCTGTAATTTACCGCCAGTGAATGAATAATATCCATTGGCCACCTCCTCCAAGTTGAAAGGACTCTCCCAGGGGAAGAAAGGAAGTCCATATCCTGTCACTTGCAGTTTGTAAAGAACAGGTTTTGGTGTTTGGAAAGAAACAAACAAACCAACATCGCTTTCCGGGGGATGAAATATGCAGGATAGACGATGTTCTAAGACATTAAGAGAGAAAACAGTGGGAGGAATTAGAAAGGGGTATTTGGTAAAATAAGCATTCGAATGTTGAAAAAAAGAAAAAGAAAAAGAAAAAGAAAAAGGTAGAGTTCATTCGCACATTTTGAGCTCAAGTTCCAAGTCAAGTTCCATTTTGTTGAGGAGGTATTGACCTAAGAGAGCCCCTGTGTCTGTGTGGAGTGTGAGAGAGCCAAGGTGCATATGACATCCCTGCAGTCTAGGGTCTCATGATCTAGTGTGAGAGACAGAGATTTACACAGTTAATTCCACAAAGTGTGGTCAGCTCTCACGGAAGATGCGCCTTCAGAGGTTGGGGGAACTTAAGAGAGCAGGGACCCCAGGCAGACTGGGGAGACTTCATAACACAAGCCTTCTGTGTTTGAGGTTGAGGAGAGGAGATTATATGGGCAGACAGTTTGGCCTTAGGTTTATAGGCCAGACTTTAGAAATGGTAAAGCAGATTCCTTGGTACAACCTTCTACTCTTTTCACGATTGTTTGCAGAGAGGAAGGGAGAGGGATAGAGAGGTAAAAACATCAATGTGAGAGAAACATTGATCAGCTGCCTCCTGCACATCCCCTACTGGGTATGTGCACGCAACCAAGGTACATGTCCTTGACTGGAATCGAACCTTGGACCCTTCAGTCCACATGCCAATACTCTATGCAACGAATGGGCCATTCTGGTGGGTATTTGAGGATGGGGGAGGATACACATGTGTGGCAATGTATGGAAAATCTCTATCTTTTCCCTCCAATGTTGCTGTTAACCTAAGACTGATTTAAAGTAAAAAGTCTTAATGACTTTTATATTCATACTAGAGGCCCAGTGCACAAAATTCGTGCATGGGGGATGTCCCTTAACCCAGCCTGCACCCTCTCCAATCTGGGACCCCTTGAGGGATGTACAACTGCATCCTCTCCAATCTGAGACCATACTGGGATGTCCTACTGAGATCGGGCTTAAACAGGCAATCGGATATCCTTCTCACAATCCAGGACTGCTAGCTCCAAACTGCTCACCTGCCTGCCTCCCTGATTGCCCCTAACTGCTTCTGCCTGCCAGCCTGATTACCTGTTAATCACTACCCTGCCAGCCTAATTGATGTCTAACTGCTTCCCTGCCAGCCTGTCTGTCCCCAACTTCCCTCCTCTGCTGGCCTGGTCACTCCTAACTGCCCTCCCCTGCTAGCCTGATCATCCACAACTGCCCTCCCTTTCAGGGCCTGGAACTCCCAACAGCCCTCCCCTGCTGGTCATCTTGTGGTGGCCATTTTGTGTTCACATGAGGGCAGGATCTTTGACCACATGGGGCAGCCCTCTTGTGTGTTGGAGTGATGGTCAATCTTCATATTTCTATTTTATTAGATAGGATAGAGGCCTGTTTCATGGATGGGGGCCAGCTGGTTTGCCCTGAAGAGTGTCTCAGATTAGGGTGGGGGTTCCCTTGGGGTGAGGGGTGGCCTGGGCAAGGGGCCTGTGGAGGTTTGCAGGCTGGCCACACCTCCCAGTGACCCAAGCAGAGGCCTTGGTATCTGGGATTAGTCTATGTCTACAATTGAAACTTTGTAGCCTGGAGCAGAGCCAAGCCTTCTGCTCTCTCTGTGGTGGCAGCCATTTCTCTTTGAAACTTTGTAGCCTAGAGTAGAGGCCTAGGCCAGTAACAGCAGGCTGAAACCTTGACTTCTTCTGTTGCCAGGGAAACCCAAGCCTCTGTTCTCTCCAGCTCAGTGGCTGCCGCCATTTCTGTATCTTTTATAATTGAAACTTTGTAACATTGAGTGGAGGCCTAGGCAGGCAACGGCAGGCTGTTGCTGGGGAAACCCAAGCCTTCTTCCTGCTCTCAATGGTGGCAGCCATCTTGGTTGGGGTTTATTTGCATGATCTGCTCTTGATTGGCTGGTGGGCATGGCTGCGGGCATGGTTTGTGGGTGTGGTGAAGGTACGGTCAAATTTGCATGTTACTCTTTTAATAGATAGGATGTCCAACCTTATTCAAGGGACTATGATAAAGGAAGTCATGCCCAACTGAAGTTATAGATGAGAAAGGAAGCACCACCAGTCCTTTCCAGATTGGTGGTCGGGTTGTGAATTATTTCTGTCTCTAATGGCCTTTGTCATTGACTACAGAGCTCTATTATTTTCCTAGGATGGGTGGTCCTCCTGACCACCCTGGTCTTTCAAGCCCTCCCATCATTTATTCTGCTACAGCAAGACGGATGTGGTAGATAACAGGGGCATAATGAAAATTAGTTTGTATCAATTGAATGTTTACTATTGGTTGGTTAGTATTTCTCATTGATTCCACACTTAACATTGATTAACACACTTAGTCTTCAAAGCTACCTTATGAGGAAAGAACTCTTATTATTCTTCCTTTTTGTACCTGAGGAAACTGAAGCTCAGGACAAGTAAGATTGTCAAGAACCATAAGCCATCTGATATTTTATATTACCTGCAAGCTAACGAGTTAGCTTGTCTCCAGTCCATGGATGCTGGTAGAAGACACGAGGTTCCTAGGTCAGAGATAAAGCACAGTCTTTAATCACAGTTGTAATCACCGGCATGTCAGGACTTCCTGAACTGCTCCCCGAGTCTCAATTCCCCACAAGGTGACACAAAAAGGACCAACGACACTTGAAGACGCATAAGTTGTGTTACTAGAGAGGAGCTCAGGGAAGCTGAATCTTTTGTAATGAACAGTACACCTGATAGCCCTTCCTCTTGCGGGAGATGCTATCGCTATCTTCCAACACTGTTGGCGAATCCAGAACAAAGGCTAGTCAGTTCCTCTTGCCTAAGATGCGCAGGAACACAGGGAAATCATGAAGAATTGCCTCCCAACATAAAGCACTTACTCAAGGTCATGAGAGACAAGACTTGGTTTCAAAGGGGCACCCAGAGCCCCCCATATGTAACCAATAGATCCAACCCCCCCTCCCCCAGACTGTTAGAGCATCTGAAAGATGTGGGTGGATGAGAAGGCAGAGGAAGGAAGCAGAGGGTCTATGGGACAAATCTAAGGTGGGAAGGTTCTTAGGGCCATGTGTGCCTTGGGCCATATGTCTAACCTGTGGATGAACAGATAGGGGGGCCGGGGGGGCGGGGGTCAGCACGCCAGAGAAGGGAATCCGAAAGCAAGCAAAATGTGAAAAAACAGAAATGGAGACCCAAGGCCTAGCCGGTTTCTCTCAGTGAATAGAGCATTGGCCTATGGACTGAAGGATTCTAGGTTTGATTCTGGTCGAGGGCACAGGCCTGGATTATGGGCTCCATGCCCAGTGGGGGGCATGCAGGAGGCAGTCAATCAATGATTGTCTCTCATCGTTGATGTTTCTGTCTCTCTCTCTCCTTCTTCCTTCCTCTCTGAAATCAATTTTTAAAAATTAAAAAAAAATGAAAAGAAATTGAGACCCAGGAAGATGAGTGCAAGGCATTGGGACAGGAAGGAGCGAGTGGCATGAGGCCAGAAATGGACAAAGGTGGGGTCCTTGACTCCAGGGATCACTCTGACTTGCTTTTCAAAGGTCAGATCTGGCACGGCCACTGTGACATGCAGGGCTGTTTGAAGGTGAGAACACTTTCATGCAAAAGGCCTCAGAGTAGATCAGTGGGCCTGGGAATCAAGAGCACAGCCAGCCCCTATCTGACCTCCCTTCCCTCCGGACTACAGTGACACGGGGTGCGGGGACAGCGCCGGGGGTGGCTTCAATGGCAGGCGCTCCTCGTTGACAAAGTTCTAATCTAGGTTGGGGCTCAACTCCAAAGGCCCTTTGGAGTAAAATCATCTCTTTATTAATGAGATCCAGCCCCCATCTCTCTGATAGAAATGATGGGAAAAGGTATCCCTTTGGTGCTATTCAAATGAACGGGAGAGAACGGTGGGTGTTTTTAAAACTCTCTCCCTGTCGTGGGAGGATGGAGCTCATTAGCGAGGGGAATGGTTTTGCTGGGGAAAGGCTGTTACAATAAGAAAACATTACCTTCTCAAGATGAACCAGATCCGAGGCAATTAGGCTGGGAAAAAGGGGGAGGGGGAGGGAGGGCAAGCGAGCTTCAAAAATGCCACCTCTTTCCTTCCATTCATTTGAATAACAGCAAGCGAACATTTTCGATTTTTTAATCATTTTTTTTTCTTTACTTGAATCAGTCTGGATCTCATTAATATAGGAATGATCTCACTTAAAAGACCCGGTGTTAAACTCCTGTTCAATGGAGATTAACCAAATCAAACATGATTTGACCAAAAAAAGAGAAGTTGAAAGTGTTATATCTCTTTCTAATACGCTGTATTATTCTGCCTTTCAAAATAAAAAAAAGATACACATGGTGTTTCTTATTCAGCTTCTTTTGAAGTATCTGGAACACATTTTCTTAGGTAAACTAGTATTGAACTTGTAGTGAAATGCGGTTAGCCACGCGATGTTACAGAGAAAGAGGGCATCCAAATAGTTTACACGTGTCTGAGCAGGAGGAGGGTCTGGCAGCCACGTCCACTCCCGAGAAAATGCATCTTCCATGGGGCATATATGCGCCTGCAATCTGCCAGGGGCCCTGCTTGCATTAATCTTGCTGGGCCCCCATTTCCATGAGTTGTTGCATAAACACATGTAATTTGAAGATTTCTCAGCCATTACTGACTTTGGGGGCCAGACGTGCAGGGGCTGAGGGTGCATGACAGGATGTTTAGCAGCTCCGAGGCCTTCAGATCTGAATTGCAGTAGCCCTTCCCCACCCAATTACCACAACCAGAAGTATTGGCAGACATTACCAAATGCCCCTCTAGGGGAAAAACCACACACACACACACACACACACACACACACACACACACCATTGATCACCACTCACTGAAGGTAATCTTGACAAGAACGCAAGAGGCAGAGACCTACATATAAAACGGATGAATACTTCACCTCCTGAAGAGAATGAGATTCCTGGCAAAGATACCCCATGGTAAAGAGACAGAGAGCAAGATGAGGAGTAACGCCCGGATCTGCCTCTCACCTGCCCTCAGATCTCTTGCTTGGGCCCCAGCAGCCACCCCAACAGCTGACAGGGAGGAGCCTGGAGAAAGGAGTCTGCAGGACACAGGTGGGATGGGGCTGGAGTGAGGCGCGGGTCTGAGGGAAACTGGGCGTGGACCGCCCTCCACACACAGCACATGGATAATTAGCTCATTGGGCATGAGCTGCTCCTTTTGCTGGGGGTTCTCATGGCCTCTCTGAGCTAGAAACGGTGGTTGACATCCGAGTAAAATAAACCATCAGGAACTAATGCAGCAGCCAAGGGCGCTGCTTCTCATGGACGAAGCCATCCAGAACCGGAACCAGACTCAAGAGAGCCCCATCTAGTCTCCAGGGAAAGCCACCTGCAGTGGAGAAGGGGCTGGGGCCTGAGCCTGGAGCACAGGCCTCCGCAGACCTTCCAGCACAGGCGCCTGGGAAATAGCTCAGGTTGTGAACCGCACTCACTCAGTCTCACTGCTGTAATCCACACTCAGTGTAGACAGTCTGTCACTAACCGGATGTAGCCATGTTCCAATAAAACTTTATTGACAAAAACAGTGGGCTGGACTTGGCTCACAGGGGAACAACCCTATCGCTCTAAGGACAGTAGCGCCATCAGCTTGCCCTGAGCACATAATCCCTCATTTCGCCACCGTTAAGGGGGAAAGAAGGGGTTACAGTTTATGAAGCATTTGTTGTCTAATGGTCCATGTTTGATATTAACGTAAGGGTTATATTGCTCACACTTAAAATAGACCCCTGCCGGGAGGTTATCAAACATGATTTAGACGGAGGCAGACCTGCCCAGGGAGGAAGCCATGGCCCACAGGTGTGTGTTTCTCGTCTTGCAAAGCCCGTCAGTGTCCCTGGCAAAGTCACGCCCAGCATCCCCCTCTCGGACACAGCACATTCCGAATGCATTGGTGATCGCAGACAAGCCTGCCCAGCCGCCGGAAGTGTACCATGTTCCCTGTGTCTGGTGTGCCAGCCGCCCGTGCCCGATCCTGCTTCTTCTCCTGGGACAATTAGCGCAGGCCGACCTCCCATGATCCCTCCAGGATAGTAGCTCGGGATGGAGAAGAAATGGGCTTCCATTGCAGTCCCTTCACCGTCTGCCTCATCTCTGCAGCCAGGAAAGGGGCTCCCTCTCAGGGGACGCAGAGGCACTGTTGTCCTTCAGCTCTGTCTCCACAAGGGCTGCAAAGGAACCCTGGCAGTGTGCAGGGGACACAGGTCTGAAAGGGTGAGAGGAGTCCAGGCATGTACTTGCTCTGGGCCAGGCCTGCTCCTGCCCCACACAGCCTCCTGCTGGCTCTGGCTCTGGGGATGAGAGTAAAGGGGGGGGGGGGGGACCTGCATTTCCTTCCTCAGGTCTCCTCCTGGGCCATTCTGCACGGCCACTGCACATGCCTTAGTCTGATGGGGCCATCGAGCTGGGTGGGTGGGCGGTGAGCTCTGCTTACGACAGGCCCAGGTTCATGTCCCAACTCTGCACTGGCTCACCGTGTGACATAGGCAGGTCTCTAGGCCTCTGTGCCTCCATTTCCTCATGGATAAAATGGGGGTCATGACACTCGGTATGGGCTGAATTGTGTGTCCTCCAATTCATATAGTAAAGCCCCACCCCTTAGTACCTCTGAATGCCACTGCATTTGGAAAGAGGTCCTTTCCCAGAGGAAATTCTGGTGACATGAGACCGTTAGGACGGGCCCTACGACAGAGTGACTGTGTCTTTATAAGAAGAGGCAATGGGGACTCAGACAGGCACAGAGGGAAATCATGTGAGGACACGGGGCGATGACGGTCTTCTGCAGTCAAAGAGAGAGGCCTTGAAGGAACCAACCACTGACACTGACCTCTGTGACATGGCGCTTCTGGCTTGGAAGCAGCCAGCCGGTGGCACTTGGCTGTGGTGGCCCCAGTCAAGGAACAGAACCTTGGATTGCAAAGCTGCCCTAAAGGCCATGGCACAACTGCACATGCCCCAGGGCCTGCTGCTGCTGTGAAGGCTTTGCATAGTAAGGCTCTTTCTGAGGTGGAGAGCACACCACATCTGTGTGCTAGTGGGACACAGGGCCAAGAAAGATCACCTGCTTGGAGTGGCTTTGCCCTTTCTGGCTAACCAGTTAACTGCCATGTGTCCAAAACAGAAACCATCCCCTCCTGCCACGATATTTTGAATTTATTTGTGTCTCTGGATGCTTAGGACATACAAAGGGTTCAATGCCTCTAGAGACAGCCCACACTCTCTTCTGGAAAGGAAGCCTTCTGGGGGGGGGCGGGGTTGTTGAGCAGATTCTACTCTTAGAGAGTCCATTCTTTGGACTGATTGGTCCATTCTTTTGGTGCTGATTGCCTGCACCTCTCCGGGGACTTAGAAAATAAGTCAATCATGGGACAAACCAGTGAGCCCGGAGCTGACTTTCTAGGAGGAAACGAGGCCTGTGCCTTTAACTGCTCCTCCTGCGCTGGGATTCCGAACTCCTCCACCTCTGCCTTCTCTGCCGCTGGAGGATCCCACCGTCTCTGCTAATCAGTCCGTGAGGCGTGGGGGCCCGGCATCAGCCCTCGGTGCTCAGGATGACTATTTTGGTAGTTTTTTGGCACTTACGCACCAGACCTCACAAGGTTCATCCAGACAGAAAAGATAGTCTGTAATTAGCTTCATCTTCTATTTATGTTGCATTTCCCCCCCTGGTCGTGTCTAACAGAGGTTCTATTTACATCTCTGCCAAATACCACAGAATCAATCAACAGGACCTACATTTCCTTTTCCAAAAGACGCTATTTGAGCGAGATCCACATTGAAAAGGGGAAGGGGGGGGGGTTTGCCTTTCTTCCTAGGCTCCTTCTCTGCTCTCCTCTCTCCAGACAACCCTCTGTGAGGACAGCAGCTACCCTGGTGGCTTCCCAAGGTTGGAGGTGGGAGATGGGGCGTTCTCCTTGTGTGCTCTGCACACATTAATAGTCGAGAGAAAGAGAGAGAGAGAGAGAGAGAGAGAGAGAGAGAGAGAGAGAGAGAGAGAGAGAGAGAGAGGGAGAGAAGTGCGCCTGGGGTTAAAATTGAACTGCAAGTCAGAGGGCTCATTATCACATAATTACTGTCCTAAATATTGTCACGATCCAGCAGCAGTGGGAGCCAGTGATTACAAAGGCCCTACTAAGTGTCAGGCACCCCTGCACGGCTTTTACCTTTCAGCATCTAAACATCCCGGTGAGGACACAGGACACTCTGTTTGGCTATAAATCTATCCCTGAAGCAGGAAGCCACTCACTTCCAATGAGCTTTAGGGAACGCTGTCTGGATCATGCAGACAAGGGGTCTGGTTCTCGAGATTTTTACCTCCTTGTGTGTCACATTTCTCACCATCTGAGAACAGGAGCTCTACCCTCTAAGTGCTCTGCCCCGTGGACCCTGCAGGCTGCGGAGACCACAGTCCACATTAATGATGACTTTTCCCGTATTCTCTGTCGCATCTTGGTTTCACCACTCAGTCTTCCTTGGAATTGCTTATTTTGTTTTCTTTCCCCCTGACCCTCAATCTCCATGCATTCTGCCCTTCATCTTCCCTGACCTCCATTCCATGGGGATCTTTGACCTTAAATTACAGGTAAAGAACTCCACTTATGGTCCTGGCCAGTCTGGCTAGGTTGGCTGAGCATCACTCTATGCGCTGAAAGGTCACACGTCCTATTCCCTTCCCAGTGAGGGCACATGCTTAGGTTCCATCTCCTGTTGGGGCATGTGAGAGACACCTGACTAATGTTTCATACACACACACACACACACACACACACACACACACACACACACATTAAAGAAAACTCTAGTTATGCTATTGGAATTTAACATTCCTTTGGTAAGGTAAGGGCACCAACACGTTTTCTCATCTATTTTTAGGGATGTGATTGCAAAGTTACCTACCTCCTGAGTGTTAGCTCTTCATGCTATTTCTTCCCCGAGCCCTGCTATTTTTAGTGTGTGATTTTGCAGAAAGCAAGGTGTTTCTCGAGCACATACATGGCGCTATAACAGGGAGATATTGGGGAGATGAAGACAATGCTCTGTACAGTCAGGTAACTTTCACAGAGCCACCCTTGGGAGGCTGATGGGTCTGATTTCAGCCAGGTCCCTCCAACTGTCCTATGCCCATACTCTGTCTGTTCTGTGATCATCATACCCAGCATCACCCATGGGTGAGGTAAGTCTTTTCTATGTCCTTATGTTAGAAGGCTTGAGATTTGCAAAACAGTTGTCAGTACTTCCACTTCCCTATAGACCAAAACCAAGTTGTGAGAAAAAAAATATGTTACAAGTATCTATACTAATAAAAGAGAAAGATGCAAAAGACTGTACCTTCCTGACACCCACCAGCCAATCAGGAGTGAGTTTGAAAATTAACTGAACAAAGATGATGGGTTAAGTTGCATACATAGGCACCAAGCAGCTGGGGGTAGGACAACCCAAGCTGCTCTAGGCCTCTGCGCATCATGGGAAGACAGAACGGTGGCTCCAGCTATAACAAAGACAGTGTCGGCAGCCAGGGGAAGGAAGACCCATTCTTGCACAAATCTTCGTGCATTGGGCCTCTAGTTTTAATAGAAGAGTCAATAAAATCAAAATCAAATGATGTGTGTATTCTATACCTTTTATCTTCCCAGGTTCTGAATTTAGGAGATACAATGGACAAAATGTGCTGGGAGCAGAGTTTGGCTCATACTGGAAGCATACACCTATGAGCAGCCAGAGGAAATCAAGAAGTATGAAGAAGAGAGTTGTCTCATCTGTGGACTTGGACTTGAATAGCTCTATCCACTGGCCAGAAGCTCACTGCCTACTCTAAGCCACGGTGAACCCAGTCACTGATGAGAAATAATAACCTCAAAGATGTACTAGTATAGTGGTTGGCACAGAATTCAAATCAACCAACACTTGGAATACATAAACTCCACTCCAGCCCCCACAAATTAATTTATAGCCCCAGTGAATTCTGCAAGGCTTGGGCAGAGGCAACCCCAAAATTTCCCAAAAGGACACCAGCACCCCTCAGGCCAGGAAAGTGTCCACTGAGAGTGTCTACTGAAGATGAAGCAAATGGAAAATGAGCTGGAAAGTAAGAATTTAAAAATATACAAAATCACAAGTCATAGCTTATAGATTACAAAATTAGAACACTTAGGCCTATGGAACCATTCAAGTCAGGAAGTTTGAAAGGTACTTCTAATAAGATATTTAACACATGCAAGGATATACACCAAGTATATTGCAAGAAATAACAAAGGAAAACATAATCAATAAGGAAGCTGGAATATTAAAAGTATAATCATTTAAAATTATTTTTAATTTCAGTAACAGTAGTTTTGATCCAGAAAACAAGTGAATTAGTAAACTGGGAGCTAGAGGATCTCTAAAAGTATGTCTTTCAGAAGGAGTAAGAGAAAGAAAATTTAGACAACATGTTTAAGATATAGATGCTCAAACTTATCTATTAGAAGATGGGGTGGAAAGACCATAGGGAATTGTGAGAAAGCAATTTTTGAAGTGTCCCTGGTTGAAACTCATCTAGAAGTGAACACAACAGCCATCCGTAGTTTGGAAAGGTCTTAATCAATAGAGATATCATTTTCATTCTCAACCTTTTTCATTGACTCTGCCTGGGGCTTGAGAGAAGGCCAGAGCTCCCACCAGCAGGCTGTGAGTATGAAGTGGCTCATAGGCCGTTGGAACAGACATGTAGCAGGGGGCCAGTCCCCAGGTATAATCTGAGAGCTGTCATAGGAACTATGGTCTGCTTAACTCTATCTACCTAATAATAAAGGAATATGCAAATTGTCCGGGATGCTATCACAGTAACCATGATGACCAGCAGGCTGCCTGGGGTGACCAGGCCAGCAGGAGGGTCAGTGAGGGATGACCAAATGACTGAACAAGCAGATTGCATGGGACAACCAGAAGGGGGTTAGTGAGGGATAATCAAACAAGTGAACAAGCAGGCTGCATGGGGCAACCAGACCAGCAGCAGGGGGAAACTGGGGGCAATCAGGCTCGGAGGCAGGTGAGCAGTTAGGAGCCAGCAGTCCAGGATTGAGAGAGGGATGTCCGACTGCCAATTTAGGGATTGGGCCTAAACTGGGAGTCAGATATTCCCCAAGTGGTCCTGGATTGGAGAGGGCGCAGACTTGGCTGAGAGGACCCCCCCCCCCATGCACAAATTTCATGCACCAGGCCTCCAGTTATTAAATAAGAAAGATGAAACCCAGATTAGTTTTAGCCACTGTTTTAAGAGACCTCTTTTACTTGTAGCTTACCTATTCATCGTCAGATTCAAAATCTGCTTTTGGATATTTTGGATCTATTTTCAGATCCTTAAAGATGAAGAGAATTCCAGCGACAGATGTTCATGGAAAGAGGCAGGAGAGGAGATACTCTAGCAAGAAAATGAAGTCAGAAGGAGCAGGAAGCAAGATGTAATGATTACTAAACATGTTGGCAATACATGTTGGAAATGCTAAATCAAAACTGACTTCATATAAAAAAATCATGTTGCTGTTCCACTTCATCTTTTGTGCATAAAAATGAATTAGAACTAGAATATTGGGTAATAGCTGGGAATGTAGGGGGTGAGTGGGATTCATAGTGAATTAAGAGACTGTAAAATCCTCATTTGTTTGAGAGAAGAGGGGAGGTATTGCTTTGCTTTACATTTTGTTTGAAAACCTAAGGTCAGATTTAAAGGCAACTGTAGAAGAATGTAAATTTACCGTTCCATTCCTTCTCATCCTTGGCCTTTCCCTGCATGCCTGCAAGGTCCACTCAGGTGTGCACACCTGGTTCATACAACACGGGCCAGCGAGCAGGACCACTGAGTAAACCCTGGCTGCCAGCACCCATTCCTCAGATGACCACAAGTGACTCACAGAGAAGACGGGGTGCAGCCAGCCCCTCCCCCAAAGATGGCTTCCACCCTCTGTGACTATAAGCAATTCCTTTCTCCATCATTAACATGTTCTCCTCCTTTGTGCAGTCAGGCTAATTAACAAGTCGCTTCCTGTTTGTGCGGTTGGTTTGTTGAATGAGTCAATGAGTAGAAGTGCTCCTTACCCACAGGTGCTGGGCATATGTCACGTGATGATATCTTTTATGTTCCAGTGGTTTCCCAACACTTCCTGGGAGCTTTTTTCATCCCCAGAAGGACACCTCCTTCCAAAGCAACACCAAGTGTTCGCCTTCATGCCACGGTTTGCACTGTTGTCTCCAGCGCCCCCTGTGAGGCTTAGTGCACTTCAGTGGAGTCACCCACATGTGATCGCAGGGAAGTCCTTGGCAGGGAATGGCTGGATTCCTCCAATGGAGGCAGAGCCCCTGAGGAAGAGGATTGTGGACTTTAGGCGGTGGGAGTGAGTCCAGAGAAAGCACAGGAAGCTCAGCTCCAGGCCAGCACGGCGCTGGGCGAGGCTCTTTGGCACACTGACCTGTCTGATGTCCTGCTGAGCTCCAGGGAGAAGTACCCAGGATCTTTCTTCTTCCTTAGTGTTCCCACGGACGCATCCCTTATTCAAATTGACCGCAGCTTCACTCATGGTCTTGAAGACTAATTGTCCCAAAAAAACATACAGTTTGCTTTATTTTTGTACTTTAAATCCTCCTAATCCTCTCCCTGTTGGCTTGGAGTGCCTTCTATAACAGCAAGGCTGCCAGGCGTCACCTCCTGTCTGCATCTCCCAGGCCCATGGCAGGCCCAAGTCTGGTCTTGCCGCTGAGCCTCCTGAAGGGTCCCTCCCTGGTGTTGGCGACAGCAGCTCAGTCAGCATCTCAAACCTGGTTTCACCTGTCACAATTTTTGAGACCTTGCC
This sequence comes from Antrozous pallidus, assembly GCA_027563665.1. Classification (NCBI taxonomy): domain Eukaryota; kingdom Metazoa; phylum Chordata; class Mammalia; order Chiroptera; family Vespertilionidae; genus Antrozous; species Antrozous pallidus. The sequence goes on along the minus strand of CM050515.1, from coordinate 108,606,457 downwards.
TTTTTTTCTTTTCTTGGGTCTGCTCCCCTCTCCCACCCTGCTCATCCCAGGTCTGACGAGGATGGGCTTTGCCATTTCTTCCCTGACCTGGCTGCCCTCTCTCTGGCTGGATCGGTGGCCCAGTCCTCATCTGGAGCTCCTTTGAACAAATTGTTCATCGTTGCCATTCAGTCTTTACAGGAAGTCAAAGAGAAGGGGCTTGCACAGATTGGGAAGGTGACTTTGTACCCCATTCCTGTTTTATTATTCCCAAACCTCCCAGCAACTCTACCCGAGGTCTTACTCCTATTTCAGAGGTAAAGAAGATGAGGGTGGGCCCCATACCCTTTCAATGACAGGGTGAGATGTCAGGCAAAAGTCCAACCCCTCAGTGCCAAGTGATTGATGGCTTCACGCCTCTCATTGAATGGCTGTCTTCTCCTCAACTTGATAGCAAGAGCCTCAGCCAACAGCTAATCAAAGCACATGCTTCCCCCGCCAGGATTGCTCCTAAGCACTCCGTGTTCCACCTACACAATGTACATTCATAACTGAAGCCACTTGAAATGAGCTGACACCAGGGTAGCGAGAAACAACCACATAACAGGATCCTCTGTGTCACATCACCTGGTTTTCTATAACACTTCAGTGCAGTATGATCATCAGAGACCACCCCCAAATATGTGAATGCTTTAGAGGATATTGAGGCACATGTATGTAAAATGTATGATCCATTCTTCTATAAAGACAACTATGAGTGTCAAATGGGCCGGATGAATGCCCAGTAAATGTCATTTAAAATAACCAGCCAAAGTCTAGAAACATCTGCCATGGGAATGTGGACAGTGAGGAAGCAAAGAGACCGTTTAATTATCTTTGTCGACTATTCTCACATGAACTCTGATGGGGAAAATTATCACATGTTTAATGAACCTAGTGGGATATTCCTTCTCATACAAATGTTGCTCCTGCCTGTTTGAGAGCAGTTATCTCTTTGGCCTCGCACAGGGTTTATTTGTGTATGTTTCTTGTCTCCCATGCCCCTTTTCGTTTACAAGCTCCCTGAGAGTTGAGAACCTCTTTGATTTCAGGAGACAAAGTGGGAAAGAAATAAAGAGAACTTGTTACATCCAACTGGACCACTCAGTACCAACCATGCTCTGGGGCAAACCACAATTCTTATCAGTGCCTTGGCTTCCTACTATGTAAATAGGATGACCGGCACCCGCTCAGAAGTGGGTGGTGAGGACTCTATGGAATTATGCAGGAGAGTGGACCCAGAGCATCCTGCTTTTGAGTTCTCATTGGAGTACACTGGGATGTGAATTGGATAACAGTGAGAAGAATCTGATTTAATGGTGGGTTGACTGTAATTAGGTGTATCCATTGTAAACTCTCTCAGGTGGTTGTGGAACATTTGTGAGCCCTTCCAAATTGCTGGCACTGTGTTTGTTGGGGGGCACATGTGTATTTTTTCTTCTGGAGAGAAAAACGTTCATCATTTTCAAGGGTGTGCTTGACCACCTGGTGCAAAGGGACATGTGAAGGACACTGTGACGGTCACAGGCTTCTCGTTCAGATTCCCTTTTAAGCCCAACTTTCTACCCAACTTCAGAGAGTGAGGTCCATAAACAACATCCAGCCCTCAGTTCCCTGACATCTCCCATGTTGCCAAGCGCTGTGCTGCCTGAGGTCACATCCTTCCCAGGGACAGAGAACTTTGTGACTAAGGCAGATGAGAACAAATGCCTGCTCATTCCTCCTCTGATCCTCTCTGGGATTACCTGAGGCATTGTCATGCCTATGTCAACTTTTGTTAGTTTAGTTTGCCCTCTTCTCCATCTTGCCCTCTCACAGGTGGTAATTCCTAGTAAATATCTTGTAGCCTGGAGTTCATGTTAGGCTGTGCTTCTGGAGAAATTCACCATGAAAGAAAAGAATGAATAAGAAACATGCAAGGTAAGATGAGAGTAGTCCTATAAGGATGGGGTGGGTATTATGGTCAAATGCAGCAGAAAGTTCAAACTTGGAGCAGGTATGGTTTAGTAGGAATGACAACTAATCCATAGGGTAAATGGGAATCACAGCTTTGTGGGGCCACAAGGATGACTTTGGAGTAGATATTTTGTAAGTCATGGGGGGATGGCACCCAGGAGACAGCTAGTAAGAGCCCTTCTTTTGAAGCAAGAATGCTAGATGGGGGCCTGGGAGAGAGTGGTCACAAGGTCAAAGAGACACCTGAGCATGTTGATTATTTACAGAGATAATTTTTAAAAAAAATCTTTCTTTTTAAAAACCCTTTCTTACCAACCGCATCTTCCCCTTTAGACATGTCTGAGAAACTTTGGCAAGAATAGCCTTCAAATCTCCCCCAAATTATTAAGTCAGGTAATGGCCTTTCAGAATGTAGGAAGTTCAAAAGGCTGTCAGGTTGGAGCCAGACATCCGAGGAATGTGCGTGCCCCCCAGAAAAGGCGTGTATCCATTAAGATGTATCAGGTGGCCCTTATCAGGGAGCCCCATCGGCTATTCACAGGGCAGGTTATTGTGTGTGCCAGGTCGCTCAGAAATAGCCCTTCCAATGTTAACTGAGAGCGGTTCGGTGACTTCAACCCTCCTCTCCAACCCTGTTCAAACAAAGCACAGGACTCCTTAGTCTGAGCAGGAAAAAAAAGTACTGGAAGAAGATTGTACATTCCAAAAGGCAACTGGACCAATGGGTCCCCGGGAGTCACATTCGTGGGCCACTGATTTTTGCTCCACCTCCACAGCAGCTCTTCAGGGGAGAAGTCTCAGCCCAGCAGGAGACAGGTGTGGAGACAGGCTACCTTGCTTCGGTTCCTCTACTGCAACTTAGATATGCCAGTGGTTTCTAAAGTTTCACCAGAGATTGGTGGCAGAAGACAAACATGACAATGGTCTATGCAATCCGCTCAATAGAAATACTGACACTGAGAATTAGCCAGTCTCCTGCTGAAAGACTCTTTCAGCTACAAACCACAGACGTCATACATGGACGCTGTGTCTGGTTCTATTGGTCACCTCCTCATCCTCTAGCCTCATGGCCTCCAGCCACCGCCTTATTTTTCTGGCTTTTATTAGTGGTGGTTTAATGAAACTGGTGTTCTGCCCCAGGAGAAAACAAACAAATAGTAAAACCCTCTCAATAAAACTCAAACTCTTTTCATACATGCCCATCCCCTTAAAGCCTTCCCACTTAGTCTTCCTCTAGAGACAATGACCTTTTGACCTTGAGCAAGTACTGTCTGACCAAAATTTTTGTCACTGGGAAAGTCCTCTGAGGGCTTCAAAAGGGAGGGATATATGCAACGATCTCATGACCTTTTAAGACTTTACATTCTGGATTACCTCTCTATATATATTTTTTCCTGTACAAGTATTTTAAAATCATTTTTTTTAGTTTTTCAGTTATAGTTGGCATACAATGTTATATTAGCTTCAGTTGTATACCCCAGTGATTAGACATTACAAAATGTACTGAGTGATCATCCCAAAAAACCTCATCCCCATGTGATGCCATGCATAGTTATAGAATATTATTGACTCTATTCCCTATGCTGTTCTTTACATCCCCATGGTTCTACTAAAACTACTAATTTGTACTTGTAAATCACTTCATCTTGCTTACTTATCTCCCACCCTCTCCCCTCTGGCAACCATCCCAATATTCAACCATCACAGTGCTTCTGTTCAGCTTGTTTGTTTACTTGGATTTCTACATTCAATTGTTGGTAGATAGGTATTTATTGTCATTTTATTGTTTTTATTTTTTACCTTTCTTCTTCTTTAACATTTTATGTAATACTTGTTTGGGGGTGATAAACTCCTCAAGACTTTTCTTGTCTGGGAAGCTCTTTATGGAGTCTATGTTTTTTACAACAGGTAATGACAAGCTTTGCCACTCTCTGACAGCTTTCATTTTGGTAGGCTATTCTGCAGAAAACAAGCAATCATTCACATCGTCCAACTTGCAAGGGTAGCTTGCCTTGTAATATTGATGATCTCCACAGGGCCTTTCTGAACCTGTGAAGGACTTTCCCAGATGTCACTCTCTCATTTGGTCCTCCAAACAGCACAGACATCACTTTTATCTACTTTATAGGTTAAACAATTGAGGCTTCTACAAATGGACACATTAATAGAGGGTTGGATAAAAAAGATGTAGTACATCTATATAACAGATTACTATTGGGCCATAAGAAAAGATGAAATACTGCCATTTGCAACAACACGTATGGACCTTGAGAATATCATGCTAAGTGAATAAGTCAGATGTAAAAAGTTAAGAACCACGTGGATTCACTCATATATGTGACATATAAACTGAAAACAACAAATGAACAAACAAAACAGGCAAACAAACAAAAAGACAACAGTATGGTGATAACCACAGGGAAGAGGGATGGGAGAGTTTCGTAAAGGGTAAAGTGGGTCAAATGTGTGGTGTTGGAAGAAGGTTTGACTTTGACTATTGGGCACACAATGCAATATGTAAATGACATGTTATAGAATTGTGCACTTGAAACATATATAATCTTATTAACTAACTAGAGGCCCAGTGCATGAAATTTGTGCACAGGTAAGGTCCCTGGCAGCTACCGTCCCTCCCCCGGGTTGAACTCCCAGTAGACCTCTCAGTCCAGCCCCTGGTTAAATTCCCAGTTGAGGGGACAATTTGAATATTAGGCTTTTATTATATAGGATATCACCCCAATAAATGAATTAAAAATAAAAATGTAAAGCAACACAGGCTGTCTTCCTAGAAGCAGTGTGCCCACAGTGGACCACAGATGTCTCCAATTCCCAGTCCTGGCTTCTGTGAGAAAGTCTGCTTCTTACAAACATCCTATGGCAGTGGTTGGCAAACTGCAGCTCCCAAGTCACATGCGGCTCTTTGGCCCCTTGAGTGTGGCTCTTCCACAAAATACCACAGCCTGGGCGAGCCTATTTTGAAGAGGTGGCATTAGAAGTTTAAGTTTAAAAAATTAGGCTCTCAAAAGAAATTTCAATAGTTGTACTGTTGATATTTGGCTCTGTTGACTAATGAGTTTGCCGACCACTGTCCTATGGCATTACTGCCTCATCCACCTGCACAAGCTTGTGAAATAACTGTGGCCAACGTGTATGTTTTCCATGATGAAAGTTTCTTCTGTGTTCAAAATTCTCCCCAAACTATCAAACAGAAAGATAAACAAAAACACAGGAAAAAGAAAATGATCAAAAAGCTATTTTATAAATAGTTCATTAATAAATCAAGGGCTTTAGGTCCTGGCAGAATGGATGCTTCGGAGTGGATTTCTCCCAAGAAGGCCCACCCTGACCATGTGGCCTGCACATGCCACCAGCACTCAGCCCGGGAAAGCAACTCCGGAGGGCCATGATGGCTGGGTTTGTAATTTACAACATGAGCAACCAAGGAATCATACTATTCAAACACGTGGAGCAAACACAAGGAGAGGAGCTCTTTAATCTTCTGCTCAGAAGCGACGTTTGCAGCTCTTTTCACTTACTTTTCATTATTTCTCCACAGGAGAACCGTTCCCAGGAATTATTATGTTAAACAGTATATTAAAAATGAGTCTTGGTATTTTTTTTTTGCAATAAATAACAGTTCACATTTATTCTGAGAACACAAATGTGCACCAGAACTTACTTAACATTGTCTGCTTTCAGAGTGCAGATCTGTTAGAAGCAATAGACTTATTTCCTGAGAACAGCAGCTGCTTAGCACTCACTGTAGGCAAGTCCCTGGGCAACAAATGCAAAGGTAATTGAGGCACAGGCCCCGCCTCCCCCCTGCAAGCGCTCAGTAGGTCAGCAACAGATTAGGAAGAGCAATAGTCTTGGGACCAGAGAGATGTGAACGCAAATGTTGACTTTGTTGCTTGGGCCCGGAGAACCCAGCCAAATTGTATAACTTTGTCCAGCCTCACTGTCCTCCTGAGTAAAATGAGAATCATAATATTCGTTGTTTAGGACCTTGGGAATATGAAAATTAACAAAGACCGCCTAGATTAGAACGAACAGAGACTGCTGATGTAGGTCTTGCTATCTGGGAGTCAGCTACTGTCACTGGTGCTTCTCAGACTCAGAGGCAGGCAGGAGGTGGGGAGGTTTGATAGAAACTACAGGCTCCAGATGTGCCCTGACTGGAGGCTGTGGGCCTGGAGAGGCTATATCAGCTGCCCAGGAGCAAGATTTTCTGTGGTTGGTTTGGGGAGCACATTGGCTTTCTCTGGCTGGTTCTGAGTTGGAAGTGGGGGGCATGGGGTGATGGGGAAACTGACAGTCATTGACTACATGTTAACCAATTGTTCTAACGAGGTTCTGGGCCAATGGCTTCAGAGATCGCGGTTTGGCTTCCTGGGCTGGTTGGGTCAGAAATATATTATCATATATGGTTTGGCCATTGTCTATTTGTATTCTCAGTCTCTCAGAGATAGACAGACAGATACGTGCACACACAAATACACATATACATACAAACAGAGCGAACTCACTATGTGATGAATATTATTATTGGACTCCATCAGAGAAGAAAAAAGTGTTAACTTAGACTCACCAATTCCTTTGAGAGGCCAAAGAATAATAAACTTACTAACTACTTAGGGCTTTGAAGGATTTGGCTTGCTTTCTTTTTTTTTAAGATCCATCGTCTGGCCATTGACGAGTTGAAAATATTAATCCTTTTTTTAAAAATATATTTTTATTGATTTCAAAGAGGAAGGAAGAGAGACAGAGAAAGAGAAACATCAATGATGAGAGATAATCAGCGATTGGCTGCCTCCTGCACGCGCCCCACTGGAGATCAAGCCCACAACCCAAACATGTGCCCTTGACTGGAATCGAACCCGGGACCTTTCAGTCCACAGGCTAATGCACTATCCCCCGAGCCAAACCGTCTAGGGCTATTAATCCTTTTTTAAAATTATTTAAATTGATTTTGAGAGATAGAAGAAGGTAGAGAGAAAGAAACATCCGTCGATGAGGGGTAAATATCAATCAGCTGCCTCCTGCAAGCCCCCTGTGGGACTGAACCCACAGTCCAGGTTTGTGCTCGGACCAGGAATTGAAAGAGCACCCATTCAGAACACAGGATGACACCCAACCAACTGAGTCACACTGGCCATGAGGATTTAGCATTTTTGTCAGGGCTTTGAATTTTGAGCCAGAGTAAAAGATAAGGAACTCGGGTTAGCTCCCTACCCTTCCCGCCCTCCCCACCAGGGAGGACAGACACTCCATCCTCAAGAACAAAGCCACAGGCAAGTAAAAGAAGGGCATGTTTTTGGTGGATGGACCCCAGGTGGTCTAGGAATGACACAAGAGCATCAGAGTGGAGGTGGAGAGATGTGCTTTGAATGTGAACTTGGATTTTGCAGCTATCAGGACAAAGGAGACCACAACAAAATGAAGCTGGCCTAACAAAGGACTGACCATTGTAAGGAAAGAGTAACAGTAGAGAAGACGGGATGAGGGAGAAAGACATCTTTGAGAAGACAACTTTTATGACATCAGTAAAAGCAATCAGGAAGCAGAAGGTAAGTCTGCGGGTCATCTCAGCAGAAGAAGCAGCTGGTGAAGAGGCTCCAAGGTACTACATACATTAGGAAGAAGGAGGCTTGAGCTGAAGACCTGTGGGCAAGACAGATGGGTGTAGGGCAGGAGCAAAGAGAATAGAGAACATGCAGGTGGGTGATTCTTATTCCACATGTAGTATAAGCTGCTGGTGGCTTTTGAATAGGGGAACATTGCGATCTGAGCTTTGTTTCAAAAAGATTATTCCGTTTACTGGGTAGAAGATAGACCAGATCACCCAATGCAGGAAGCTCACCTGGAAAGCTGGATCCACATTCCAGTCATGGTGGGGCTGATTGGGAAACAGTAGGGAGAAGTAGGGAAGTGCATGCTGGGAAGACAAGGGTGGCAATGTCCTTTTTATCTCATACCCAGGGCCTTGTATGGTGCCCCACATTCATTGGGTGCCTAATGAGTAAGAATGCACTGGGCTGAACTCAAGTGAAGAAAGATGCCTCAATGGAGTGAGTCAATGGCTGAGCATGTCTTTAACTTACAATCAAATATGAAGCACTTTGAATAGAAGTGAAGCAACTCTTTTCACTCATCAGGAAGGTCAAGTCTAAATCATGTTCAACCCCCTCCTATAAATATGCACTTATCTTATCATAAAAATGCAAAAAGCAACAGTAGTTTATATAATTTCCATTTCCAGCCTATTCATTTCAACTCTAGGCAGAGACGAAGTCGGGAAAGAAAACTAGAAGGAAGCCCCAGAGTGGTGTCCTAAGCTAGTCCTCATGCCATTGTGCAAGGCTCCAGAAGAAGGAACCAGCCTGCAATTTCTAAACCTCTTTTGTCCCTCCTTTAGAGGCTAGAGAGCCCAGAAACCAGCCACCAGTGTGTTGGCCCTCATTTGAACCTCACTGTCAATTGGCTACATCATATTTGACATATTCAGAATGAGATGCCAATAGGGAATATTCAGGCGAGGGACCCAGGGATATTGACTTAATGACAGGTCTCTGGAGAGATAGAAGTGTACATAATGGATGGTGTCAAAGGGGAAGAAAGTGCTACTTGGTGAATCATGGAGCTCGGACTCCCATCTACATGCAGATACCTCAGATCACTTAAGTTAGACCAGATGGCCTGCTTTGTAGACTAAGCTGGGACCAGGCATTATAGAGTATTTCATGTTTTGCAAAATTTTTTCCACGTTGCAGATGAAGAGACGAAGGAGAAAGGATATTAAGAGAAATGTAAGGCATTGTAGAACTAGAAAGTTGCAGATCTAGGAGTCAAACTGGAGTCCAATTCTACCCTCTTTTCACTTTATTACCCTACAAAAGTGTTTTTTATACCCAAAACAGTGCTGAGAAGCCATTCCCAATAGTGCCCCGAAGGAAGCGGTCAGAGAGGAGGTTCATTCTGAGCACCTGGAAGGAAGTGAAGTCTTGCCCCATAGCGGTGAAGCACACAGAGGGCCTGAATTGTGCTCTCATTCCTGATTACCCATCCATAAAGCAAGAGATCATGTTCAATTATTTCAGGGAGGGAGTATTCTACAAAAAGAAATCACACGTGATCCCCATCCCTTAAAAAAATAATGGTTGACCAGTGTACCCATGACACTTCCCTGAAAAGGAGTCACTGAAACTTCCACCTTAGACTTCTCAACATTCCAGCTGCCTGCGGCAGCGCCAGTGACTGCTCTGACATACCTGCAACCTTCCTTCCTTCCTTCCTTCCTTCCTTCCTTCCTTCCTTCCTTCCTTCCTTCCTTCCTTCCTTCCTTCCTTCCTCCCTTCCTTCCTAGGAAGGAACTCATCAACACCTTTCCTTACCACCACCAAGCAGTCTCCTACACCAACTTCAACCTTTCTGCAGATGACAGTGTGACCTTCAATCTACTTGTGTGGGGACCACACATCCTGTGAAGCATTTCCAAGACTGGCTCATCTCAGTAGCTCCAGATCCTTGCAAAGGGCAGGAACGGAGTCAGGGAGGACTGGGCTTTTCTTGAAAACAGACACTGAGATATGCCCGCTGTCTTATCCAGAGTGTCCAGTAGAATCTTTTCTATGGAATGAGACCATGGGGAATGTATGTTTAATTGATTATCTAAGTTCAGATTATGTATTTATCTTTAGAAATAAACTATTTCATTTTATATCCTCTTATAACTCAAACTCATATAGAAGAGATGAAGGAAGGAAGGAAGGAAGGAAGGAAGGAAGGAAGGAAGGAAGGAAGGAAGGAAGGAAGGAAAGAAGGGAGGGAGGGAGGGAGGGAGAGAGGGAGGGAGGGAGGGAGGGAGGGAAGGAGGAAAAAGGAGGGAGGAAAGGAGGAAGATGAAAAAAAGAACTTGATTTGCTCTTTTTCAATATTAATTATAAACTCATTTAACTCACATTGACTGAATGCCTAGCTGGTGGCAGACCCGGTGCCTGGCACTGCCATGGAGAATTGTGAGGGATGACCCCCCACAAAAGTCACCCAGGAGGAGATGGGGTAGAGCGGCATTGCATGGAGAATATTCTCCCGAGATCGAGGCTTGCAGAGAGCACATCTCTGTGCTCTTGATCGTTTTTCATTAATCCCCATTGTTTCATTTGCTCACTCCTAAAACCTTATTGTTTTGCCCCCCCCATCCAATAAAATAAAACTAATATTATGGTGTCATTTGAAAATATATTTATGTTTGTTTTCCCTATAAAAGAGATAATAATGTTATGTTCCAATAATATTAAGTTGCAATGTTATTTGCAAGATTGCGGAGCTTTTAATTTTCTGATTATTTCCACAGTGGGAGTTTCAGCTCAATTTCAACGAAGGCACTTCTATCCGTTTCGGTTATTTTTTTATTACAGCTAGAAGCAACAATAATTGCCTGTAGTGAAGGGAAACATCACAGAGGAGGCGACTGTTGTCCCCAAAGAATAAGATCATCAGGGCGAATTTTTATGTAAAAAATTTTGTAAATTAATTGCACAGTCCTATAAATATTGCATTTACTGAAATTGCATTGGCCGCTGTCTTCAAAAAATTCATCTTTTCTGCATTTTTTAGAAGAATAGATTTCTTGAGAGCAGCAACAAGAAAAAGTAAGTGCAGTCAGTAAAATACTAATCATCCATACATATACGATGTTCACAAGAATGGAATTAATGCTGTTGGGGAGAAAATCCCAGACAACTGGGTTCAAGGTTTGGCCTTCAGACTTACTAGCTCTTTGATCTTTAGTAAGTTATATAAACATCTCTAAACCTCAGATTCTGCTAGTTGAAAAATATTGTGGTGAGATTAAATTAAATAGTGTGTAGAAATGACCATGTTCTACAGTCTGACATAAAGTAGGCACTAAATAACTGGCAGCTATAATAATAGGGCATTTTGATACATTGCTTCATCCATTCAAGGCCTAGTGAGTGCCTACTGTATGTCAGTTCCAACCCTCCTTCCAGGCCCTGGTGCTAGTGATGAGATGGTAATGATGATGATTGCTTTGCCATGAGCTAGTCAATTCTACTGCACAGTTCACAGTGGGCTCCCCCAGTATTCTGCCCACTGTGAACTGAGCAGTAGGATTATCTTTATTCTTTGCATGCCCATGGCTTACAGAGGATTGTCTAACTCAAACACTCATCCTCACCTTCCTTTGGCTGACCTGCCTTAATTACAGATGTTAGAAAGTTTAAAACTTAGAACTTCAGCCTTCCTTGCAGCTGGAGTCTATAAGGTTCTGGCCCTTGAAATATGAGAATAGACCTATGAGGATTTCTTTTTCTTTTTGTAATATAATTTTTTATTGATTTCAGAGAAGAAGGGAGAGGAAACATCAATGAGAGAGAATTATTGATTGGCTGCCTCCTGCATGCTCCCTACTGGGGACTGAGCCCACAACCTAGGCATGTGCCCTTGGCTGGAATCGAACCTGGGACCCATCAGTCCACAGGCTGATGCTCTATCCACTGAGCCAAGCCAGCTATAGCCTATGAGGATTTCTATAAGAGCTTTGGCTTCCATTTTATAGGGGCCATTCTTTCTGGCTATCTCAGTGTACTCAATGTTAGTGTAAGAGGTGAAAGTGACTAGAAAACAGAAAGCCTTATTCATGTTGCAGTATTTAGCACTGATGCCTAGTGGGTACTGAGAAAACTGGAAGGAAGGAAGGAAGGAAGGAAGGAAGGAAGGAAGGAAGGAAGGAAGGAAGGAAGAAAGAAAGAAAGGAAGGGTAGAAGGGAGGGAAGGAGGAGAGAGGGAGGGAGGGAGGGAGGGAGGGAGGGAGGGAGGGAGGGAGGGAGGGGAAAAAGTATTTTAAAAAATAAAATTAAGCCGTAACCAGTTTGGCTCAAGGACGAGAGCATTGGGCTTCGGATAAAGGGTTGATTCCCATCAAGGGCACTTACCTCAGTTGCAGGCTTGATCCCTGACTCTAGTTGGGGCACATGCAAGAGGCAATGATCTATGGTCTCTCTCCCATCTAAGCTCAGGATATACAGGTGGAGGGCCTCCAACTTTACAGGCACATTATAATGCTCACATCACGATTCTGTTATACCACATCAGGAATGTGTGAGGGTGAAGCTGTGATAACAGTCTACCTTGAGTAATAAAAAAGGTGGTGATTTCCATTTCTCTAATAAAGTTTAAAGTATTTCCCACAGTCTTGCTCTGGGTATTCCGGGGGGGGGGAGGGGGGAATAACTCAAGACCTAATACATTAAACCCAGGGGAAAAAAGTCATTTTAGAGTAAATGTAAAATAAAGATACTTTGGGATATAAAAGGATTTAGAAAGCCACAGACCTTTTCAGAGTTTTCCGTAGCAAAAAAACAAACAAACAAAAACAAAAAACCCCTGTAATCAGTAGGAAGTAATAGCATACAGGAATGAACAGTAAGCTAGGAAATCAGTCATTGGTGATTCTAAATAACTACTGTCCATATAAATTACCGTATGATCTATGCAATTTTTAACCAATTACAACTAAAACTGTAGGTAACAATAACACAGGAAATGAAAATATAAAGTGGACTGGAGTGAAGGATCTATGACATGAAAATGCATAAAGTTCTTGTCTTGTTGGGGCAAAAAGGAAGAGATGTAACACATTCTAATTTCTTTCATTTATAAAAAGGGAGCACTTTCCTAGATGATCTGACATGTTGCTTTTACAATAGGAGAAAAGACTGGGAAAATGTGGCTCCATATTTAGACAGTTTGGTTGTGAGCTACCTCCTTCTTAGTACTTTGATACAAATTTTCCATTTCTTCCCCAAATAGTTAAATTCTGTGTACAAATAAATCCATATATGATGGTCTCGTGTATTTTTTTATAAAGCATAGGACAAAAGCTCAGAAGGAAATAAAGGAAAAGGAAAAATGTTTCTTTCTCTTTGAGTGGTAGGATTATTGGAGCCTAGTTAACTTCTTCCCACTTTTCCTAATTTCCTACAATTCAAATTTATTCAACAAAAGCTGGCTGCTCAGACACCCAGACACCCAGACACCCAGGCCCCTCCCAGCTCATGGCCAGGAATTGGTCCTGCAGAATGTGACACGGTAGATGGTCATGTTTATGCCTTTCTCCCTTCACATCAGTAGAACTCTTGGTAAAATTATAAAGTCAGACATCTGATTTCTTTTGATAGTTTTTCAAGTACATTTCGTTATGTCTTATTTTCAAGGGATTTTTGACTTAGTTCTTATTTGAATGGATATGCATTTCTCTTTGTAGAGGAAATCTCAACAATCTTTAGACCCAAAGATCGGGGAAATGAGACATAAAGACACTGTTTTTGTAGTGGAACAGGCTTCTTGGACAACAGTGCTCACTGCCCAAGAGGTGAGTCTGAGCTTCTGCCATTTTGTTCTTCATCAGTGTCCACCTCCTGCTTCCAGAGTCCTCGATGCTCTTCAGGGAAAGCTGAGACTTTCTGGACCTGTTGTTTCAAGACTAGGAACAGACTTCAAAGAGCCAAGTGTTTGGAAGAGAGGGAGCTTTTGAAGCTGGACGGCCCCAGATTTGTGTCTGGCTGCTCTCCCCATCGGACTCAAGAAACAGGAAGTCAGTCGGGATGATAAAACCTGCCCTTGAGTTTGGTGTCAGGAAGGTGAGTCTCGAATTCACACACATGGCCTGTTTTCCACCAATGGTCAGCATTGTGTGTGAAACAGTCCAATCATTGGCGAAATCCAAAAAGTGTTCTTGTTTGGGGTGTGTGGAGTCAAAAAGACAAGTTGAATGATTGAGTGTTTCACTTTTTAGTCTGAACACTTGCATCCTGTTGATGGCCCAGGAGACCTGGAAATCATTCTTGCAGCGAGCGGCATGTGATGGCATAAAACTTGAAAGTCAAGGAGATCTCGTTTCTGTTCTAAGTCCTCCCGGTTTCTGACAATGCCTTAGAACAGATGACCTTCACTTTTACCCTCAGTTATTTCCACCTGCAAAATGCATACAATCAAACTTAGTTTACACAGTTGTGAGGATTAGCTAGAACAGTAGCCATTATCATTATTATCAAGTAATGCTAGGTCCCCTTTTTGAAGTGCTTAAGATGTGCCAGGCCTCATGGTGCGTATTTTTCCTGCAATTAACCCTCACACAGCTCTGTGAAGCTGTCCCAGACCACAGGGCTTAGGGAGGGACCCCACACTTCTGGGAGGGGTGGGGTGGGCGCATAGTGGAACTAACTTACCCATCAGGCCCTATAACAAAACTGAAGACACTCCACAGTATTTGGGAAACAAAACCAAACCACACACACACACACACACACACACACACACACACACACACGATAAGAACTGTGAAAATTCAGCTTGCAGATAACATCATTGTACTTACCAGAAACTTGAAGCTATTTTAAGAAGGGCCACTTTTCCTTCCAGAATGATCAGTAGCCATGGAGTGCCCAGGGACTTCCCTCCCTCTGCCCAGTTGGGTCAGCAGGGGCAGGGAGACCAAACAGCTGGCTCCCGCCTTACATGGGTCTCTTTCTGTCCCAGCTCAGCTCCTGACCCGCCCTGGCCGGGGGAGCCCCAGGACTGGCTGGCCGGTGCTGGCAGAAGGAAGTCATTCTCGTCTCTTGAAGTTGGCCATGCAGGGTTCAGTAATGTGTACTCTTTTAAAATCTCATTTTTAGATGCGAAGGTAAGCTGGAATTCTCTCTCTCTCTCCCTCTCTCTCTCTCTCTCTCTCTCTCTCTCTCTCTCTCTCTCTCTCCTCTCTTTCGATGGTTTGCAATGCCAAGACAGGAAAACATGTTGACTTGAAGATGGACATTTTTATTTTTAAAATCTAAAAATGAATCTCTCTGCTTCTCATTGCCAAGTTTAAGGTTCTGGTTGACAGCAGCTCTGCTAGTTGAGACTCCCAGAGTCTGCGGAGAAATGCGGGGCCTCCCCAGACCTGGGGCCTGCAGGATAGGGGTGCAGAGGCAACGGAGACAGATGCTGACACCAGAACCAGGGACTCTCAGAAGCCTGCAGAAAGGCATGCTGGTTGGAAAGGACCAGCTTGCTACTAACAGGAAGAAAAATAAAGTTCTTTCTAAGTGACTGCTTTGAAAAGCACAAAAAAAGTATGATTCTGTGGGCTTGGAACCCACTCACCTACGTGGAAAATTGCCTCCCATTGGTACTTTCTAATACAAATTGTTCATTTTTTTTTGTTCTCAGGCTCCATTGCACATGCCTTCCTCTTGTCATGCTCTTAGCTCTCTCTTGCTTCTTTTGCTTGTCTCTTGTATGCCTGGTGCATTTTCTTATCAGTAGGTCTCCCCGCCAGACTGTCAACTCTTGTAAGAAAGAAGACATGAAATTGAATTACTTCTGTTTCTCCAGCAACTTTCTGAGGACCTGACACGTTCTGATTTGGCCTTGCCTCTGCTGAATTTCCTAAGTTCGAAAGATGATCTACGAAATCACCAACAGGCCTCGGGGCCTCGGGCTCTCAGAGCTTTATTGCAACCGAAAGGCGCAGGCAGGAGCCGGGGAGGACTTTACCCATTGCATCTTCTCAGCGAAGGGCTCACTGTCTGTCGCTGACCGGCTCTTCCACCAAACGTGTGGTCTATGCAGTGACAGAGAAACAAGCCCGTGATCGGCAGGAACTAGAAGGGCCCACTGCCTCTGGATCTGGCTCGGCCTTCCATGAGCCCTGACACCCTGGGAATAACAAGTCACCATCATGAATCCTCGATTGCTTTGCTTTAAAAACGGGACTCCCTTTTTTTTAAAAAAAATATTTTTTTTTATTTTTTATTTTTTTGCAGTATACCTTAGATTTAATAGTAGTGCATATGTTTTCCTTTCCCCCCCATTGTCCTCCCCCCTAGCCTCCCCTACCCCCCAGCACATGTCCCCACCTGCCTCCCCCCCCGCCCCAGTATCTTGCATCCACTGGTTATGCTCACATGCATGCATACAAGTCCTTTAGTTGATCTCCCACAGCACCCGCCCCCCCCCTCCCCAGACTTCCCCCTGTAGCTTGACAGCCTGTTCAATGCTTCCCTGCCTCTATATCAATCGCTCTCCCCTGTTCCTTTTCTTCAAAAATATCTTGCATCTGCATACTAGAAATAAATGTGTAAGAACAAAAAAATGTTTGAGTCCCAGTTTCAATGTCAAAGAGTTCTTTATGTGTACATGTCAGCAATGGTATCCAGATGGTGGACACATGGGGGCAATGCAAGACTCCTGACCCACAGAGACCCAAGGTGACCCATGAAGTCACAGGGAAAGATGGTGTGTGGTGACAAGGGTGTTGACTAATGTCCAGAGAGTTAGCTCCTCTGACAATTGACTCCATTTCTCAACCTGTCACCCATCCTTAGAGGTAGGGGTGGAAAAGGGTGAGTGGTGAGGAAACAGAAGAGGTGCCTTCTCCATCCCTTCGCTCATGCTCTGCAACAACCTTGGGTGCAACCGTGGGCTCGCTTCTCTGTGCCTGTCATTTAGCAGCTGAGAGCCTTGGCTGAGGCTTGGGCCACAGTGTCTGACAGCACCTGCTTTAACCTTCTCAGAATCAATAGTAGCAGTTGTTAGGGTGCTTACGGAACATCACCTATTTGGGGAAGTGCTCCCGGATAACCTGTCTGGGTAGGTACTGAGCAAAGCTGTGTATGAGAACCATGGGGTCGAGCAAGATGGTTCTAGCTAATACATGGACTCAGACTTAGAAAAATTCAAGATCTCGCCTTTTCACAGTAAGGAGTGGCTTTACAGTAAGGACTATTGTTTGTCTGCATGCAACAGTACTGTAATGTTTCATTTGTGAATGTCTTTGTCGACGGACGTTCCCAAATAAAGAATATCCGTTTGGGAAGAAGTGTGAAGTTATGGCAAGAATGATACTAGTACATCCATGCGGCCATGATTGCAAGCATTAGGCGAAGGACTATAACATTTGGCAAAGCTTGCTTTAAACGCCCTTCATTAACTCTTCCTGAGAAGGTGAATACACAGATCCTGAGCCCCCCTCTCTCAAGGAGGGGACCATATTCAGAGACACAGTGGACCACACACTGTCGGAAAGGCACAACGCCAAGGGCAGTGAAGACTGAATCGCATTCCTCATTTTGTAACTGGTGTTCGTGGCTTCAACTTCAGTTGACTGTTTTCATTCATGTCTTTACTTATTCACGTGTCCACGTGATTAATAGTTCCTCCATGCACCTGGACTACCTTCAGCCACCCCAAAGATGAATCTGGATGACCCAATGTGATTTGTCACCTGTCTTAGCTCTGCCTGGCTCAAGGGTTTCTATGTAAGGGTGAACATCTTTTCCTTTGTAAAAAAAAAAAAAAAAAAAAAAAAGGCAGAAAGTGGCTTTCATTTGAGAAACCATCTCCCAGCCAAAGTAGAGGAGGACTATAAATTCCCTCTATATGGTTGAGAGTTGAGTTTTTCCCGGGGGGAGGGGAGGGGAAGAGAGCCGGTCTCCTCAGTTCAAAGGAAAACCCTCAACAAGAGGGACCGGCACACAGAGCCCAGGCAGCGTCTTGAACATCGAATCCCCCCAACACTGAGAGCTCATGTATGGGTGCCATATGGCTCTCCCCCTCAACACATATGGGCTTTACAAATAGGGAGAAACATACTTGGCAAAACATTTTTCAAATTTCCCTCAAACCACAAAACTTTAAAAATATCTTAACATGTCTAAGGAACCCAAAATGTGTCCTTGCTCCAGCAAGTTAATCTAACACCATGGGAGTAAACATCAGTACCTACTATGGGCCAGCCATGTAGAAACACACACCCGGGTGATGAGTGAGAAGACTGGAATGTGAGTAAGTAAATAATGCAATCTAGGGCATTGGTAGCTCTTTGGGCAATCAATGTCAGGAGCACTCAGAGAAGAAAGCAGCTGACTGTACCCCCATGGTGGAGGCTTGTGTGACAAAGCTGTTAAGAGGAGGTGGCATTTGCCCGGCCAGCGTGACTCAGTGGTTGAGCGTCTACTTATGAACCAGGAGGTCAAGGTTTGACTCCCGGTTAGGACACATGCCCAAGCGCAGGCTCCATCCCGGAATAGGGGTCAGCAGGAGGTGGCATAATCAGGAAACACCTCCAGACTTCAAAGGCAATGAGCTGAACAAACCCACCGGGCATGGGCGTGGCTGCAGCAGCCACGTGGAGGTGCAAGAACTTCCAGTTCTGGGAGCTCCCTCCCCGGATGGTCCCAACATCTTTCCCAGACCCGGAGTTTTATAAAATGAGTCTCTTCCTCGTGTGTGTGTGTGTGTGTGTGTGTGTGTGTGTGTGTGTGTGTGTTTCCTGCTGTGCTATTTACTTGCATTCACAGAGTAGCTTCAGTTCAATAAATGATGTGTTTGCCATCAGAACAATTTGCTTCTCTTTCTAATTATAGCAACAAGCTGCTTCCCCTACGCATATTATGGGTGTTTCATTATTTTAAATTGTTATCTTCCATATTAATTACAGAAACAGTTGATCTTTTCTGATAAGCAGGCAGCTGCAAATTCCCTCTGCATGTCTCATTGTAGTAGGTGAAGCGCCAGGTAAAAATGAAATCAAACTCTGATACAAGTCCCGACAGAGGCGCTGCAGGCTGCCCCGCTCTGTCCCCACTGGGCAGAGTCTCACCGCTTCCCAGCAAGACCAAGCTGCCCGGCTCAGTCCTCAGGCGGGCACACCCTGCACTGACTCCCAGCTGCTGATCAAGGTCTCCCTGAGCTTCCTCCCCGAGGAGGATAAATCATTGACACCGGAGTAAATCAGTCCCCAAACGGGGGAGGTCAGAGAGGGGGGCGACGCTGGCTCTGACCTCTAATTACGGCTGTCACTCACTGGCAGGAGGTCAGAGTGGTTGGGGCCCGAGCTCTGGGACAGCTTCTCCCTGAAGGAGCAAGGCCAAAGGCTCAAGTGAGTCACCACCCCTGGTTCCGATTACCATCAGCGCAGGGACAGGCGCGGCCCTCCCTAGCCCGAGCCCAGAAGCCTGCATCTGCCCGGACAGGCCGCCCGCCTGCCCCTTCCTGCCGCAGCCTGGCCACATGTCAAGGCCAACCTCAGGGGCGAAAGGAGTGGCCTCCTGCTGATGTGACCTCCCAGATCACAGCCGATAAAGCCAGGCTGCCCCCACCCACAGCCTCTCGGGCAGCTCCCCAGGCCCTGGTGCCTGAGCCTTTTGCAGCTGAGTGTTCAGCTTCCCATTGCTGGGCTGGGCGCTGGTCCGAGGCATTGAAAGAAGCATTTCAGACAAACAAGACACAACTAACACCATGAAATACAGTAAGAGGAAGGTGAAATAAAGGGGGAAAGAACATCACACGGAGAGGAGACAGAGCAGATCCGAAGCACAAATCCAGGGGAAATGAATACGCAGCCATGGGTGTGACCCTGCTACTCATGCTTGCTCAGGCAGAATGGGGAGCAGCCCGGAGCTTCCCAGCAGCAAAAGCAAAGAAGGAAACACAGCAGGTGACAAGATGCAGAGCAGCTAGGAAGGGGAAAGCGTGAGACAGGTCACTCAGCAGCACTGGCATCTAAGACACACTTCATTTCTGCAGGAGCCTATTTTGCACACCCTGACCCGAAGCAGAGGTTACAGCACCCAAGGTCAGTGCCATTCACGGGCCTCTGGGCAGAAGCCACAGAATGCTCCGTGGCCTGCGTGGTTTTGATCAGGAATAAAGTCAGAGCCAGGAATGTGTTTGGAAACCAGCAGAGACGCCTCGGTGCTCAGAGTCCCCAGGAGGCAGGAAAGCGACTCGTGGCAGCTGAAACCCATGTGCATGCGTGGGACGCCATGGGAGAAGTCCTCTGGAAGGTCAAGGTCAATCTATCAAAGGCAAGCGGTGACAATGCAGTCCCTGCACAGTATCCGCTAGCCCAGCAGCAGCCCTGGCCATGGAACTTTCCGCAATGAGGGAATGCCCTCTCTCTCCACACCGTCCAAGCTGGCCGCCAACCTGCCCTGAGGCCGTGGAGGGCAGGAAATGTGACCAGTGACAGAGGGGGCACGTTTTTAATGTAATGCAGTTGAAACTCATTCAAGCTTCAGGTTAAAAGAGCGGGGAGCTATGGTATGCATGGCCCAGCCCACGCGTGTTCTCACTCTGGTTTTGCACCCTTTCCCAAAGGGAAGGGGTTGATTCCGCTCCCCATTCAAGGTCAAACACCAGGTGCATGTAGGAAGCACGCTGGGGTGTCCCTGAGGGTAGCCTGGGGTCCTGGGGCCACGACAGCTGGTCTGAACTTTGACTTAGATGACCTTGGGTGTGCAGCCTTTCTTCTCTGAGCCTGTTGCTCCATCTCCTACATGAGGGGGAGATGGAGTCTCCTGCCAGCATGTGGCCGTACCTCTGTGAGTCACAACCAACCACGGAGTCACAGCTGCACATGTGTGAACACAGACAAGTAGGTTTCTGCGATGGGCCCAGCGGGGAAGGAGAGGCGCCTCGGGAAAGGACACCTTCCGGAAGCTGACCGCTCTTCACTTTCCTGATGTCAAGAAGATGTCAACATCTCACTTGTGATTTAAACAAGGAAAGAAAAAAAGCTAATTAAAGAAAAAAGCTACGTGGCACAGGTTGAATTTTCTCTTTTCCACCCCACATACTAGGCATCACTGGGGGGTAGAATCATTCATTCGTTCATTCACGCATTCATTCCATGAATATTTACCAAGTTCCGGCTTTGCCACCAGTCTCTGGGGTCCTTGGCTCTGGAGGGACTCCCTCTCTGGCAGGGCAGAGTTCCCCCACCAGCAGTGGCAGAGAAGGTAACCCGATTTGCTCATTAGCTGCCAGGCCCTGGAACTGTGAGTCAGTTTCCTGATACCGGCATCGTCTGGTTTGTTGTCATAGCTTCACCACAAGGCAGACAGAACCCCCATTTTAAAAATAAGGAAACTGAGGCACAACCAAGTAGAGGCATTCCCGTGTTGCACACCGGCATGAAGCCCAGGTCTGCTTCACCCCCAGAGCCCTGTCCCCAAGCACTCCTGTCCTCCCAGAAGCTCACCTTCTCCAAGGATTTTGTTTGAAGACTGCAACCTAGTTCAACAGCCTTTGAAAATGCAAATGTGGCCAAAACCGGTTTGGCGCAGTGGATAGAGCGTCAGCCTGCGGACTCAAGGGTCCCAGGTTCAATTTCAGTCAGGGGGCATGTGCCTTGGTTGCAGGCACATCCCCAGTGGGGAGAGTGCAAGAGGCAGCTGATCGATGTTTCTCTCTCATTGATGTTTCTAACTCTCTATCTCTCTCTGTTCCTTTCTGTAAAAAATCAATAAAATGTATATAAAAAAAAAATGTGGGAAGAAGGAGTCAACTCAGGGAGCACCATGGAGTGTCAGTGTGATTGGGGTCTGTGGCTGCACACAGCCAGGAGGCTCCTCACAGACACAGGGAGTGGGTGGGTGGCTGGGTGCGCAGGTAAAAGCCCCCCTTCTTGAACCCTAACAGCCACCCACAGCTTTTATGGTTGATTCCCATTCAAGCAGTCTTTAAAGAGACTTTTTCTCCCCCAGCCGGGTACACAGAAGAGGAGAAACGATAAGAGACAACTGAGGCTTGAAACGGGGTCCGTGCAGGTCAGAGGGGGTGTTCAGGAGCCTGTGAGCTTCCGCTTGTAAACACCAACCACCACTCCATGGCCCCCACCCCATTGCCCTCCAGAAACAGCCACCTTAAAGCAGCAGTGGCTCCAGAGATGGAGGGAGGAATCTCCAGTCCTATTCACAACAGTGCTTTCATTTCTTTGTGGCTTTGGGCTGGTCACTTAACCCCTTGTTATCATCAGTAAAGCCTTGCGTGGTGGGCTGAGGAGAGAGCATTCTGTCCGGGGCCCCTTCTAGCTCTGAATTCCATTGTGTTCTTCCTAGCTTCACTCTGGTGGTCATTTGGGGCACATTCTTTCTCTTGGATACCCATGCAGAGAAGCCAGGAGCCACTTTTTAGCATTTTTGTTAGTTTATTGTTTTTAATGAAATAATAATGGCCAACACTTCTAAGTATTTTATACTATATATATGTATATGTATACATATATATGTGTATACATATGTATTTGTACTTATTTTATTTCACAACAATCTTATGGTATGGATACAATGGGGAAAATAAGGCATAGAGCACTCAAGCACACAGCCAGTATACCTAGAATCTGTGATTTGAACCCGAGTCTGTGTGGCTTTAGAGAACTCACTCTTCACTACGGTATTAGAGGCTCCCATGCTCATCTGCACATCAGGATCTCCTGGGGCAGTGGTCAGCAAACTCATTAGTCAACAGAACCAAATATCAACAGTACAACCACTGAAATTTCTTTTGAGAGTCAAATTTTTTAAACTTACACTTCTTCTAATGTCACTTCTTCAGAATAGACTTGCCCAGGCCTTGGTATTTTGTGGAAGAGCCACACTCAAGGGGCCAAAGAGTCTCATGTGGCTCACAAGCCACAGTTTGCCGACCATGGTCCTGGGGAATCTGTGACAACTTCCACAGCTGAGGACATACCCCTGAGCAGTCAGTTCACAGTGTCTGGGGTGGGATACAGGCATCCGTGGTTTGGGAAGCTCCCAGGATGCCAATGGGCAGACAAGTTAGGGGGGCTGCCCCATCCTAGAGTGACCGTCTACCCTACTGCACATCCTGGGTACAGAGGTGAGATTACCAAGCAGAGAGAGGGATACAGGCATCAGCAGATGTGAGCTTATTTCCTGTCTCATGAGCTAGCCTTACAAGGCGCCTGATAGATTTAGTCTGTCTCCCACACCCTCTCATTAAAAAGGGAAGTATTGCCCAGTGGGCAAGGCTCAGTGGTTGAGCATCAAGCTATGAACCAAGAGGTCACGGATTCAATCCCTGGTCAGGACACAGGCCTGGGGTGCAGGCTCAAACCCTAGGAGGCAGCCAATCAATGTTTCTCTCTCGTCATTCATGTTTTTATCTCTCTCTCCATCTCTGAAATCAATAAAAATACATTTTTTTAAAAGAAGAGGGGTATAAAAACTGTTTTTTCAAACTGTGCTTGGGGAGCCTAGTAACCACTCAAAGCAAGAACAAGAGATGTTGTATCTAACTGTCATACTCAACCAGAGTCTTAGATAAACACACACACACACACACACACACACACACACACACACATACACACACAGACGCGCGCGCGCGCGTGCACATGGTTCATACAACACACACATTCAGTTCAGAGAGCACAAGCACACACAGTGACACCCCCAGCTCTGAGGACAGACACATGCTCTCACACAGAAAGGCGTGCAGGTCAGCCTCATCCGATGCCTGCATTAAAAATTAAACCCTCTCCAACACTTCTTTCTCATTTGCATTTTATAAAGAAGTCATCAGAATTCAAACTCTCTCCTCTCCTTGCTGCTTGATCCGTGTCTGTCTTTATTTGAGTTCAGAGCTGCGAAGGCGGCATGGGCTGAAGATGTTCTCCCAGCTACGCCGACAGCCCTGCCGAGGGCTTTCTCGTAAACTCGAAAAATACAAGTGTTTTCATTTTCTTGTTGCTGTAATAACCTTGCGAGGGTTAGAAATGAGAGTCTATTTTCCAACTGAAATTGTTTTCTGCGATCACGGGCTCGCTTTTCACACTTGTTGGCTATTATTGTAGGGCTGCTAATGAATGTTGACCTCCTCGCCGCACTTGCAATAATGCCTTCTTTTAAATACCATAGTGGTGTCTTCAGTGACACGGAGGTTGCAAATAAGAGGATAATGTATGTTTTACTTGGGTGGCACCACTCATTAGAATTGTGTTATTGCCAATAGAGTTAATGGAATAATCTTCACTTGGGTTTAATATTTTATCACTTCAAGGGGTCAGACTATTGTCATGTGCTATTATAGTGTTTCCTGGCTCCCTCTTTGTGCTCAAAAATCCTTCTGTTGAAAACCCCTTCAATGTATCCTCCACTCTAAAGCCTGATCCCAAGTGGTCATCCCCATCTCTTTTTTTTTTTAAAAAAAAAGATTGTTTTTTAAATTGATTTTTAGAGAAATATCAATGTGAGAGTGAAATATCGATTGGCTGCCTCCGGCACTCCCTTACTGGGGGATCTCGCCCACAACCTGGGCATGTGCCTTGACTGGGAATTGAACTAGCAATCTTTCCATGCAAGCGATACCACAACTGAGCCACACACGGCCAGGGCTCATCTCCCTTAAGCTTCCTTTGTCTTGACTATTTCAATGACTGCCTATCGGATCCCCTTGTCTTACTACTCCAATCCATCGTCCCACTGCCAGCAGAGTCATCTTTTCAAGTACAGATCTAATATCCTCCTCCTGATTTAAGCCCTCTTCACTGTACACAAGAAAAGCACTGCACAAGGATCCCAGGGGGGACTTCGCTCTTCTTCAAGTCCCCACTAGGCTCCTTGAGCTCCAGGCAATGACACTTTTCAACATTCTCTGAGCAGCCCATGCCCTTTCACTTGCTGATGGCTTTGCCGCTGCAATTTGTTTGCCCATATTGAGAAAGGCAGGGTGCAGATTGTTTTCTGAGCAGCTATTATGAGTATGGTCTTGTTAGGTATGCTGCATACATCATCCCTCGCCCACCATCCTTACTCCACTGTGTCCTCCAAAATGAAAGGCAAGTGCCCTTGCTCAGTGAAGCCTTCCTCAGTGTCTGAAGAAGTAGCCTTCCCTCCTCCCACTCACCATATTAGAATTTGGTGTGTTCAACCTAGTTCCCCAGCTAAAAAGCCTGGATGGAGGATTCCTTTGCAGATACTGAATGGAGGAAGAATTCGCAGGCGAGACCTACAGGAAGGGGGAGCGGCAAGATAGTTCTGGGAAGAACATACGGTTTGGGCTGAATGAAGTCCAGCCTCGCCCAATCCCATGGAGAGCTCTGAGGAATGCATTGTCCTTGGCAAAATTAGGGGCTAAGGCTTTAACTCGCCCTGCCAGCGATCCGTTGGCTGTAGGCCAAATCCTGATGACTAGGTGAGGAGAGTATACCCATCCTAGGCCTTGCTGGGTAAGGCAGCACCATTGGCCATGGTGACCTTCTGGAAGTACACGATGCCGTGAGCTGCTAACAGCCAGCACTCGTGACAGTCTGTTGGGAGTTATCTGAGGTCTATTACAATCTATGCTTCATGTCTTTGTTTATTTGTTGACATGGATCCCTCCCATTAGACCTAACGATAACGAATGTGTTTTCTTCATATGAAATCTGCAAGGTCCAGCCTAATATTTGTTGACATGAATATTGTGGTTTTGAATGAATGGGCCATCCATAGACTCCCTACACTCATCAGAGAATAGTTCTCGGTTCTTAGAATATAATGAACAATTAACCTGGTTCGGGGCTTCCAGAAGCTTGCTGTCCATGGGAAGATGAGGAGCACACAGATGTGAACTGTCCCTGCAACCCTGTCCGAGGCCGTGTTGAAGGAATGACACGTGCAGAACTGAGTTTCAACTATGAGCTGGGCACTGTGTTAGGTGTTTATCACATGAGATGTGTGTACAAATTAGTGTGTCCTTCCACCAGAATCCTTAGTAAATGAATGGTGCCAGACACCCCCCACTCTCCTGACTCTAAAGGAGAATGCCCCCTCCATGCTAGGACATGCTCAGCTGTGAAAATTTTGAAATTAAACAAGGAAGAGACTGGAAAAAGCCAGAATGAGCAAATGATTCATGGAATACAGAGCAAAGATAGTGTGGAAGGAGAAGGCAGAGATAGACAAGCTGTGAGGGCCATGTTTGCAATATGCAAGAAAGAGAGTGGAATGGCGAGAAGTGGCTATTGAGGGACTTTTAAATTCGACAGGGATGAGGAAAGTGGAAATTTTAGATGCCTGATGGTACTAATTGCACACGTGTTTTTCTTCGACATTTCCTTAAGAGGATAAATAAAGCTGTGGAGTGCCTTTAGCTACCTGCTAGCTGATGACATGTGTTTGTTTCAAGGTGACACCGTGTGGAGATAGAATGACAGGAGGCCCTGGGATACATTTGTGTTCTTCACACAATATCTCATTTAATGGTTATTAAACCCATTTTAATTGGAAAAGTGACTGAGGATCAGAGAAGTTATGTACTGTACCCAAACTCAGCCAGGTGGGAACTATTGAATTCATAATCTGACTCCCAGCTTATCAGGTTTCAAATGTATTCTTGGGCCACTAATACACAGTGTCCCTGAACAGGAACAGAGCTGATGTGCCCTGGGAGATTGCTTGGAGAGAACTCATGTGGACGTTAGGGCCACTGTCTTTTTTGTTAAATATATTTTATTGATCTGCTGCCTACTGCATGCCCCACAACTGGGGATTGAGCCCACTACCTGGGTATGTGCTCTGACCGGAATGAAACTGTAACCTTCTAGTTCATAGGTCAATGCTCAACCACTGAGCCATGCCAGCCCTAGCCGGGTGGTCCTCTTAAGGACATGGCTTTACCTGGTTCAGAGCAGAGCGAGTTCCCTGGGGCCTGAGATGAAAGGAAAGGCCTGTGAATTGACGTGGAGCTTTCACTGGGTCAACTGATGATGAAACATCCTGGCACCATTTGATAAAGGGTGAATCAAGGAGAGGCACGAAAGCAAGAGAAAGCATCATCCTGCTCTTTCGTGGAATCGTCCTCATTACTATACACTGGCTGGCGTAAAGGGCTTCTCCATGGAATGGTTAACGCATTTCAAGAATACCAAGTCTTATTCATTCTTACTGGAGGATGATGTCCACTTCTAGCCAGCATGGAGTAACAGGGACCATTTTTACTCTCTCACCCGAAACAACTAAAGAAAACCACACGAAATTCATGCACTGGACGCAGGGGTGTCCCTCAGTCAGCCCTGCATCTTCTCTAATTTGGAACCCCTTGTGGGATGTCCGACTGCTAGTTTAGGCCCAATCCCACAGGATCGGCAGTCAGACATCTCTCTCACAATCCAGGACTGCTGGCTTCTAACCACTCACCTGCTTGGCTGCCTGATTGACACCTACCTGCTCCCCTGCCAGCCAGATTGCCCCCAAGTGCCCTCACCTGCCAGTCTGATCACCCCCAACTGCCCTTGCCTGCCAGCCCAATCAGCCCCGATACCTTCCCATGACAGCCATCTTGTGACAATGTGGGGTGGCCATCTTGTAAAAGTTGTGATTGTCAATTTGCATATTACCCCTTTATTATTTAGGATTGCCTTGCTTGACACCAAATACATGATGAGGCAAAACTGCTTGCCTCTCCAGTCTTTGAAGTTGTGTGGATACCACCATCACACTATCACCCACAGAATCTGATAGATCAGCATCCTCCTTCCCTGAACCACTCTGTCCATAGAGATTCTACTCACAGGTTTCAACAACTTCCAATTATGTCGAGTTGAATTCCTCTTGGAAAAAAAACTACTTCATTTTCAGTTGTAGGAAAAAACCAAGCATGATAAGATGATGGGAGAAAAAATGCACACACCTGAATCTGGAGTCAGCTCCATAGACTCACCAATTATTTGCTTTGTACAAATCATTTTCTCCCTCATAGCCCTGGTTTCCGCCCCCATAACATGGGGCTGATTAATCCCTGCCCTTCCCACTTCATAGGGTGGTGAAAATGATCACATTAAATCATGGAAAAAAAGCAGAGCTTTCTCTGAATCAAGAGGAGAAATATTTATAGAAAAGATGTTTGCTTGTCCTTGCGTGAATTATCAATGGTGCTCATCTGGTGTTTTAATTAATAAGGTGTGTGATTTTTTAATTTAAAGAAGATTAAGTCTCTGGAAAGAATAATAACAGAAGAGCATGAATTATGTATTTTTTTTAAATGCCCAACAATGGTCGAGATGAAGTGGTTGTCTAGAAACAGAGACTTTTGTTGAATTCTTGGAGGGGACTTAACTGATGAGCTCTATTGTGAAGGGCACATTTTCCCCCACTTTAGATAATATTCACTTATTTTTATATTCCTTAGGACTTTATTTCTTCTTCACATCTCTATGCATTTTAAAAAACATTTTCCTATCACATTCTTTGGCATAATTAGGAAGAAAATTGGGGAGGGGTTGAAGGACTGTGATTGTTCCAGAAAGTAGTCTTAAGAGCTCCTTGAGAACCCAGGCAAGCTGGAGATGACTCAGCAAAAGCCGAGACTGGAAACCTGGGACTCCCTGCTTTTACTCCTCCCCAGTGTCTACCTTCAGTCACAGAAGAAGTTGGCATCTCCTAGTCTCTTCAGATTCCCTTCCTCCTTCCCTGTTCCTACTCACTTTTCCAGCCCAATGCAAACCCACACAGCCCTGTGAAGACATTGCAATAGTCTCCACAGGAGGCCCAGCCTCCATCCACCCATCCAAGTCGGGCTGCAAGCTCCAGTCAGAGGCCCTTCCAAAATCACGTGCATGGATGTCCACTTCCAGCCAACATAAAGTAGCAGGGACCACCTTTACCCTCTCACCAGAAAGAACTAAAGAACACCACAAAGATTAAATCTGCAAAACGAGTGTTTTAAGTACATTGACATGAGGGGGTGGGAAAAGCAGGCATCCCTGAAATATGGGCAACACATAACGTGACTCCTCACTGCTTACCAGGAACAATTTCAGTTCCCAGCAGCCAGTGCATGAAAATGACTCCACAGAGTGTGAGGTGGCAAACTCAGATCAGTTTCACCTTCTAGGGAGGGTACTAGCTCCAGACTAAACATTGCTCTGGACCCAGTGAACAAAGCTTAAAATCAAGAACAAAGACTCAAACTTCTTCCAAGTAATGTCACTGAGTTCTTAGACAAAGGACCACCCCCAACATAGTGCCTGGCATTCCATAGAAAAGGCCAGGCATGCAGAAAGGCAGAAAAATACAAGTGATGATGACAAAATCAATCCATCAAAACGAACCTGGGGATTATGCACATAAGAGAATTAGTAGACAAGGATACTGACATAGTTATTATAACTGTGTTCCTTATGTTCAGATAGGTAGTTAGACATATGGATATAAAGATATAAAGATACAAAACCCCATTTCTAGAGCTAGATGCTATAATGTCTGTGTCCCTCTGATGTAGGACTCAAAGTTTCAGTGATGCGAGATGAGTGTCTCATAGCTCTGCTGAGCAGCATCCACCCACAGCTGGTAACACTGCCTCGCATACTTAACAATGTGCTCAGAGGATAGGTCTTATGTTGTGTTCTTATCACAAATACTCATTATTATTATAGTACTAATAGTGAATAAATACATGTGGGAGGTAATAGACATGTTTATGGCCTAGATTGTGGTGAGAGTTTCACAGATGTGTAAATATTCCAAACTCAACAAGTTGTATATATTAAGTAAGTATGTACAGCTTGCCCTGTGTCAGTCATATCTCAAGAAAGTGGCTTACACTATTTTTTTAAGATGATATGAACATGGCCGAGATCGGTTTGGCTCAGTGGATAGAGCGTTGGACTGCAGACTGAAAGGTCCCGGGTTCGATTCCGGCAAGGGCATGTACCTTGGCTGCGGGCACATCCCCAGTAGGGGGCGTGCAAGAGGCAGTTGATCGATGTCTCTCTCTCATCGATGTTTCTGACTTTTCATCCCTCTCCCTTCTGCTCTGTAAAAAATCAATAAAATATATATATTTTTAAAAAAAGATGATATGAACATGACAATGACTAAACTAGAAAACACACTGGGTGAGAATAGTAAAAGAATCAGTGCTGGAGAAGGAAGGATTACTAAACTTGATGTCAGAGCACTAGAATGAAAATCAGGGGAGCAAGATGGGGAAGAACTGGAGCACCAGCCAGTGAGCTGTGGGAGGACTTCAATCTGACAAATGTGCGAGGAGTGGAGAGGGAGATGGCTGGATGAGTCCTTTACAGTTGCATAAGCAATATCTCCAAAACTTAACACAGCAACATGGACTGTTTCACCTGGTCTCTGAGGTTCAGGAATCCATGCACACCTTCCCTGGGTGGCCCAGGATCAGGGTCTCTGAGGAGGCTGCACTGGAGCTGCTGGTCCAGGCCCCAATACCTTCAGCCTCCATTGAGGAAAGACCCATCTGAAGATCTTGGGTAGCAGCTGGCAGCCTCAATGCCTCTTCTGGAGCATCCTCACAGCATGGCAGCTAGCTTCTTCCAGATCAGAAAGAGAGAGAGCAGAACAGAAAGCACCCTGCATTGTACAAGTGAATCTTGGAAGTGGCACACCATGGCCTCTGCCGCACAGGAACTGTTTCTGCAGAGCCAGGGAGGGGACCACAAAAGAATGTGACTCTCGGGAGTGATGGCCATGGGGCGCCATCTTTCAGGCTGTTTAGCACAAGGGTGCGGAGAAATATTTGAAGAACTAATAGCCAAAAATATTTAAAATATGATGAACTTTATACACCCACAGATCCAAAAGACTCAACAAAAACACACCAAAGTCCATACTTGCTTAAAACCAGTGATAAAGAGAAAAATCATAAAATCAGCCAGAGATTTCACTGGAGTGGCTAAAATTTATAGAGCTGTTCATCCAAAGTATTCCAGGACCTGAGGGACAATGGGGCTTCTGCTACATTGCCGATGGGACTCTGGCAGTGCAATTATTGTGGAAGGCAGTTCTGCAGTTTCTTAGAAAGGTGACCATATACCTCTCAGATGCCCCTGACAGATGACATTGATCCAAGGCAGAATGGAGCATATGCACACTTATAGACATCCGATGTGATGTGTACAGCAGCTTTATCTGTCACAAGTGAAACCTGGGAATGAATAAACGTTGGGATACACACAGCCCCGAGTGTCATTAGTACTGAGGCTGAGTGAACTGGAGTCAGCCCCAAACACATCAAACTCGGGGGGTCAGCCAGGACTGCACTGAGCCCCACGCTGTGCTTGCAAACTTGACCCCTTCCTGCCAATGTCTCCGTCAGTCATTTAGGGACAGAGATACCTTCACCACAGGTCTGTCTGCTAAACCAGAGGTCACATGTGACCATGTTCATACCCGCAGGCAGCCATCAGCTGTGGCCATTGTCATTGTTCATTGATTTCCCCAGTGTTGCAATGAGAGGAATCATCTTCAACGTCTTTTTTTTCAAATATCGATGAGCCCAGTGAAGAGCTGGGTGCTGAGTGGAAACGCTAGGGTCCTGAGGGGAGAAGGCTGTCGAGGGACATGTGCTCACAGCGCACCGGGTGTCGGCTCAGTAATAAGTAGAGGGGCCCCTGATTGGGAAACAGGTAACTGGGACCATGGCACTACTGACACTTGGTGCCAGATAATCCTTCATTATTGGGGGGGGGGCAGCTCTGGACACTGCAGGATGCTCAATAGCAGCTCTGGTCTCCACCCACTAGGCACCAGGGGCACCTGCACAGTCTGGGTGTGACTCCCAGGTGTCGCTCCTCTGCCAGGACCCCACATCACCAAGCACAGACACAGCAGGCTTCCCTGACCCCCCTCCCTCCCACACCAGCCTGCTGCTATGAACCTGTTCCTTGGAATCCCTTTGCCCGTGCTCACTCAGACTCTCCTGTCTGATCTCCCTTCACGTGCTTCTCTGCAGCATTTGAACGCCATCCACCTCTCCAGAAGCCTGACTTTTCTCTGAATCCATGACTGCCTTGGACATCCATCCCATTGGCTCGCCTTCCAGTCTCACCCGAGCGGAGATCGTGGACCTGCTACTGCCGAGATTCCAAATCCCCACCCTGTTTATTAGCATGCAGGTCTCCCCACCATGAGAGTGGCAGTCATTATTTCTCAATATTAATGTTATTGTTTCTCTGGAGCTTCTGCTGTTCTGTGATTCAAGGGCCCCTTGTCGGATCCCATATGTAGCATGTTTATTAGATGTAATATTTTATCTCTTGGACTCAGTGCCTGACACTATCATTTCCTTCTTATTTCAATAAAAATGATCTCCTTCGTCGTGGTTCTGACAGGAGCTAATGGTTTTCTTTATCACGAGAGAAAGGCAGAGGGGGCACGCCTAAGAGACAAAATGAACTGTATACATTTGTGCCTTAATTCAATTGACAGCACAAACTCCACTCTTAACACAGTAACTTCCTAACAGTAGAAGCAGCAAAAGGAAGCCATTGGGACAGCTGAGGGGTCTCCATGTTCTGGACTTGGAGCTCTTGGGTTTGAAAAGCAATCTCCACAAAGAACCGGCCGAACCAGGAGGCTCGGGCCGCAGATGCTCAGAAGAGTTCCAGTTGTCTTCGCTCCTTCCCGCCTTTTTGCTTCCTGTGTGGATGTGTGGCAGGGCGTGGAGGTGGGGCTGAGAGGGGTTCCTGCCCATGGAGTTTAATCCGGTGCTAATAGAATCCAGTGTGACCACTCCCTTCCAAGGCCCAATCTCCATGGCTTGTTGAGAATTCTTTCTTGCTTGTAAATCCCAGGTGAGTTTTGCCCTGCTTTGCAGATTTATTAGGAAAGAAAAGATAACGTATTCAGTGTGCAATTCGACCTGGGGCATCTCAGCAGGAAGCTGGGGGTGAGACAACACATGCCAAGCAATGGCGAGGGACATTTGAAAAGCCCCACGGAGATATTGTGTAGAGGTGAAGACACCGTACCCTGTACACATGGTGAGACTCAGAGAGGCCCAGACGGGAAGGAGACTGGGCGATGACCTGGTGTGATGACCCATCAGAGTTGGTAGGAAGGACCAAGGCCTATGCAGATTCTGAAAAGAGAATGACTTGTCGCAGGATCCCAGGTCCTCCACCCCTGCTGCTCACCCTGGCAACCGTGGCTCTTGTAGAAGGAGGTCATGAGACAGCGGCCCTCTGCACGCTGGTAGGATTGGACGATTATCTTCACATGTCTGAACAGTGTTGTGTTTGTGTGTGTGTGTGTGTCACAGAGTGAGAACCAACACACGGCAACTCCAGTCTTGCTCTCTCATTGTGTTGCCATCATTGGTCAACAGTATTACACTCAGGCCTGGGCATTTGGGATGGAGGGGATGGGAAGGGTCCATTCAATCATCCAATTCACCAGCACATCTGAGGTGCTGTGGTAGGGAATTCAGAAGTGAGTCTTACCTAGTCCTTGACCCCCCAGGGACTCCCTGACCCTGGGAGGGTGGGGACATTCATCAACACCAGCACTTCCCTGTGGATGACACGTCTGTGTATTTCCGCATGGTGAGCAGTTGTTGTCCTGGCGCTGTGGTCGGGGTAGAAGTGTTACCTCACAGAGGGTGAGCTCCTGTAGGGTGAGGCAGGGTCGTTTCTGAGTCCTGTCCTCAGAGTTCAGGACAGGGTCCTGGACCTTGTGCTCCTTCAGCAAAACGTGCATCGAGGACTGACCACGGAGAAGATGCTGGTGCGGATGCAGTGATGAACAAAGCACAGTTATGATCCCTGATCCCATAGCCCTGCGTTCTCAGGGTGACAGATAAGAGCCAGACTCCCACCTCGCATCTAGCAGAATGCCCATCCCAAAACCTCCAACCCTAGTTTATACTTAATGAGTAGTAGTTGAATGGATAAATGTGAATAAACAAACACAGATATCCAAAGTCAACTCAAGGATATGCCAATGGGCATGGGATGCTACGTGAGGCTCCAACAGGAGGGTATGGATTGGGTATCAGGATGATGGGAGCATCTTCAGGAATAGACAAAGCCTGAGGTGGTACACGGGGGCTTTCCATGGAAACCTCCCTTCAGCTCTGCTATGGCTCCTCTGGCCCTTTTAGCTCAAAATTCTCCCCTTCTTGCCCCAGGAGCGCTGTGTGTTATTTGGGATGTCCATCATTGGGCATGCAGGCAGAAGTGGGAAGCCTTGCCCTGGGAGAAGGTGGGCATGAAGAGTCTGGGAATTCCCCTTCCTTGGGGAGCCATGCCGTTGTCTCCAGGGGCAGCTCTTGAGAGACCTGTCCAGTGGGAATTCTGTAGGAAAGCTCACACTTGGAAACATCAGCACACCCCACGCCTCTGCTCCATCCACTGATTCCAGCAGTGATAACTGTGTTCACCCAGGTGCCAAGCTCTGTGCTGGATCCTCAACTACGTTGTAAAGGAAACAGACAGTCTCCTCTGGTTCCCTGGTCAGGACCCTTCTGCAGCCAGAGCCCCTCAGGAGAAGTGGCCAGGTTGGCTTGTGAAGTATAGAGTTGGGGGCTCTCTTCCATCATTATTACAAAAGGCCACCAGGAGAAACAAGATCATTGGCGGCCTGATACCACCTGATGTCCCTACAGGACATCACCTGCATCACCTTCCCTGAATAGCCAGTCCGTGAGTAAGAAGCTCTACCATTGGGTGGGATTCACTGAGTCCTAGTAAAGATAACTAAACCCAGTTCCAGGCAATGAGGATACACAAAGGAAATAAATTCAATCTTGACCTCAAAAAGCTCCCAAGCTAGTCTACCCACTGATTTCAGGTGAACTCACTCTCTGATGCTTCTCACCTCCCTTTGCATTTTATTATCAACTAGAGGCCCAATGCACAAAATTCATGCAAATGGCTCAGCCTATCACAGCCCCAGCTGCCTCATAGCCATGTCCACTGGTCTTTCAGGAAGGTTGTCTGGAAGGTCATTCTGGAAGATAGTTCCTCCCTCTGCTCTAATTAGCATATTAGCTCTTTATTATACAGGACAGTGCCTTCTGACCTGATCCCAGAGACTAAAAGAGCAATGATAATCTCAAATAGCCTTTGTGTGTTGCTGCCCACGGATGGTGTGCCTTGTTCTACTTTCCTGCTTACAACCATTCCCTGTTCTGCATTTTCCCAGTTGTATGATCTTGGGCAAGTTACTGCCCCCACCCTTCAAGTCTTAATTTATTCTTCTGTATAATGGAGAGAAGATTAGCTCCTACCATGTAGAGTTGAGGGGACACTGGAGATCATGCACATGAAGTTCTTAACACAGTGCCAGGGGCCAGTGGCCATAGTCCCTATGAAAGAATTTCAAAGATAAGGCTCCAGTTAATGATGTATCTCTTGATATTAAAAGAAAATATCAGAGGCTGCTTTACAAGCACCACACCATCGACAGAGAAGATTCTAAAAAGTTCCAGAAGGGCAAGAGGCACATTTAGATGGAAAAGAGGGGAGAGCAGCAGAGAGTTCGCTGTCAGAACACGTAGAAAGTCCACAGCTGCTGTGCATTTGAAAACTTCAATTCCCTTTGTCTTGGTGGGGGTCTAAGCATCAGTATTTTTCTTTTCACAGAGCTCTACAGGCAGACCTAAAATGTTGGGTCTGCCTTTCAGGAAACAATTGTTAAAACATCTACTGTTTATCTTTGTGTCCCATTTATCTACACTGTCGGTTCTGGAATAAAACAAAAGAGAAAAAACTCAGGGGAGGGTGGTGGGGCCGAATGAGTCTTTAAAAAGAGAAAGAAAGAATAAAGTTTATGAAAAACCATCAGAATCAATTCAATGAAATGATTTTCTTCTTTAAAAATCAGGTACTTATTCATTGCCCTTTCATAACATCCCATTCCCAGTGGCCTTGGCTTTCCTTAGTCTTTGTCAAACACTTCATAATAACTTTCACTGTAGAGTAATAAGACCATAAAATACGTATTCCATGCAACAGGTTTTCTGTGTCTTTCTATATACTTTTCCAGTCATTTATATTTTCCTAAAATGTAGGACGAGGGAAGGAAAGAAAAACAAAACTCTTGATTTTGCAATTATTTTTCCATTTTCTTGTGGCCTAACCATAGAAATACAACCAACAGAAGCATTCTCAGGAAATTATCAAGCAGTGAGTGCCTGTATCTTATTTCTGGGTCTATGTGAATCTTGGATTTACTTATTTATGGACTCTTTGGGGTATACTGAAAGATGAATTGAATACTCAGTGTCCAATTTCTCTCTATTTGCAAATTTATGTTCGATGCAAAGTATAAACTGATTTATGTCCAAAACAATGTATAAACTGAAGACCTCATTTCCCCCAGAGTGTTCATGTATAAATTTATTAAAGTAACTCCTTTCCTCCCACCCTCGCGATACTATTTATTACACAGGAAGGGAGCTCTAGTCCCCATGTCTCCCGTCTCCATGGGCCTGGCACCTCACCGTTGCCTACATGTCTGTGAGTTGAGCTAGGGCACACATGATGTGAAATTCATCTCTTGCTGCTGCTGCTGCTTCTTCTCCTTCTGTCTCAGCCTAATAAAAATAAGCACAGATCCAGAGAGGGGGAAAGAGGGGTCTGAACATGCAAGAGGGTGAGAGGGGAGGGAGGGGACCTCTGGAGGGAGCGCGTACGCACGCTCCGCAGCAGCGTGATGGATAACTGAAGGGAAGGTGTCAGGATGGTATTATGCAAATTACCACGACAGCCAAGCCATGCACTGATGATTACCGAGGATGCGAGCGGCGCTGTGCTCCCCAGGCGCCTGTGCTCCTTGTTATTTTTCTTCCCTCCAACTACCCTTGGGGTGGATTCTTCCTGACCCTGGTCCTTGGGAAAAAAATAAATAAAAAGTCCTCCAAGAAATAAGTTCCCCTTCACCAACGTACATTTCTCAGCTTCCCCAGCAAGAAAGAAAAAAAAATGAGAAAGAAGAATGTGACAAGTCTCTCCATGGATCCTCCCCCTCCCTGGATGCCAACCAGACAGACATCTCCCAGCTGCCTTTTGTTTAGCTCAGTGAAGCAGTTGGCTTTATCAAGCACCTTGATTGCACCGTAGTTTCAAGGGCAGCATCTAAAAGAGAGAAACTGGCAGCAAGAAGAGTGGCTCTGAACTCATAAGATGATGAGAAGTATCATTTCTGAACTCATAAGATGATGAGAAGTATATATATATATATATATATGTGTGTGTGTGTGTATACATATACATATATATGTATATATATATATGAAATTATATACATACATACATATGAAATTATATATATATATACACATATATATGAAATATGGATATATATACACATAGGAACGTATATTTTAAGTATGCTACTTTTTTTTCCATCTGCATTTTATCCGAGCATACACACTATGTTCCATCCATGGGGTCTTGTTGATTGTAGGTGAGGGTTTACAAGCTCAGAATTGAAAATATGTCCACACAGCTCTGCAGTCTGTAGCCTCTCCTCAAATTAGAGATATGCATGAAATGAATGAGAATACCACAACAAATGCTCAGTATTACTTGGTTTTCATTCATTCATATATTCCATCATTGGTGTGCAACATATTTATTGACCACTCATGGTGTAGCAGGCTCTGTATAGTTCTGGCCCCACAAAGATTCATGCCGGGTAGGTGTTGGCCCCATGGAATCATGAGCCTAATGGGGAAGCCAAGCATGGAAAGAAGCCATCACAGAGAAGCGTGATACTAGCTTCAGAGGAGTCCTAGGATGATTAGATAGAGCGACCATCTCACGCATCAAGGGCTCATTTACCTGACTGCCTGTTCTTTTAGTTTGTCTTTGGCACGAATCTGTCCTTCCCAGTCTCTCCAATTCAACCCCAGGGTCCTGGAATAGTCATACTAGCTGAATTTAGGAATGTCAGCTGGTTTACGATTATTTTGAAAAGTGAAGCTAGATCCTAGGATTTGATAAGCTAGAGCTTTCAGTATCAGACTAGTTCAATTATTCTTTCTTTTCCTCAACCCATCTTCACTGAACAACTGCTGCTTACCAGGCTCTGTGCTGTGATGTGAGGACGCCATCTTGAACAAGGCAGATACAGTCTCTGCCCTCAAGACGCTCACTGCCTAGTGAAGAAAGGAGACACTGACGCACTAAACACACAAATTCTCATGAGTGCACTGCAAGGAGAGCTGGAAAGGAAAACTGGGTTTGCTGCAAAAGCCTCCTGAGACCTATCTGGTCCAACTGTCAAGGAAGTTTTGAAGAAACAATGGTCCCACTGAGATATCGGCACGAATAGAAGTTTGCTTGATGAACCGGATAAGAACAGTGGGTCAAGGGTCTGGGGCAAAAGGAACACCAGGGCCTAAGGGCCTAAAGTGAGCAGAGAAATACTCAACCTAAGTAATTGAAAGAAAACCCAACTGGAGAAGAAAAATAGATAGGGAGGGAGGAGTAAGAAGAAATTGGAAAGGTGGGGTGTAGCCAAGTCAGAAAAGGCCTCCTGTCTCGGGGTGGGGGGGGAGAGCTCCTGAGATGTTTGAAGTGATTTATATACATGTGGATTATGGAATGTAGGGTGAGGTTCCCAGGTGGGGGAAAAAGTCAATGGAGAAGATAGGTAACATGACCGTGCACTTTGTGAAGACAAGAGCAGCCTGGTCTACCATAACTTTGACAATAATGGAAAGAAGAGGTGAATTCAGAGTATGTGCTAGTGTGTGAAATTGACAGAAGTAGCAAAGTGACTGACTCTGGGAGGATCAACTAGGGAAAAGAGTTTCAAGAATGACTTCTAGATTTCTGATATGCCCCATTGGGCAAATGAGTCATCAACATAGCATATCATTGAAGCTTACTCCTATATTGACTTTTTAAACCAACCTCTTACTAGTACATTCTGCTAGATCTTCCATTGCCCTTTTTTTTATCTAGAAAACACTTGCCACACTTAACTGTTTTAGGCATGTTGCTAACTTCATGGGGAATATCTGGTCTGTTTGATATGTGTAAAGATGAGGTTATTCCTCTTGACGCCACTTGCTTCAATCATCCAGGCCTCCAATCCTATCCAACAAGATGCAGAGTTCAACACATGTCACTTCTCAAGGTACAACTGGCAAAGGGTGTCCCTAGCAGGACACCAGTCAGACTCAGGAACTGACCTAGGATGTGGGTTGTGCTTTGTGTCCGGGCTGGCTGCAAGACCCCACGATACCATCAAGACCCCTAGCCAGCTGCAAGTAGCAGGGTAAAGAACTGCAGCTCCAGACCTTCTTGGAAATTAGCTGGAAATTGCCACCAGTCCTGCCCTGCCACACAGCCCCACAATGGCACTCTTCCTGGAGCTGTGGAGCATGTGGTTTATGAGGTGAGAGCTCATCCAGATATTCTCTGTCCGGTGGGTGCTCATGGCTTAGCCTGAGACCTTTAAGATGAAAGGAAGAAACCCACGGGACAACACAGCCCCACTGTACAGCAGACTCTAGATAACTTTGCAAATCAAATGCAATGCATGCGAAAATGCTAAGAGTAATTACCATTTGACTTTTGATACATTTTCTCATCCAGTCCCCCCACTACCTTTCTGAGCAGGGCCCTTGATCAGCTCCGTTCTCCAAGGGAGGACTTGAAGAGTTGGAGGTTCATCCTATGACCCAAAAGGTAGACTATTTGCTCACAACAGTTAAGTGGCCAGCTAGGATTCAAGGCGGAAGTCCCTGCCTCCAAAGCCATGCCATACCTGACCATCACTGTCTATTTTATATCTTATGAACACGATTGTTCATTAGAACCCAGTCACAGATCACACGACTGTAGTTACTATTAGTTATAGCCATATGCATGCCATTAAAACATTCTGAAACATGGAAAGCTATAGGGAAAAGAGGCCTGGAGGGGGCCTGGGAACAACTCAGTGATGAAACCCACTGAGGCGAGAGAGAAATTAGCATAGTATGCTGAGGAAAGAGGAAATGCAAGTGCAACAACTGAGGTGAGCCGTGAAACCACTGAAATGAGGAGCTTCCAACACATGGCGGAGGTCAGGATGGCAGAGCAGATCGCTGACACCTAACCCTGGACAAAACGCAAATCTCTGTATGTAACCAAAACACATGCAAGGCCCCACCATGTGGCTAAGATGGTTGGGTGTTGTCCCATAAACCAAAAGGGTGCAGGTTTGCCCTGGCCTGTGTTTATCAGTGATTGGAGCATCAATCCATGAACCCAAGGTTTGCAGGAATAATACCTGGCCCCGGTTGGGGCTTGTGCCAGGAGCAACCAATCATCTATCTCTCTCTCTCTCTCTCTCTCTCTCTCTCTCTCTCTCTCTCTCCTCTCTCTCCCCCTTTCTTCAACTTCCTGTCTCCCTCTTCATCTTTCCCTACTGGCATTCTCCCTAAAAAAAAAGTCAATGGAAAAATATCCTCAGGTGAGGATTAACCTGTTTCATCCCCTGTTGAGGCACATACAGGAGACAAC
This sequence comes from Antrozous pallidus, assembly GCA_027563665.1. Taxonomy (NCBI): domain Eukaryota; kingdom Metazoa; phylum Chordata; class Mammalia; order Chiroptera; family Vespertilionidae; genus Antrozous; species Antrozous pallidus. The sequence continues at coordinate 108,566,421 of CM050515.1, read as the reverse complement.
CAATCAATGTTTCTCTCTCACATTGATGTTTCCCTCTCTCTCTCCCTTCCTCTCTCTAAAAATAAAAAATAAATAAAATAAAACATATCCTTCTGTAAGGATTAAAAAGAGAAAAAAAACTTATGAGAGAAGAAGAGTTGAGAAACCTTAAGATGATTAATTTTGTCTTCTATGGAGAAGAGTTAATGATTATTGCCTGCAATTGATATATACTTAAGTAGAAAGAAGAAAACAGCTCTGATACATTAACGTCACTGCTATTTTGAGAGATCTATTCAAAGGCAATCATCTAAAAACAAGAGTTAAGTTCACAGAGATTTTCATGGAAAATCATTATTTGTAATAATAATTTGTAATAAAACAAAGGGAATAAAGAAAACCTAAACAAATCACAGAACAAATTATGAAAGTCTTAGAGAGAAAAATGATTATTATGAAAACTGTGCTGCCACAGACAAAATGCATATGAGATTAGCATGCAATGAGGAAAGCTGAGTGCCTAACATTTGTTCACCACCTTTGAAAGTATATAAAAGGTCAGGTGCCCAGAGAGGAAGTCTAAAGGACATCCCTCACCCTTCTCACACTCACACGCATGCACACTCTAGCACCCGGGAGGCCTGGCTTCATGCTTCCCACTCTGTTTTCTACATGCTCTGTCTGGGCTGAGCTCGACAGGCACATGCACCACACCATAGAGCGGATGAGCATTTTTGAATGAATAAATGAATGAATGGGTGGCTTGCATTTTTTTCTCTTTGAAATCATTACGCTCTTGCTACTTTGCCTGGTAAACCAGGTACACCAGGGCTTTCTGGTCTCCCTGTCTATGTCTTCAGAGCCTCCCCAGCGGTTCAGTGAGCGGATGCTTTGCTTTCCAAGACCCAGGCATGTTTGCTTCAGCTCAGCTGGAAAACAGATCTTACGGGAGGAAAGCATTTTACGATCTTAAAGGACTCCGTCCAAATATTGCACAGCAATATTACACTGTATAATCATCAGGGTCATATAGAAAGTATATAAAGATTGCTATTTTAATTTAGTTTTGCTTTCATAGTATACAGCCCCTGGTCCTTGTGGGATCATAAATAGAGACTCAAGGACGTGAAAGAGACAAGCTCTGTGACTTAATCTAGTCCCTTCATTTTCCAGATGAGAAATAGACTGAGGATGCTAAGTGATTTATCTAAAGCAACATACTGCGTTGGCGAGTCATTCAAATCTCCACTTTTTAAAGGGCCAACGTCTTTTTAGAATGTTTGCTTGAGAAGAAATTTAAGAACGAGGTGCGCTGAGCCGTTAGATACCAGATGCAGAGTGGTAGATGCAACAGTAAGCACAGTAATCATGCCTCAAGGGTGCCCAGGGGCTGTGGGCAGGGCCACGTGGCCGGCGGAGAAAGGGAAGGGCAATCAAGAACAAGTGATGGCAAAAGCCAGTGTCCAGGCCAGCAAGACAGCTCCTAACCCCATGTGGACTGCAACAGCCCTCCTCCCCTTTCCCTGGTGCCTGCTCTGCGCCTGCTGCATTCTTACTGGGGAAGGAGACGAGAGACAGCACCACCTCCCAGAGAGGCGCTCATGGTCAGAAACCAAGTCAAGTGCCTCCTGGTTGTGCCCAGTGCCATGGGAAGTAAACCTGGAACCTCTGAGATTGGAATCAGAGGCTGAGGGGCATGCCAGGCTCTTAGGAAGCCATGATAGTGACAAAAGCAAGAAGACAAATAGTCTCCAGTAATAGCACCAAATGCAGATGATCCACTGCACCCACCTCATTACTCAAGCTAGAGCCTCTATAAAGCTTAAGGCCACAGTGTCAGGGCTCAGCATCCAGCCAGAAGTGTGCAGTCTGAATATGCCAACCTTTCCCCATTACGGTTTCCAATTTTTAAAATACTTATGATGCATACTGCTTTTATCTAGAAATGTCTGAGGCAGGTATTTGTATGTACATGTCCATACGTGCATGATAACATAAAAAAATAACACAAATGAGAAGAAAGAGAGAGAAATAAATATATCTGTTAAGGCCCAAGCATTTGCTGTAGCTCTGCAGTGTATAAAATGTTAACCTTATAGCAGGCTTTTATTTTAATAAGAATCTCTTGGACTAAATAATGGAAACCAAATACAGTAATGTACTTTCCAACAATGCTATGGGCAGCCCCCTGGGACAATCAGGGGGACATGGGAAGTGACACTTGTACAGGCTTAAATTTGAAATTGCATTTAATTTGTATGTCCTATTGCTTAGTTGAAAACATGTACCTTGAAGGCAAATGCAGACGAAAATGGGCACCGAGCTAAAAATATGTGAGAGGCAATAATTTGCCTTGATGGCACCCACATGTAGATGGGGGAAGTAATGAAGCCTCTCAGGAGAGGTGTTTCTCTGGCTTAATTTGTTTGCACGCCGTTACCAAGTTGTCAACCTGAGGACTGTGCAGAGTGACTGCTCATGAACTTTTCTCTTGTTTCAGGTCCTCATCAGCACACTCCGTCCCCACACGCTTTCTAGCTTTCTTCCATTGATTTATTCTTCATCCAGTGCCTCTGATGCTCTCACCATTGTTCTAGAAACACAGCAGTGAGCAAACGGGCCTTTCCACTTGGCCTTTCATCACTTTCTTTCCCTGCAACTCACGTGGGTTAGAATAAGACTAGGTCACCAAGAGGCTGTGACCAGGAGTGGTGTCATACAGAGGTAGTTGGGACTAGGGAAAAGACTGGGTAAAGGCAGGGGCAGCTAAAGGAACCCTTAGAAAGTGGCAGGGGTCAAGCTTAGAAGGTGACTCCTACAGCTGAACTCAAGGGATACACTCATGAGGCCCACTAGAAGGGAAATGGGTGTGAATACCCAGGTGGGAGCTCATTGGGCAGCTCTGTGACCACAGGGTCCAGGCCCACAACTGTGTCTGAGTGGCCACCGTCCACACGGAGTGAGGGAGTTCACCTGAGTTCAATCAAGACTGGCTTAGAAAACATCTCTATATGTCAAATAATCAATGGATCACATTCAAAATAAGTCTTGCCCAGCCAATTGATCTATGAACCAGGAGGTCACAGTTCGATTCCCGGTCATATCCTTCTATACGGGTATGTGCTAGGAGATGATGTGTGTCTCTTCATCTCTCCCTACTGCCATTCTCTCTAAAAAGAGAGAATGGGTTTAGGACTTGATCCCCAGTAGGGGGTGTGCAGGAGGCGGCTGATCAATGATTATCTCTCATCATTGATGTTTCTCTCTCTCTCTCTCTCTCTCTCTCTCTCTCTCTCTCTCTCTCTCGCCCCCTTCCTCTCTGAAATCAATAAAAATATATATTTTTTTAAAATAAGTCTTTAATATCTTCCTAAAATGAAAGCTCAGCCTAAATGACTCTGAGGTGACATATATTTAACCTCTGGGACAGCCACTCTAATGTATCCTGGCTCAATGTCCTGATCGTATTCTATGGAAGAGCTAAGCTGGGAAGTCCTGTTATTTGAGAACCAACCTGACGACTTCATTCATATTCCTTCCCTTCATGTCTACCAGCCCCAAAAGTCACCACAGGGCTGAGGTTTGGGAGATGAGTTCTCCCATCTATGGGGAATGAGGGTGGACATAGGAAGGTCATAGGTTAAGGCAGTGGTGGGCAAACTCATTAGTTAACAGAGCCAAATATCAACAGTACGATTGAAATTTTTTTGAGAGCTGCAAACCAACTTCTGCGCATGGACCATGAAGTTTCGATCACACTGCATGTGGGTGCCCGCACATGGCATTTTGTGTAAGAGCCACACTCAAGGGGCCAAAGAGCCCCATGTGGCTCGCGAGTCACAGTTTGCTGACCACTGGGTTATGGAAATAAGGAGGGGCTGAATACAGTGATAGAAACACCAAGATATGTCCTCTCCTTTGGTACAAATGGATTCATTTGGGGGCAAATAAATGAGTTTTTGAGTTCTTCTTCCAAATGGTCACGTACAACCAGGAGCGGCTGAGATGGGAAGGACACGTGGAAGGCGGCCACAGGCGACCTGCGCAACAAACCTGATGAGCTGGAGACACGGTGCATGCTTTCTCCACTGGTGTCAATGAAGTTCGCCTGAACAGGAGGAGGGAACCTCCATTCTTGTGATTGGAGGAAAGGGTTGATACTGAAAGTATCTGGATTCTCTGCTTCACTGAGGGCTGAGCCAAGTCCAGGCTTCACCTAGCAAGCTGGACACCATAATGCTTGACTCGCTGAGCCGACCAGCAGGGAAAAAGGGTGGGGAGAGAGAAGCATTTCTTTCCCTTCCCCTGGTGTGTAAATAAAACCACATGGATAATGCCTCCATTTCTTGAGTGCTTATTATCCACCATGTCCTATTCCAAACACATTACAACCCTTTCCTGTCACAGTAATTCTGTTGTCCAAATGAGACAAATAGGAACCTCGTCCCTGCTGGTCCCTGCAGGCTCCATCTTGTAGCCTTCTGGTGTGTCAGTCAGGCAGCTGTGGTTTCTGCTGCTGTAGAAAGCCTCGCTCAGAAGAGACCCAGGGTAGGCCATAGTCAGAGTGACCCTGGCCAGAGCCCACAGCGCATGGAGAACACATCAGCTTCCTTTCCTGACAGGTCTGGGGGAGAGATGCCGCCCTGCACTGAGAAGCAGGCTCTGTGGCTGATTCTGCACATGGTCCTCAAAGGATCTGAACAGAGCTTGGTATAGAGTGGCCATGGTCAGTGGGAAAGAATAAATAGATGCTTGCTGCCAATTGAATTCATTCTCCTGAGTGGAATCAAAGGACATCTGGGCTCTATGCAGATGCAAGGGAAGGAGAATGGAGGTTACTGAGAGGCAGGGCTGCATTGCAGAACGGCAGAGGGTAGACTTTAAAGAGAGGACTCAGTCCCTAATGCAGCTTCCACCATGTGATGCAGGCGATCCACTCACACTCCGTGACACTCACGATCCTCATTTGTAAAATGAGGATGATGACACAACCCACTTCGTAGTGTTTTGGTGACACTTAAATGAGATCATTCGTGTTCAGCACTCAACATAATGCCCAGCTTGCAGTAAGTGGCAGTAAATAATAGCTATTATCAAGAGTGGTGGCAGTAGGTAATATTCAAACAGACACTCTACATTTTTAGATAATGCTAGTTTCTATAACAGATAAATCCCCCAAATTTCAGTGGCCTGACATATGATAAATTCTGTGTCCCTTACATAACGTCCAGCCAGCAGAGGGGCCAAGAGGAGGAGAGAATCTACTCCACGCAGTCATTCGGGGACTCAGGGGTACAGGGCTCTGAGGGGTTTAACATGTGGTTCCCAAGGTTTCTCTAAAGCAAAAGCATCACATGGGAGGTTTGTGAAGACCAGTCTGGAAGTGACACTTTTGCCTTCAGCTCATGTTCCATTGTCCAAAATTCAGTCACATGGACCCTGAACCACAGGGAAGCTGTGATGTCTGTTGGAAAATAAGAGAAAGAGGGGTTAGTGAACAGTCCAAAAGTCTCATCCACTTAGTCACCCCACTATACTGGATCCAAGTTCAGGTTCTGAACTGTGAGCTCTTTCAGGTACTGTTTCTGGACCTTGCAACCTCACGGATGAGGCCCAGGAGGGCTCAGCTGGGATGCAGGTGTGGGGCACAGCCGTGGCTTCCAGGTTGGAGGGAGCAGGTGAGCCAGGTGATCTGCACAGGCTCTTGAGCAAACTGCTTTTCCCAAATAGGAGGGTTTTAGCAACATTGTCAAGGGTCAGGAAATTGTAGGAGAAACATTGACTAGAGGCAGAAACCTGTCGTGAGATCTTGAAGCGCATTCCTTACCCTCAGGTTCCTATTTGTCTCATTTGGACAACAGAATTACTGTGACAGGAAAGGGTTGGAATGTGTTTGGAATAGGGCATGGTGGATAATAAGCACTCAAGAAATGGAGGCATTATCCGTGTGGTTTTATTTAGACACCAGGGGAAGGGAAAGAAATGCTTCTTTCCCCCCACCCTTTTTCCCTGCTGGTAGGCTCAGGGAGTCAAGCATTATGGTGTCCAGCTTGCTAGGTGAAGCCTGTACTTGGCTCAGCCCTCAGTGAAGCAGAGAATCCAGATACTTTCGGTATCAACCCTTTCCTCCTATCACAAGAATGGAGGTTCCCTCCTCCTGTTCAGGTGAACTTCATTGACACCAGTGGAGAAAGCATGCACCTTGTCTCCAGCTCATCAGGTTTGTTGCACAGGTCGCCTGTGGCCACCTTCCACGTGTCCTTCCCATCTCAGCCGCTCCTGGTTGTACATGACCATTTGGAAGAAGAACTCAAAAACTCATTTCTTTGCCCCAAAATGAATCCGTTTGCACCAAAGGCCTTAATGAGAACTGTAGATTCTGCACAGGTGTTCCTCCCCAACAATGACCTTTAAAAAATCCATCCAACCTGTCTATCAAAATCCCCTCTTCTCTGCGCCCCATCCTCAGAGGCATTATCTCCTCTCCCCCCACCCCCACCTTATCACTCATCTCTGAGGGTTCTTGTCTCAGAGAACCTGCCTTTCAGCATGCATCTTTTCCTTGGGAATCACATGGGCCAGCCTCCACTATGAAGAGAAATTCAGGCTTCCCTCTGCATCCATCCTATACCGCCACACCCACAACTATCTAAGAATCCTCAGGACACCAAGAGCTCCCCCATTTCCAGGATATGGCCTCCTTAGAAAACATTGGGGGTGCCAATGTTCCCCGTGGCGGGCAGGGAGGGAAACATGCAGTCTGTGAGCCAAGGTCATGATTCCCTAAAGAGAAAATCTCAAATTAACGCTTTTGTTTGTCTTTGCTTTTCAACTAAGTCCGACAATCTTTGCTTTGGAAGCAGACACAGAGGACCTGTCTATCCTCATTTCATGCTGTAGCATTGGGTTAGTGGGATGCCCCCTCCCCCCGGGATATCGTCACCTGGAGGTCTTAGGTGTCTTTAGTCCCATTTTTTCTTTAACATCCAACTATTGCTGAATTTGGCAGATTTAAAAAAAATCAATCAAAAAGAACATCTCTCTCATGACAGCGCTTAAACAGCTTTTCAATGCATGCTTTCAGGTTCTGGAAGCCCACAACATCCATTTTCATCCCCAAGTGTTCTAGTTTGGGTGGTTGGGTTTTACTCCCGAAGAAGTCTGCACACATGGGGAAACTTCATCAATTCTATCAATTTTATTCTTTGAAGAAAAAAGCAAGTGCATAACTGGGTTGAAATGGATGGCAGCATGGATTGAAAGGGGAGGATGCATGTATTTGTTTTCATTTTAAGTAAATAAATACATGCTGAGATATAATAGTCACTGAGGAACCAACATGAAATCACTGCACATGCTTACCCACAGAAGGTATTGATGTGTCAGAATCCAAAATAGCTTTGAGAATTTTCCAGAAATAAAGTTCCCTTTACTGAATGCTAGGGAAGGAATTTTTAAAAAGTGAGATTCAAGATCCCCAAACTTCCATCTCACCTTGGCATCACTGAAACCCATAAATATCTAGTTTAATTCTTAGGATAGCTCATAAACTGAACATGGTGGGGGACAGATAAAAATGTGGGGGATGTTGTGAAAAGTGAAAATCACTAAAATCAGTGGTTCTATCATGCCATCCAAAGATCCAGGGTGCTTGAGACTTTCATCCGTCTATGATGTCAAGACTTTTTTTGTACCGATGCCTATATGTGCGTTGCTTTTTCCACTGCACTGACATTCGCTTAGATGTGCAAAGCAGTGGTTGGAGAAACCACTGTCATCTGAGCACCGATCAGGGCAGTGGCCTCAGACGATGTCGGTAGTCATTGTCTTCACTTCCTGATTTATTCGTCGTCTGCCTGGCCAGTGTCGCTCAGTGGCTGAGAATCAACCTATGAACCAGGAGGTTCACAGTTCATACTCAGTGAGGGCTCATGCCCAGCTTGCAGGCTCAGTCCCCAGTGTGGATCAGGTAGGAGGCAGCCGATCAATGATTCTCTCTCATCATTGATGTTCTGATCTCTCTCACTCCCCCTTCCTCTCTGAAATCAATAAAAAATATTTTTTAAAACATAGTTTCTACTTGAAAAAAATTATAGCCCTCATGAAACTTTAAAAAATATCAATGCTATGATTTCTCGACCTGGGAGTACACGTCTGTTTCGTTTTCTATTACCGCTGAACAAATTACCACGGTGGCTTAGAACAACATACGTTGATTCATCTTCTAATTCTGCAGGTCAGAGATCTGACATGAGTCTCACCAAGCGATCTTAATCAATTTGGTATTGTCAGTGGGGATTGTCTTTGCCTGACAATGAGAGAGGACAGTCCATTTCCTGGCTTCTCTCAGCTTTAGTTGCTACCTGCCTTCCTGGGTCATGGTTCCACCTTCCCTGGTCAAAGCCAGCCAATTGCACCTCTCTATCTCTCCTTCATGGTCCAATGTCCCTCTCTGAATTCAGCCAGGAAAAGCTTTCCACTTATGAGACCAATATCTTTAGACTGAACCCTCCCACTTAATCCAGGATGATTTTCTCATCTCAAGATTATGATCTTAATCCCATTTGCAATGTGCCTTTTGCAAGAAAGGTAGCATGCTCAGCCAGAGACTAGGATGTCGCCATTTTGAGGGGCCATTGTTCTATTGAGCACAGTCTTTACAGTATTCCATTGGGGAAAAAAATGAGGCACATGATACTTCTGATACACACTGAAATAAGATAGTAGTCCCAAGCCAGGGTACTTTTTGTGTGATTATTTGAGTTGTGAGCTAAGCTGGTGTTTTATTCATGAAATACCATTTTTACTTGAAGCACAACTTACAGGCAAATGAGAATTGTTCAGATCTTGGAGGTTTGGCACATACTTTTTTAATGAACAAAATGATCTTGAAGTTTCTACTTGAACAATAATTTCATTATTGGCAACAAACAACTGATTGGATTAGTTGCCAATAATGAGCTTAGAGCTTTCAGGTTGAATTAGAACTTTGGGAAACTTGCATTTGCTATCATGACCCTGACTCCTTCCCAAATATTAAATACTTTTCTGATGAGATCAGTAGAGATATTAATGAAGGTGACTTTTTTTAATGACAAAAATATGTCAGTATTTAAACAATCAGCATCACTCAAGGGTCTGATATTTTCCAAGTCAGATATATATGACATTGCAAAGTCATATATGGATCTACCAGTAAACTATATCTAGGGTTCAAGATAGTCCAATAGATTGTGATATAACAGAGTATGTGAAGCTCATTGATATTGTTTCAGATTTCAAATTCCCATGAATCCTTAAGAACTATCCCTTGTCTAGTTTTGGTTTAGTGTCAAAGAAGAATTTCTCAAGTTATCTGAAAAGCTATAAAACATTCCTCCCATTTCCAATGACACAAATACCTGAGGCTAGATTTTCTTCATCAACTTCCTTCAAAACCCCCTGTCACAGTATTTTGTATTCAAAAGAAGACATGACAGTCCAGCTGTCCTCCATTAAAACATACATTAACTAGATTTTTAAAAATGTTAACATCACTCTTCTCAGTGATATTTTTTGGGAGGAACCTCATTACTTTTCAAGTAATGGATTAGTTATTATTTTAGGATATTAGTAAATGGATATTCTATATGTCTGTTTTATTTCTAATATAGTAAATATTGATACAGCCCACATGAGCAAAGTTATTTGTGTCCTCAACAGTTTGAAGAGTGTAAAGTGATGCAAAATGTTTAAAGGCCACTATATATATAAAAGCCAACAGGCCCAATCAGGGGTGAGGTCAGCCAGGCAGCCAACCTCCTGCAGCCCCTCCCCTGGCTGTCCCTGTCTGGGATCTTCACCCCCACCCTGATTGGGAGCTGGGCTGGCCAGCCAACCTCCCATGGCCCCTTCCTCCAGCTGGCCCAGCTCTGATCAGCCCTGATTAGGGTGCGCCAGCCTGACCCAATGTGTGCATGAATTTATGCACCAGGCCTCTAGTATTAGATAATATCAGGGATAAAGCATTTAGGTAGAAATGTCCCATGAGCTGCTTCAGCCAAATGGAATATATATATATTTATATATATATATATATATATATATATATATATATATATATATGGAGAGAGAGAGAGAGAGAGAGAAGAAATATGCAAATTAGACTGGGATGCTATAATGGTCATGACCAGACAGGAGGAGGTTGGGTGTGTAGGTGTGGTCCAGAGCAGAAACAGAGATACTGGCGAGCCATGCATCCCTACTTGGGCCAGCCCCCCCCGGAGCTGGAGTGCACATAGACAGGGACAGGGGTGCAGGCCCAGAGAGGAGAAGGTGGGCCCATCTCCCAAGGAAGCAGCATAGCTCCTTCCTGCCTTCCGTGGCTGTGTTCCCAGGTCTTCTTCTCTAGACCACATGCCAACCCAGAACCGCATCACAGAGAACTCACTTGAGTGGGAACATCCTGGTATCCCTGTAGCAATGAACCTGCTCAGTCCTGTGAGATGGAGGAAATAAGCCTAGCCGTGTATGTAGTGTCTGTATTGCTGATTTGATTGCATGGGAAAGCCCCGAACTCAGTAGGTGGCACATAAGCCTGAAGGGTGAATGGCATTGGACCCTACTGAGGAGGAAAGCAGGGCCAGGCACATTATCTTCATTAGTGGGCGGCCAAAGGGCCATGTACAGTCCATAACGGACTCGCAAACCGTGTGCCTTATGCGAGTTCTCTGGGAAGGGTATCTATAGACATTTACATCAAGATTCCAAAGAAGCTCCCCAGGAAATTTTAAGAACCAATGGATTAACATTTTATTCCCTACCTGCTTTCAGCTGGTTTGTGCTCCCTGAGCTTTGCTTATGGATCTGTCACCACAGTCACCATACCCTAAAGAGTACCCTGTGTTATAAGCAATGAATTACCATCACCTGCCAGCCATTGAGCTCCAGTGAGATCAGAGCTGTGTCCTACTCACCGGGAATCCCTGTTTTTAAAGTGCTTGAGATATCATAGGTGCTCAATAAATTCTATCAGGTTAAATTCAATTACCTCATTTACATTGAATCGGTGTACATTCAAAATGCTAAGTTGTAAATAAGTCCTATGAAAATGACATATATTCACACAGGTATGTGTATGTAAGCACAAATTACTTCTATGTCTGTAAAGCAACTGACTCTCATTTATTCATTATCTATTAATTGAGTCCGTGTGGCAAATCCTGAAGACAAGCAGCTGGAGAAGGCATCCTTTCTGCCCTGATGAGCTTACCCTACAAGGGAGGACGTAAGGGTAGGATTCATAAGAGCAATATGCTGTAATTCACTGGCTTTGGAAAACCAGAGGACTTTAGGAGCACAGAGTGGAGGACAGTCACCTAACTTCTGTATGCAGGAGATCACTGGAAGCCTCTACAAGGGGAAAATTCTAAAAGTAATACTAATCATAAGACTTACATGGGCAGGAGAAATATAGCAAGAGGACCAATTGAGAAAGGCTTTCAGGGAACAGAAGGTCCATGTGAACATGTAAAGAAGCTACAGCATGAGAAATCATGGTATACATTCACATACACACACACACACACACACACACACACACACACACACACACAGTCGGTTGCTCCAGAAGCACCATTGACTCCCATCAAATCCATGAGCAACACATTCCTTGTGGTGAATCCTCAGTTTTTCCCCTTAAAAATCAATGCATAGGATTAGATCAGTGGCTCTCACTCCTCCCTAAACATAAGAGTCACCCAGAGTATAATTAAACATTTTCTTATTCAAGTTACATACTGTAGACTTGAAATAACAAGGCCCTCAGCCTCCTGGCTCTGCAATCTTGGAGGTTCCTCACATCCTCTCCCTGAGACCCAATTTCCTCATCATTGTAATGGCAGGTATAGTGTCATCTCATTTGATTGTGTTGGTTTGGGATGGGGTCCATTTTATCAGGTCTTTTAAAAAGTTATCCATATGATTCTACAGAGATCCCCTGAATACTAAGTAGGGAATTCCTTCTGGCTTCCTTCATTCTTTTCTCCGTTCAACCTTTATTTATTTTTACTTCTCTGTCTGCTAATCATGGAAGTGTGTGGCATTCCCGGCACTCTCCTGGTATTTCTGAGACAGCAAATGAACAGGAGCAAATGGAACAGGTCCATCCTTGTCCTCATGGGATTTGCAATCTAGTGGATGCTCAGAAGGATGATATCTGACTCAGCTTTGTCCCAGTGCTTGATTTTTCCCACGCTTTCCCTTACTATCACCTCTGGGACATCTGATTTTAAATCCCTACATGCAGTTATCTAATCACACACACACACACACACACACACACACACACACACACACACATATATATATATATATATAGACACACACACACACACACACACACAATGTCAAGTCCATTTGCTGCTACACCATTTTCTTATTCATCTGGTCCCAGAGTTATGGTAATCTGTCATTTCAGTTTGCATGCCAAGCCTTCCCTTGGAGGACTAACTGTCCAGACCACCCCTCTTTCTACATACCGTAGACTTGAAGTAACAGGGCCCTGGGGCTCCTGGCTCTGAGATATTGAGGGTTCCTCACATCCTCTCCCTGAAACAGCTTTCTCATCAATATAATGGCTGTTGTACTGTCACTCATTTAAACTTCAGAAAATGAAACTTACAAAGTAGATATTGTTTCTTATGTTATGGGTGGGGAGACGGAGGCTCGGGGAGGCTAAAGGAAGTTTGTGCTGTCTTAGCCTTGGGAAGTGTCTGTTCTGTCTAGGATTTAGATCACCCCAAAACAGCTGTGCATGGGCTCTTTCCATCATACTCCAGTAACGTGGCCACTCAGACAAGCTTGAAAGGCCCTTAGAACCCTATGGAGTCCATCTCCAAGCAAGCACTTGCCTTATGCACATGCCCCATCCTTGATTGCTAGCTGTATACCAAGGCCCGTTGTTTCATTGATCAGTATCCAGCTTCCCTTGGCAAAGACTCTACAGAGAAATGCGATCCAGTCAGCTTGGTCCAATAGAAGATGAAAATGTCCAACGTCTGTGCTGTCCTGTCCTTTGGGGTAGCTGTGAGTCTATGGTGACTATAAAACACTTGCCACATCCTATCTAATAAAGGAGTAATTTGCAGATTGACCATCACTCCAACACACAAGATGGCTGCCCTCATGAGGTCAAATATCCTGCCCCCCCATGTGGACACAAGATGGCCACTACAAGATGGTCAGCAGGGGAGGGCAGTTAGGAGGGACCAAGACTATAAGGGAGGGCAGTTGTGGGCGATCAGGTCAGCAGGAAAGGGCAGTTGTGGGTGATCAAACCTATAGGGGAAGACAATTAGGGGTAACCAGGCCTACAAGGGAGGCAGTTAGGAGGGACCAGGACTGCAGGAGAGGGGAGTTAGGGGTGACCAGGCTGAGAGAGGAGGGAAATTGGGGGCAAACAAGCTGGTAGGGGAGCAGTTAGACATCAATCAGGCTGGCCTGGTCATCCCTAACTGCCCTCCCCTGCAGGTTTGATCGCCCCCAACTGCCCTGTCTTGCTGGCCTTATTGCCCACAACTCCCCTCCCTTACAGGCTTGGTCCCTCCCAACTACCCACCCACAGCCAATCAGGAGTTATTAGGGGTGAACAGGCTGGCAGGCAGAAGTGGTTAGGGGCAATCAGGAAGGCAGGCAGATGAGCAGTTGGGAGTCAGCAGTCCTAGATTGTGAGAGGGATGTCTGAACAGGCAGTTGGACATCCCTCAAGCTGCCCAGATTGGAGAGGGTGCAGGCTGGGCTGAGGGACACCCCCTCACCCTCTGTGCACAAATTTTGTACAGCGGGCCTCTAATGACTAATAAAGCTAAAGAACTGAATTTTAAATTTTATTTTGCCTAGTTTAAAATTGAAATAGTCACGTCATTCCTGGCTACGCATTCAGATGGCAGAGTTGTAAGCTGTGTGTTTGTGACAGCGGCAAAACATCAGAAATAAGCGGTCCTGTGACCAGGCAGCCGCAGCCTGTGGGTGCTGTGGGTGTGGCAAGCTAGCTCCTGGGCTCATTGCTCCTGTGCACACACGGTGCTCAGACTGAGTCTTGTCAAATGTTACCATGAGCCTCTGGGGGAAACTGAGATCTCTAGTACTCCGCCAGGACTGCGGGCAGCAACTATAGCGTTACGTCGGGGAAAAGCCAGTTCCAGTTTGAAAACGGACACCAAGAGGGACACCAGGTTTCTAGCTGGTCGCTTTCCTTGTCTTCACACACCATCAGCTGTTCCGCTGGACGCTGAATGGCGAGGCCTATTTTCACTTCAAAAGCATGTGTGTGATTCAACCCTGGACCAGCCAACACGTGGCCCCCGAGCAGAGCGTCCAGGCCTCCGAAGGAGACGACACCACGTTCCCCCGGCCGACAGGTGCGCGTGGTCCTAAGGAGAGCGTGAGGGTCAAGGCTGGGACAGCAATGACCTTTCTCCATAACCCGCCTGCACTCTTCCATGTTAACATACTGTGAGCGGCGCGGGAGTGACAAAACCAATCCATCACCCCGGAGCCAGCACAAAGAGGAATAGAGAGGTTAACAGAAATTGATGACATCCCGCCGGAATTGTACACTGATTCGGCCGGCCCTCCGATTGAAACAGACAAAGATTTATAGTCCGAGCGCGGACGCGGGCTCCCTTGATTGCCTTGATTTTTTATGCGCTCCTGCATATTTATCCCCGAGCTCATCACCGGCGTGTCGCCTTAGAATGCTGATTTGATTTCACATTCCGAGAGAGGAGCGGCTGGCTCTCCGCAGCCATTTGCATGATGCGGGAGACCTCGCCAGCACGGCTTCCGATGGCGGGGGCCACAGGCTCGCCGGTGCTCACCTGCAGGATCCTGTAATATATATGTATGTATATATATATGTGTGTGTGTGTATATATATATATATATATATATACACACATACATACATATATATACATATATATATATTTTTTGAAATTCAGATTTCCTGCTTGCTCCCTTCTGTGTAAAAATAAAAAGGGGGGGGGGACTATTCCATATCCTGTGGATGAGAAATTGTATTTTGTCATGCCTTGGAGGGCTCCCGCCGCATCGCGCTTTTATGAATTCGTTTGATATCGAGCCTGTGCAGTTTCGCGTTCCAACACAAATTCTTCCTCCGGTGACATTATTACCGAAAGCTTTTATCAGTTCATTGTGACAGAAAATTGATTATTATCCTTGACATTTGATGGATAGCTTTCATAAAAGGACCTTTTTTTTTTTATTTCATGTTGGCCCATAAAGTCCCTCCCACACCCATACCCCCTCCACCCCACCCGCCCCCACAAAAAAAACTTTCCTAAGACACGAAAAGAATCTCTCAATTCCCTTGTCAAAGTCCCTCTAGGCATCTACAGTGGGGAAGCAAGCGCCTGAGACAGAAAGTTGAAGGGCAAGTACAGATCTGAACTTGCTCTCTGCACTACCCTGCATCCGGCCTCAAGTGAGGGAGCGCCCAGCAGACAGGCCCCGGGACACAAGTAAGAATCCACGACCCATCCATCAGCCGTTTCATGAGAAATTCTGCCTTTTACCGTCGGGGAGAGTCCGCATTGCTGCAGGTGAGTCCGCATTCAAAGGCTGTTCGGATAAATGTTCTCTTCAGTTGTGTCTGCTAGGAAGAGTCTCTCTACTCACTAGTAAGCACTGCATTGCGTTCCTGCCATGTTCCCGTTCTCCCAGCTGACCCTTGTCATAGCACTGTGAGAAAGATATATTTAAAATATACTTTTAAAAGTATATTTAAAATATACTTTTATTGATTTCAGAGAGGAGGAGAGAGGGAGGAAGAAATAAAAAACATCAATGATGAGAAAGAAGCCTTGATCATCTGCTTCCTGCAGGCCCTATACTGGGGACTGAGCCCACAACCAACCCAGACCTGTGCCCTGACTGGGAATCAAACAGGTGATGTCTTGGTTACTGGGTCGATTTTATGAATTCATTTGAGCCACACCCAGATGGACAAGAAGGATGGCCTTATCTCTTCTCTCCAGCGTAGAGAGAGTGGAGGGAACTGGACTTGGGCCCCCGAATGGTAAAGACAGACCTTGAACCCATCAAGCTGACTTGAAATCCAGGGTCCATCCCTTCTTAACGCCCCACCTGCAGAGATCATGTCTAGAGAAACAAGGCAGGCATCATCTTTGGAAACACATTTTTTCCCCACTCAGTTATTCAGTCACACCCACACACACACACACACACACACACACACACACACACACACGTCACCCACCAGAAAGAACAAGTGAGTCGCAGTGTCGTGCATACTCCAGGCAGCTGCTCACCTTGTCAGATCCTGACCTCACAGTCCTCTCCACCCACACCGGTGTCCACCCCTGCAGGCACCGAGGGACTCTGATGTATTTGTTAAAGTTGAGCGAAGTCAGCTTAGTTTGTATTGGGAGATCAGCGAAGTCAGACACTAGCATTTGAGGAACAAAGCTCCTAGTTTCCACGGCACCCTCATGGATACAAGAGTGTTAGCAGATGTCCAATGTCACCTGCATGACTTTGAGGAGACGCCCCAGCATCCTGCCACAGACCATGGTCTCTGGGATGTCAGCTCAGTCTTACAGAAAGAGGGATATCTTTGGAGTCTTCTGTCGCAGTCTCTGATTCCCTAGAAACACAGTTGGGTTCACTCCCCTTTGGAGAGCCTCCAGGTTTTGCTGGACATTTACCTTCCCTCTATGGGAAGGACTGGCTTTCTAACCAACACAGGAAATGAGTATTAATAGAACATGGGCATCTTCCATCCACAGGCCAATGCTCTAGCCACTGGGCAAAGCCAGATAGGGCACATCAAGGTCTCCATCTAGGACTGTTAGGATGTACACAGGAGAACTCATGCAGATCTGACTTAGGAAAAACCACGCAGGTCGCAGGAGAACTAAAAGCCACTGATTCTCCAGACATTGCTGGCGACCTCACTCTACGCCAACTGAAAACACGCTGTCCTCCCATCCCTCTGGGTGTGATAAAGGGAGCTGGTGGGGCACTGGAATTAATAGAACAGTAGGTGTCTGTGGAAAGAGCAGATTTAAACTAGTTCATTAAGTGTAGGAGATAGGAAACTATTTGATGAATCAAATGGTCTTCATTAAAAGTGCACTTTCCCTGGGAGCTGGAGATGCCACTTAAAATACCTTTTTTTCTTTTCTTTTCTTTTTTTTTTTTTTAGTAAGGATGAGAAATCAGTGTATGCTCATTGTAGAAATTTGGAACATACAGGAGTGCACTCTGTGACAAACACACAGTTGTAATCTGTGACTCACAGGTAACCACAGTAAATGGGATTTGGAGCAGGATTATTTTTTCTCTGTTTATGTGCCTCCGAGAATTACCAATTAAGATCAAATGCTATATTTTGTTTGTATACTTTAAAAAAAATTACTTAACACTGCATCCAGAGTCTAGACATCCCCTTTTCTTTGGAAACTTGACTTTTAATGGCTACATAGTATTTAATCATTAACACATAACATGCAACATATTTTTTCTCAGTTACTCTGCTTTTAATAAGCTCTTAGGTTACTTTTAGTTTTCATGGTTTTAGTCATGATGGCCCAGCGTCAAGAAACCCCATGAGAGATGGGCTGGATTATCCCATTGTTCAGAGGAGAAAACGGTGGACTAGTCTATGTGCCCAGAACCAGGCAAAGTAGTGGAGGAGGGCCGGGACCTCAGGCCCACGATCCCACAACGCAGAGGTGCAGTATTGCTGCTCAGAAGAAATTCTCTAAATAGTGCAAAAGCAGGAACCTTGAAATGAGCCATTCAAACTGAATCAGAGGAGAAAAGCTTGTGTTAATTCCTTTCTTATAACTCTTGCCAGCTCTGTGTTCTTTTTCTTTTAATCCCCACCCTATGATATGTTTTTATTATTGTTTTTTAAAAAATATATGTGTATTGATTTCAGAGAAGAAAGGAGAGGGAGAGAGATAGAAACATCAATGATGAAAGAGAATCACGGATCGGCTGCCTCCTACATGCCCCACACTGGGGACTGAGCCTGCAACCTCGGCGTGTGCCCTGCCTGGAATCGAACTGTGGTCTCCTGGTTCATAGGTCGATGATCAACCACTGCACCATGTCAGCTGGGCAGTTTTTATTGATTTTTAGAGAGACAGACAGACAGAGAGAGAGAGAGAGAGATAGAGAGAGAGAGAGAGAGAGAAACATCGATGTGAGAAATATCAATTGCTTGCCTCCTGTCTGCCCCCCCCTCCCCACCGGGGATCCAACCTACAATTTGGGTATGTGCCCTGACCCAGAATCCAGCTGCAAACAGTTGGTGTTTGGGACAATGCTCCAACCAATGGAGCCACCAGGTCAGGGCACCAGCTGAGTTCTCACCTTCGGGACTCACCTTAGCCCCGTTTCGCCATCTATAAAATAGGTATTGCAGCCTCATGGTGTTGATAGGAGGATTAAAGAATTATATCTTGGAAAGTAGCTCAGGGAGATGAAATGTGGAGCAGGCCTTCAAGAAATGACAGTTTCATCATTGTGGCCAATTATTGTGTAAGACCAAAGGCCCAGCACACGAAATCATACATGGGTAGGGTCCCTAGATCTAGCCTGCGATAAGGGTCATCTTCCACCACTTGCCAGTCCCCAGTCCCACCCCACCACCAGCACCCACCCCAGTTCCCCATTTACCATCCAGGTGATGGGAGGGACTAAGAGGTCTGCCTTCCACGAGCTAGCCAATCCCCAGTCCCTCCCTGCCACCACCCACTCCAGTCCTCCATGGTTCCCCATTGGCCATCCAGCGATCGGAGCCTGCAGACTGGGAGGAGGGATGAAGAGGTGGGCAATGCACCTCATAGTGACTGGTCGATCAGTCATACTGGCCGTTAGGCTGTAGGGGTCACTGGCTTTTTATTATATAGGATGGTCCATAGTAAGGGGATTGCAGTTTCCTCTCAAATGTCTGATATGGGACACTGGATTTCCATCATGGCATTTTATTCTCTTTAACTTAAAGTGTGAAGACATCAGCAGACAGCAGCAAAACAGATTCCAAACAATGAGTTTCCCATGCCCCTGGGCTGGGAGCGCCGGGCCACATCAGAAAAGGAGTGATCTGGACCCTGGAGCTGGAGAACCTAAGACCAGTTTGCTCACGGCCCCAGCAGAGCCAAGGTCAAGAGTAGGGTCCACACTGCTAAAGCGGCTGCTTCTGACATGACAGGAATGTACTTAGAACAGAACTGCCCGAAAATAAATAAATAAATAAATGCCCCACTTCCCTGGCTCTTCCCTTTAAAAGATGTCCTTAATCACTTGGCCGAGTCTAGAATTGTGACTTCCCATTGCTAGAAAACAGCTATCTCCATCCCTATCCAGATCTACCGGGATATCTGCACTGCGCTCTCTCCCCCACAACGTGTGCTGTGCGTGTGGCATCCACCCCTGAGTTCTACGACATATCAGGAAAAAAAGGAAATGAATGGAAACTATCTCATGAATGAATGCTTTTTATTTTTATTGCACATTACAATGACAATATATTTTCGCATTAAATACATTGTCCAAATTAACTTCACCTGTTTTACTTACCTTTTTAAGATGCTACAGGACACTTAAAATGTGCACATGTCTCAGCATTACATATCTATGAGATATTGGTGGGAGGGAGTGGGTATGAAGTGGCCCCAACTCAGTGACCCTCCCCAGACCCTCCAACACACTGGGCAGAAAAGGCCTGTTCATGCTGAGTGTGGGGTGAGGGGTATCTCCCACAGTCACCTTCAGAAAGGAAAGAGCTGCTCTCCATGTGGGCACTTTGGTCCCTGGAAATATCTCTCAGTTGTTTAGTGTAAAGCAAAATAAATTAGTGGAAGTCCAGATTTAGATACTTGAACCATGTCCCACCCTGGCGTGACTGCTTCAAAGGGACACTTCTCCTTTTTGTTCCTTAACAGTGTGGTCATCAGTCCCCCAGAGTTACCAAGGGTTTCCTGAAGCTGAATAGCTACTTTCAACGACAAGTATTACAGCATCTGAAAGTTTCTTCTTTTGAAAACCATTTTCATGGTATAAGCAGAAGTCGGGATTCTCAAGGTGTGTGTGTGTTTTTTTTTAATGACTGCTTTGTTATTCAAAATGTTGTATTTCTTAAAAATGAGGGAAAACAAGAATTCTTTAAAAATAAAATTCTCGGAGAACCAAGATGGCAGCATAGGTAAACACCTATTGTTATGCCCCACTCAACGATTTAAGAACTACAACATAACAGCAGAAAAGACATCACCCAGAATCGCCAGAAAGCTGGCTGAGTGAAAACTCCACAAATAAGAATGAAGGTGGGACACTGAGACTCAGAGGAGCAGCGGGAGCACAGCCTTGAAGATGGAAACAGGTTAGGAGCCATCCTGGTCGCGCGCGAGGGCGGGCTGTAGAGCTGGAGCAGCAACCCCAGCTGGATTTCACCAATTGGGGGGGGGGGGGGCGGAGACGACCCACTGCATAGATTTCCCAGTGCCAGGCGAGGTCCGAGGTCCAGGGGATGCACCCTGGAAGCGGGGCGCGGCAGAGGTCTCCTAGTCTGAGGAGAAACCTGGAGGCTGGGAAAAGAAGTTTGCATGCAAGTGTCGCACAAACCCGTGACTTGCCCCCTGGAAACTTGTCTCTTGGTCCCAGAAACCATCTATTTTACAACCCTGGGCTAGACTTTGGGTGTGCAGACACATTTGGGGAGAGGCAGAGTTGTCTGGCAAGGGAAAGAGACTAGCGGCTTTCTCTTGGATGTGTCTGCAACCATCCCCATCCAACAGAGACCCGCACGTGCGAGCTCTGCATAGCACATAGCTGACACTAAGGCTGCCTGCACAGCTCAGAGATTCCACCCATCCAACCTGAACACAGTCTCCCTTCACAGCCAGTTGGCCTGGAGGTCAAACCCTCCTAGGGCTAACAACAACAAGCAAAATCCACCTGGCTGGAAAAGCAAGAAACAAAAAGAATTCAGATAATTGAAGATAGCATAAGGGGCCTCTGGGACAACCTCAAGCATGTCAACATCCGAATTATTGGGGTGCCAGAAAAAGAGAGAGAGCAAGTTAATGAAAACCTACTTGAACAAATAGTGATCGAAAACTTCCCCTACCTGGTGAAAGAAACTGACTTAAAAGCCCAAGAAGTACACAGAACCCCAAAATATAGGAATCTAAAGAGGACCACACCAAGCTGGGTTTAAATTCAAAAATACTGTACAACCCATAAAGGATTGCAGTCAGAGTACCCACCTCAGGTAACTGGGAAGGCTGAGCCACTGTCCCTTTGAGGATATCTACCACATAAAGCAGCCACCATGCAGAGATACGGAAAGAAATCAGGTGTGAAAGAAATGGAGGAGAAGAGACGACAAGACATAGAGTTCAAAACCACGGTTATAAGGCTTTTCAAGGGGCTCCTAGAAAAGGCCGATCAACTTAATGAGAATTACGAGGAAATAAACAATACCAACCAGGAAATGAATGAGACTTACAAGGAAATGAATGATACTTACAAGGAAATGAATGAGACCCTCAAGGAAATGAACAAGACCTCTGAGGATATGAACCAGACCCTCACGGATATAAAAAAGGACCAACTATAAATCAAGCATACACAGACTGAAATAAAAAATATTACACAAAGTCCTAGAAGCAGTCCAGAGGGCCACAAGAACCAAGTCAAAGATTTGAAATACAAAGAAGCAAAATCCACCTGGCTGGAAAAGCAAGAAACAAAAAGAATTCAGATAATTGAAGATAGCATAAGGG
The DNA here is from genome assembly GCA_027563665.1 of Antrozous pallidus. Lineage (NCBI taxonomy): Eukaryota > Metazoa > Chordata > Mammalia > Chiroptera > Vespertilionidae > Antrozous > Antrozous pallidus. The sequence goes on along the minus strand of CM050515.1, from coordinate 108,544,624 downwards.
GCCTCTGGGACAACCTCAAGCATGTCAACATCCGAATTATTGGGGTGCCAGAAAAAGAGAGAGAGCAAGTTAATGAAAACCTACTTGAACAAATAGTGACCGAAAACTTCCCCTACCTGGTGAAAGAAACTGACTTAAAAGCCCAAGAAGTACACAGAACCCCAAAATATAGGAATCTAAAGAGGACCACACCAAGAAATATCATAATTAAAATGCCAAGAGCAAAAGATAAAGAGAGAATATTAAAAGCAGCAAGAGAAAAACAGTTGGTTACCTACAGGGGAGCACCCATACGATTGTCAGCAGATTTCTCAACAGAAACAATGCAGGCCAGACGCGTGTGGCAATAAATATTCAAAATAATGAATAGCAAGAATATACAACCAAGATTACTCTATCCAGCAAAGCTATCATTCAGAATTGAAGATCAGATAAAGTGTTTTGCAGATAAGAAATAGCTAAAGGAGTTCATTACCACCAAACCAGTATTATATGAAATGCTGAAAGATGTTCTTTAAGAAGAGGAAGAAGAAAAAGGTAAAAATATGAACAACAAGTACACATCTATCAACAAATGAGCATAAAAATCAAGTGAATTGATAGGCTGATGAACAAGATAAACTGGTGAATATAACAGAAACATGGACATAGAGAGGGAATGGACTGACAATTCTTGGGGAGAAAAGGGTTGTGGGAAGTACAGCAAGAGATTGGACAAAAATCTTGCAACAATGGGAGAGGACATTGGGGAGGGGGAGGTGAGGATGGAGGGGGATAGGTACAGGGTGGAGGGGAGATATAGGGGGATAAAAAAGGGGAAACAAAGTAATTAATAAACTGAACAATAAAGATAAAAAATAACAAAAAAATAAAAGTAAAAATAAAAATAAAATTCTCAAAACATTCATTTTCCTTGAGAATTGTCAAGGGGATAATTCTTGAGCTGAACTGCTAGAGTAATACTACTGATGTAATATATATATATATATATATATATATATATATATATATATATATATTTAGTAAGATTCAAAACCAATTAAAAATCCCCAAACCATGCAAACTGAAAAAAAAAATGATTGGCAAATACCATGGGCAAATTCCAAAAAGTCCAGGTTTAATGATTTATTTTTATTTCATTCACAGTATTAATGTAAGTACTGTGTTTTTCAGGTATTTTTAAATATGCATTATAAAAGATTTAATGGCATATAAATAGGCATTTGACTATTTCCTCTTCATTCCTAAAAATGTATATTTTTAAGTTGACTGAAACCTTTTATTTGGATCTCCTCATAGAAAAAAAAAGATGAAACTTGGAGTTCATGTTTTACTGGATATATGTGCATATATACACATGCATAGACATCTGTACATGTATGTACATATGTGTGTATATATACAAAGACAGAGGTGGAGAGAGATCTTAAGGAATTGACTCATGAGGTTATGGGACTGGAAAACCTGAATTTTGCACAGCAAGCCAGCAGGCTGGAGTCCCAGGATACAGTTGATATTGTAGTTCATCTGAAGATTGGGGGACAGAGTTCCTTCTTTTGAGGGAGCAGACGATTCCAATGTGTTTTCTCTTAAGACGTTCTTCTGATTGGATGAGGCCCACCCATATGATGCAGGGCAATCTTTTTACTCAAAGTCCACCCATTTAAACGTGAATCTCATCTAGAAATACCCACAGGAATCATTCAAAATAATATTTGACCAAATACCTGGGCACTGTGTCCCATCTGAGTTGCCACATAAAATTAGCCATCATGAGAGCCCTGTGGATTTCCTTGAGAACCTGAGTGGTGCAATCTTGGGGTGACAAAGAGGGAACAGGTGAAACATAGAAGGATAAGGCTGTTCCTCAACCTTTTCCAATGCAACTATCCAACAGCAGCAGTACTTGGGGTTAGCCATGCAGTGTGGGTCTCGGCTTGGAAACCTCCTTGCTGTGCTTCCTGCCATTGAACCCATCCTCCACTTGCAGAGGGAAGATGCCATGAAGAACAAAGAACTCAACCTTGACATTCCAACTGGACATTTTGTGTCTAAAGAGTAACAATGCTCTTGAATGTGTGATTATTTTTTCAGATAGAAAAAAAACACGTTTTATTAATTTAAATAGAAAAAGAGTTGGGTTCTATAACATGGCCCATGTTCAAAAGTCTGAGGTGAAAGGTTCACTGAGGGACGTTGGGTAGACTGCAGGGTAGGATGTGGCTTTGGGTTAGGCAATGAAACATCGGTGCAGTTGGAAAGAGGTGGGGGAGTTGGAGGGATTGCAGGCATGGTAAGAACACTTTCTAATAATCTGTACTCTCGGTCCCACAGCCTTGTCCAGATGAGAGAGTGGTGTGAGGTAACAGACATTAAAATGGAAATGTTGAAAAGTTCAAAAAAAGGTCTGAAATGCCCAGGTGATGCTCCACTTCCATCTTGCACAGCACAAAGCAGAGTAAAGCATAAGTTAGGACCAAATTGTGGGTGTTTAATAGTGTTACTACTGGTTTTGGTTAAACTTCTACCTTGGCCAGGACCTGGTGGTTATGTGTTATCTGGTCACGTGTTCACTCATTCCTCTTACACGGCAGCAGCGGGCTCTGAGCAAGGGGCTCAGGGTGTTGTGTTTAGTTGGTGTCGCAGTCCCTGTCCTCAAACACTTCACATTGTAAGGGACCCCGTGAAATGCAGACATGCTCACACCAATAGCTCAGATGCTCTTCTTCGGGGGTACAGGATGGCCTCCACACCCCAGAGTCCCTGCAGTGTGGCAGCCTGGCTGAGCCCTGGATCATGCACAGCCTCCCCTGGCCCATAAAGGCTTCCCAGTGAATTCTCCTTCATTTTGAGAGCAACAGGGAGGTAGAGTCACAAGCTAAGGGTACTGGTCCCCAAATGACTACCCCAAGCCGAGTCCCCCCACGCACCCATGGTGCAGCCTCACTCCTCATCCATGAGTTAGAGCTAAAGTCATCGTGCTAAGCCATTGAGATGTGGAGATCATTATGGCAACCTGACCTGTCTTGGGTGCCAGGGAGGGGGGGCATTAAAAAGGCTCCCCTGTCAGCCAGTGCATTTTGGAAGTATATGTGTTTTATGGTTGGCAGGGGAGCATGCGGTGCCACCGTGCCATGAAGGAGATTGGCCTTCCCCAGACCCAGGCCAGGACAGCAGTCTGCATAGTCCTGATTCTTGAAAATGGAACAAAGGGGTACTATCCCAGCCCGCTGTCTGGCTCACTGACTCTCATTGAGTAGGTATGTGTTTAGTGCAAGGACTGGAACCCCAGACGTGGCAGAGCGTAGGTGCTCAATGAACAAAAGAAGCACATGAGTTCTACTGAGGGCTACCTGCAGCCAGGGTCACGAGGAGGCATGAGTCCTCTGCACCTGTGACCTCAGGAAAGTAGGGGAAGCCACCCAGGTGAGTTGAGAGCGAGCCTAGAGGGGGAGGGAGGGCCAGCCTCCTGCAGGCCTGGAGAAGCCAAAATGGGTTCCTCCCAATCATCCTCTTCAGGCTCAACCACTTGCTTATCCTCGAAATACAGAGGCACCCCTTTCCCCTGTGCCCCCACCCCCGCCTCTGAGTTTAGTTGTGCTTCACATCCATGCATTGCTGGGTCCTGTGGCCACCAGACCTTGAAATCAGTTCTCCGACGTATTATCAAGCGCTTGTTCAAATTCATTGGAAGCCCAGGCTATCTCCCTCCTCTCATCCACAGCCCTTTGGGAACGAAAGGGAAACAATGGATTCATTTCACAAAATTCATCACATTTACATATTTTTATCATGAGCTCAACGAATGTTTTTAATTAAACCGTATTTTAAAGAGGGTAGAGAGGGAGAGGCAAGATGGTAAATATTTAACACCTAATCAAGGGGAGAGAAGCGTGAAACTGAACCCCTCATTAAGCCGCTTGGATGGGGGGGGCGGCTGGAAGCAGCCTGGGTCAGAGCCCCTGCCCTCCCTTATCAGGGGGTGACACTGAGCAAGCCATTTCACCTCTTTCAGCGTCATTTTCCTCATCTGGGGGAGTGGGAAGGATGCCAGATTCATGGGATTATTGGCAGGAGAGCTTAACCACCATATTCACAGGAATCCTGGCCAACATTTCCGGATAGAAACACTGTCCAGGCATTGGACCCAGCCCTCCGCAGGATCCTGGCTGTGGCCCCATAAAGGATTCACTGTTGGCTGCCTCCATTTCCAGAAATGTAAATTGAAGGTTAGGGGGATCAGGTACCCTGCCCAAGGTTGCAGCAGTCTGGCATTCTGGCCCTGGCAGCTGGTGTCTGGAGCGCCCACGCTCAGTCACAATCTTCCTTGCCCACATCATAGTGCCTGGGACAGATATGTGCATACCCTCCTCGTTTCTCAAGTTCAAGCTGAAGAACAACGTTTCCAGATGCCCTTCTGCTTATTTCTACAATGACTCCTACTTCCATTTTATATTGCCTCACAGCTTACAAAGCGAGCCTGCACAGATTTCCCGCCAAAAACACAAATAACAGACGCTCCCTCCACATCACGACAGACTCTGTGAGGTGGGTACCCCAGGGGCACCTGCATTAAAAATGGGAGTGCACAACAAGGGATGTGATGGAGAGTGAGAGAGAGCTGTACCTCCCAGCCCTTGGGCATGCCCTGATCAGGCGGCCTCAGGAGGTGAGCCTTCCCTCTGTCTGGTTCTGGGAATGGTTGGAGGCAAGGGAGCCAGGGTGCAGGAGGCGGGAGCAAACCAGAAGGAGCACCCTCTCCGCACTGTGCTAAGTGCTCTGCCAAGATAATTGTATGGCTGCTTCTGCAATCAGTTCTGAGAAAATTGCTCCTCCCAAATTAGCTTCCCCTTATGCAATAATTTTTAGTTGATGGCATTGAATTGCTGCAAAGAAACTGTGTGTGTGTGTGTGTGTGTGTGTTCAAATAGTGGACAAATAGCATGAGTAGAGATTGTTATTATCAGAAGAGGACACTTTGATATAAGTTCAAATATATCTGAATTGACCTCCCAAAAGACAAGAGAGTTTCCCTTTTGTCTTCTCTAGCTTTCTCCCTTCCCCTCTCTCCCTCCCTCCCTTCCTTCCTCCTCTCCTCTCCTCTCCTCTCCTCTCCTCTTCTCTCCTCTCTCCTTCTGCACTGTCTCCTCCTCCTCCTCCTTTTACATAATGACAGTACCCTCTGCACTTCCCACTTTCTGAGTCACAGAAGAGGCTGCTTTCACGTTGCGGGTGGAGGTCTATGAAGAACAACATTTCTCATTGAACCTCATCACTTAGGCACCTCTTTAGCCTGTTACTGGCATGAAGATCGTGCAGGTCCTTCTCGGCCATATTGCCACTAGGAGGGCAGCTCTATTTCCCAGGAGCAGTGGGAGGTGGGAATGGGTCGAATGGGATGTTTCTGGAACTCTTCCACTAAGTCTGCTGGGAGCAGGGACACAAACCGACTTGTGAAACCATGCAGTGCGTTCTCACAGAGTGTGTGTGTGTGTAGGGGGGGTCCTTCCTGGGTCCCACCTGAGCCCAGGTGAAGTGGTGAGCTGCCCATAACCAGGCTAAGGGCATCAACACCAGCTGGATCTCACTCATCAGAATCCAAACCCTGTGTGTCCACCATGAGGCCACAGGGCTTCAAGGTAGAAAAGGCAGATTCTGCTTTGAATCATCTCTATCAGAGGTCAAACAGCCAGCAGTGCACCCACTTCAGCAGTTTTGTGGGGTCTGGATGTGTACAAGGGTAGAGTGATGTTTCAAAGCTCATTTGAATACACCACATAAATGTACAGCTTAAAGGGGGCAGACTATGAAAGGTATGTCTCTTACCTAGCAATCTGGGACATGATTACCTAGTGAACCCAAATGAGAGAAAATAAGGTTTTAAATTGTAAAGTATAGGCCATCTTAAATTAGAAACTAGCAAAGTAGAGAGCGGGGATGGGGGGAGCTCTCCAAGGGTGTTGAATTGCTGAAGGAAATAATTCTATTTGCATCACTCCCAATAATTCTGCCTGAGCTGATTTATTCTCTGTACATGAGGTATATCTCTACAAGAGTATATTTCATTTTCACCCAGAGTGATAAAGGAAATATTTGGGGGTGATATCGAGCAGGCCTATAAAAATAAAAAATAACTTTATTATTTTAAATAGGGCATACTTGATATACACAGCCCGGTTCGAATTTTTACAATATCTATCTTGTTAGACCTTCAGCCTATAAAACAATGTTTTTTATGGCATCGCTGTGATGCTAGGTTGTCAGGTATATCATATCAATCTCTCAATTATGTTCTTTAGGAAACTGCTCCTTGGTCAGAGGCCTAATTTGTGACTGGATAGCAGCATCTGTACCCGATGAAATGTGTCATCACCTGTCATCCAACCTATTGGCTGCTGCTTAGCAACAGGTCAGTTGTAAACTGAGTATTTGCTGAAGTAGATTAGTAATATTGTTGCCATAACAACTACCTTTGTTAGTTGATCAAGTTGACTGAGAAATGGCACTGAGGAACCTTGCATGTTGTATGATGTAGTAGTTGCCCCGATTCAACTACTGATTTGGACTGTTGGGTTAGTATCATCCTCAAAGACGTGTTCTCTCCCGAGGTGGTACTCATTCAGGCTCTGATATCACTAAGTCAGCTCCCCAGGAAGATGTGGGAGTGGGTCTGGGTGACACCTAAGGGCCTCAGCTCTCTCAGCATGCACACACCTGGTGACCTGGACAGGAAGGTGCACTTCGCCTCCTGAGGATGATCTCGTGCCCTTTGAGACTTTCCAGAGGCTTCTAGACACAAGACCCCTCTCTTCCCCCCTCTCTTGCTGTGCCTCATTCTTGTCTTTCTTCTGCCTCAGCCTCTGGACTGTGCTTGGAAAGCGCTGGTCCCTCTATGTGCCTCAGTCCTTCAGTCCAGCTTCTGCTGCAAATTACATAGAATGACTCAACATAAGATCGCTGTCCAATTTGCATTCCATTAAGAGTTGGCCATTCTCTCACTTCTCCTTCAGACGTGTCAGCAGATCCTGTTCACCTGTGTCCAGGTGAGAAGACAGTGTTAGGATATACTTAATTACCAAACAAGTGTGGAGGTCTTGGCCCAGACTCCTGAGAAGGTCCGCCCACAGCCAACCTTATAAATTGGTTGTCGCTGCTCCCCATGATTGTCTAGCAACTTGCTTTCAGAAAGTCCTAATTGCATTTTCTTGATAACATATTAAATGAATTGCTTGGGATAACATGCAGTTTCTCAGTCCATGATTGATTTATAACCCAAATATAGTGCAGCCCGAATCCACTCCCTGAGAGGGGCTGGGCCTTGTGAACAGTGCCAGACAGTAAGCGCGTGACTAACTCAGAATACAGAGGACGGAACGCAAGACTGAAAAATTAACAACTCTAAATTACCAGGACTGTGGCATGGGCTGCGGAACATTCTATGATTCAAGATTCTACTGCTGAGATGCTAATTCTGCCCATTTCCATGCCACCAAACCCGCCGTCCAGGAGAAAAACAGCTCTGATGCTATCAACTTATTGATTTTCCTGCTTCAGAAATTTTACCAGCTGTTCAGTCTATTAAACAGCGCGGGTGGGAGTTTCAGATGGAGAGGTCCTGTCAGTCTTCACTGTGCCTGTCAAAGGAGGGGGGAGCTGGGGAGCCGTCAGAGAACAAGTCTGGTGTTGGAGACACAGGCTGGGGCTAACCTGAGAGGGGTTGCAGAGAGCCTTGGCGTGGAGGTCAAGGTGCCAGGGCCACTGATATATCAAATATGCACCACGAACTCCTCGCCCTATTGGCCACCTGCTAGTCTCCAGGAGAGTCATCTGGATGTACCTCTTCTGCTGGCCCCTCCCCATCAAATGCCAAAGGGGAAGCTTCCTGGTCCACCTCTTTACTATCTGCTAACTTCTGTCCACCTCCACTCTCACCACCGGTCTGACTACAGTCTTCCATTACATTTACTGTTGCTACCCTCCAACCCACACTGCATCAGAAGCCACATCTGACTGGCCATTTCTCGGCTTTCAGTGACTCGGGTTCCCTATGGCTCCTAAGATGAATCAGGGTGACCGTGCATACCAGCTTGCCCAGCCCAGTCCCAGTTTAGGTCTGTTGTCCCAACATAACCACTAACAGCACCTGCTTTTACTGTCTCAAGTGTCCCTGTTGGGATGATAAATGTTACCAGCATCCTAGTTCATGTCCGACATCATTACTGTGCTGACCCTTTCGTCTCCTCACCTCCCTGCTCTCTGTGCCACAGCCTCAACCCTGCAGACCCTCTGGCCCCTGCAAGTGCCCCAAATGCCCTCTGCCCACCCCCAACACAGGTGTTCTTCCCTTTCTGAAATGCTCTGTACCTCTCCATCTCCCTTCTCCAGATGTTCACCTGACTGGGTGAAACTTCCTCAACCCCCACACAGGACAGATTCTATTACATGTTTAACTCATGGTTGGTGTTCTTAGCACTCACCACACCTGAATAAGTACACGAATTGTCTATTGGTCCCCAACATCTATCACATTCTTGTCTGGAGGATAACTTTGGTGAATGCATACATGCAGAAAATCCTACAGATGCTGCTTGTCGATGGCCCTGGGTAGGTAATTATTTGTCAAATGGATGGATGGATGGATGAATGAATGAATGAATGAATGATTTTAGTGGGAGATGACAAAATAAAATGAGCACCTATAAGTGGATATAATTTTATGAGGACACAACTTGTCATCCTCAAGAGCGAGCTATACAGATGTTTGTGTATGAAGGAGTTCATCTAAGAAATAGAAAAATTAAAGAGAAATAAGAAAGAGGAGGTGCATGGCTGAGGGAGAGGTGTAGGCAGATCAGAGAGAAACAACAAAAGCAAAACTGTGCTGCAAAACTGTTTTTCTTTTTTCTGGGTGAAGGTGATATTGCACCAGGTCTCAGAATAACTGGGGGAGCAGGCACAGAGCTGTGGACATGCAAGGGATGTTGCAGTCAGATCTGGACACCAGCAGAACAAGAGGGATACTGCTCATGGGATCCCCACATCTCCCACCTGGTTCTCAAGTCAGCCCCTTCCAAAATTTAACTATAGTGCAGAGGATACTAGAAAGGTAGCTCATAAACCAAGAGGGGAGCTTCTGGGCCGCATGATGCACAGTGAGCTGGAAGCCAGAAGTGCTGATGACCATGCTGAGCACCGTTCAGAGGGTCTCTGCCCCATTGAAACTGGAAACCAGCCAGCAGGACCTGGGGGAGCATTGTGCTAACCCAACTGAACCTTCTGCAATGATGAAATAAATGATCAACGCAGTCTAGTTTGCCAGCTTCTGGCCACATCGAGCTTCTGAGCACTCGACGTGTGGCTGGTGTAACTGAGAAATGGAGTAGTGCATTTGATTTCATTTTCATTCATGTCAATAGTGGCTGCCATATTGAATAGTAGAGGTGAGGGCACACTAGCTCAGCAAATGTGGGAAGAGACTGGAACTCCCCAGTTCTGCCAGGGTCCTCAGAAAGGTAGGGACATTCTGGTAGAAAGACATTTTGGAGGCCAACTGAAGGCAGAAGAGAAAGGAAAGGTACACAAAGGCTTGCTTCTAGAAGATGAATTCAACAGCTCTCACGTGGAGATGGGGGCGGTAGGTGGGGAGAGAATGGAGGGAGGAGACAAGGAAGGGGGCCTTCACTTGATCATCATTCCTTTAACTCAATAAACCAGCCTTGATGTTGGAAATCTGATCAGCAGTAAAACGAGGCCCCAGAAGATCCTTTTGTCAATGGGATGGTTATTAGGCAGGTCATTAGGTCAGAGAGTTGGGGAGCCCTTGTGGCCACAGGCCAGCACACACCAGAGGACTGGCCATTAGCTGAGAGTTGAACCTCTTGAGAGAGGCCACGAAGTCTTGACATGGCTGTCAGAGACCGTGTTGAGCCTGTTGGAAATTGCTTTCAAGTTAGCCCTGTGAAAGCACACATTGAGAAGGTGTTTATTCTTCTGTTGATTTCCTGTGGACCTTCCGAGCCACCCATCTTTAAACCTCTGTCTTATCAATAACGTGACTAATAGTGGTATAGGCCTTGTAACCTTGCTATGACCATTAAATAGAATATGTGGCTTATTCCTAACACAGAATAGCTGCTACAGAATTCTGTATGTTTGTATTCTCCCCATGATGTCTTCTCATGAGCTTTGTCTTTTTCCATTATTTAAGCATTTTCTTGAAAGACATCACGCGCCCTCATGCAGCACAGGTATAAAGACACGGTGCTTCCAGACTGTCAGCAAAGGTATCCTTTTCATCTCGGTCATGGTGGAGTTGACAGAGGACAGGTAATTATTTCTTCTGCTGTGTGACAGCAGAAGTTGCTAAAAATAACAGGAAGGATATGAAATAAATCACAGATACCTAAGGTAATGATAGTGTTATCCATTATTAACTATAGCAATAATAATAATTAAGTAATAACAGTAAGTAGCCAGCACAGAGAGCAGTACATCTTTGCATCCCCTGATCTCTGAGGGAAGGAAGCAATGAGATTACTACATGTCCAATACCTCCGTCAGTCAGACACTGTCCCTTACAGGTGCCATCTCACTCCAGCTTCCCCTAAGACCTTCCCTTCTGGGGATGACCCTTAAAGCGTAGAGGGTCATCCAGGACATGGTAGAGAGGAGAGAGCCGAGGGAGGCAAGGACAAGCCATGCAAGGCTCCGGAAGCCATGCTAAGGATTTGGGACTCAGTTGGCAGATAGGTACCTTATGTGCACTGAAGAATTTTAATGAAGGGAAAGGTTCTGGAATCAAGCATCAAGGAAGTCTATGTCTTTTGTGTTTGTGGCAATTGCAATTTCTTGTATAGTCCACTGGTAGTCTCAAGCCATCCACATTCCACCCCTTGAGCTGGGAAAAGAATAAAGGTGGGAGAATGGTGGGAAGGAGAGAGATCACCTACATTAAAGGCAGGAGAGGGCCAGGGGGCTGTGTCGGGGTGGTAATGAGGAAAGGTGGACACATGAAGACATGTTGGAGAAAGACATGACAATGCATCATCATGCCCTCTATGTTTGTTAATTGTGTGCTAACATAAAGAAAGAACAGATTCTATGAATGCACGTTTGCACTCAAAAAGAAAACTCTGGGTTTAGCATTTATAATTCTTCCCTTCCAATTTACCAACTCTGTCTTGTTGTTTCAGCCAGTGTTTTTGTTTGTTTGTTTTTTGGATGGACACCCTGGTGATGGCAACTTTGCCCTCTGTGAGTGATGATAACTCTAGAAATCACTGCCCCTGCCACAGGAATTACTTGCTGTCTCAGCAACTCAAAATCTCCCTTCTCTTTGGCTTGAACTAGGAAATTTAATTCTGATGTCCAGGAATACCTGTATGGTATGAACCTCTCATCTTCCCCTACTCCCCCCTCTCCTCCTCACTCAAGGTGTCTTCATTCCATCAGCCCCCCTGCATGGTAGCCATTCCAATCTTGTCCTGCTCACTTGAACTGCACCTTCTGTGAGCTGTTAATATGCATAAGAAAGTTCTCCACCAGCCATTTCTCAACTAGAGTCCTACTTGAATTCAATCATTTCTTTTTTAAAATATATTTTGGAAGGGAGAGGGATAGAGAGTTAGAAACATCGATGAGAGAGAAATATCAATCAGCTAGCTGCCTCCTGCATACCTCCTACTGGGGATGTGCCTGAAATCAGGGTACATGCCCTTGACCGGAATCGAACCTGGGACCTTTCAGTCCCCAGGCCAAACCGGTTAGGGCCCAATCATTTTTTAAAGACCATATTGGTCTGTAATATTTTGGGGTTATAGAAATTTAAATATTATACCAAAAGCTATAAACTGCCTCATGTTTATGTATGCTCATCCACAAAATTTATGTACAATTTTATGAGATTTCAAGACCTTGAAACACAATCATACATCCTTCACCAAGTCAAGGCACCTCATTTTCCAACTTCCTGGCCAATGCTCTCTTATTGGAATGGATTCTACCACAGATGTTGGTATTACAACCCCAATTAAACATTAACCTCCCTGAGAACTATGACATGCCTTTTGCTACTTGGCTCCTGGCTGAGCCACTGGTAGGAACTAAAGTTCCATAGACCTGAGATGGCATCCTAGGCCCATCAGCTACCATAAGCACATCAAGAATGCACATTCTCAGCCAAGTGAACAGCTGTACCTAATACAGAAGGTGGCTTGGAGAACACCTGAGATTGTCCACTGACACATCCAGCCATGTGCATGGCACATGGTAGAAAGTCCTTAAATGTTAGTTCCATTCACTTCAGGAGGAGAAAAACCTTTTCAAATGATGTAGGTCTTCAAAATTCTGTCGATGCCTGTATAACAAACACAGCAATAAATAGAAGAGGAATGAATGTTATTAATAGCATCACCCCTGGGAGTTGCAGCTCACTTACAATGGTTGGCATTAATTTGTAAAATAAGATCTGAGGCCACCAGCATGAAAGAAGATAAAGCTAACATGCAGATGTATTTGACTTAAATATATCCTCCTGGAATAGTTCACACCTAATGCTAACTTTCTCCACAAAAGTTTGGGATCTAAATAAGTTAGTTGTAAGTAACAGAACACTTTACTGAAACTGGCTGAACAGAAAAGAATCATTATTCGCCAGGTAACCCTGTTGATTAAGCCATCCAGTTTGCGATAATTTGTTACAGCTACCCTAGGTAACCTGAGTTACAAATCCCATGAGGCTTTATCCCAGGCCTCCATGAATGGTGTGAGCAATATTCAACTTCTTGATTATATCTCTCTCTTCATTCCTTTCTCTCTCTTCCTTTCCAAGGCCTCTATTTCTGCTCTCTACTTCCTGGTTGCTCTTCTGTAGGGTCTCTCCTATAGTCCCAGTGCAGCTGAGTAGTCTTCCAGGTCCCATGATTTCCTCTGCATTCCCATTGAAAACAGAAGAATCTGCTTCCCATAAAGATCAATGAAGTCAAGTCTCATTGGCACTGTTGGTCTGAGCAAGGTCATGTGACCTTCTCTGGGTGGTCTAATCCTTGCGGCCACAGGACAGGACACACGAGATGTCCTGAGTCCAGTCGCCACCTGAAGGTAGAGTTGATGCTGGCCACACTATGTGGCTAAGAAAAATGTAGCAATCTTAGGCTGGGGATAGGGGACGCAGTAGGTGGAAGGGTGAAATAAGGGCCTTTGGAAATGTGTTTAAGGTAAAGGTCTTAAATGAGCTCTTCTTGGATAAGGGTGGACCCTAAACCCAATGACAAGTTGTCCTTATATGAGATAGAAAAAAATACGAGACACAGACCCACAGAAGAAAAAAGCATGTGAAGATGGAGACAGAAATTGGAGGGATGCTGCCATAAGCCAAGGAATATGGATCCACCAAAGCTGAAACAGGTGAGGGAGGAGTCTCCCCTGAAGTCTTAGGAGGGAGTGCATCTCTGTGGACACTTAGATTTCCAACGCCTGGCATCCAGGTCCGTGTGGCAATAAATATCTGTTGATTTAAGCTATCCAGTTTGTGATAATTTGTTGGAGCAACCCTAAACACTAATGAGGGCTTAGGGGTTGAACAGAGGCAAGCAATGCTAGAGAAGTATTTAGGAACAACCTACTAACAAGACCAGTTCAGAGATGCGCGTAGCTGAGAACCAACTAAAAAACAAAGTGCTCACCACGTTGGCACTGAGTTCCTACATTGTGCCAGTCACACACAATGGAGTAGCAAACAGAACGAGGGTCCTGTCTTCAAAGGTGTCAGCATCTAATGATAAGATGAGCAAACAAAGGAGCAGATATCCCAATACAAGGCAAGAGCACTGCAGGAGCGGTACCCAGGTCCCAGCATGGACAGAGCGAAGGCTCTCCTACTTCAGCCTCTAAGGGACAGGGGCAGCTGGATTGAAGGACCAACAGCAGTGAAAGCTGTGTTCTAGAAGGTATATTTTGCTTTGTGTCTGATAAACCAAAAAAATAGTTAATCTTCCAATAATGAAGTTTGGGTTTGTCTCTGGCCCTCAAGTCTCTAGAGACCTTCCAGGCTCCCAAAGAGAAACATGGCACATCTTTGGGTCTCTCTAGGGTACCATTCATCCCTCCCTTCTCTGCTCCTTCAGCAAGCACAGCCCAGGTTCCTCCTGGGGGCACCCTCTGTCCCTGGAGCTTCTCCCACTTGGAGGTAAACATTCTCCCGGTGCCCCTTCCCCTTTCCTCGTATTTTCCACTCCCCGCCATGCTGGAGTGTCCCTTTCCCCTTTGTTCTGACAGCCAGATCCGTCAAGGCTGGTTGCCTCCATTTGCCTGGGACACATCTTCTGCATATAGATTGATGAGTTTAATCAGCGAATCAGGAGGAAGCCTTGGGCATCAATCACTGTCAACGTGCCTTCTTTCTAATTTCTGATTTGCTGTTTCCAGTTATGAAGGCAATATCACAGTTTCTCTTAAAGGTGAAGCCAAAAGTTTTGAATTTGCACTTGGTGAGAAAGTTCTATAGCCTCTTTCAATTTAATCGAGAGAGAGAGAGAGAGAGAGAGAGAGAGAGAGAGAGAGAGAGAGAGAGAGAGAGAATGGCCAGCATCCTCTGGAACGGACGCCATGCTCCTGATCACATTACTCAAGATCCATGCTGAGGAGCATGTTAACAGCCCACTTAGAACCTGAAGGAGCATGTTTTCTATCTCTTCCCTTCCCAAACTCACATCCTTTTACCTTTCATTTTGTTTTAGGAAGCATCCTGACAAGATAGGACATAGAAGAACCTTGTGATTATTTTGTTTTTCTATTGGGATAAAAGCCTGCATTTCCCATGGAAAAAAAAACAACAACACCCAACATCTTTTGGAAAATCAGTCTGTTTTTCTGTCTCAAATGCTTCCATGATTTCCATTTTACTGAGGATAAAGGACAAAGTAACTAACTACAGCCCACAAGGCCCTGCTTGGAGATATCCCTGCCTGTCTTACCTGAACTCACCCCCATTCTCCAGAGTATCTGTGTCTCCTACAGGCTTGGAGTGTCCATGGAGGCAAGAAACACAAATGCTCTGCTCACTGCTATGAGCCTAGCACACTGCCTGTAACACAGTAAATTATGTTTTCTAGTAACACCATTGTCTGCAGGTAACAAATAGCAGTTTGTGCCAGATGGAATTTACTCTTTCTTTACCAGGACATTTGAAGGTAGGCTGTGCCAAGATTGGCTTGTCAGCTCAGTTAGATCACTGGGAACCCAGTGTATCGCCCCCACATCTCCTCAATGTTTAGCATATGGTTTTTCATGCTAAGACTTTGGGCCACACGGTTCCAGGATGGCTACCATGGCTCTCATCATCATATCTTCACATGAACACACCCAAAGATAGACAGCAAGGAGTGCCCAGGATGAGCAAGGCCTCTCCTCATAAGCCCCTTCTCCTTCTCATGGCAGAACCCTCCTTCCCAGAGGCCCTCTATAGATTCTTCTTTGTGTCTCATTATCTATAATTGGATAACTGTCCACTCCTAGCTGCAAGGGAGGCTGCAGATAAGCCAGGTAACAGGGTCTGGGAAATAAGTGTAGGGTAGCCAATCACCAGGGTTTGATACACTGTGCTCAGGAAGTATGGGTAGGCAAAGCATTTGTTTGGAAAAACTAGCATTGAACACAATCTGTTGAGTCGATTCATTGTCAATTTCAGGTCCAATTTCTTAAACTTTTTTTTCCCCCATCTGAAGCTCGAAAAGATCCAAAGACACAGAACTTGTGAGGTGCTAAAATCTGACCCAGGTCCGCCTGCTGTCAGGATCTAAGCCATCTCTACTTTCATAAACTCAGCATTCCTGTGACAGGTTTTAACCATCCAAATCTGAGATCTTGCCCGACTGACACTCACCATGGTGAGAACTCCCTGGAGCATCCAAACTCTGCTGAAGGCGATGGTCGCCTATGAGGCAGCACCACCAAAACAGCAACTGCTCAGCATTTTTGCTCAGAGCTGCTTCTCTCGTTAATATCCGTCAGTTATATTTCTGGTACCAAAGAGTCAGTAAATGCAACTCGCTGCGGTTGGCCATGCAATTTATGTTTTTAATTTTGTAAACAGTGTCTTGTTGCTATGGTCAAAGGAGGGGTTTGGGTTGATACATAAGCAAATATAGCCTTCTGGTTGCGTCATGCCAGAGTTGCAAAAATATGGCTTTGTTCAGCAAATGCCAGTGCTGACAGCTGCATCGCCATGGCCGTTGAATTATATCCCCTCACATAAAGGGAGAGATAAAAGACCTCCGTAATGCGTGGCATATGACACACATACATGCATGTACACACACAGGAGGCACAAACAGAGCCCCCCGATGAGCTCAGAGCGGCACGTTCCAGCGCACACACACTCCCGCCCAGAACTTGGCTTTGTCATACAGTTGTGTGGAATCCCCTTCATTTTCGCCTTTATTTCCGTGCTAGTGACAAGATCTAAGCTAATGTCAATGTGAGCGCTGCCTTCCAACCCAAAGACAGAAGGCCTGCAATAAAGAAATAAACTAGCACGGCCATTTTGGCTCAGTGGTTCAACATCAAGCAATGACCCTGGAGGTCATGGTTCGATTCCCAGTCAGGGCGCATGCCTAGGTTTCGGGCTCAGTTCCCAGTGTAGGACGTGCAGGAGGCAGCCTATCAATGATTCTCTATTATCATTGATGTTTCTATCTCCCTCTCTCTCTCCCTTTCTCTCTGAAATCAATAAAAATATTTTTAAAAGCCTTAAAGAAAGAAAGAAAGAAAGAAAGAAAGAAAGAAAGAAAGAAAGAAAGAAAGAAAAGAACTACCATAACAATAATCATCAGACAAACTACATTGTCCTACACGTCTCTGGCCCGCATTGCATTGTGCATTTTCAACCCTGGAATGCAAGGGCTCAGCACACTGCTGCCGGGGCAGAGGCACAGGGAACCAAGGTGCCCCGGGTAGGGAAGGAACTAGCTCCCTGTGACAGTGAGCGATCAACTGCAACCATAAGCACGTTCCCTCCCACCTCCACAGCCCATGTGCGTGGCGGTGACTCTGCATGCCCTCCCATTGTGGGTGGGATTGTCTGCCCCCCTCTTAGACTCGGGAGTCAGAACTTGTTTATGACTTGTTTTGGGCAATGGGGTGTTAGAAAATTAGAAGCAGACTTTCTAAAAACCTTTGCCCACTTCCACTTCCTCCCTGCCTCCTATACAATCGCCCTGTGAGCATGGCCAGGCCAGCCTGCGTGGGCGGAGATTGAATCGGGCAGAGCCAGGATGCCCCAGTTGTCCTGGCTGAGGCCAGGCTACACCAGCTGACAGCTGGCTGACCCCAACCTGCAGCTGACGGTCGATGCTTGAGTGAGCCCAGCTGAGACCCAAAGAGCCACCCAGCTGCCCTATAGAATTGAGAACAATAAGTGTCATTTCAATCCGTTGAGTTTGGGGGTAATTGGAGGCAATCAATGAATGATAAACATAGCTGGTTATAGATCTAAGACCTAATAACCCAAACTCCTTATTTCAAAGGAGTGATTTTCCCCAAAATATTTAAGTTTGACAGAAACTGGGGTGCAGTGAAATTGAGTCATTTACACAGGTATAGAAGAGCACTGTTATTCATTTTAAAGACAGGCTTCATAATTGAGTTTCAAGAATACATTATAAGAATAGCACCTACTTTTCAGACACTAGCCCTTCCTCTTGCATGTGGGCTCAGGAAGAGGTTAATCAGTGAATCTCTGAGTGAATGGCAGTGTGATTTTGCCCCCAGATTCTCTGCCCCACCAGGATAGCTCCCCCATTCCAGAATGGCCCCTCCTCCAAAGCCCACTTTTCCCACACTCACTACCCTCTCTCTAAGGCAGCAAGGAGTCTTAAAACCTCTCCCCTCACTCCTAACAGTCAGCCAGGCTTGCTGCCTTTTGCCTTTTGCAGAATCTGACTCGATACCCTCAGCACCCCAACTGGGGCTCAACATGGAAGAGCACTTGCCAGGCCCACAGGAATGGGATGCAGCCCATGGTCAAGGCTGTGGTGGCTCATTCCTGCCTCACTTCTCAGGCCCACCACCTTCTTTCAGCTCGCTTTGCCACCTTGTGCATCAGGAAAGGCCCCATTTAACTCCTAGACATGATGCCAATGCCAGGCTTTGATGCCCGGTTTTCTCCACTCACCGTCTTCCCACTTTCATCTGTCCACACCCAACCCACACTTCAGTGTCTACTTGAAAACTAGTAACAGATCCAGGAATGGTATATTTGTTCAGCAAGTGATGCCCTTATGTTTCCAGGACTCCCCTCAAAGTGTCCCTGGGATACCCGGGCCCAGGTTCAGTGCTCTGGCACAGGTGTCATCTATTGCTGTGATTCTTGTAATTGAGGGAACCAAGATTCAGAGTCTTTGTCTCTGGCCCATGGCTTGACCTGACTCTGAGTAGAGATAGAAAGTGAACCCTGGCCAGATGACATCCTAAGTCAAGGTCCTTCACCCTATCCCTCCAAGGACTAACTGGACACTAGGCCACCTCTAGGGGTTGGAATGACAATAGTCTTTATTGGAGTGAAGGGATACCTTCTCCTGCTGTGCTGAACCTTGGCTAGCCACCTGGTCCCTGACTGCAAACCCACCTCTAGTCTCATAAACCGAAACCAAAGCTTAACACCAAGAAACAATAGACCATCATTGCTCACTTGAAAGTTGTAAAGTGTGACTGCACATATTAACCACATCTGCAAAATACCTTCACAGAAACACCTAGATTGGTGTTGGAATAAATTACTCAGTGCTCCAGCCCAGCCAAGTTGACACATGAGACTAAACATCAAGTGCCCAAACACCAGACCCCAAATACCTGAATCTCATAATAAATCCCTGCCAATTAGGATAAGCCCAGGGAGACCACTATCCTGTCTGTCTCCCTCTAAGAAAAACATGCAAATGAGTCCTGAATGGGCAGTATTCATACATTTGAACATGTTAATAAAGGACTTGTTCATCTACTTAGAAGCTTAGCATTGGTTTTGATTTAAAAAGGGTAGCCAGAGAATACAAAATTAAAAGGTATACTCAGTGAAAGATAAGGAAACCAACTTGGAGGAAACTTGACTGTGTAATTTTTTTAGTTGCATATTATGATAATGTGGTCAGTAATTAGTATCTATCATTTACTTTCTTTTAAAATTTTTGGAGATTCCGTTTATCATCTATTGTATGTTCAAATAAAATTACATGTTAAAACAGTGCTAAAAAAATTTACATTAGCCCTAACCAGATTGGCTCAGTGAATAGAGCATGGACCTGAGGAATCAAAGGTCCCAGGTTAGATTCTGGTCGAGGGCATCTACCTTGGTTGCAGGCACATACCTAGTGGGGAATGTGCAGGAGGCAGCAGACAGATGTTTCTCTCTCATCGATATTTCTAGCTCTCTGTCCATCTCCTTTACGCTCTGTAAAAAAATCAATAAAATATATTTTTTTAAAATTTTACTTCAATCTATTAAATATACGTATTCATTTGTAGCTATATGTGTTTCTGTGTGTCTATACACACATACACCTACCTTATATATCTGTGTTTGGTGCTTCAACTTAATTATGTTAATCAAATCTTCTATATTCATATTTATTTCTAAAAAGTATTGACAATTCTGGAAAGTATTGACATCTCCTACCATGATTACATATTTGTCAATTTCCCCATATATCCCTGATAGTATCACTTTGTGTTTTTTGAATCTATACAATTAGCTGCATAAAAGTTTATGTCTGTTTTATCTTCTTGGCCTGGTGTGTATTTTACTTCTAAGAAATAACCTACTTTATTGTTTTAACTACATTTCATCTTGAATTTTTTGAGCCAAAATGGTATTACTATCAAATACATTTTATTTTTATCTAGCATACACTCCCCTACACTTTTCTCTTTACATGTCGTGTGCTGTTTTGTTTTAATTATCTTTTTACAAATTTTAAAAATGGATTTCAGACAAGAAAGGAGAGGGAGAGAGAGAAAAATCAACAATGGGGGAGAATCATTGAGTCACAGTCTCTTGCACGCCCACATTGGGAACCAAGCCCACAACCTGGGCATAAGCCCTTGACTGAGAAACAAACCTTGATCTCCTTCCTGGTTTATAGGTCAACATTCAACCACTGAGTCTTGGCAGCTGGCCTGTTTTAATTGTCTTAAGTACCAACTGTAAGTAAAATGTTCTTTTTGTATTTCCTTTTTTATTCTAACTCAGGCACTGTCTCTCTCTTTATGAAGATAAATTGAATTTATTCACACTTATTGTCATTACTGGTAGATTTCAACTGATTGCTCTAACTCTATACTTCCTTACTACTACATTTTGTTGCGTCTTTTTGCTTCATTTCTTGTATTTTATGAGTTTTTTTATGCATGTAAATGTTCACACTCCTAGCCCAAGAATTGTCATTGTAATGTACATAGGCTTATGCACATGTGAGTATGCACACATACACGTGTGTGTGTGTATTTGCCTGTATTTTGTGTGCATATCTGCCCTGTAAGTTGGGAGCTAAGTAAGTGGGGGTTTTTATATCAAACTGCTAGGTTTTGGAGTGTTTTCCTACAAAGCATCTCTGTGGCAACTGAAAGCTGATATGGCATGTGTGAAAGTGAATTTGTTATGAGCCTGCAAAGGATCGAGATCTCTAAGGATTTCCAAAGAGTCATTCCAAATACTAAAAATGAACTGAGATAATGATATCATGGTTTCCTGAGATCAATGGTAAAGAAAAAGCTAAGCTTCTTTAAATTAAAAAAAATGGGAATGTTTTGGAATCCCCACAATGCCCTGTCAGGCTAATTTTTATAACCCAATACTTTCATGAAAGGTTGTATAAGGTAGATATTATACTTTACCTTGGAATCTCATGTATTCTTGACATTTTAACTCATAAAACAGTATGGTATTACAAGTGAGAGTTCTGATTAACTGCAGGTGTTCATTGAAAATGTCATAGTTTGGGAGTAAATTCAGGATTTCTACCAACTACCAATGGCATCCTTGACTCATGGAGATGGAAGGAATCATAGATTGCATCTGCATCAATTCACTCAATGAACACTGAGAACCTCCAAAGGGTTGACAGTTCCACCAACGGCGAGTTTTACCTTGATGTAACCTGTACCTTCTCACCCACCTGCTGCTCCCACTGAGCCCAGAGTGAAGACATTCAGGGACAGCATGGCTGGATCTTCCCTCTGCTCCTGTCCAGGCTTCTCCCAGGATTCACTAGCTACTTTCTTGTACATGTAAGTGCTGCCACCTTATCAATGGATACCTGCCCTATTATGTCCCAGGTCACTGCTGAACTTTCTTCCAAACAGCTTCTGTGCGGCTTCTTGCTAGTCTAATTATCCTCTGGACTGTATCTCTACCTCATATATATTTATAGGATGCAAATATCACAGCTGCAAAACTCATTGATTTACATGTACTCATCTACCACTATTCTATATTCTTCTTAAAAGGGGACTTTAAACATTTGCCTTAAACGTGCAACAAAAAGGAGGTGCTTAATAAATCTTTGTGAAAATAAACACATTTCTTTCTGTGTTGAGCTGTGAGACATAGAAACGTGAAGATGTGTGTCTTCCCTACAGCTTAACTTGTTTTCTGTTCTCAGGACAGCAGGAAGAAGTGAAATCTGAAGAGCCAATATTCCCTCCTCTGGATCCCAATCTAACCCCACCTGACTCCAGCCTTACACACAGAGGCACCTACAGAAACAAAACATCATGGGAATATGTGTGGTTGTACCCACATGTGCCCTAAATTCCAAAAGGCAACACATGTCTAAACATGCTAGAGGCCCGACGCATGAAATTCATGCAAGGGGCTGGGCCCCTGCCTGCCATGGTGTCTACCTCTGCCTGGGCCCTTGACCCTTGCCGCCTCAGTGGCCACCTCAGTCCTCATAGGCCCGGCTTCATCTGGAAGGACATTCGGTCTAATTAGCATATTACTCTTCTATTATAATAGATCACCCAATATGTATGTCATAACTTGAATTATATGTACACACTATATGCTGCTACTACAGAGTGTATAATTCAAAATTTTCAAATGTCTTAGAAAAGGAAGGACGGTGATTGTAAAATAAAATAATAGAATGCTGTTCTGGAAGAAATTCAGCACGAGTCCCTCAGTGTCCCAGAGTTAAGCAAAAGAACCATGGTGCTTCAGCACCAGGGACAGTGGCACATTCCTTCTGGTCCAACTAAGAGTGAGGTATGGACAGCTCCCAGTTGAATTGGTTACTGTAGGGGAGGCTAGATAGCTGGAAAGAGAGGCAGCCTCCATGCCAGGCCCTAGGATTTCCATGTCAGAGGCTGCCTACCTGTTACCCAAGGGACCTGAGTCAACAGCAGATGCCAAGGAACAAGGAGAACCCTATCTTTTCCCACGTGGCCAACTGTGTATGGCGAGGATTGGTTAGCTAGAAAGCCTGCAGGTAGACTAGAAAGTGGGCAGTGAATCTCAAATAATATCAATGCAAGTAGTGAAGCACTGAGCACTATGTTTGTGAGAAAAGCTGACTCAGTGAACAACAGAGTCATAATGGGACCAAGAAACAGCTCAGAGGAGGGAGAGAGAAGCTGGGCTTAAAGGCTGGGTGAAGCGAACAGGCACGAGGACTGGAGCCCCGTGCCAATATGTGGCAGCCTGGCATGTGGGGATGCCCCTGCCACTGCACAGAACACGTCACATGCCATGTGGCCTCACATCAAGATTTGGAAGGAGTGGTTACTATTAATGCAAACGAGCCCCTTCTCCCGGCATGTCTGTTCCTTCACCTTATTTTGGGTCCTTAAATTCTACTCAACCTATTCATCCCTCCTACCTTCTCAAGGAATAATCTGTTCATACATTTACTCAACAAGTATTTAATTAGTGTCATATACACTGAGTGGCCAGATTACTATGATCTCTGAATGCATAATAATCTGGCCACTCAGTGTACTTCTCTTGAGTACCGCATTTATTTGATATCAAATAAGTTTGATTTGAAATCATGCACCTGATCAGCTTTCCCCTTTGCACTGGCTGATAGAAAGCTCAGGACAAATAGGTGGTTGATCTCCAGCAAAAGTCTAGAATATTTTTGGTGCCCATTTGAGATACAAAACACTGAGTGGCCAGATTGTTATGAGTTCAGAGATCATAATAATCTGGCCATTCAGTGTATATGCCACAATATTCTAGTCCTTTTTTAAAAAATATATATTTTATTGATTTTTTATAGAGAGGAAAGGGGAGGGGTAGAGAGTTAGAAACATCGACGAGATAGAAACATTGATCAGCTGCCTCTTGCACACTCCTCACTGAGGATGTGCCTGCAACCAAGGCACATGCCCCCGACCAATATCAAACCTGGGACCCTTCAGTCCACAGACCAATGCTCCATCCACTGAGCCAAACTGGCTAGGGCTCTTCTAGTCCTTTCAAAACCCGTCAAGCCACATAGTTTGCCTTGTTCATTACTTACTCATTCATGCATTCACTCAGTTATACAAGGAGCACTTATATGGGGTGCTATCCCAGGCCAGAGGTTGCAAAGATGAGGAAGACGTAAGCTCTGTCACCCAGGAGCCATTGGTCCAGGGGACGAGACTGGTTTGGCGAAGCCAACAGCATGGTGGTCGCCCGACAGAGAAAGGACGATGCTGTGTGGACAGGGAGGGGAGAGACACTGCCAACCTCCAGAATTCTGGAATACGTTTCACCCACAAATGCACATTGGGCATTTAACATGCGCTCCAAAGTACACGAGGCACTTTCATCCTTTAAAGCTCAGAGCAACCCCGTGAGATGGAGAAAAGGGAAAACTGAGGCTCACAATGGTTCCCTTTTCCCTTCTGGGTGACCTTCCAGATGAAGCCAGGGCTGTGAGGGCCAGTCACAGAGGCCGTAATGGCGGGGACAGGACTCAGCCTCAACCGGGTCTTTAGAGTCAGCCCTTTCCCACTCAGCCTGGCCCCTTCCAGAAGCTCGAGGAGCTGCATCTGACAGAGCCCAGACAGCAAGTGGGACTTGATTGTGTTGCCACCTGCAAAGTGGCGGGGACACTGAGGGGACCCAGCCAGGTGAGGGCAGAGGGCTCTCACTGGGTGATGGTCAGCCCCCAGCTGCCACCCGTGGGGGATGCCTCCTTGTTTTGGTGCTGAGGACCCACGGGCCCCAGGGCAGTTTCGGTGGCAGCATGAACCCCCCCCCCCCCCGATGCCCTCGCCCCTCTTTGCCCGTCTCATTCTTCTTCATAATTGGACCGGCTGCCGCTCGCTGCTTACCTGATTAGGGGTTCACTGGCCCAGCAGAAATGGGATCTAAGAGGATTAAAAAGTGAAGAAAAAAAAAGATAATATAAATTGAAAACAGCAGCTTCTCCAGCTGAGCTTTGGATTAGAAGTTGAGAATGCGAATCAGAAAATTAAAAAATGCGAAGGACGAGTCCCTTTGTTGCCGGGCGCCCTTGCATGCTATTGCACTGTGTGTGTCTGTTCCCCCGGGGGAAGGGACCCGCTCCTTTGCCTGGCTCCCGGGGGTTTCCCAAGACCTAGGTGCAGCCTCACTTTCTGACTTCACCCCGCACCCTCCCTCCCTGTCCCTGTGCACATGTCCTCTTCCTTACCCTGGGGCCTTTTCTCCCACAGGAGTGGTCCCCAGGCCACAGCTCTGCTGTCCTCACTGCCTACATCCTCCTTGTCCTCTGGCTGAGAGGCAGCCTCCTTTCAGCGTCTCCCATCATCGCCCTGAGTCGCCTCCCCTCCCGGAAGCCTGTTGCACTTCCTCCATCTTGTCCATCGCTAGCTCTTTTCTGCCTCCAAATAACATCACTGATGCCTTTTCTCCCTGGCAGACTGTGAGCACACTGTCCTCTGTCAAGATGACCTTATGCTTTGATTTGCAAAGGACCCTTTTGTAGGGACGAGGGAGCCAATGAGCCACTGTGTCAGTGCCACATGCGCCACTCAGGCACTCCAGCCTCCAAGAGCGAGGCTGGAATGCAGCCTCTTCCAGGGAGCAGCCACCTCTCGCTGTCCCACCTATGCCCACCTGCGCCCCAGCCCCCAACCCTGCCTCTCCCCGACCCCAGGGAGCATGCCACTGCACCCACAGCCTGATTTGGCGTCTGCTGACCTCTGTCTAAAACACATTCCCGGCACTTCTCCTCCCCTGTAAATGGGAAATCCTATTCATGCTTCAAGGTCCTATTAGTCTTGCCTGGCATCTCCATGGCTGGCTACCCTTCTTTATCTGTGCTTTGTCCATATGTTCGTCTTAGGACTTGAAGGCCATCTCAGAGTGTGTGCTGCTTTGCTTCCTGTGTGCCTGTGTGGCTTGCACCCTACATCTCTGTTGGATTACTCACAGCGAGTTATTCTAGGACGAAGGCTCTGTGGCCTTGCCTCGAGGGCATGGCTAACATTCCTGCGCTCTGTCTGCGAGGTCTTGTGCTCACAGGGCAGTGCCATGGGCTCGGCACAACATGAATCCTCGGGTGGCCTTGTGCACAGGCACAGAAATGCTCACCCAGGCCCAGGGAGGCCCAGCCTGTGCCGGGGAGTCCTGCCAGGCACTGCCCGCCTGAGGCTTTCACCAGCTCAGAGCCAGTAATGCCCTCGCTGCCCAGCAGGTGTTTGCAGAAGAACAGGCATAACAAACAAGCCGAGCTCTTCTCAGATCCACAGCCGGCCATGTGCCTGAACATCGCCTCTCCCCGAGGAATGCCCGTTCTCTCTCTCACCTCAGAGACGAGCATACCAAGGCTGAAACGATGCAAATTAGTTTTCCAGAGTCACGTGCTGATAAGGATGGAGACCAGACCCAAACCCTGCTCTTGCCGATTTGAGAACCCAGCTTCTTAGCTTTCCTCAACCCAGCTGGGTTGCAGGTTGTGTTTTTTCCAATGCATGGTGAATTCTAATTAAAGTTCCAGGAGCTTTCACAGGGTAGTCACAGCTGGACCTCAAACGAGGCTTCCAGAAATGCTGCTGCTGGCTTCCCAGGCCATGCCCAAGAGCAGGGATTTCCCAAGGACACGGGAGAAAGCGGTGAGGTTCTGGATGCAGGTGGGAAGCAGCACCAACTGGACTTTCTCTCTAGAAAACCAAAGACTATAGGGTCGCTTGCCTTCCTTAGTGATGAAAGTGAGGCCCAGGCCCCTGTCCCCTTGGCACTCATTGGAGGGCACAGTCACCATCTTTGAGCCATACCTCTGAGTCCTGGTGTGAACAGGGCTACGCTGACCCCATAGGAAGTACCCTCAAGCATTCCTTAGGCATACAACCTTCCCATGGGCGGAGCGGAGATCAGCCTGTGTCAGGACGCAATGTCTGGTCTTCTCATTGCTGGTCCAATACCTGCTGTTTAAGATCAGCCAGGATAGGTAGACACCAACATCAACAGCATTCAGTGTCCTCGCCTATGCCCTGACCAGGTGGCACACACTGGCCATTCCCTCTGGGTACTGAGTGTCCACAATGAGCCCACTCAGTGCCATGGGCAGGGACGCCCTGGCCACAGGACCAGCCTGGCTCCTGCCCGCACTGAGCTTCCAGGCAAGTGTTGGGTGAATGGACTTATGCAGGGCAATTATTCAGACAGACTAAGCAAGACCACAGAGCTGACCTGCTCTCTCAGCATGAGGCGGCCACTCTGTCCCTCCGCTGGGCACTGCTATGGGGCTCAGGGAGAAGGTTGTGCAAAAGGCTTCGTCAGATCTCCAGGGCCCTGTTGGTGGGAGTCAGATCACAGGGTTCTGGGAACTTCTATCCTGCCCCCAGCTCTGTGGGCTGGGCCACGCTCTTCTGATTTCAAACGGAGACGCCACCAGGACCCCAGATGCACACGGAGACCGTGTAGGATGTTCGAGTCCAAGAAGACCACGCTGGGGCGGGGGTGGGAGGAGAGAGGCAAGGATGGGCTGAGGCAGGACGTGGGAACAGGAGCAGAGGAGACCGCCTCCGTGGGAGACTGTTTCAAAGGGAAAGGGGAAGAAAGGTAATTGGAGAAGCCTAGGCTCCATCTGCTCAGACTCCGAGGATAAAGGCGACGGGGGATTAGGTGACCTGAGGCCGAGGCACCCGGGATGGAGATGCCATTTGTTAGCCCCTGTGTGGTGATTATGTTGAATGCTGACCCTGATCCCTTTTGTCCACAGGAGATAATGAAAGCTGCTCTGTTTGAGTCTGAGGGCCTTTAAGTGACCCATTAGCAACTCCTACTTCCAGCCGAGGCAGGCGGGCTCCCCAGGACAACACAGGGCCACAGGCAGGGGCGTGTGAGGTTCGCAAGAGGGGTTCCGCCATCCTGTAGAACAGAGTGAAAAGGAGGAGCGGTTAGAGAGAGTAGAGTCCTGCCCTCACACCCAGGCCCTGACTCGGTGGTTCAGTGTTAGAGTGACCGTATCTCTCCGGTGCTCGGACACAACACCTGTTGTGTCCCCGGGTGTTCCCAAGCTTGACAGGGGGTTCTGCATGTGACAATGGTTTAAAAACGCCCTGCCCTGGGGATCGGAGCTCTTCACAGCTCTGAAAATGCCTTCTTGAGGCCAACAGGTGTTTGACATTCAAGATTTCTCATGTTTTGGAAAGATAACATGGTGTAGGTATCCTATTCCACATGAGTCCTCCCTCTGGGGTCCAGAGAACTCTCCTCTCCCAATCACCTTGCCATCCACACTTCTCTGTGCTTCCAACCACTTACCACCCACGGACAGGGTGCCATTTGTTTGCTGATGCTGGGAAGATGGGGCTGTCTGGGCGGGAACTTCACTTTTTTTTTTTTTGCCATTACATTATCCCCTGTACCTAGACCAGGCGGGGTACTTTGTAGACATCCCATAAATATGTACCCGAAGATCAATATGACACAACTGGCTCTGTATGGTTTGTTACTAATTATAACAAAGGACCGTATGTATTGAGCACCTACTACATGCCAGGTGCTTTCTAAGCATGTTCTGTGTGTTACATTTATTAAATTTCCACAAAAAAATCTTTAAATTGCTTCCAAATGAGGACATTTGCCCAAGGCTAGAGGCTACTCAGCATGGAATGGTCACTCAAACCAGACTCCCTGACCCAGATATGAGGGGGTGTTGCCCCCACAAATACAAAACATGGCAACTGTCCTCACAGCCTCGAGGAGGCAGAGCCCTAATCCAGGAAGGGGAGGGGAAGGGAGGCTCCATGGAGAAGGAAAGCTAGTCCAGCAGCCCGAGCAAAGGGCTTTGCTCCTCGTTCACAAAGACTGGCTGCACTCCTGTCTTTAGGGGTCCCATACCTGGACCGTCCCCACCTCTCACACTCAGAGCTTGACAGTGTACATGGGTTTAAGTATCACGTGATTCACTCTCCTATTTATTCTGATTTGCCTGTATTAATGACCATTTACATAATGCATGTATAGGAGCTGGGAACATCATCTCTTTATGTTTGTCCTTAATGCAGCTGCAAAGTGGAAATCACTGCCATCGCCCACCTGGGGAGGAGACTACGGAAGGGGGGGTGATACCTGCCCCTGAGCCTGCAGAGTAGCAGACATGTGTCCTGGACCCATTGTCCGTGCTCCATGGGGCCAATGGAATCAGAAGAGAGGTGGGCATGGTTATTCATGTCAGCAAGAGAGACCTCAGTGGGATGGGCCTCTTTGGGACCTTAGCTCCTGGTGGATAGAGAAACCTTCACACAAGATAAAATTGTACTGAACGAAGGACACAGAGAATGACTGCGAGTCACCCTGAGGAGGCCCGACTGAGATGGGTGGATCACATCGTTATCACCATCCCCATGGTGACATGACAGGAGTTTCAAAAAATGCTGCCATGAAGGGACCTTGGTCAAGTCTACACAAACTCCCTCTGTGCTGTTTTTCACAACTATCAGCCTGAAATTCTCTCCATAAGATTTTTAATTAAAAATAAATAAAGCAGCCCTACTGGCACGGCTCAGTGGTTGAGAATCCACCTATGACCAGGGAGGTCACAGTTCCATTCCAAGTCAGGGCACATGCCTGGCTTGTGGGTAGGCTTGATCCCAGTGTGAGGCATTAATGTTTCTATCCCTGTCTCCTTCTTCCTCTCTGGAATATACATATTTTATCTAATAAAAGAGTAAGATGCAAATTTGACTGCAAATTCACCACACCCACAAGCCACGCCCACCAACCACGCCCACCAGCCAATAGGAGCAGATTATGCAAATGAACCCCAACCAAGATGGCTGCTGCCACTGAGAGCAGGAGGAAGGCTTGGGTTTCCCCAGCAACAGAGGAAGCTAAGCCGCCTGCCAAGTTGCCTGCCTAGGCCTCCACTCTAGGCTACAAAGTTTCAAACAGAAATGGCTGCCGCTACAGAGAGAACAGAAGGCTTGGCTCTGCTCTAGGCAACAAAGTTTCAATTGTAGACTTAGATTAATCCCAGATACCAAGGCTTCTGCTTGGGTCGCTGGAGGGTGTAGCTGGCCTGCAAACCTCCACAGGCCCCTTGCCCAGGCCACCCCAGACCCCAAGGGAAACCCCACCCTGATCTGGGACACTCTTCAGGGCAAACCAGCTGCCCCCCCCCCCATGAACCAGGCCTCTGTCCTATCTAATAAAAGATAAATACATAGATTGACCATCACTCCAACACACAAGAGGGCTGCCCCATGTGGTCAAAGATCCTGCTCCCATGTGAACACAAGATGGCCACCACAAGATGGCCAGCAGGGGAGGGCTGTTGGGAGGTTCCAGGCCCTGCAAGGGAGGGCAGTTGTGGGTGATCAGGCCAGCAGGGGAGGGCAGTTAGGGCTGCTCCTCTGGTCAGGCTGGCAGAGGAGGGAAGTTGGGGCAAACAGGCTGGCAGAGGAGCAGTTAAACATCAATTAGGCTGGTAGGGTAGTGGAGAGGGTGCAGGCTGGGCTAAGGGCCATCCCCACCCCTGTGCATGAATTTCGTGCACTCGGCCTGTGTGTGTGTGTGTGTGTGTGTGTGTGTGTGTGGGTGGGTGTATCCTATATAATAAAGAGGTAATATGCAAATTGACCCTCACACCCTCACAAGATAGCTGCCTACAACCAGGCCAGCAGGGGTGTTAGTGAGGGACGATCAAATGACTGAACAGCAGGCTGCCAGCGACCCAGCTGGCTGGTGGGGCAGTTGAGAGTGACCAGGCTAGCAGGGGGAGGTACTTAGAGGTGACCAGGCTAGCAGAAGGGAGCAGTTGGGGGTGACCAGGCCAGCAGAGGGGCAGTAAGGGGTTAACAGGCTGGCAGGGAGGGGGCAAGTTGGGGGTGATCAAGCAAGCACAAAGAGGCAGTGAGGAGCGATCAGCCCTGCAAGGGGTATAGTTAGGGGCAACCAGGCAGGCAGGCAGGCAGGCGAGCAACTAAGAGCTAGCAGTCCAGGATTGTGAGAAGGATGTCCAACTGCCGATTTAGGCCTAATCCTTAGGATCAGGCCTAAACCAGCCGTCAGATATACCCCAAGGGGTCCCGGATTGGAGAGGGTGCAGGCTGGGCTGAGTTGAACCCCCTCCCGTGCATGAATTTCTGATATATATATATATCAGAAAGTTGAAGGGCTATAAAATAAAAATAGCTTCCCTCTCAGTGAAATTAATTCAGAGCATTTGGTATATCTCTGTGATCTTTCGTGGTCCCAAGACATCGTCTCTACAAAATCTCCTTCGGGGCAAGTCAGGGGTGGGACCAGGGTTCTGGAATGCGCATGGCTCATCTGTCTCTGCCAATCACCCCAGCCATGAGAATGGCATGACTGAGAGTTCGAGGTTATGGTTTCCCCCCTTCTTTCCACCCCACTCATCCCAGGCACTCACAACCAGGAACATAAAGAGTTTTAACTAAAAAAAAAAAAAAAGAGAGAGAGAGAGAGAGAGAGACAATTTTGCTACAATGTTTTCCCATTTTGCTCTAACTGCTGCCAGCTGTGGGTTAATGTGGACCATATTCCAGGAGGCAGCCCGAGGCCTTGCCATGGTTGTGCGATGCCCAAATGAATGGGGAGAATGGTAAGCGCAGAGCCTGATTCTCTGGGCCAGTTTTCAAAGCCACGCAGCTTCTCATTCCAGAATCTTCAGACACTGGAGGTGAGCAGGCTCCCGGCTCAGAGTCCAAGGCGCAGTGGAGGGCTTGGCAGGCCCCCGGGTCCTGCTGCTTCTACTGTCAGCTGCGGGCAATCTCCAGATTCACGCGGCGGGGACTTCCAAGAGCTGCTGCCATTACCCTTGGTCAGTCTTCCTGGGTCACGTTGGGAATGTGATCCACACGCCGGGCCCACAGAGAGAGACTCAGAGTAGAAAAGGCCTTTTTGTCTAAGAAACTCCAAACAGGCACCGCCTTTGGCCTTGAAACCACACATCCTTCTCTCAGCATCGCCCAGAGCCCATGATGAGCCAGCTCTCCATATGGGCCGCCTCCCGTTTGCTCTCATGCTGTGCTCGCATCCTTGTCCAGAATTCAATCTCAGAATAGCAAGCACATTAGGGCAGGCGGAATTCAAGTCCCTGTTTTATTTGATTATTTTTAATATATTTTATTGATTTTTTTTTACAGAGAGGGAGAGGGACAGAAAGTCAGAAACATCAATGAGAGAGAAATTGATCAGCTGCCTCTTGCGCACCCCTACTGGGGATGTACCCGCAACCACGGTACATGCCCTTGACCAGAATTGAACCTGGAACCTTTCAGTCCATTGGCCGATGCTCTATCCACTGCGCCAAAGTGGTTTCGGACAAGTCCCTGTTTTAGACAGACTGGGAAAGAGACCAAGAGGTATGACTCGCTGCCCGAGGCCACGTGGCACCAAATAACACATCGGGCCTGGAAACCCCCAGGACTTCTGATCGGAGATGCCCTTGAATGCACCCCCAGCAATGTCATTCCTGGTAGAGCTCCTGAGGGTGCGCTGGAGGGCACCTTCCATCAGAGGCACTGTCGTTGTAGGGGCACGCAGACCTGAGAAGGAAGGTAGTCCCCAGCCATGAGCAGGGGCTTTGGCATTAGTGTGTCAAAGGCAAGGACTTTGGGCCTGACCGGTATGTTTAGTGGTTGAGCATCAACCTCTGAACCTGGAGGTCATGGTGTGATTCCTTATCAGGGCACATTCCAGGGGTTGGGGGCTCGATCTTTGGTGTGGGGCGTGCAGGAGGCAGTCGATCAGTGATTCTCTCTCATCGTAAAGGTTTCTATCGTGCACTCTCTCTCTCCCTTCATCTCTGAAATCAGTAAAAATATTTTTTAAATATTATAAAAAGGAAGGACTTTGGGACAAAGGGTGGAAAGATTTCAGGGGTCACCCACCCCCATCCCAGGCTGGATGGGGAATGTTCTTCCCCACGGCTGCCCCTGACCTTCTAGTCCCCTCTCTGCTGCAGCCCCCCGATAAGCATGCGGTCCTGGGCTCACGTCCAGCTCCTGCTTAACCGCGAGATCAGGATGTCATGGAGTTCCTCTTGCTCTGGAGACAGGTGGCCGCGTGTGGCATGCCTGTGCACATGCGCAGCCTGGCCAGGGAGCCGGAGCCCCGCCGGAGCCCCGCCAGGGCCGCTGCGATCTGCTCTGTGCAGGTCAAGCGCCTCTCCTCTCCCGTGTCTTCAATTAACCTCCAATTAACATCAGGGACCCGCCAGCCGGGCAGACTTCAAACAAGACTCCTGCTTCCATCTCGCCTGCAGATGTCCTTGATTCCCAGCCACTTGCAGCCCTCAGAGGCAGCCGATGCCTCCTGCACCCACCTTAAACCTAGAGGTGGGGCAGGTTGGTCTCCCCGCTGCTCCCCTGGAGCCTGGATCTCACCCCCACATCCCACACCAGTGCCCAGTAGGGGTTCAGGGGCTGAGAAACAAAGCTGATCCAGGGGGATGCAGTTGCCCAGGAGATACCAAGATGTCACCCCACTGGCTCCCGCAGATTACTCCACCCCCTCTTCCTCCTTTCCAAAGGCCTGCTGTCTCTTCTCATCCACTCCGCCTCCATCCAGGCTGTGGTCTCTGCGTTTTCTCTCTCTCCTCATTCACCTCCTCTATTTCTTCTCCTCCCTGACCCTCCCCTGTGCCCGCTCTCTCTGGGTGGCCTCCCTCCTCCTCCTCCTACCCAGGTCTTGATGTCTCACCTTCAGTTGTCAGGGCAGCCCATCCCATTGCTCCTTCTCTGCACCCAGACCCTCCCCCCACCCCTGCAGCTCTTCTCCGATGTACAGGGAAGGACCTTCCATCCACAGCCCCCTTGCACAATGCTGCCTGCGCCCCGGTTCCCCGCCAAATGGACGGGCCCCGGGTGCTTTGCAAAAGTTAACTAAACACAGCTCCAGGAGATTCACACTGTGACCCTCCCAGCGTACAGATGGGGAAACTGAGGCAGACCAGAGCAGTAGCTTGCCCGAGGTCATACAGCAAGTAGGCTGCCCGGCTGCCTGTCTGCAGTGGCCCTTCTCGTCTCCACCATGCTCGGTCGTCTCGTCCGCGCCACCTTTTTGTGGGTCTGATTCAAAAGGAATGTGGCTCGTGCAGTAGGGCTGACGGGAAACCCAGCATCAGCGCCCACTTTCTGCTACTTTGATCAAACATGAGCCTGGTCCTGGGAGGCAGGGCAAGCTCTGGGCCTCCATCCAGGAGGACACGGCAGAGCCCGGGATGCAGCTAGGGTCTGCGTGGTCCCGTCCAACGGCAGACAGCTTTGGGGCGATGCCTCCAGCTATGACAAGCCAAGCTCAGGCCTCCCCAGCACCAATGCCGGCAGCCCTTCCCCAGGGTTCCCCTGTCAGAGGGGCTGCGTTCTCTCCACCGCAGCTTCCACCATGAGGTGCCTGTCACTCCCTCCTGGGGACTTTTCCTGCCCCCTCTCCAGTTCCGTTTTTCCCTCCTCCAGTTCTCCAGACACCAAACCTTTGATCCTCTGCCCCATCAGACAAATCCAGCTTAATTGCCTCAGTGAGCCCAGGCCTAGAAACCAAAGGCCCACCTAGGGAGGGCAGCCGCCACCTCGCACGGTTTCCTCCCCGGCCTGGGCCAGCGAAACCCTCCCAGCCGCAGCATTAGGCTGGGCCTGGGTCTCAGGCCAGTGCCAGTCACGCTGCCCGCTGGGAGAGGGGTTGGGGGCTGGGGACACGGTTGGGAAAATCCCTGCCATGTCTTTCTGGAACACCTCTAGGTGAGGAAATAAGAGGGTTATTTTCTCAAGAGATTATGCTGCCAGACTCCTATCTCGGGACATGGTCGGAGCTCTTCGTGCGCACATCACGTCACAAGCGTTGTGGGAACTTTTGCATTACATACGCGGACGGAATGAATGAGAGACAAGAGAGTAAAGAAAAAAAATCTTGAGAAAGTCTAACTGTCCACCTGAGAAAATCAGCACAAATAGCCAGTAAGTCCCTAAAAAGATGTGCAGGCTGCTCAGCCGACACGGCTCGGTGACTGAGCATTGGCCTATGAGCCATGAGTCACTGTTCCATTCCCGGGCGGGGCACATGCCTGGGGCGTGGGCTCAGTCCCCAGGCTGGGGTGTGCAGAAGGCAGCCAATCAATGATTCTCTCTCATCATTGATCTCTCTCTCTCTCTCTCTCTCTCTCTCTCTCTCTCTCTATCCCCAGGCTGGGGTGTGCAGAAGGCAGCCAATCAATGATTCTCTCTCATCATTGACCTCTCTCTCTCTCTCTCTCTCTCTCTCTCTCTCTCTCTCTCTGTCCCTCTCTCTCTCTCTCCCTCTTCTTTCCTTTCTGAAGTCAATAAAATATTTTTTTAAAAGTAAAGACTTACTATTAATCAGGGGAATGAAAACGTTAAGATCCAGATTCAATGGCTCTGATTGGCAAGCCCTTCTCCTTCTCTGTGCGGAGAAGAGGTTGTGGCAATAGGCGTGCAATGGGCACAGGCCTCCCAGGGACCCCGTCAGTCACATTCACGGCAGACCAAAGGGCGTGCTGTCAAGGACCTTGAACTTCAACAGTGGGAGGACACATTCTAGAATGCTCAATCCAACACGGGACCTGCTTGAACATTTCAAAACAGTTTTAACAAATAATTGAGGTCTGAAGGACGTTGCCACTGGCAAGAGAAGTTTCTGGAGACCTGCTTGGCCAGCAGCAGACAGAACACAGCCAGAGGCAGGCTTCGCGTCTCCGATGGTCAACCACGGAAGAGCTCAGACGAGCCGGTGTCAGAGGATGGGAGCACGTGATCATAGGGGAGATGGGACTGAGCGAAGGGACTGGGCCACAAAGCGCAGGCAAGAACTTCCCCAGATCCAGACCCCAAACAGTGCAAACCCAAGTGTGGAGGTACCTGGACCTTAAGGCACACATGCCCTGCTTTGGGCATATGCTGAGCAGGGATTTCTTGCCACCGGGCTTACATGTGGGTCCTACTCAGCTGAGGAGGCACCCCTGTCTTCAGTATTCATGAGCAGGCATGGCAGCAACACACCAGCATGCTGAGACAGACAGTACCAGCACCAAGAGCATCCCTGCAGGGGGCCTCCCCACCTCTGGCTGTGTCAGCACCCTCTGCACCCCGAGGCGCCGTGGGGTGGCATTTGGGCCTAGTATCTAGGCAACACATCGTTTCTTTCTGAGCCTCTGTTTCCTCGTCTGTGAAATGGGAATAATAACTTCCGGAAAGAGTTCTGATGGGTGGCTGAGGGAAAGCAATGAGCACGAGCACATGATCAATTATAGATCGTGACCGAGATGCAAATCTGCACGGTTATATATGAGGACCCGCGGGCTGTCCCGAAATGCCTTTTCTGCATCTCAGTTCCTCCGTGTCTTCGTTGGGACAACTGCTCTCCCCCTAAACGCCCGCCTTGGCTGGGATACAGCCTCCCCTGCTGGTCTCTAAATTAGCACATCTTCTACACCCTCCCCCGGAGACTTCCGATTCCTTTAATCCAATGAAATAAGAAGTTCAAGCCATCATCTTCAAAGAATAAGAATAAAATTTGGGGACCGAAATTATACCCATTGGGATTGCTTCTGTGGAAATACTTTGGAATTCCTTTTCATGCCCTATTAAATAATTAAAATGTTTCTTTTCTGCATTCAATGTTAGCTATTTAAACCCTGGTCCTAAGCTCTATTAGCAACCTTATTAGCACAAAACTTTCTTTGCCAGTTGGATTAGTTTTATAGATTTCTGCATTGAGAGGATGCGCGCAGACAAACGCAAGCGCGTGGCTGCGGTTAATGCCCTGCAATCCCAGGAAATAGGTTAAATTTAAGCTGACACGATTCATCTCGCTCCTCCTAGTGCTTTATTCACGTAATCGATGCCCGCCATCTGGGTTAGGAGCTGTTAGCACATCAAGCCTGTTTCTGGGACTCCGGCCGACTCGAGTGTTGCCCTCACACACGGTTCCACTGAGAATGGGCTCAGCGGTAATGAGCCAGCGTTTCACAAGGAGGCAGAGGGACAGAGTCCCAAAAGTCAGGACTGGAGGGAACTGCAGGCAGTGGATAGGGAAGGTGGAAGGTCCAAGCTGTCCCCTGAGGGGGCCAGCCACTCCCTCGGGCCTCTCTGCCCAGTCCCATTCCCTGGGACCCTGCTGTCCGCTGTGTGCCTACCCTCCAAGACCAGCCTAAAGGAGGAGGTTGAAGAAGGACATCAGGACAAGTGGCAGGAAAGACAGAGGCAGCAGAGGCTCCTGAAGCCCTGCCTCAGGCGCCATTCAGAACAGGGGACACCGGACTATAGGTACCCCGCTCCCGGCCCTGGGACAAAGTGAACCACCCACCACAGGGCGGTCCTGCAGACTGGGTGGAGGTGGGCCCAGTGCGGGCAGAGGCCGCTGCCCAGGGATCTGAACCCAGAACACAGCAGGCCATAGGCAGAGGCCTGGGCCAGGGCCAAGAAAGCAACACCGAGCAACACCAGAGACCACTCACCACTGGCTCATGCAGACAG
The DNA here is from genome assembly GCA_027563665.1 of Antrozous pallidus. Taxonomy (NCBI): domain Eukaryota; kingdom Metazoa; phylum Chordata; class Mammalia; order Chiroptera; family Vespertilionidae; genus Antrozous; species Antrozous pallidus. The sequence continues at coordinate 108,507,697 of CM050515.1, read as the reverse complement.
TGCTGGGGGCCTGGAATTCCCAGCAGCCCCGCGCTCCTTAGAGACAGGCCAGGTTTACGGTGCTCCCTGTTCCTTAAAGACAGACCTGCTCCCCGTGCCCCCTGCTCCTGAAGACAGGCCTGCTCCCCGTGCCCCCTGCTCCTGAAGACAGGCCTGCTCCCCGTGCTCCCTCTCCTCACAGACAGGCCTGCTCCCCGTGCTCCCTCTCCTCACAGACAGGCTTCCTGTGCTCCCTGCTCCTTAGAGACAGGCCTGCTCCCCGTGCTCCCTCTCATCACAGACAGGCCTGCTCCTCGTGCTCCCTGCTCCTCACAGACAGGCCTGCTCCCCATGTTCCCTGCTCCTGAAGACAGGCCTGCTCTCCGTGCTCCCTCTCCTCACAGACAGGCCTGCTCCCCATGCTCCCTGCTCCTGAAGACAGGCCTGCTCCCTGTGTTCCCTCTCCTCACAGACAGGCCTGCTCCCCATGCTCCCTGCTCCTTAGAGACAGGCCTGCTCCCCGTGCCCCCTGATCCTTAGAGACAGGCCTGCTCCCCGTGCCCCCTGATCCTTAGAGACAAGCCTGCTCCCCGTGCCCCCTGCTCTTTAAAGACAGGCCTGCTCCCCGTGCTCCCTGCTCCTTAGAGACAGGCCTGCTCCCCGTGCCCCCTGCTCTTTAAAGACAGGCCTGCTCCCCGTGCCCCCTGCTCTTTAAAGACAGGCTGGCTCCCCCTGATCCCTGCTCCTTAAAGGCCAGCTTGCTCCCATGCTCCCTGAGAGCCCCGCCCAGGAGGCCCCTCCTCCGCTGGATCTCATCACCACCATCTGCTGCATCTGGCTCCCGGGCATCACTGTGAAAATGGTGCCCTAAATGCGCTTCATTTCAAGTGACATTAGTCTCCATGCCTCTGCTCAGCTCCTGTCCCATCCTCCCGGCTACACGCATTTTCACGGAGCTGTCTGCATGGCAGGAGGCGGCTCCGCCGGAGCAGCGGCACGGAACAGAGGGAGAAGCTGCCGCCGGAGCAGGTCTGCCGGCCTAAAGAGAAGCCTCGGTCAGGCGCACGTTCTCTGTCTGAGCAGGGACAGCAGACTTCCAGGACCGCAGGGGGGCCTGCCTGGTAGGAAGGCCGGGAAGGCAGGGGCTCACAGGCCAGGGGGACCCCAGAGAGGTGCTGGTATACACCAGGGATCAGGGACCCCAGCAGGTGTGCTCTGAGGGGAGGAGGAATGGCCTGGTAGTGGTGTGGAACTCACAGCGGTTCCCCTTGGGGACCCAGAAGGCAAAGTCCACAATGAGACTGGGGGGAGGGTGGGGGAGCTGAGCCTGGTGTCTGGTGAATGGGGGACAGAAACAGTCAGGATTGAGGGAGTCAAGGCCAAGGAGAAGAGGACTGGCACAGGGGCACTGCGACAGGGTGTGGCAGACACTGGATGCCCCCCTGATGTCCTTTCATGGAAGCGCTCATCAGACCAGCTCCTGGGAGCCTGTGGGCTCCTTAGGAAGGCCTCAGCTGCCAAGAGCCACGGAGAGGCGAGGTCCCAGCTTTATTGGTCTGATTCCCACCCAACAATGGGTCAATGGGAGAGGAAGCAGGGACAACTCCAGCACCTCCCAGCCCAGGTCCAAGGCTGTCCAGTATCTGCTCGGCCTGGACTTCTCCTCGGCCCCCTCCTGCTCCTGCCCTCCCTGCTCCCCATCGCTTCCAGGAGGGCCCAACCTGCCCCAGCTGTGATGAGGAAATGCATGACAGTGAGGGTTCCTTGAGCAACAGAACACCTGTGCAGCACTTCCTGCTCCAGCCCAGGGCAATTTTCCCAGCAACCCGGTGAACAGCAAGCCCGCCATCCTGTTACTAAGGATGGAGTCTGAACCCAGGGCAGCCGTGACCTGCCTGCGGTCAGGCAACTGGCATGGGGCAGAGTGCCAGCAGGTGGCTCCGGAGGGACTTCCTGAGGCCCATACAGGTATCCTGGGAACTGCTGGCCAATAGCTGGTGACTTGGAGGGTGCAGGTCTGGTCAGTCTCTGGAGAAGTCAGACTTCTACATAATACGAGGCTGAACAGAGGGTCTGAGGCCCATGGAGGCTGTGTGACCTTGGGCAGTTCATGTGAACCACTGAGGCTCAGGCCCCACACACATGACATTTGGAGAGCGGGACTCGCACCGCCTGCCTTTCGAGTGTCTTATAAAACAACTAGAGGCCTGGTGCATGAAATTTGTGCACGGGGGGAGGTGTCCCTCAGCCCAGGTGCACCCTCTTCAATCTGGGACCCCTCGAGGGCAGTTGGACATCCCTCTCACAATCCAGGACTGGTGGCTCCCAATTGCTCACCTGCCTGCCTGCCTGCCTGCCTGCCTGCCTGATTGCCCCTAACCACTCCCCTGCCAGGCTAATTGATGCCTAACTGTTCCCAGCAGGCCTAGTTGCTCCCAACTGCTCTCCACTGCAGGCCTGGTCCCTCCCAACTGTCCTCCCCTGCTGGTCATCCTGTGGTATCCACCTTGTGTCTACATGGGGGTGGCATCTTGTGTGTTGGAGTGATGCTCTTTTATTAGATAGGATGAACCTGAAGCCAGCACAGGGCCTGGCACTTCACCATCTGCGGACACATTTAAACATTGAACCTGGTTCGCCCTCTTTGTGACAATACCTCTAACCCCAGCACAGGCCAGGCACTTAGTTTACACTATACTTTTTGCATCAGTCTCCCACAGTAAAGGTTATTATTTCCATTTCACAGAGGAGAAAACCAAGGTGCAGAGGGGTCTGCCATTCACCAAGGTGGCACAGCAGCTGAACTGGGTTAAGCTCAGGGGAAGTTACTCCCCATGTGACACAGCTAGTGGCAGGACCAAGATAGGAAGCAGGGTTCAGCTGATGCCAAAGCACAGAGACCATGGCCATCAGTTCAGAACTGGCTGTTGCACTGCACAACAGAAAAGACAATCGTGGTCTTAAAATGATCGGTAGTTGTAGCTTGTGATGTGATTACCCAAGAGCAATCAATGAGCTAGAATACAAATATCAGTGGGCCTTTCAGAAGCTCCCAGACAGCACTGAAGGCAGGGCCTGGTCATGACAGCTCTGGGCAGGAACTATGGGGGATGTTCAGGGAGCATGCTGCAGTTCTGGGGAGACATGAGCTTGAATGGGGTAATCAGAGCTGGCACAGGGAACTAGGGCTGCAAGGCTTGGTAGGGTTTCAAAGGAGGTAACAAAGGGGACTCCAGATGAAGGGACCTAGAGTTCAGGGACTGGGAACATGGCGGGTGCTCCTCCCTGGACAGGGAATGGAGGGTGCTGGAGGAGTAGGGTGGAGTCAAGGACTAAGGCCTCTCAAAGGCCACTGGCAGAGGAGCCTGGACACCGTGTGAAGGTGAGGGGGGTCTCATGCAGACCTGGGGCTCACCTGGGTGAGGGTGGGGCTTGTTGGGAGTAGCAGAGACTAGCATGGGGAGGTGCATGCAGTCTTCTTGAGCTAAGCCTCCTGCTAGGCAGAGGCCCAGGGAAGAAGGAAGCCAAGGGCCTTGTTGAAAGTCAGGAGCAGTGAGAGGAGACACATGATCTGTCTGATTATAATGAGCCTCTGAAGTGCCCTCAGCACATCTGGAGCGGGCTCACCTCCCTGTTTCTCTGTGCCTGTGACATTGGGTCTATTCTGGGAAAGTGGATTTGCAGCTCTGTGAACTGGTAAGTGACCTGCAGCGTGAGCAGTGACAACAGCAAAATGTAGCTGGGCCTGGTGGCAGAGGTCCTACAGGTGACCAGGTGTGCACAGCCCAGCAGGAAAACTCCCTGCAGAAACCTGGTTACTACCCTGCATGTGTCTGTGCACGGGCTCCTGCTTCTGCACGTGGCTTCCATTGCTCATGCATCGTGCTATCCAGTGTACCTTCACTCAGTCATCGCAGTCACTTGTCAGCCACTCTCTCTGACCTGCATGAGCTCACCCCCACCCCTGGCTCCCTTGTGGCCCTTCAGTGCCTCACTCCCTTATCCATGAACTCATGGTTATACCTAAGGCTCTGGAGCTTAGATTCCAGGCTCTAAACTCCAGCTTGCTGACTGTGCATGCAGCTTACATGGCAATGTAACTGAGGTTGTATTCCTCATCTGTAAAATGGGAGGGCCCTAGTACTTAACTCACAGCTAGTGTGGACATTAAATAATATATGTAAAGCTCATTGTAGGCTTTTAGTAAATGTCCCTGCCCACGGCCCATTCTGTCTTCCAGAAGGATGGAACCAAGAGGGGTGGAACTCAGGCTCTTCTGTATCAAGGGCTCCACCTGGTAGGGCAGGGAAACCATGGATCAGAATCATCACAGAGAAACACAAAGAGAGAGCTGAGGGGAGAGAACAGGCAGAGGAGGCAGACAGAATGCAGAAGGCAGGGAAAAGAAGGGCTGCATGAAAGTCCAGGTGTTCTCAGAAGCTAGTGGTTAGCATGGCCCTGGCACTAGATGAGATCAGATTGCAGGAAAAAACAGTGGAGCCCCAGTAAAGGTACTTGGGAGAGATGCTGAATCGGTTGGCTATTGCTGTGTAACAAACACACCCAAACTCTATGTGGCTTAAAACGACAACCACTTATTATTACTCATGATGCATGAATGGACCAGGCTAAGCCAATTGGGTTGGGCTGGCTCATGCTTGAGTGGTCATCTGAGGTTCTGGCTGAAGTTTGGTGTATCCAGATCTGGTTGCAGGCACAGGCTAGAGGAGTGTGCAAGCCAGCTTCCTCTCATCACCCAGCTAGCTATCAGGGCCTGACTCTAAGAGAACAAGAGGAAACATGGAAGAATCCTTGAGGACCAAGCCCAGAACTTGCACAGGATCACTTCTGCTGTATTCTATTGGTCAACACAAATGGCAGGCCAGGTTCAGACGTGGAGACAGAGGCTTCTTCTTTTGATGCAAGGAGCTTCAAGGTCACATTGCTTAGGGGCATGGATGTAGGAAAGGGAACAGTTGGGTCCGTTTTTGCAAACCATCTACTTCAGGGGGTTCAAATGGGACTCAGGGACCTTTAACAAAGTATTGTGAAGAGAATGGGTGAGCCGAGCATGCCAGCTCAGGACATTGTGCTCTTAAAAGCACAACCCATCTTCCTGGCACCATGGTTGTGCTTTGGAGGAAATGTCTCTCTATGTGTGTGAACAAAAAGGTGGGCACCGGGATGATGGCATGCAGTGGATGGGGGTGTTAGGATCAGAAATGGTGTCTGCCAAGGATGTAGACTGGGCCAGGTATGTAATAAAGGCTTAATAAGTCAGAGCCACTACCACCGGCAGCCTTACTCCCATCAGGGTTTTTATGGTGGGTAACCCCGGAAGGCTACATAAAAGGAGGGTAGGAAGGAGCCCAGGAATTATCATGGCCTGGGTGGCATGGAAAAGGGTGTAACCAGAGCCAGTCCAAGTGAGCCACTCAAGGCAAGGTGCTTAAATAACGCAGCAAACCCAACAGCATGGTGCACCATGGTCAGAACAATACCCTTGCAAAACCTCAAATCCATGGACACCAGCACCCAGATTCCACAGTCTCAGGCCTGCAGCACCCGGGTTCTACTCCCAGTGGCTTGAAGATGGCTGTGCTTGATTCTAGAAAGTCTCTGTATGAGAAGAGCTGCAGGGTCCAATTGCGGGCCATGTGCCTCAAGGGGCCATTGTTCTTGGAGGCCACAGCAACAGTGAACAGTGTCAAAGACTGTGACCATCTCCGAGGGAGCTGGGAACCACAGTGAAGGAAAACCCTGAGTATGCTGCTCTCCAGGGGAAAGAGGCCACGGGTAGTCCAGGAGAGCTGGTGTGCAAACGCCAGGATCCCTAAGCTGGGCTCACAAGTTAAGGAAATCTTTAGCTCAGACACTGCAGTCCTCCATGTGGGGGCTTGGAGGGAGGAGATGCTGGATATGCATGTCTAAAGCTTTGAGAGTGTTTCCATGAGGAACACCATCAGAGGCAGGCATTTCCCGAGGCTCAGATTTACTTCATCTGTAATCTCTGCAAGCATCTTAATTTCATGTGTAAAATGGGAACAATATTCCTACACTCACAGGGTCGTTGTGTGGACCAAGTGGAACCGTGACTAGGAAAAAAAATGATTATTGTTCGTGTGGACTTATCACCGAACCACTTTAGCTGTTATTGCTATTATTAATGTTATTACTACTAATTCATACTCTCTCTCCAGCTGTAATTTCCCCTTGAAAGATGTCTCCGGTGATTCTCATAACAGAGAACAAAATAACATTGCAGTAATTATCAGGTGCTTTGAGATCCTCCAGCAAAGCCATCCCTTCAGTAATTGGGCCTCCAGCAGCTTAGCACGGCTGAGGACCTTGACCCCGTTTCATTTCCTCGCGGGTCTGCCGGTGTTACTGAACATTCTCACGCCTGCTCCTTGCGCTCTGGCCCTTAGACAGCAACTCCCCTCCAGAGCACACAGTGAAGTCCTCATCTGGACCATGAGGTCCGTTATAAAGAGAAACATTATTTAACCAGCAACAATTCACTGTGTCTCTTGTCCTATGCAGGCCAAAGGTAAGTTCGAAGCACAGACTACCAGGAATTTGTCTATTCTGCATCTGTCTAGCTTCAAGCTCCTCCTAGACCCCACAGTGGTCCACACACTGCTGTGCCGACCTGCAAAGTGGGCAGGCAGAGAGACCGAGGGCGCAGAGGGAAGGGAACCCAAAGGCATGTGGCCTTGGACGGTGAAAACCACATCCTCCTGTCTTAGAGTCCAGCTTTCTTTAGTTCCCATTCATCATCTGAATATGAGCATTGGGTGCCTCAGGTCCAGGTAACCTTCAAGGTGATGAAGGAAAGGGCAAGATAAAGAAGGGAAGCAGAGTCCTCCTTCCTCAAGAGCCAAGGAGCTATCTGGTTTGGGGGGGGGGTGTCTTTATTTATTTATTTATTAATACATTCCATTGATCCCCACAGAAAGGAAGGGGGAGGCAAGGAGACCCAGAAACATCAGATGATAGAGAAACATCAAGCAGCTGCCTCCTGCACACCCGTCACTGGGGTTGTGCCCGCAAACAAGGCACATGCCCTTGACCAGAATCGAACCTGGGACCCTTCAGTCTGCAGGCCAAAGCTCCATCCACTCAGTCAAACTGGTTAGGCCTGTGAGGGCCTTTAAATGAGCCCCTCCCTATGGGGAAATGGCAACCTCTGGTTCTGGCTTCTTAGTGCAGGAGCTGGGAGCTCCCAGACAGAGGGGTCCTGGGGTTAATGCCTTCAGGGTTAAGAGCATTGCTACATATAACAATACCAATAATTGCAATAAATGTGAATGGATCAAATCCCCCTCTGAAGAGATAGAGATTTTCTGATTGGATTTTTAAAACAGGAAAATGGAAGAAATATCCAGCTATGTTATGCTTAGGAGATATGCCCCTAAAACAACATTACAGGGGAGCCCTGAAAACAGACAGATGGAGAGAGAGAAACTAGCAAATGCTTAAATAAAAGAGGTGAAGAAAATATATATCAGACAACATAATAATCCAAGTCAAAAATATTAAATAGGACAAAATGGGATTTCAATATTATTAAATATTATACCCCATCAAGAAGACTATTCACACATTTAGCAACAAAACTCCAGCAACATAAAACAAAACCTGTTGGAGATGCAAAGAAAACTAATAAATACACAATCATTCCTCTCAGATCAAATGTCACATCAAGTAAAAAAAAAATAAGTATAAATATAGAAAACTTGAACACACCATTAATATGTACTGCCAAACAGAAAATAAGAAGCTTTTTTAAAATCCTCTGGCACAGACAACAAAATTAAAGATGGAGGCTGTGTCAAATAAGATATTAATGTTTCCCATGGAATAAAAATACCTGATCACAGTATTTTCTTAAAAAAAGAACAACAGAAAAAAATAGCTGACATGTTTTCACATATAAATAAAAAGATCCCTCTATATATCACTTAAAGAAGACATTAAAACAAAAAAATTTAAATAAACAAAAATGAAAAATGCATAATACATTCTAAGAGATATGGCTAAGGAGATATATTCAGAATAAAAACTTCTAATCAATTGCATTTATTATAAATTAATGAGTGAAAAGGGGTAAATTGAGATTTTTAATTTAAAATATTAAAAATATATAATAAAATTATCTAAAAAGAAAAGATAATATCTGGTTTGGGAGGATCTTTATTTATTTATTTATTAATATATTCCAAGAAATATTCAAAGTGATGAATAGCAAGAACCTACCACCAAGATTACTCTATCCAGCAATGCTATCATTCAGAATTGAAGGTCAGATAAAGTGCTTCACAGCTAAGAAAAAGCTAAAGGAATTCATCACCACGAAACCAATATTATATGAAATGCTGGAAGATATTCTTTAAGAAGAGGAAGAAAAAAGGTAAAAATAAAAATTGTGAACAACAAATACACATCTACCAACAAATGAATATAAAAATCAAGTAATTTAAAATCTGATGAACAGGATAAACTGGTGAATATAATAGAATCACGGGCATAGAGAGGGAATGGGCTGACAATTCTTGAGGAGAAAAGGGGTTGTGGGAGGTGCAGCAAGAGACTGGACAAAAATCATGCACCTATGGGAGAGGACAGTGGGGGGGGGTGAGGGCGGAGGGAGGGATGGGTACCGGGTGGTGGGGAACTATAGGGGGGGGGGAAAGAGGGGATCGATGTATTTAATAAACTGAACAATAAAGATTAACATATTTTTTAAAAGAATAAAAAATATAAAAACAAGCATCATCAGGACTAAAAAAATTGTATAGCAGTATAGAATCAGAGGGCAATTTTAAAATTAGATTATATGGTAATTTAATAAATTTGCAAGGTTTAATGCAATAGATAATTATCAAGGAAAATATAAATTGCAAAATTAATTTAGGAAGTAAAAGAAATTATTAGAAGAGTTTAAAAAATAGTAAAATGAAATACCTCAAATACAGTTTGTCTTTTAAAAACATTAAAACTTTTGCCCTTTGGACAACAGTTAAAGAAATAAAAAGGCAATTGACAGACTAGAATAAAATATTCTAAAAACACGTCTGATAAATGACTGATACCTAAATATACAAAGAAGTTTTACCACTATTAAGAAGGCCAAAAAAAGCACACACAGCAAAACATAAAGACAAAAGATTTAAAGAAATCTATAAAAACCTGTGTACCAATGGCCTGTAATGAACATAAGCAAAGTGTTCAATAGTATTCGTCATCAAGAAAATGCAAGTTAAAACCACATACCAGCAGGATGGGTAAAGTGAAAAAGACTGACAATAACCATCATGGGCAAGAACATGGAGCACCTGGAATTCTCATACATTGCTGAAGGAAATACAAAGTGTGGAAAACTTTGAAAAACAGTTTGGCGTTTTCCCATAAAGTAAAGCATTCAGTTAGCATATAACCCAATAATCTGACTCCTGGGTACTTCCCCCCGCCCCCCAAAATGAAAACACGTGTGCACACAAAAACCTCCATCCCAATATATAGAGCAGCTTTATTCACCACAACCTGAACCCGACAGCAGCCCCAACATCCATCCACAGGCAAGTGAATAGACAAAGTGTGATCTATTCATGCAGTAGGATAGTATTCAGCAATGAAAAGAGACTGCTGATAAAAGCAGCAGCATCAATGAGTTTCAAAGCTAATATGCTGAGTGAAAGGAACCAGACAGAACGTAGTATATCTTTTATTATTTCACTAGAGGCCCAATGCACAAAATCTGTGCAAGGGGCTCGGCCCTCATAGCCCCGGCTGCCTTCTGGCCCCCACCTCCGCCCACTGCTCATTCTGGAAGATTGGATAATTAGCATATTAGCACTTTGTTATTTAGGATTACTTAAAATTCTTTAAAATGCAAAACTAAGCTTTTTAAAATATATTTTATTGATTTTTTTTCAGAGAGGAAGGGTGAGGGATAGAAAGTCAGAAACATCGATGAGAGAGAAACATCTATCAGCTGCCTTGTGCACACCCTCCACTGGGGATGTGCCCGCAACCAATGGCAAGGAATCGAACCTGGGACCTTTCAGTCCACAGGCCAACACTCTATCCACTGAGCCAAACCAGTTTAGGCCAAAACTAAGCTTTAATGAGTAGAAGCAGAAAAGTGGATGAGAATGGCCAGATGCTGATGGATGAACTACAAAAGGGGCCGAGATAGACTTTCTGGGGTAAAGAAAAGTTATATTTTAATTTTTATCTTGATTGTATTGGTGTTTATATGAGTATTTATATACACTGAGTGGCCAGATAATTATGATCTCTGAACGCATAATAATCTGGCCACTCAGATTGTGTGTGTGTGTGTGTGTGTGTGTGTGTGTGTGTGTACTAGAGGCCTGTTGTAGGAAGACTCCTGCAATAGGACTTCCTATGGTGGTCTTTGCTGCCCCGCCTGCTTCCCTCCCTTTTCCACTGCCCTACTTGCTTGCTTCTCAGAACCTTTGATCCTTTCTGCAGCACTTGGCTTCCTTTTATGCTGTCTTCAGTCTTCACTCTTTGGATATACAAATTAACCTCGATCTTGGTTGAGTTAATTCACTCCTGATTGGTTGGTGAACGTGGCTTGTGGGCGTAGCAAAGGTAAGGTCAATTTGCATGTTTCTCTTTTATTAGATAGGATACATATTTTTATATATGCTAGGGGCCCAGTGCACAAAATTCGTGCACTGGGGGTGGGTGGTCCCTCAACCCAACGTGCCCCCTCTCACATACTGGGAGCCCTCAAGGAATGTCCAACTGATGGCTCACCCCCAGCCTGTCCAAGGCCTAAAAAGCCTCTGGCAAGGCTTTAGGCCTTAGGCACCCAGCCATTGCCCTGCTCAGCACAGCCCCAGCTGCCTGCAACCACCTGGCCCGGGGGCTGGGCGCTCACCGCCACTTCCACTCACAGCGCCCGGGGGCTGGGCGCTCACTGCCACTGCCGTTTCATCTCCACCACTGGGCCTGGTGCTCATGCCACTTGGCCCTGTCTCTGCTCCTGATTGGCTGGTAGCATAACTAATCAGGAGCAAAGGTACAGTCAAATTTGCATGTTTCTCTTTTATTATATAGGATACATTAGAGGCCCGATGCATGAATTCATGCATGGGTGGGGTCTTCCCAGCCTGGCCAAGGGGAGGAGACATGGGCAGTTGGCCAGCCTGCCTGATGGTCGAACTCCTGGCTGAGGGAACAATTTTCATATTAGCCTTTTATTATATAGGATATACACCAGATTATTATGTATCCAGAGTCATGATTATCTAGCCACTCAGTGTATTTCAAAGACTGGATATAAATTACACTTGGATAAAGTTGATTAAAATATCACCTTGCCCAATGGTCCATGGGCAAATAGTTCCTGTTTTCAAAGAAGTAATTCCTCTGGTTTATTAACTTTGCTAGAAACAAGAAGAAGGTAGTGCATCCACCTTATTCTCTGAGGCCAACGTAGAATGTGGCATCAAAATCAGATTTGGGAATTAACTATGAGGAGGATCATAATCCTACTCACTGACATCATTTATGAATTTATATGTGAATACTTAATAGCATGCATGTATTGTTGTCCAACATTTGCTGATGTAATAAAAATGAGATTTCAACTTAACAGCAAAACAATGGAAAAGTCAACAAATGGTTTAGGGATGATCACTACCCACTGAATAAACAACGTTAGATCACTGTCTACCTCATACATGTAAGAAATAATTAATGGATTAGAAAGCCAAATGTGTGGGAAAGAACTATAAAGCATTGGTAGCAAATCACATTTTTTTCAAGATTGAAATGGGGAGAAGCTCTTTAAATAAGACCTCAAAACTAGAAGTCATAATGTAAAAATTGACTGGCTGAATCCAACTGTCCCAGCTATTTGTTTTTGGAGGGGACGCTCCCGTCCAGTGGCCATCAGCCCCAAAGGGCATTCCCTTCTGTCTGAATCTGACTGAGCATGCGCAGCTCATGTGTCGGCATCAGAGGAGAGGGAGACTTTAATTAAGCCTCTCCACCTTCGTGTCTAAAAGCTACAGGACGTTTTAATGAGAAGGCATCAGCAGAAGAAATGAAATGAGTAAGAAATTTTAAAAAAAAATATGAAATCACAGGGCTCTGCAGCAGCCCCACAGATGGAGGCATTCAGCTCAGTGAAAGAAACAGTGAATTTGTTTGACTTCCATAAAGAGGGAGAAAACGAGGCATTTCCGTGGCACTCACCCCGACTCTGCCTACAGGTGTCATGTTAGAGCGTCAGCCCCTCGGTGGTGAACTCCCAGCGCCAACAATGGTCATGTCCGATTTAATGAAAAAAAAAAAAAAAGAAAATGAAACGCTCCATATTACTCTTTGCTTCCCCCGTCAAAGGACGTGTCTGAATATTTTATCCAGGAAGGAGTGGTTTATATGTGAGAGATAATTAAATGTTGTACGGAAGAAGAGGGTGGCATGACATTATGTGTGCGTGGGGTGGGGGGCAGTGGGTGGATGAGGAGGGAAAGCCGAGGAGCTAAAGTGCGTTGGGAGTGAGGTTACAGTTATGACGGGTATCACAGGGCCAGCTTCCCTGTGCCCAGCACAGTGCTAATTAAGCCATCAAGGATGAGACTCCATCACAGGCATTGTGGTATGTATGCCTCACCAAGAGACTCATAAAAATAGCCAGTGCCGAGCGCAGCGACCCACCGTAGCCCCCAGGAGAAAGTAAGACGACAAGGAACCAGTGCTCAAAAATGCTGTTTGAATGACTAAGTGACTGACACAAATAAGTGATGCAATAAATATGTGAAGCACCAAAATGAGAGCATCAGACCCTTAAGTGCTGCAAGAATCATTCTTGGAGCTTGGGACATACCCAACCAGATCCCTGCAGCTGGAGAAGGTGCTCAGATAGAAAGGGAGGAAGACTGGCTTCGGATCGGGGTTTCCCAGCCCAGCGCTGAGGAGATTCTGCACTGCACGAGTCCTTGTGGGGACAACCTGTGCTCTGATGGATGCTCGGCAGCATCCCTGACCAATACCCACCTGATGCCGGTAGAACACCCGACCCCAGTTGTGACAATCAGAACTGTCTCCAGACATTGCCAGATGTGAATGTTACCTGACGGTTGGCAATGTACCTGGCTGAGGCCCACTAAGTTAGATACACGTAGACCTCGATGCAGGCTCTATCCTTTATAATTGATCGTTTAGAAGCATGTCGAGGTTGGGCAAGGTATTTCATGGAGTCACAGAATGAGTCATCTCTGTTTTTACAGCAAATCCAGCTTTTCATCTTTCCCTACATCTGCACATCTTGACTTTGAGTTTGGTCATGTGACTACCTTGGCCAAGTCAAGACCACAAGGCATGTCATCTTGTCATTTATGCTAGCTGCCTGTTCCTCGGCCATCACCATATTGAGATCATGCTTCAACTATCCTGCAGGTGAAAAACACGTGGAGCAGTCCCAGAGCTCCAGAGTTGCAGCCTGAAGAGCTGAGCTTACCTATAGACTGATGGGAATACGCCACACCTTTTGCGACGAGGGTTCAGGATCTGAAGGAAGGGCCAATGCACAAATGAAAACACTAGACAAGAAAGATGAATTTAGAAGGCATGGGGGGCCGGGTGGAGACCTCCCTCTTGGAGGGGCACACTGAAACCTGGCCTTATCTGCTTTTTATTCAGTTTTAGATACACATCTTGCCCTCAGTAAAGAACAGCAGTTAGCAGAAAGACCGTCTCTTAGGTCAATAAAGATCAGTAAGTTTCAGTAAACATTTACTTTGAGGCTATTAGGTCAGGAAATTGCTTTGAGCCACCACTGTCTCAACAGAACAATGGTGCTTGGCATTAGCCCTGCTAACCCCCAAGGTCCATTGGCCTTCCATGTTTCTCGGTGCACTCTCATGGTAGTATCGGCAGTGGGTGGCTTCCTGCAGGAATAACTTTTGTTTTACACCCCTAGAGAGCAGGAGACTTGTTATGCAGTGCTATTGTGGCCAGAGCTAACTGATACAGTGCGAATAACTCTCTACAGAGCCAGTTGCTTAGCATATCAGCATATGCCAGATGACTTCTCCTCCTCCCTCCTTCAACAACTTCAAATATGAATGCGTCTGGTTTCCTTCTGACTGAAAGTATGGCCCAGTAGTATCACAAGATTCAGAGGAGGGTAATTAAAACAGTATGGTCCAGTATTATCACAATTATCCTTTGGAGGATAATTAAAACAACAATCACAACAACTAGTGCATTTCAATAAAAGTTGGAGATTAATTTCTGACCTCCTCCCAGGCAACTATACCTTGCCATGCACTAGCTCCTGAAAACAAGACAATGTCTACTGCTCTCGAACACTGAAACAAGTTACATGAAAAAAGGTTCTGGAATCTCTTTCATTTATTCAATGTGTCCCGTCCATGTTTGGGGTCCTGGTTGGACACCCAAGGGTGCATAAAATGTAAACCTTCAGGTGGTCAACACACGGCTGTATGAATCATCGGTCCACCTTGCAGATGTCCCAGTGGACTCCTTTTGTCCCAGATTTCTGAGGACATCCATCCTTCTGATCCCCTGGTGGCCCAACCCTGGAGGAAACCTTCTGCTTTTGCTAACTCAGCCTTCCTGCCATCTCTCTTCACCTGGCAGCCCTATATGGTTTTTTAACAGAAGAGGTTTAGGATGGAACGAAGACTTCATCCCTGGATTTATTCATCAAATATTGACCAGGAACTCATATGTGACAGGAGCCATGATAGGCTCTTCAGATGTGACGGTGACTCACACACTGTCTCTATCTTTAGAATCTCCTGGGTCCATAGGAAGAAAGCCCAAGAAAATGACAATACGCATGATAAACTATTAACCAAGCCCACATTCTAATCTCTGGGACCTTTGACTATGGCACTTACACGGCAAAGGGGGCTTTGCAGATGTGATTAAGGGAAAGCTGTTTATATGGAAAAATGATTTTGGATTATCTGTGTGGGGCCAATGCAATCTCAAGGATCATTATAAAAGGGGGATACAGGATAGTCAGAGTCAGAGACAATGTGGCAACCGAAGCAAAGGTTGAAGTGGTGCCGTCATGAGCCAAGGAGTGCAGGCGGCCTCTAGAAGCTGGAAGAGGGGAAGAACAAATTCTCCTCCAGAGCTTCCAGGACACAGACAACCCTCCCTCTCCAATATCTTCATTTTAGCCCCAGAATACCCATTCTGGACTGCCAACCTCCAGAACTGTGAAGACAAATCCGTATGTGTAGTTTTAAGCCACCAAGTTGGTAATAATTTGCTACAGCAGCAATAAGGAACTAACATGGGGAAAATACATGGCGAGATCCTGACAAATACTTGGGGTATTAAAGAGGGCTTCTCGCCAAAACCGGTCTGGCTCAGTAGATAAAGTGTGGGCCTTCAGACTGAAAGGTCCCAGGTTCGATTCTGGTCAAGGGCATGCCCCTTGGTTGTGGGCACATCCCCAGTAGGGGGTGTGCACGAGGCAGCTGATCGATGTTTCTCTGTCATTGATGTTCCTGGCTTCTTATCCCTCTCTCTTCCTCTCTGTAAAAAATCAATAAAATACATTTTTTAAAAAAGAGCACTTCTCAGAGGAGATGATGATAAAACTGAAGGGCATGAGAGAGTGGGCCAAGGAAAGAAATAGAAAAGGGCATCTTATGTAGGAATTAATATGGAAGGAAGCCTGCAAATCTCATTGGCTTAAGCTGGCAAAGATTCCTCTTACTCTCAGTGTCCATCCAACACAAATTGGTAGGTCTTATGAATTGAATTGTGAGCCTCAAAAAAGTATATTGAAGTTGTAACTTCTAATATCTTTGGAGGTGACTTTATTTGAAAACTAGTATCCTTGTGCATGAATCCATGCACCAGTAGCTCTCTGCCACCCTCTTGTAGCACTCTACCCCCTGCCCCGCTCTCCTGTAGCTCCTCTTACCCTCCTGCCCCCTCCACCAATCATAGCTTGCTGCCTTGGCCCCTCCTGTAGCTTTTCACTGCCCATTAGTTCACTGCCCCCACTCTCCTGGAGATCCATGATCAGGCCGTTATGTAGTTGGTCATTATACCTCAAGGCATAACGGATAATTAGCATATCCCTCTCTTGTTATAGAGGCCCAATGCACGGAGATTCATGCAAGAATGGGCCTTCCTTCTTCTGGCTGCCAGCACCACCTTCACTCTGGCCAGAGCTGCCTTTCCACCTTCCCATGCTGCCCAGAGGCCCGGAGCGGCTGGGGCTGTGCTGAATGCCTGCATCATCGCCATAAGTGTCTCCCCCTGCCCTCCACTGCTCAGAACCTGCATATGCAAAATAACCTGTAATCTTTGTTGGAATAATTTGCATGTTCATTCCTGATTGGCTGGTGGACATTGCAAAGGTATGGTCAATTTGCATCTTACTCTTTTATTAGTGTAGATAAAGTCTTTGCAGATGTAATCAGGTTAAAATGAGCTCATTACCATGGCCCTGATCCAATATTCCTGGTGTCCTTATGAGAAAAGCAGGTGATGACAAGGATAGAGACTGGATTGATGCAGGTATAAGCCAAGCAATGACCAGATTTAAGCTAGGAAAAGACAAGGGCAGTTATACTGAGAGCCTGAGAGGGGCAGGGCACCAAGGACACCTTGAGTTTAGATGTCTAGCCTCCAGAACTGTGAGAAATCTCTCTTATTTTATGCCTCTCTGTCTGTCACGGAGCTCTAACCAACAAAACCAGCATGGCAGCCATAGCCAACAAATACAGCTTGGTTCCACACAGAGACTCAGGGGTCAGCTTGTGCCTCATTGTAGACATAATATCTGGAAGAGGTGGCATTTACATTGTTTATAGAAACAGAGAGAGAGAGAGAGAGAGAGAGAGAGAGAGAGAGAGAGAGAGAGAGAGAGAGTGTGGGGCAGAGACGGGGGAGGGCTTTCTTTCACAGTCCCATTTGCCATAATTCAGATCCCTAGCTGATCCCCAAGGGCTGATGAGGAATGTAAGGGGGCACATGGAGCCCTGAGCATTAGTGGTCTCTGCTTCAATGTGAAGTACACATCTGCTCATCAATTAAATATTTCCCCTTTCCAGTGAGACCTCACAATGAACCCAATGCAATGGTGCTTCTTCAGCTCCCACATGTCCTTATTGAGGAAACTAGGACACAGAGACATTAAGTGATTTCTCCACGGCCACACAGCATGCACTTGCCTAATGGGGGCAAGGCCAGGATTCAAATCCAAAGCAACCAACTCTAAAGTCTGCCCCGGCCTCCCAGGAAACAAGCCCTGAAGGAGTGAAAAAGGAGTCCTGTATGGCCACTAACCTGGTTCCACATCACATAATGGTGTTGCCCTGACAATGGCCTCCTGTTTCAAAGCACCGGAGGCCCCCCCTTCCAATTTCGATATGCCCTGTGTGGAAGGCTTCCTTCTGTGTGCTCAGACATGGTCTGTTCCCCGTCTTCTGAACCGCAAGCAGGCCATTTGGCAGAGCTCCATTGTATCCCCATGAATGGAGTCCCCAGAGGGCAGGAGGGACTTCCAGCCTTGGAGAAGAGCTGTATTTCCAACCAGGAAAGCAATGAGGCCTGCAGGTCACATTCTGAACATCAGCTTCACCCTGGATCTCCAGAAAGTACCTGTCATGTCCGATGTCCCTCACTGGCTGAGATGTTTTCATTTAAACTGTGCCAGGCGACTTGAAGACCTGCTGAGGTGCGGCGGCGTCTGCGCATGGCCACACTTTCTTGGCTTTGACAAAAGATCACTGTCCTGGCTGAGGCTGCGGAAACCGGGTTTGCAACTTAATGCTGCTTTTTGCCCAGAAGTAATTAGTTCATTAACTGTGAGCACACAAGCTCATTAAAGGGGGAGGTGGATGTTGCAAATCAGTGGCCTGTGTAAGTCCATCAAAAATTAGGAAGAGCTGGCAATGGCCCGGCTCCAACCTGCTGCCTAACACCTTCCTTAACCGAAAAGGCTTCTAGAAGCCCCCCCCCCCCCAGCCCCCAGGACAGCAGGGATGTAGGTGGGAAGAGGGAGGACAGAGGAACCTAGCATTGATGGAATGTTTTCCAAGGAGAGGGCCACATCCGGGCATTTCTACTTTCAGGATCTAGAACAATGTCCACACAGTGACCTACCTCAGAACTTTTACCCATGGGGCCACAGGCTGAGCATTTGGACGTCCCAATGGTCCCGTGCATTAGAGGCGGTGCTGTGTGTCTGTGAACCCAAACTCCAAAGCTTCCTGTCACCTGGATCAGTTGCCAAGCCAAACCTGGTCACGCTTGGAAGGATTCCTGGGGTCAGCGCTGTATTGAGCTGCAGTTTGCAAATGTTCATTCACAAGGGATCAATTCACTCTGCTATTTGCAAGCACTGAACTAAGGGAACATCGGCTTTCTCTTGGAATAGGTGAGGTGACACCCAACAGCCCTCAGCCCCATGCTCGAGATATCAAAATGCAGAAGCCAGGGGGGATAGACAGCACATGGAATGACGGGCAAAGAGAGTGGCCTGCGGCACCCAGAAAACGCATGCGGGCACCATGGTTCCCAGTTCCTGTCTGTCACTGAGGGCCCATGCAACCCTGGCGAGACCCAGATTTCTCTGACTTCTGTTCTCTCCGTAAGAAAGACCCTCTAACAGTCCAGCAGCGGCTTCCCTGTCACAGCGTGAGCGCGAGTGAAAGATGGAGGAGAAGTCAGGGCTGAAGGGAGCAGCACCTCCTGATCCAGCCCCTGCCCATGTGTGCCACCTCGGGGAGGCACCTGAAGTAGAACCACAGCATTGTCCTATCCAGCAGGGTGCACCTCACTCTCAGATAAAAGCTGGCAGCGATCCCTGGGAATAGAGTACCCTCTGTGATGAGAATAGGAGTGAGCGCTCCCAGGGCCAAGGCCAGGGGTGCCTGGGGAACCTGTGGGGCACCTCAGAGACAGAAAGAGCACAGACACTCAGAAAGGGTATGGATTCCAGTGTCAAGAACAATCAAAGAGTGACCACACAGCCTCCAGCACAAGCAGGACATTTCTTCTTTCCTTCTCTCATTCACCTGCCTGTTCGTCCATTCACTCATTTATTCATTCATTCACTCACTCAACACTCGGTCTACATAGATATCTGTGCTAGGCCAGGAAATGCAGTGGCGAGTGAGACTACGCACAGCCCTGCCATCATAAAGGCACCACAATGGGGCCGAGTATTCTCTTTAGAGAGCGTTGTCTCCAAAGGGGAGATTCAAGAGCTCAGCATGACGTTGGCTAAGGATAGAGTCAGCCCCTTAAGCATCATGTTGACTGTGATTGTAATTCACTCCACCCTCACGCCTCCCTCTGTCTGTGGTGTATTAAACCCCCATGGACTTGGAGAGTTGAAACCTTAGACTTGATTTCACCCCCTTTTCAACTGAACATCTTTGACTCTTTGACACTCACTTAAGCTAACCTCTAATATTGAATGACCCTGTCTTCCTACCCTGTCTCGTAGGGTGTGAGAGCAAATTAAAAAAGGGAGACAAGGACTTATAATACTAGCTTATGAGCCATAATGGACCTCCTGTATGACTGTTAAGTCTGTGATCAAGACTTACCTGGACTATTCTCAGTAGGATCTGCTGCACCTGAGGGACCCTGAGTATCTGCTTCACTGTGTCCATGCTGCACCCTGGGACTTCACTGCATCAGGCAAATGTTGGCCAAGCAGCTGGGGACAGAAGCCTCCCCCTCCATCTGGGAAAGCCATGTGGAGGGCAGATCCCCAGGCCCATGGGGAGGCCTTGCTCCAACGTCTGGGCACACAGCCAGGAGCTGAAGATCACAGAAACAGGTCAGCAAACACGGCTCAAGGTGGGAGGCTGTGATAAGGACCCATGATTATTGTGAATGAAGACGGAAGGCTGCATGGCTTGCAGGCTAGAGGCACTGGGTCACATGGAACTTCATAGCTCAGATCTGGGTCAGGAGCTGCTTGTCCAATGACTGAGGAGACCGTGTCTTGATAAATGCCCTGTTTGGAGGGATTGTAGTTGGACAATTGCATCCCATCCACTCCATATTCCCAGATTCTGGGTGAGAAATGGAACCAAGTCAACTGTGCTACCCTCAGTCCGGCCCACCTGGAGCCCAGATGGCCTGTGCTACAAGGTAAAGCAACCTGTGGAAGTTGCTAAGAAAACATCAAGCTCCTTCATGAAACTCCACGGACAAAGCTCCAAATGACATTCCTTGGAAGCGTGACTTTCCAGAGGGGAATAAGCCTGCCAACATTTTCCCAGGCACTGGCTCTGCCGCCATCCTTGCTGCTGGTCGGAAATTGTGACTCTACATCCCCCTGCTCCCCGCCCCCCCCAACCCCCCGCTATGGAAACAAAGAATAGTTGTTGGCCATTCCTCTCTCCAAGGATTCAGAGGAGTGATTTTCCTCACAGCCACGGTCAGTGCAAAGGGAAAGAAGCGAAGAATAGATGGCCCACCATTGGGGTGGAGGGGTGAATTATTTATGAAACATACATAGAGCCTCCAGTTGGGTCTAGGGCTGGGCACAGCGCTAAGGATTCTTTTGTTCTCGCAGCTGGCCTTTGGAGCTGCTCAGAGCCAGTGCCGTAAATAATACCGCTATTGTCTGCCCGTGGCAGAGACAGACAGAAGGTACATTTGGCCCACATCCAAGCACCGCAAGGGCCACTCATAGTCACAGTGTCCAATTACTGCTGGCTTGACGAGAAAACGCACTCTTTCTTGCTAAGCTAATTTAAGAATGGACGCTCTTAATGGCCCTTGCACAAAGAGGGGTTTTGCTGCATCTTTCAATGGGGCAAAATAAAGTTATGTTCAGTGCAGAAACCAAACCAGCCTGGGGCGGAGGTTGTCCAAACAGCCATGTATTGATAGAAGGGAAATGGTGTTTGGGTGCCCCTTTAAGAAGGAGAGAAAAAAAATCAATCAGCTCAGCTCTGAGTTTCTTACAGAATATATTCAGGATGTCAGAGAAGATTTAGTGAGGAGCAAGAGAAAAGCAAAGAACTGGACAGCTCCGGCCATTGGCACAGCCAGCCACAGGATATGGGAGAATGCTACCTCATCTCCCGGCTACTAGATGACCACGATGATGCCAATGATGGTCATGAGAAGAGGGAGTGTCCACTGTGTTCTTCCTATTGGCCAGGCTCTGTGACAAGCACTTTTTATCCTTTAACACTCCCCACCATCCTCTGGTCTAACCCACATTCAAGGAGAGGAGAAATATTCAACTTTAGGAAAGAAGTATCAAAGAGTTTGGAGGACTTACCTTCACAGCTACCATACTGTTCTTCATGGGGCAGATAAACTGGATTCATTTTCAAACAGGTTACTTAAGCATCTTCCATATTCTAGGAATTATGTGAAGAGATTATCAGAGGACCTTGTGTAGAGATAGCACCAAGTAAATGTTTAAAGAATTAGCTACCACATTCCATTTATGGTAAAGTGGAATAAATATACAATGATGAGAAAATGTGACCTCCTCTCTGAATTTCACCAGAGCTATGTGAACTGAAAACTCCAATCCATGCTTATTGGGAGTTTTACTGAGGTAGCTCCAAGACTTTTGAAATCCTAGAACAGAGCTTGACAAATTTAGTCTTTAAGGGCCAGACAGTGAATATTTTCAGCTTTGTGTCTATAAGGTCTCTGTCACAACTACTCAACTCTGCCACTGTGGTGCAAAGAGCAGCCATAGACAAGACATAAGTGAGAGAGTATGGCTATGTTCCAATAAAACTTTATTTATAAAAACAGGTCACTGCCTTGTGGGCCATTGTTTGCTCATCACTGTTCTACTATGCACTTCTTAAAACCTGTAGATGCGGATCTCCTTGAGACCAGGGCTCTGTCTTACTTGACCTTTGCATCCTGACACCTAGCATGGTACATGAATGAGCAGGCAGGCAGAAGTGTTGTGCACAAATAAATTAATGAACTGATGCTCCAGGAAGCATTAAAGTTTAGATACAAGGTAGTAAAATCTTTACTTGAAACTTC
This sequence comes from Antrozous pallidus, assembly GCA_027563665.1. Lineage (NCBI taxonomy): Eukaryota > Metazoa > Chordata > Mammalia > Chiroptera > Vespertilionidae > Antrozous > Antrozous pallidus. Next base: position 108,485,689 of record CM050515.1, on the reverse strand, counting down.
TAAACTACATGTTTGAGGTATAAAGTGCCTTTGAACAGCTTCAGTTCACTAGCTCAGCTGTCAGTCTTGCCTACCCCACCCACAGGCTACACGGGCATGCCATGGTCTCCTTATAATGAAGACCCGCCATGTCTAAATTATTGGCACAATAGACCACTGCAACTCCTTTGGACTCATTAGACTTAATTATGTCAAGGTCTCAATGAGGACTCTTTAAATCTGAGGATTCGTGAGATAATAAAATATAATAGCTCCTCCGGAGCCATAAAGGTCTCTTTATGTCACGGGCTATTTGGAGATTCAATATTCCATAAGATTAATATTACATATTATAAAAATGACAACAATTACCACACCCTCGATGTCTACCAAGTGTAACTTAATAATCATGATTTAGGTAGGCCTACCTCGCAGTCACTTGCGAGGTCTTTGTCAAGGAGGAAAGGTGAAGGATTGTGTGACTTTCCACTCTCACAACTGCTTCCTGGTACATGGATCCCTCTACTTCCTGCACACAGCTTGGGGCACAGCTTCCTGGTAAAGAGCTCCCCTGCTTCTCACCTGGGGATGCCCGCCCAGCTGACACTATTGACTCAGCCAGCTTTGTCTCTCTGTGTGTTTAGGTACCAGGCATGCAATAGGTTGTAAGTGATGGTAAAAGAATCAACAACCTTAGATAAGAAATTATAAATAGGGGTCCTTTAAAAAAAGAAAAATAAAAGAACAAAAAATAAATAAAATAAAAATAAAATAAATAGTGGTCCTTTTCCAAGGCTGGCTCAGAAAATGCTAATGATTAATTACAACTGAAAGGATGTGCTTTTTTAATGAAATAAGCAGAAAAGAGAACTATTGCTATGGTATCTAAGAGACATAATTTAAAAACTGATAAAATTCAAGAGTAAGTGGTTGTTGAAAAAGGAACTCTTTCATTCTTGATAAAATATATATTTGATAACAGATAGATTAGGGAGTAGGTAGCTAACTCTGGCACTTGAAAATTAAAGTATCTGTAATAATAAAAACATAATATGCTGATTAGACTGGACATATTTCCAGACAATCTGCCAGATGAAGCTGGGGCTGCAAGGGAAGCCAGGGTCCTGGGTGCCAGAGGGAAGCCAGTGCCAGCAGCTGGGGGAAGGAAGGCCTGCGCTTGCATGAATTTCATGCACTGGGCCTCTAGGGTTAAATTATGAAAGTCATAGAAACTTAACCATACATATTTAGGCAAGTCACATGTAGTGCCCCCAGCTTAACACAACTGCAGTTATTTGATGTGGTGGACAGATTTTAAGGGGCTCCCCATCACCCCTGCCTTCTGGTCCACACCCTTATAGAGGTATTTCTTATTACTGAGGGCAGGAATACTTTTGTGGTTCACACTATATTTCTACAGGACAGAGCTATTCTAGAAAAGTAGTTAGAAAAGACCTCTGCCTAGACACTGTGTCTCCAGGCTTCTCCTAGGCAATGCCTACCTATCCTTCAGATTTTATGATTGGGAAACTCTGTGGAAACAGGGTCAATGGGAGTGTGGAAGAACTGGCTGGAAGTTCAGAGTCCTTAGGCTGTGAGAAAATATTGGCTTTCAGACAACAGGATGTGCAACTATCTGGATAACAATGGGGAGAACTGTGGGGTCTTCTGTGGGGGAGCAAAATTAGAGGCACTGTCATAGGAATATGATGGCAGTGCATGGTCATCATTAGAGTAGGGAAAGAATGCTGCCTGAGGGACCTTGTAAGTTTCAATGGAGGCTATTGGGTAATGACAGGTTCTTCCTGCAATTGTTGTGCTTTCTGGCTGGTAAAGAGATACCAATCAGAAAATTCACCTCCAGAATTCCAAAGCATTCATACTTATTTTAAAGTCTGGTTAGCGCTCATCTGTTATCAATGTTTCCTTGTTATAAAAAACAAATAGTAGTTGTTGGAATAGCCTCTGAATTTTATGAATGCTTGAATTATTTCATAATAAAAGTTATATCTAGGTAGATAATATAATAAGTAGATAGATAGATAGATAGATAGGAAAGATGACAAATAAATAGAAGATAGATATATAGATAAATTGAATAGGTGATAGATAAATAAAAGAAGAGATAGATAGATAGATAGATAGATAGATAGATAGATAGACAGAAAGACTGATAGAGATATAAAACTACCAAAGCTCTCTCAGAGAGATAATTCTACCCCACGTGGGATGATCACCCCATATTATCATAAGCTCTCCCACTTGATGCATTAGGTTCTCATTGATTTTTCATGCACAATTTTCTTGGGACCACTTGCAAATGTATAAATAATACAATAGTCCTTAAAATATGTAAAATTATGTTCAGGTGCCATGCTCCTGCTATCACTCCCAACACTGTGCACTTTAATCAATTATCTATTATTCTTTTATGTTCAACTCTCCAACTGCTAAGCATGTGTAACCCAATCACTGATGGGTTGGCCCATTTTCTGATCAAATTTGTCTTACTTATGGCACCATTAGGTAGAAAAAAATCACCATCAAAGGTTTCACCTCCTCCCACTCACATATTGCACAGTATTTATATCTTGCATCAGGAATGACAGCCACCAGAGAGAGGTACAGGTTCTTTAATGGTCATGGAAATTTCTGGAATGACATGATCACGTGTTTGTTTGTTTTTTTCAGAATCAGTTTAATAAGAGGTTCACTGCTATTGTCAAATGCAGGAAGAGAGTTTGGGAGTTGCAACACCCAAAAAGTGATGTCTGTCCTTCCTATACTTATAATCCTCCACTCTTCTTCATCCCCCTCACACATAACTTACATGTGAATCCATTAAAAAGATGCTGTTACTTTCCCATCCCTATGCTTTTGCAAACACTTTAACCTCCAACTGGAAAATCATATCTGCTGGTAAGTATACCTGAAAAATCTCACCCACCTTCAACTCAAATGTGAGTGGTCTGATAGTTTTTCATTGTCCTGGGAGAATTAGTTGGCCTCATCTATTTGTTTACATGATTGTACATATTTGATTTCCATGTCTTAGTTAATACTGCCAGGCTCAAGGTTATTATTGTAATGATGATTTGTAGCCTGGTCCATGGAGCCTGGACTTCGGAGTTGCATTTCTCAGGTTCAACATCTGGCTCAGCACACACCAGCCAGATGTCAGTCAGCGACCAAACTGGAAATGAGACCAAGGCTGCCAGCCTGCTGGGCTAGAATGAAAATTCAATTCGTTGATATTTTAATATTTGAAAAATGCTTACAATGGGATCTGAACATCATGTCTATTTCCATACCTAAACCCACCCCTAGCCTAGGAGGCCTTTGAAGGTAGAAGACACACCTTATGCATCTGTCCTCTGCAGCCATAGCTGGCCAGAAACACATGCATATATGCCTAACTCATGATCATAGATAATAGTGCCTGAAGGCCAGGGTTGGGGGAGAAAGGGAGAGACAGTGGGGGCTGAAAGGAGGGATCGATGGTGAAATAAAGGGGATATCTGTCATAGTTCAACAATAAAGATAAATTTTTAAAAAGTGAAAACAATAAAACACTTCTCTATAGTTGGCTTCTATCATTGACTTCTATATACTGCAAATCAAAGGGATAAATTACTGCTAAAAAAACAGCAGATATTCAAATAAAATAATGTAATAATAGCATAGAATTATTAGTGGGGTTACCATAAGCCACACAATGCATTTATATAATTTTCTCCCCGCGAGGAAGGTACAGGTATTATTCTCTGGACAAAGAAACAGCAGCCCAGACTAGCAAGTGACCATCAGAACCCAGTGCCCTCACTTCAGCCCAGCCTGGATGACTTTGTCACTGAGCTTCCAGCCAGTAATATTCCAGCTTCAACTCAGATGCAGAGACTCTGCCTCAAGCCTACAGGTTTCAAGTTTAAATGAGATTAAGGTTGTGATTTTCATCCTGTCTATGCTAAGCAATGATATTCGAGGCAGTTGTTCAGTGGAACTTTTGAGAGGGACTTTCTCAGGCATACGCTAATTACTATAATGGAATTTCTTCCATCTGGAAAATTATAGAGTATACTTTATTGTAAATAACTAACTACAAATGAATTCCAGTGACATAATTATAAAGAGATATTATAAGATCCAAAAAAGAAAAGAATATTTTATGTAGCTCTATCAGAAAATAATAAACCAGGAAGGCAAAAATGATAAAGGATAAGATGACTAGAAAAAATATATAACATACTTAAAGTAGTGTTCTTTTGTAGTTATACAAACACCATATGTGTGTTAAATGTATACACATACAAAAAATAACCTTATGCCTATATGAGAAAGAGAGAACATTAACATTTTCCCAACTCATATAAAACATCAATAAAAGTATTAGTAACCTAATGTAAGGTTATAAAGTCATATATATATATATGAATATATATATATATGAATATATATATTCATATATATTAGCTTACATGTAGAGGTATACAGAAGGTACTCTGTACTTTGTTGGGTTAGAGCCCCAGTGCATGAAATTATTTTGTTGTTAACTTTGATGAGATGCTATACAAACTTAAACTCTTGTTTATGTCAATTTAATATATGATAAATTGGTTCCATTATATTTCCTTTTCCTTTTGCTTAAAGTCAATGATGTTCAGTGAGAACTTGCTGTGTGTGTGTGTGTGTGTGCTACAAATCATCATTACAATAATAACCTTGAGCCTGGCAGTATTAACACACACACACACACATATATATATACTAGAGGCCCAGTGCACAAAATTCATGCACAGGGTGGTGTCCCTCAGCCAAGACTACACCCTCTCCAATTTGGGACCCCTCGAAGGATGTTTAACTGACCATTAACACGGATCAGGCCATGTGGGTTGAGGGGCTGAGGGCTGTTTGCAGGCTGACCACAGCCCCTTTAGGGTGTGGGTCCCACTGGGGTGCCTGGCCAGCCTGGGTCAGGGTCTGATAGCTGTTTGTAGGCTAGACATGCCCCTGGCAACCTAAGCTCCCAGTCCATACTTTTTTCCTTTTTTTTTCAACACCTCCTTGAACAGAGGCCAGAGCAGGCTGGAAGCAGGTATTTGGAATTTATTTATCTTCTATAATTGAAACTTTGTAGCCTGAGCAGAGGCCAGGGCTGGCCAGAGTGGGCAAGAAGCTGGACTTTCTCCATCACCAGGGGCAACCCAAGCCTCCTGCTTGCTCCAGCTCCATGGCCACTGCCACCTTTGTTGGGTTAATTTGCACACTTGCTCCTGATTGACTGGTGAGTGGAGTGGAGTGGTGGTTAATTTGCATGTTTCTCTTTTATTAGTGTAGATTAGAGCCCCAGTGCATGAAATTCTTGCATGTGGGGGTTCCCTCAGCCCAGCCTGCACCCTCTCTAATCCTGGGGATCAGGACTAAATCATCAGTAGGATAGCTCTCTCATAATCCAGGACTGCTGGCTTCTAACTGCTCACCTGCCTGCCTACCTGATTGCCCCTTACTGCACCCCGTGCCTGAATCACCCTTAACTGCCTCTGCCTACCGGCCTGATCACCTCCAACTGCCCCCCTGCTGGCCTGGTCATCCAAAGGAGCCTGCTTGTTTGGTCGTTGTGTGAGGGCATCCCAACCAATTTGTATATTACCCTTTTATTAGTATAATACATTAGTATCAATACAATGCAGCCCATGTTCTGGGACTGTAATGCAAATAAACTTTAAAAATCAACAATAAAGGTAAGTTAATGTTCCTTCCCCTAACGTTATTGGAAATATAACAGGATAAAAATTAAATCACAATTAATATTTTTAGAAAAATCTATGTATATTTAGAATGAATAGAAATAAATGTCAGCATATTAAAACTTATGTGATGACATTAAATCAATACATAGAGACAAATGTTCAGGTTTAACTGAATTTATTTTATACAATATAAATTTAAATTAAATGAGTGATATTAAAATATGTAGATAATTTATTAAGCTCAATAAGAGAATTAAGCAAAGTAGTTGGATATAGGATCAACATTTAAGAAGGTTGCATTCTTATTTACCAATAATAATCAACTAAGAAAACATCTAATAGAAAAACACTGTATTCTCACTAACAACAATTCTGTTATGTATGTTATAATCTTGTCACATGGTTCTAAGGACAATTACAAACATTTTATCTAAGTACTTAAAAGAAGACCCAAATATAATATGGCCATTTTCTTCAATTAGAAGAATTACTATCCAAAGATGCCAGTTTCCACCAAGTTATTCTATAAATGCCACCCAATTACAACACAAATAGTTTGGTTTGGCAGGGAACTTCCTTGCTGTCATAAAATTAACATGAAAGAACAAAGTGTCAATAAAAATAAGACAATTTTTAAGAATATATCATTGGCTATCCTTCCTACAGCTATCAAGATGCATTATAAGCTCTGATAATTAAAACTCCCCGATCCATGTAGGTTATAGGAAATAGATTGAAAAAAAAATTAAAACAAAACCTACCAAAATTGACTCAGGCTAACATAGTAACCTGACATAGTTCAGGGATGGCTTTGAAAAATAGTATGAAAAAAATGAAGCACACAATATAATTTCAGAGAACATTGCTTACGCATTTAAAAAATAGAAGATCAGAAACCTACTTCATGATATCCTCTAAGAAGTAATTCCAACATAGGAAGTACTTTAATGTAAGAAGAAAAAAGCTAAAGCTTAAGGAGAACACATAAGAAAGTGCCGTCATGGTGTAAGTCGAGTGCAGAATTTTTAAAACAAGAAACTTAACCTAATAAGAAACCTAACATAATAAGGAACCAAATCCAATGGAACTGAAGGGAAAATTCAACTCCAATCTCAGTAGTTATTTCTGCATAACCAAAGAAGTATAACTACAAGAGAAAGTAAGGCCTTCTCATATATGTAGGATGTAAAACAGAAAGCAACAAACAAAACAAAGGAACAAACCCACAGATAAAAGAATTCACCACAGTGTCTCGAAGACAAGCCACGTTAGCAAACTTCCAATAAGATCGGTAAATAGTTCTTTTGCCTCCATCACACACACACACACACACACACACACACACACACACGCACACGCACACACACACTGAGTGGCACGATTATTATGCATTCAGAGATCATAATAATCTGGCCACTCAGTGTATACAGATGAGATATTATAGAATTGTACACTTGAAACTTATATAGTGTCATTAACCAAGGTTACCCCAAGACATCTAATGAATTTATTTTAAAAATCTAAAGGCCAGATTGAGAAAAGATGTTTATCAAGCATAGGGCTAACATAGGCAAAGTATCCAGAACACACAATAAACTTCTATAAGTTTATTAGAAAGAAGGGGAGGGGGGAATTGGCAAAAGAATTGAAAAGAAAAACTATTAAAGGATATTATGGGACTGAGCATAAAGAAAAAAATGTGTTCAGCCTCATTAATAACCTCAAATATGCAAATGAAAACAGTAGCAAGATGACAGTTCACATCCCTCACATTGTCACACACAAATATCTGATAATAGCTGGTTGGAGTGACAAGCTGAGAAGGGGGCCGACATGACGCTGGTGAGATGGGAGGTTGAGGCCGTACATTTGGAGCACAATGCAGACCCTCTCTGAGGAAGTTTAGCCTAATAATATATTTCAATCCAGAAATGTCACTGCTGGGTGTCACCCGGGAGAATCTTATTCAAGTGTATAAAAATGTGGAGCAGTCATTAATAACATGTAAAACACACACATGACCAACAGCATGAGCAAATAGGAATTAAAGGGGACATCCTCAACCTAAGAGAAGGCATCTACAAAAAAACGTGCAGGTGATATGACCACCAAAGGGGGAAGGCTCCGTACTTTCCACTTATAATCAGAAGCAGGAGAGGGAGGCTGTTCTTCGCACTTCCGTTCAACATGATACTGCACGTCCCAGATAAGGCAATAAAGTGATAAAAAGAAAGTAAATAAAGGCATATAAATTGGAAAGGATGAAGAAAAACTTCAACTGCAGATGACGTAAGTATACTAAAGGCCCGATGCATGAAGATTTGTGCAGGAGTGGGCCTTCCTCCTCCTGGCTGCCAGTACCGCCTTTCCACTCTGGCCGGAGCTGCCTTTATGCTTCTGCCAGGAGCCACCTTTTCACCTTCCCACACTACTCAGGGGCCCATAGCGACCTGGGGCGGGGCAAAACACCTGCATCATCGCCATGGTGAGAAAGCAATCATCTCACCCCGGCCCCTGCCACTCATCGCCTGTGTATTCAAATTAACCCGCAATCTTTGTTGGTTTAATTTGCATACTCACTCCTGACTGGCTGGTGGGCATCACAAAGGTATGGTCAATTAACATGTTACTCTTTTATTAGGTAGATGCCTAGGAAATCTTAAGAAATCTATTAAAAATGAAACACCACAACTAATAAGTTAAGTTTAGCCATGTGACAAAATATAGAATCAATATGAAATTTTCTATATTTCAACATACTATGTGCTATGGACTGTATGTTTATGTCTTCCAAAATTCATATGCTGAACTCCTAATTCCCAGTATGATGAAAATAGGAGGTCAGGCCTTGGAGAAGTACTTTGGATGGAACCCTAGTGAATGGGGTTAGTGTTCTTATAGAAGAGCCCCCAGAGAGTTCTCTCAATCCTGTAGCCATGTGAGAACATGAAGAAGATGGACACCTATGAATAGGAGGCAAGCCCTCACTAGACTCCCAATCTGCCAGCACCTTGATCTTGGACTTCCAGCCTCCACCGTGTGTGAAATAAATTTCTGTTGTTTATAAGCCATCCAATCTTTGGCACTGTGTTATTGCAGCCCAAACAGACTATGAATAAACAGTGAATACATATACTAGGAATAAAACACTGAAAACTACAATCATTGCCAGTAGACATTAAAGGTGACACCTACCTATGAGATATTGAATTCTGGCTCAATACAAATCTTTTCAAGCTGTTTAGTTAAAAACAAAAAGAAACATCCAGGTCAATTGTAAAATGCATATGAAAAACCAGAGGGCCTAGCATGGCCAAAATAATTTTGAAAAAGAAGGGCATGTGCAGAATATTGACACCTCCTCTTTTCAATGCACCTATAAAAGCAAGTACTAAAGACAGCACAATAACGGTATAAGAACGGGTCTGGAAAACATTAACCAGAACGAAGAATCTAATGATAGAACCCACTTGCATGCTTACTTTTTCCCTCCCCCTCAAAGATGCTAAGATTATTCAGTAATGAAGTAATACAGTCTTTCAACAATGGAAACAACTTGATTATCTGTATGGGAAAAAAATGACATTGCCACATCTCACACTGCAGGAAAAAAATAACTCTATGGATTACATACATCAATAATTAAGTACTGAAACTATTAAGTGACTAGAAGAAAACCTATGAGAAAAATCTTTGTGACAATGGGCTAAGCGATGATTTCTTAAACAGGAGCGCAAAAGAACAAGGCCGGAAAGAAAAAATTAAGGCTGCCTTAATAAAAATCAAAATCTTTTGATCTTTAAGACACACAGTTAAGAAAACAAAAAGCTATACCACAGACTGGGATGAAATATTTGCAAATCATACATCTGACAAGGAGTTTCGTGCAGATTATAAAGGGAACTTTATCACTCAATAGCAAGAAAACCAGCAAAACAAAAACAACAAAATGGCAAAACATGTGAATAATTTACCAAAGAAGATATGTGAATGGGTAGAAAGCCCATAAGAAAAAGCTTTTAACATCAATAGTCACCATAAAAAGTAAAAATAATTGCAGAATGATTCTATTCATAGCACTTAAGAACATGGAAAGAATCCTATCTAAAGAAAAGGTAATATGCAAATAAACATCACTCCATCACAAAGATAGCAGCGCCTATAGCCATAAGATGGCGGCTCCCAGTCCTCTCAGCCCTGCAGGAGTCCCCCAATCCCAAGAGGTCGGGAGGGACAGCCGCTGAGAGCGGGCAGCGTGAGGAGCCTGGCGGAATGATTGCTTTGTCGCCATGGGATGAAGCAAGTGTTTCACCCCCAGTCACAGATGGGCCTCTGGCCAGGCCAGGGCACGAATGCTTGTGTCATTGTCCCAGTGAGGAGGCAAGTGTTCTGTACCTGGCTGCGGATGGTCCTCTGGGCCATGGAGAGCCTCTAGGCAGCAGGTGCAGAGTGGCCAGGCCCCACAGAGGGCTACTGGTGCACGGATTTGTGCACAGGGCTACTACTGTTATATATAAAATGATATATGGAGGTATAGCAACATACATTTTTGCAAATACACTTATGTATACAAATACATGTATATATATGAATATATTAATGCTAGAGTATTCATAGGTTTTTTTCATTAACATATATTATTATCATAAGATCTTGCATGGAATTAATAGATATCAATATTTAAAATGGGAATTTTGAAGAAGGAAGGAGGAAAATATTGTGATAGAAGACTGATATATGTAAGAGAGTTAAACTATTTCCCAAACATTTAACTTCTTAAAATCTGTTAGAATTTGATAAGGCATTAATATACAAATCCAAAATCTCTTAGCTGAAATCTTTTGGGTAGATGACTTCATAATTCAAACGTTTTTGTAGATTTTAGAAAAGCAATGCGATACATGTATTTCCTGTGTAGGACTTAACAGCCCCAGCAGGATCTGAGACAGCAACCTATAACTAAACACATGAGTATTTCTGATACAAAAGACATGAATATTCACACTCTGAGAGCTATGCTCATGATTACCAACAGCCTCCCTCCAATTTGGTTCAGGCTCTGGGGCTACATGCCTTGGCCACAAATGTTTTCAACAATTTAATTTTCAGAATTTTTCGGACTTTGTTGTTGCCAATAAGAAATCGGGGACCTCCAGGTGTTTGTCATAGCCCTAACATATTTATAATAATGGTGTAGAGTGGATGACTTGACCCTCGGAATTGAACCTTCTTCAGTTTCCTTCACACTCATCTTAGGCATCATAGTGAACAATGATTATACACTGAATGGAGCGTTGCCACCATCTTCCCTGTTCCCCTCCCTAAACAGACACAAGGAACCCTCATGGACACATCTCTGATTGTGCTTTCTTTGTTGGTACAGGTTCAAGTTCAAGGTCAAGTGTGTCCTCGGTGTCCCCCATGCCATGCTCACCCCGCAGTGGTAAGGCTCTAGCATTGCTTTCCCACTTCATTACCTGCACTTCTGAGTTCTTAGTCTTTACACCTGCAAGTGCTTAAAGCGACATTTAAATTTAGCTTGTGCTGCTTCCTTCCAATAGGCTGGGCAAAAATACCGGCTGCCTGCTTAACTCTCTAACTTAGAAGTGGCTTTTATCTGATGCCTGATCTGGCAGATTTCCCTGTAACCTGCATGTGCTGCTCTGCCTATGGTCTCTGTTGTCATCAACATGCTCTGGTTGCTGTGGTGATGAAAGGGGCACTGGGAGTCCCTTTCAGAGTAAGAGTTCCTTTCTGTGTGGAGTCCATGCTGAGAACATATCCACCACTAGACCATGTGATGGCACTTCTTGTGTAACCTCATCAAATATTCCCCAGGCAGCAGCAGGGGCACAGAATGCAACTCAATCTCTTCCCTCCCTGTTCTACATGGCTCAGGGGTGCCAGATCTGGGCATTTCATGCGTCTGTGAAGTTCCATGAGAAGTTTTTGAGGCTACCGTAGGGTTGACAGTACCCATATTTGGAAAAATGTGGCATTTCCAAACACAGCTTCCAACCGCCTATCAGCATCATTTGGCTTTTAGGTGTATATACTACACTGGACCATTTGACACGGACCAATGACACATTTTCCTCTAAAGATCTTGGTGCATGGGCTGTGTTCATGGACTACTCGACAAATGTCCCGTCAAAGGATATGTGTGTGTCAACCCATAGATTCATAGTTTTACTCTGAAACAGCCATGAGATCCCCCCTCCACCCCAAGAGTGGGCAATGTGTTGGCAAGTTAGAACATACATAACCAAATGCAAACATTTATAGAACATCCAACACCTTTTCCCTATGAGCTGAAGAAAAGAAACAGCATTCACACCAATGGTCCATGGTTTTAAATAGCTCTGATTTCATTCCTCTATGCCTGCTTTTAGTCACTTGAAATCACCTTCCAGTAACAGGAAATCACCAGAGATGCAAGAAAAGATTTCTATATAAGATTGTTCCTTTTCCGGTTCTTCATACACACAAAGCAGCTTCAGACATTGTCAACATTCAGGAAATGGGTGAATGAATATTTGGACATTGTATTATGGGAAATTATGCAGCCATCAAAAAGCACACATTCAAGGAATATACTCAAGAAAATGGTTATGATTGGCGAAAGTAAGACAAGCAGAACACAATGGTATGTATATCGATGCCAACATGATAAGGCTGATATGTTTATACACACAGTTACCAATGTTCCCCTCTAAATTATCATCTATGTACTTTATTGCTTTTTCCAATTTTTCAAAATTCAACATGTATTATTTTTATAAACAGAAAAGATTCATTTTTTATCAAAAAATAAAATGATCAAAAGCTACCTTAGATGCCTCTTGGATTGAGGTCCACCATGCTCAAATTATGTCTCTACCTGCTACACCGCGTCCAGTCTTTACCATAGTTTCACCATTTTTATCAAAAAGAATTTGTGTTGAGTCTACAGTCTTTGATGAAAAAAAAACTCAGCTAAAACCTCATTGATTTAAAGCTACCCATCAAAAATCTGAAAGAATTCAGATAGTTTTTCACACTACTGTTTCTCTTTATAAGGGTTTACTAAGCAAATTAATCATGTGAGTAAAAACAAATGAAGACACACCCATAAAATATTTCTTCAAGTCCTGGCAGGCAATTCTGAAGTATACAGTAATATTTTATCTATATATGGATCCTCTCCATCCATTCCAATGGGTCCCCCTTGTAAGTCTCCACAGAGGGGACTTTCTTAATCAGATCAAAAAGAAATATAACAGAGGAATTAAATTCATTAAATTACAGTCAACCTGCTTCTGTCTGAGTCTTGGTTCTATATCTTAGTGCCCACGTGAATGTCACAAAATCGCTGAACAGATGTCTCAGTTTTTCATTTGTATAATGAGAAAAGCTCTCTGGTCAAGTTTTAGTGAGAACTTTCACTCATTCATTCATTCATAACCGGAAACAAAATATTCCTGGGCACAGAACCAGTCACTACAGGTAGCACGTGAATGTAACAGATGAAACCCTGCCTTTGGGTAATTTCCATCCCATTTGGAGAGAAATACAGTTTACCAGGTGACCAAAAAACACTGTGGTTTGAAGTGATGTTAAAAAAAAATACGGGTGGTATTTAAAGTCATGACATAAAGAGAAATAAATCAAGATAAAGAACTAGAGCATTGTTGGGCTGTGGGTGTGTTTTAGATAAGGGGATTCATGAAATTGTGTCCAAGCATGAGCTGGGAGGAGAATGCTCCTGTGAGCCAAAGCAAAAGATCGGAAGGGAGGGTTTGGTGAGTTTATGAAATAGCAAGGAAGCCCTTGCTCAGGTGCAGAGAAAGTAGGGAGAGCTTAGCAGCCGGTGAGGAGAGGAAAGCAGGGAGTTGATATCCTGAGAGTTTGGGATTTATTTTACTTCCAACTTAAGCTCCTAGAAATATCTGAAGCATGGTATGCTGAGTTCTCGTTGTGTTTTTTGAATATCCCCTGGCCCCTGTGCACAAAATCAGTCATAAAAATACAAGATTACACATAGGGGACAGCGAGGAGACTGTTGAAATAATTCAGATGAGCAGGGCTGACAGTTCTCGCTATGTATGCACAGAAGGGGTCTAAGAAGTCGTTGACTTAGACGCAGTTGGAGAGAACAGTGACAAGATTTATGGATGGATGGACACATGGTTGTCAGGAAAAGATATGTCAGAGGATAGTATCCATGTTTAGGGCTGAGCTGTATGAATGGGGACATGACTAAGTGCAGAAGGTGGTTGGAGCGGATTTGAGAGGGAAATCAAGAGTCCAATTGACCTTGCCAATGTTGAGGGACTCCTTCGGCAGCTGGGTGAGGGTTGAGTAGGCAGTTAGACCTATGCGTCCTGCTATTTACATTTGGCCACCACCTGGGTATGGATGGTATTTAAATCATCACAGTAGAGGAGATGACCTAGGATGTCGGTGCAGATAAAAGGGTGAGGGCTTATGGACATGTCAACAGTAGAGATCAAGAGGAAATGAAGTGGACAAAATATGAGACTGAGAAGGAGCAGCCACCCAAAAAGCTTGGATGACAAGGTGTGTGATGTCCCAGAATCCAAGAAAAGAAAGGGAAATGATATATATTATAGAAACTACTCCATATATTCGAGTTTCCTTGAGCGAGTCAGAACTGCTCTTTCATGTTCAGGCAGTGTTTCTCATGCTTTACACAGTGCTCTCCTTACCTCCTTCCTCCTTTCCTCTTTTCCTCCTTTCTTCTTCCTTCCTTTCTTCCTTCCTGCCTTTGCTCCTTCTTTCTTTCCTTTATTTTAATATCATACAACCATAAACTCAAACTCACCTTTCAAAATAAAATCTAGGACCTTGACAATAACTCTTTCTAACCAAGTGTCCCATATGGCATCCAATTCCCTGCCTCCTCTCCCCCACAGTGATCAGCATCCTCAGTGTTCTGTTCATCATTAACTTGTTCTTTGTTTCATAGATTTAGAGTATCTATGTGTATTCCTAAAAAAATATGTTTAATTTGTTGATTTTAAATATTATTTTACAAGTGCCCTACTGCTAAATATATTTTGGACTTTTTCCATGAAACATCATATTGCTAATATTCAGCCTTTAGCTATGGAGCGCTGTAATAAATTGTGACTGCTGTCTAGTATTTCACCATAGTTTGTTCTTTGACTCTCCCATGGACAAGCCATCCTGTTATTCCTACATTTCTGCAATTGTGAGCAGTGCAGCTATGGTGTGCTTGCATATGTCTGCCATTGTGTATGTGTGACAATGTCTTTCAAGACTATTCCTAGAAACAGAATTACTACAGCTATTGGTTTTGTGAAGACTCAGCTTTAGGAGGTAATTTCAAATTGATATGCAAAGTCATTACATTAGTTTTCTCTCACCAGCAATACATAGAAAATCCTGTGAATTGTATAATATATCACCTTGGAATTTTCAGAATTTTTAAATGTTGCCAACTGAAACGATATAAAATAGATCTTTGTGGTCTTGGTTTACATTTTCCTATTACCAAGTGTTTTGAACATTTCTTTATATGTTGATTGACCTTCTTATCTGTATGTCTTTTGTCCACTTTTGAAATGATTACTTGATTTTTATGTTAGGTGTGTGTATTGCAAATATCTTCCTTCTCTTAATTCAGTGGTCAGCAAACTCATCAGTCAATAGAGCCAAATATCAACAGTACAATGATTGAAATTTTTTTTGAGAGCCAAAGTTTTTAAACTTAAACTTCTTCTAAATGCCACTTCTTCAAAATAGACTCGCCCAGGCCATGGTATTTTGTAGAAGAGCCACACTCAAGGAGCCAAAGAGCCACATGTGGCTCACGAGCCTCAGTTCACCTATGATGGTCTTAGTTCATGGATTGTCTTTTTATTTTTTTAAAGGGTAGTTTGGTTAATTTTAATAAGTTAAAGTTTTTATGATTTGTCAATACTTTTGTGTCTTGTTTAAAGGTCTAATTCTCAAGAAGTTAAGCACATTCCCATTTACTTTTGACAAATATTTTTAGTATTTTTGTTTTACATTTGAGACCTTAATCCATCTAGATTTAATCTTTGTACATGGCGTGGGGTAGGGATCCAATTTTCACTTTTACATATAGACAACCACTTTCCGATTGATTTTTAAAGTCTGTTATCCACTCTATCCTCTCACATGCTACTCTTATGTGTACCAAAATCCCCTGCACATGTAGACGGATTTCCCCCTGACACCCCATGGGTCAATGTGTCTTTCTCTGTTCTATTTCCACACTCCTGTGATGTCTGTAGTTTCATCATCAATCCTAATCTCTGGTTCTGCCACTTCCTACTTTTCCCCTTCAGAAAAGTCCTATTTAGCTTTAATCTTTACTCTCTGGTATATATTTTAGATATCACTTGTCAAGTTCCATAATTGGAACTACACAAAATGGAGAGGTCAATTTAGGTGAAATGAATACCTTTATGATAGTAATGTTTTCTATCTATGACTATGGTATATTTCTCCCTTTAATTAGATACTCTTTACTACTTCTTATTAAAATTTTTCTAGTGTGTTCCTTACAGTTTCCTCTCTTTTTCCCCTGTGGTTCCTCCAGAGTGTTTGGGGGAAAAGGATGCAGCAGTATGTTTATTCAAAACCTTGGCAACAACGAAACCCCAAAAGTATCTATCTCCCACTCTGCCCTTTTGCCTCTATTCATGATGCCTGTCAATGTCTGCTCACATCATGCAGTTTCACACCTCAGTTTATGGTGCCTCCGTCACTTTTAACGCCCTGTGTTCTCACCTTGGTTAACACCTATTCACTCGCTAACATATAGCTGCACCATACCTTTACAAGGAGAGCTTTTTTGACCTTCCAGCCTGGGTGAGTTTCCCATAATTACTTGTGTTTGCATCTCGCACAAGCCTTTCACATTTCAATTGACCTGATCTGAGGAGCTTGTCTTATCAATTACACTATGAGCATAAGGACCATATTTCATTTGTCTTGGGGTTTTTCAGTGTCTCACACAGGCACCGTCCTTTAAGTGTTTGTTCAGTTAAGCTGCCAAGTCTTCTTAGTAAATCCAGAGGTCATAGGGCAGGATCTGGGCCAAGTCAACATCATGAAGTGGAATTATTCTGGAAAAAGAGCTAAAGAACCTGAATCTTATCTTTCCTTATCCCTAAAACAATGTGAAAGCACCGATGGGTGGTTCTCTCTGAGCATCAGACCTTCATTAACCATAAAGACATTATTCCTGGCCTCCCGATCTAGTTGGAAGCTCTGAATTTTAAGAATGGGAACACATGTAGAAAGTGATGAGTGTTCTGAAAATACAAGGATGAACACTACACAGGATGCACAGAGTTTTGATTTTCGTAATCCCATCACAGGCATCAGCCTTTCAGAAAAGGACAGGATGCATTTCATAGCACCAACGCTCTTACAGGGGCATCAGATTTTTATAAGCATAGCAGTGAATCTCTCTCTCTCATACGGAAGAATAATGCAATAATTAATATATATTAATACAATTACACATATATATATCCTATCTAATAAAAGAGTAATATGCAAATTGACTATACCTTTGCTACACCCACAAGCCACATCCACAAGCCAATCAGAGCGAGTATGCAAATCTACCCAATCAACATGATGGTTAATTTGCATATCCTCACACAGAAGACAGGGTAGAAGGAAGCCAAGCACTGTAGAAGGGAGCAAAGCTGTGGAGAAGTAAGCAAGTGGGGTGGGGGAGAAGGAAGGGAGCAAGGCAGAGGAGATGGGAGCGAGGCATCAGAGAAGGGAAAGAGCTTTGCTCAGGCTGCAGGAAGCTCTATTCTTGCAGGAATCTTCTTGCAACGGGTCATATATATATATATATATATATATATATATATATATATATATGCCTAAGTGACTGTTCCACCATTTTACCACTAGCTATGATGTACACTGATCACCAGGAGTCAGACACTCAACATTACAAGCATAAAAACATGGAACAGACTGATGAATCTGAGAAAGAAAGGGGTAGGGGGAAAGGGGATTCATGCACTGTTGGGGCCCTTGGTTTGTCCTGCAGGGATGGGGTCAAATCTGTGCACGGGGCCTCTGACATTCCCCAAGGGGTCCCAGATTGTTTGAGGGTGCAAGCCAGGCTGAGGGACCCCACCAGTGCATGAATCCATGCACTGGGCCTCTAGTAAGCATATAAGAATATACTCTGTGTTTTGCCTACTCACAACTGTAAACTGACCTTTTCCCAACTCTGTATATTATATATTAAGTATACATTATATATCTATATATGAAAATGAAAAATATATCATATTAATTATATATCTATATATACTGATATATTAATTATATTACCCTTAATTGTCAGGTAGTCTTTGCTAAGAAGCTATTAAAAAATGATGAGACACTAAGACTGGCCTGTTTTATTTTAAGAATGTAACCACTACTTAAACAGTAAATTAAAGATTCATTGCATTCTATTATTTAATAGCATTTATAAAGACTTCTTTATATTGCTTCAATGAAACAATGTTTAAACTATACATTAAAGGTTCAATTCTATTTTATAATGCCCTTAATCCAATTTGGGGGGCAAATTTCCTATCACTGAGCACCATTAACATTTGTATGAAAGACTTGATTATTCTGATAAAGGAAGCAGCAGTGGCTGTAGCGACAATGGCCACATTTTCCCAAGAGGGAAAGATTCCTTAACCTAGGCCAGGAGATTTGAAACGCAACTCTGGGGAGCCCCTGGGTCCTGACATGGGGACTTGAGTAACCCTGGGGCAGAGGGAGATTGGGCAGGTGGGAACAAGAAGTGTGTGTACTCTTTAGTAATTATGCATAGAAGTAAAGATACGTTCCCAAAGATCCATGCTTCCGCACCCCGAAAAAACAAATGCGCACCCTAATAAGACAATACATCACCGTATCTGCTCTGACATCTTTAATCTAATACCTCTGATGCCAAAACCAGTTTGGCTCAGTGGATAGAGCATCAGCCTGCGGACTGAAAGGTCCTGAGTTTGATTCTGATCCAGGGCACGTATCTTGGTTGTGGGCACATCCCTAGTAGGAGGCGTGCAGAAGGCAGCTGATCGATGTTTCTCTCTCATCGATATTTCTGACTCTCTATCCCTCTTCCTTCCTCTCTGTAAAAAAAAATCAATAAAATATATTTTTAAAAAATAAAAAATAAACTAATACCTCTGAGATCAAGTTGAATTCCCCTTTGTAATCATCCTTCTCTCTTTTTTTCCCAGGGAGGTCATTTGCATTATGAAGTTGTTGTGTATCTTTCCTGTCCATGTTTTTAACACTGATACCACATATCTTTTGTCTCTATAAATAATAAACAGTATTGCTTGGTGTGTGTTTACAATTAAGGGAATGAGCTCATACTGTATATCCCTCCTGTCACATCTTGTGACTCCAACTTGTGCTTCAGATGTAGCCACGTTGATTTGCACAGATCCCGTTCATTCGTTTTAACAGCTGTGCATCTACAATCATCAGGGGTCTCGGTTGCAAACAACAGAAACCAACTCTATTCCTATCTAATAAAAGAGAAACATGCAAATTACTGTACCTTCGCTACGCTACCAGCCAATCAGGAGCAGGAGGGCGGGGTGGCATGGGGGGCGGGAGGGTGGGAGGCAGGTGGGGGGCGTGGCCATGGCGAAGGACTAAAGTCACCCATCTGGAGGCTACCCAAGGTCTTATTTCAGCCCTGATGTTGGGCTGCTTCCTCCGACCTTAAATTCCCAGTGCACTTCCAGCCAGGTTAAAGGGGCCTTCTGTTTTTAAGGCATCGCCATATCCAGTGCCTGCCAGGCCCCTGTGAAAGCACTACTCCTTAGGTCTGGGGTGCGGGGAGCTGAAGCAGAGAGGCTGTGAGGCCCAGCTCACCCAGGATGCTGGCCCCCCATTACCCGCTACCAATTATTTTGGCCCAGCCTTCCCTATGCATACCTGCTCATGGAGAGCGTGAGGTGGTCGTGGCAGCAGGACAGGAGGCTTGGCGGGGGGCGTGGCCATGGTGCGCATGACGGGAGGCCTACACCCTCCCCCAATCCAGAGGGGCTTGACAGAGGACTTCAGGCCTCGACCCCTGCCCTAGCACCAGGCCAGGGGACCTGAGGCCATGTCCTCCACCCAGTGGGGCTTGACGGGGGACCTCAAAATGTACTCCCCATCCTGGTGCTGGGCTAAGGTACCTCAGGCTGCTCCCCCAGTCCTAGCTACAGGCTGGGGGATCTCAGGCTGTGACTCCCACCTGGTGTGACTTGACAGGGGACTGCAGGCCACACTCCCAACCTGGCAGGGCTTGACAGGGGACCTCAAGGTGCGCTTCCCATCCTGGTGCTGGGCTGGGGGATCTCAGACCATACCCTCCGCCACAGCACCAGGCCAGAGGACCTGAGGCTGTGTTCCTCCTGCGTGGCTGAGCTTGACAGGGGACCTCAGGCTGTGCCCACCGCCCAGCGGGGCTTCACAGGGGACCTGAGCCTGCGCCCCCATGCCAGTGGGGATTGACGGGGGACCTGAGGTTGCGCTTCCCTTTCAGTGCTGTGCCAGGGGACCTGAGGCTGTTGCTCCTCTGCCTGGTGGGACTTGATGGGGGACCTCAGGCCATGCCCTCTACCCAGTGGGGCTCGACAGGGGATCTCAGGTTGTGTCTCCCACCTGGTAGGACTTGATGGGGGACCTCAGGCCATGCCTCCCATCCTGGTGCTGGGCCAGGGGACCCAATGACGCCCCCTGCCCTGAGGGGCTTGACAAGGGTGGAACTGGCCAGGTCTGGATCTACTCCAATGCTGAGGGTGGGGGTAGCTGGGTGTGGGTCTCACGTGATTTTGAGGCACATGTTGCGTGAGTGGGGACTTGACTCTGGACCCCATGGTGCGCCCCAGACTCTGACAGGAGGAAGGTTTTCATATAAATTTTACTAATTTTCTTTAGTCTCTGATACTTCTATTATAGAGAAAGAGCAAATAGCAATATTAAATTATTTCCTCTAACTAATACCCTTTTAATGTGCATGAATTTCATGGACTAGGCCACTAGTTAAATTATAAAGAAACTGATTTAATGAGAAGGATGTTGGGACATCCACTGAAGTAGCAAAGTCTGAAGAACCTTCAGGAAAAGGACACTTCATGGGGAGAGGCCATTCGTGGTTTCACCAAAGAAAGTGTGGCTCGTGCCTCCGGACCGTGCATGCCACCAGCCTGACTTTCACCACCAACACCACCACCAACAGCGCAGGGCTGCACATGCCCCCAGTCCTGGCAGCACTGCTGGCACTGATAAAGTATGCCAGCAACTCCGGTTCCACATTTACTGCCAATACCACTGGCCGGGAAGTGCCACCCCTTGTGCAGCCACCTCTGCTGCTCGGGACACAGGGCAGCGGGTGCTGATCTGGCCTGGCCCACGGCTGATGGTCACCGCCTCTGGGCCCCCCATCTTCGTTCCATAGTCTACTCTTTCTATCATTTTCAGGTGCTACTCCACATCCTGAAAGCACAGCACTAGTATTGGTCCTCACAGGGCTTGCTCCCTGGAGGGTAACAAATTGTATTCAAATCTGCATCTGCTTTTATATCTGACTATGTGCACTCGGACTCACTGTCCCCAGTAGGACTCCAGGGTCCCGTGTTCAAACTCACATCTTAATGGGGCTCCACCTGCCAGGAAGCCAGAAGGAGTATTTTCTCCCTTTTTGCATTTGTCCATTTTTTTCTACCAAAAAGAGCGGTTGGTCTCGGCATTGCCATCTTTCTAATCCCAGACACTCACACAGTAGTAAAATTATGTCCAAAGTTGTTTTCATTTGCATCCTCCTGATCTGCAGAGGGAAAGATAAATCCTTAGCGATTATATGCTCCCATTCTTTGACTCTTCTTTCAATGGTATTTATACTAGTGTCTCCATCAGCTTTATTGAGTCATTCTATGTAATTAGCTGATACGCTAATTAGACTGGACAGCAGAACTACCTTCCAGTATGACCTTCCAGGATGACCATTGTAGGGGGTGGGGCCACAAGGCAGCCGGGGCTGCAAAGACCAGGACCCCTGCACAAATTTCATGCATCCAGTAATTTACATAAAATAAAACTCGCTGGTTTAGGGCACAGTTTGATGTTTTGACATCTGTAAAAGGTCACCATCGTGGAATACACTGTCTTCATCAACCCAACAAGTTCCCCGGCTGTACTCCATCCCTGTCTCATCCCCAACTCCAGGCAACCACTGATCTTCCTGTGCAAACAGGTGTTTTACATTTCATGTAAATGGAGTCCTAGTTTGTAGCTTTTGGTGTCTGGGTTTCTTCATTTAGCCTAACGGTTTTGAGGTTCATCAATGTTGCTACAAATATCAGCAGTATGTTCCTTTTCATGACTGAGTGATATTCCATTGTATGACGAAACTGCAATTTGTCATCCATTTACCAGTTAATGAATATTTGGGTTGCCTTTGATTGTTGGCTTTTCTGTGTATGTGATTATAAATAAAACTACTATGAATATTCAAGTATAATTCTTTGTATGGGGGCAGGTTTTTATTTCTTTGGATAAAAAGAGAAGGTAAGAAAACTATGAGGTAAATATCCTATCTAATAAAAGAGTAATATGCAAATTTGACCACACATTCGCTACACCCACAAGCCATGCCTACCAGCCACGCCCTCCAGCCAATCAGGAGCTGGAGGCGGGGCTTAGGCAGCCCAGGCCTCAGAAGATGGGACCAAGGTGGCCTGTGAGCACTCGAGGCAGGGGGCAGGGCCGAGGTGTGTGTAAGGCGGTCAGCAAGTGCAGGCGAGAGGGGGGGGGTGAACTGGGGCCTGGCATTCACCAGCAGCCAGCAAAGGTGGCCAGCGAGTGTGTGAGGCAGGGTCAGGGCTGAGGCATGCGGCGCACGGCACAAGGGGAGGGGCCACCGAGGTGCCTGGGGCGGGATTGAGCGGCGTGCATGGGGCGGGATTGAGCGGCGTGCATGGGGCGGGATTGAGCGGCATGCAAGAGGCCACTGCGAGTGCAGGGTGCCCCTGGGGCAGGGCAGTCGCCACCAGGGCTAAGGCCTGGGCTCGGGGAGCAGGGCCAAGGCATCCAGCAAGCAGGAGGCCCCAGGGCCTGGGCAGTCACCGGGCGGTCGCCAGTGGCTAGGGCTAAGGCCAGGGCCAGGGGGTAGGGCCAAGGCAGCCGAGGCACAGCCAGCCATCAGCCCCATTGAGGGGGCAGGTTGGGCTGAGGGATCACCCACTCCCAATGCATGAATTTTGTGCACCGGACCCCTAGTATATTTAAGAAACTAGCAAATTATTTTCAAATAGCTGCAACATTTTGCAACCAGGTATGAAAGTGGCCTTTGCTTGACATTTTCACCAGTACTTCATATTATCAGTCATCTTAAATTTAGCTATTCCTGGAGGTGTGCACCTTTGCTTTGTGGTTTTAATTTGTTTTTCCTGAAAGAGAAATTGTTTTGAGTTTTTCAGTGTATTTATTTCCCAGCCCTGTATCTTCTTAGGTGAAAGGTCTGCTCAACAATTATGCCCAGAGTATTTTAAATCAGGTTATTTTTCTTTTTATTGTTGAGTATAAGAGTTCTGTAGATAGTCTGAAGATATGTCTTTTGTCAGACAAACGCTTTGTAAGTATTTTCTCCTGGTCCATGGCTTGCCTTTTCGTGTTCTTAACTGTTGTATGAAAAGCAGAAGTTTTTAATTTTTATGGTTTGATTTATGATTTTTTTTTCCTTTTTATGGTTCATGTGTTTTTGTGTTTTATCTAAGAGATCTTTGCCTAGTTCAAGGTCCCAACTTTTCTCCCTTTTTTTCATTTTTATCTAGAAGTTTAATAGTTTTAGCTGCTGTTATATTTAGGTGCGTGATTCACTGCGAAGTCATTGTTTATATAGTGTGAGGTAAGGCTTCAGCTTCGTTCTCTTCCATCTGGATGTCCGATTATTCAAGCACCATTTGTTGAAAAGACTATTCTTTCCCTTTTGAATTGCTTCGGATGCTTTGTTGAAATTCAATTGACCATATATTGAGGATGTATTTTCCACTTTCCATTATTTTCCACTGACCTATTATGTCTGTCTTTACACTAACAACACAATGGCTTGATTACTGCCGCTTCATAGAAAGCTTCAAATCAGGGACTGACATTCCCCAAAACTCTATCTTAAGTGCTTTGCATTTCCATATAAATTTTGGAACCAGCTTGCTGATTAAAAAACAAAAAACACCATCCTACTGTGATTTTGATTGGGATTTTTTTTTTGGGGGGGGGGGGGTAAGGATCTAGAGATGAATTTAAGGACATCTAATTGAGTAATACTGAGTCTTCCAGTCCCTAGTATGTTTTATCTCTCAGTTTATGTACTATAGGGGTTTTGTTTTGTTTGTTTTTTTGTAGATTTTTAGTGTACAGGTATTACAAATATTTTGTTAAGTTTTTCCCAATGTGAATCATATTTTTGATGTTTGATTAAATAGTATCGTTTATTTAAATTTCATTTTGTTAAAAATCTTCACCCAAGGATGTGTTTTTCATTGATTTAAGAGAGAGAGAGAGAGAGAGAGAGAACCAATGTGAGAGAGAAACACTGATTGGTTGTCTCCCCAACACGCTCCAACCTGGGATCAAACCAGCAACCTAGGGACTTTCCCTGATGGAGAATCAAACCCATAACCTTTTGGTGTATGGGATGATGCTCCAACCAACTGAGCTACCCAGCCAAGGCAAATTTCAACTTTTGTTCCTTGCTTGTATGGGAAATATATTTCATTTTTGTACACTGACTTTGTATCTTAGGGCTTTGTTAAACTCACTTATAAGTTATAAAATGTCTTTTATATTTTTCTTGGAATTTTCCACACAGGCAATCATGGTTTACTCCTTTCTTTCCAGCTCAGTGCCTTCGATGTGTCTTTCTTGCCCCATTGCAAAGCTAGGACCATCAGGACAAGGTGAAATAGCAATGGGAGGCGGGGTTCTGATCTTTCAGGAAAAACATCCTGTCTCCTGCCATCAAGTTTGGTGTTAACTCTAGTCTGTCACTGGGTTCCCTTTATCAGATTGAGGAAGCTCCTTCCATTCCTAGTTTACAAGGAGTTTTTTGGGGAGTTTGTTTTTATAGTTTCTTTGTCTTATCATGAATAGGTGTTAAATTTAAAAAATATATTTTTGGTCCAGGCAGTGTGGCTCAGTGGTTGAGTGTCAACCTATGGACCAGGAGGCCACAGTTCAACTCCCGGTTAGAACACATTCCTGGGTTGCAGGCTTGATCCCCACCCAGTGCCTCTCTCTCTCTCTCTCTCTCTCTCTCTCTCTCTCTCTCTCTCTCTCTCTCTCATCTCTCTCTCTATCTCTTAAGTCAATAAAAATTTATTTTACATAAATAAATAAAATATATTTCTATATCTACTGATTGTCCCTTTTAGCCTGCTATTATAATGAATTGCACTGATTTTTTTATTGATTTACTTTTTTATTTTACATCCATTAATTTTACAACGTTAAGCCAAACTTACATTGCCAAGGTCCGCTCCTTTGGGTTGGTGCGTGATGACTTTTTGCATGTGTGCTGTTGGATTTGATTTGCAAGAAGAAATTTCTTATAAGATCTTGCCTCTGTGTTATGGAGGGATATTGCTCTGTATTTTTCTTTAAGTGTAATAAAGATGAAGACATCAGGTTCAATTATGGTCATGCAAGACTCATAAAAAGAGTTGAGAAATATTCCCTCACCTGATAGGCTCTGCATCCATGGGCATAGAATTGTTTAGAGCTCTTTAAATACTTGGCAGAATGCAGCAGTGAAGTTTATGGGCTAGAAATTGTTATTATTTTGTTTGTGGGTTTTATTTGGCTTTTTAAACCAGAAATTAGATTTATATAATAGATATAAAAATTTTCAGATCATGTTCTTGAGTTAGTTTGATACTTTGTATTTTTTAATGACTTTATTCTTTCTACCTGTTTTTTGGTCCTGAAATTGATCATAATATGTTATTATTGTCCTTTTCATATTTTTGCCATTGTTGGGAATGTTACTTCTTTCATTCCTGCTAAGATTAATGTAAGCCTTCTCTCTGTTTTGACTTATCTACTTGTCTAGAGATTAATCAGTATAATTTTTTTTCGAAGAAGTAGATTTTGGCTTCATTGTTTTTTTGTTTGTTTGTTTGTTTTTTTCTGGCATTAATTTCCAGTTTTATTGCAATTTCTTCTTTAAATGGTTATTTAAAAGGTTGTTTAATTTCCCTGTATTTTAGGATTTCCTAGATATTGTATATTATTGATTTCTAGTTTAATTTTTGTATGGCTAGATAACCATATTATTGGATTGGGTTATTTAAATCTTAACTTTATTGAGACCTTTTTACAGTATAAATTGATACTAAATCCTCTTTTTCTTCATTCCCCTTATTAATGTATCAAAAGTATTTATGAAAAAGGATTTACTGAATTTTATCAAATTATCTTCCTGCATCAATTGAGATGCTTGCACTGTTTTTTCAAATTTAATGTGCAGTTTATTTTAATAAACTTTATGATGTTGAACACATCTTGCATTTCAGAGGTAAATGCAGTATTCAGGGTTTTAAAACACAACTGAATTTGATCTATTTTATTTGTGATTTTTGTCTCTGACTCAATAACAGTGACCTATAATAATTCTCTCTTTGCACTGGCCTCCAGGTTTGGAATCAAGCGAAGGCTAGTAAGTGGGGTAGTTTTCTTTCTTTTTTTTTTCTTTACTCCTGAACAAATTGTAAAATACATCGTTTATTAGTCCCTTTAAAGTTTGGTAAAACTCATGACCCAGTGCCTTTCTAGAAGAGATGCATGGATGATCTATAGGCCACCAAGTATTTGTGTGTGTGAGAGAGACAGTAATTGGTTTATTTAGATATTTTATTCTTTCATTTCAGTTCTATTCATTCATATTATTTCAATAACTAGAGGCCCAGTGCATGAAAATTCATGCATTTAGAGTAGGGGTGTTCCTCAGCCCAGCCTAAGGCCTCTCACAGTCCAGGTCCCTCAGGGAATCCGGCCTAAGCTGGCAGTCAGACATCCCTCTGGGAGCCTGGGAGCCCTTGGGGGATGTCTGACTGCAGCTTAGGCCTGTTTACCCCAGGGGGAGTGGGCCTAAGCTGATAGTCAAGATCCTTAGCACTACTGAGGAGGTGGGAGAGGCTCCCACCACCACCTCTGTGCTTGCAGCCATCCTCCCACTCGTGGCTGAGCAGAGATCCCCCTGTGGGAGTGCACTGACCACCAGGGGGAAGCTTCTGCATTGAGCGTCTGGACCCTGGCACTCAGTGGGCATCATAGCCACTGGTTGTTCCTGGTCGTTCCGTTGTTAGGGTCAATTTGCATGTTACCCTTTTATTATATAGGAGGATTATCTCTTTCATGTAAATTGTAACATTTACTGTATCCGTTATTCGCAAAATCTCTATTGTGCCTCTTACTAACCTTTTTGTTCTTAACTTTTTGTGAATTTTGTCATTTCCCTCTCAATCTGACCAGAGATTTTTCTGTTTCAATCGTCTCTTAAAGAACCAGCTTAGGTTTCATTGTCTTTCAGGTTTCCCTAATATCTGCTCGTCTTTATTATATCTTGGCTTCTGTTTTCTTTGGGTTTACTCTATTGCTCTTTAATTTATTAAACTAAATGCCTGCTTCATTAATTTTTAAACTTTAATATTTCTTTATGTACACCTTAAAAGTTACAAACTCCCATGTCACACTTCATTTTACCCAACAGATTTGTATAAATAATGATTTTGTCAGTTAGTTTTAAATAATTTGTATATACATTATGTTTTCTAATTTGTTTCATGAATTATTAAGTTGCCTTTTTTCTCTTTTAGTGTCTAAACATATGGTGAGCTTGGAAGATACCATCATTTCATTAATCTATGATTTTCTTGCTATGTGGTTAGAAGGAATAATCTATTTGATGTCATTTTTGGTACTGGTTGCAATCTTCATTCTAGATTATTACTTGGTCAATGTTTGTAAACAACACATGGATGCTCTTAAATGTATTCTTTGCCTTTTTATGTGCACCTTAAGCTTTTCAGTGTGTTGTTCAAATTTCCTATATCTTACTAAGTTTTATCTTTCTTTTATTAAGATATCTCATTCTGACTATAGATTTGCCAATTTCTCTTTATGACTCTGTAAAAATTTGCTTTACACAGGTAATAGTTATCTTATGAGTTACATTAAAGTTCATGATTATTATATAATCTGATAAAGTGTTTCTTTTATTATAAGTCACAACCTTCTAAATTCCCGTTGGTAATTTTGACCTGACATTTATTTTTCTCATATTACTTTGGAATATTATCTATATATCATTAGCATGTGTCTGATATATTTTTTCCATTCCTTCACTTTCAAACATTCTGCGTTACTGTGTTTGTAGGTGTCTCACACAGGCCATGGAGCGAGGCATTCTGGGAGACACCACCTTTATGTTTACTGTCTTCCAGCTCATGAGCTAAAGAACATTCTTGCATAGGACAGGCGCTAAACCAGTCTGTGTAACGAAAGACTTACCAACACCTGCAGCCACACAAATAAGAACAGGCAGATTTGCCTCCACAGCTCAGATCCCCCACAGTTAATTCAGGAGACTTATCCTATTCTCTCTCCATGTGAAGGAAAACACTTCAATGTGGAAAACATACATGGAGATGGAAAGGCCACCTGAGAAAAAAGAAAGAGCCGTGCAAGCCCAGGAATCCAGGCCCACCGGATGCTGGCCGTGTTCTCTGTGTGAGCACAGTCCCGGCCTCACCCTCTCTGGCCCTCCATTTGCTGTGTTTCTGGACCAACCAAACAGGCATGTTCTCTTCATATAATTAGCATTAAATCCATCTTAAGCATTAAGAAACGCATGTTCATCGAAACCGGTTTGGCTCAGTGGATAGAGCGTCAGCCTGCGGACTGAAAGGTCCCAGGTTCAGTTCTGGTCAAGGGCATGTAACTTGGTTGCAGGCACGTCGTCCGCAGTAGGAGGTGTGTAAGAGGCAGCTGATCCATGTTTCTCTCTCATTGATGTTTCTGACTTTCTATCCCTCTTCCTTCCTCTCTGTAAAAAATCAATAAAATATATTTTTTTAAAAAAAGAAATGCATGTTCTCTGAGGAAACAGATTTGCTCAAGATAAAAATATCCTAGACAACACTCTTTTTTTTAATGCAATATAATCTCCTATTAAAGGCACCTATTGGGCTTAATTGTGCCCCCCGAAACTCATGGGTTGAAATTCTAACCCCCAGTGCCTCAAAAGGATGTCTTCTTTAGAAACAGGTCTTTGCAAATGTAATTAGTCAAAGAATTGATGATTGGGGTCCCAATGAGAAGGGGGACCTTGGACCCAGACATGCACACACGCTCAATGGCATGTGAAGATAAAGGCGGAGGCTGCGATCACGCTTCCGTAAGCCAAGGACCAGCTCTGATGGCCAACAGACCATGAAAAGCCGGGAGAAAGGCAACAGCGAGATTTCCGCTCACAGCCTCCGAAGGAGCCAGCCCTGCCGACCGACACCTTGGTCTTGGACTTCCAGCCTCCAGAACTTCGAGGCTGTTCCTTCCTGCTGAGGAAGCCAATCAGATTGTGGGGCACTGTTGCCGCAGCAACAAAAGCAGCAGCCCCTCATTATAACTAGAAAACTTCTTGCTGAAGACCCATGTCTGCCTTCTGTCAGTACACACACACATACATGCATACACACACATATACATGCATGCACACACACATACATACATGCCTTCTTACAGACATACCAGGCAGCAGCACTGCCTTAGAAAAGACATGTATGAGATCTGCCCATCTCCGTGGAAGAGCCACCAGATGGTAAAATGGAAAAGGGAGGACCCTGGGTGGGTCAGAAACCTCCAGTTTGGACATTAATTTAGTTAAAAACCTTCCATGCAGGCTTTTGGAGTCATTTACATGGTGAGGGGGTTACCAACCTCATCAAGCCTGGCTTGACTGAACGTCACATTTTCAAACCATTTTGCCAAGAAATCTGCATTTATAACAGCATAATTAATTTGATTGCCCAATCTTTATTAATCAAAAGCATATATATAACAGGATATGCAATAAAATCACTTCTTCCAAATTCCTATGATGTCACCGGCAGCCAATCAGAGCAGAAAGGCACAAGCTTGGGGATTAAGTGCTAAAGTCCCTGCACAGCTGGGCCAGATGAGCGGGGGCCCAGCAGGGTGGCCCTTGGTGGCCGGGGGCCAACATCTGCCCGAAACACCCCATGTGGCCCGAGCCGCGCCTGGATGGCCCATCTGGCCCGATGTCATGTTCCCTGGCAAGCAGTGGGTGATAGCGGAATCCTTTCCTCTCACTGCTCCAGCTGGGGTTCCCTCCCAGGGGGCCTGGAAGAGGGGACAGCTGAACAAGGACAGGGAAGGGCCAGAGAGCCCAGGGACGGTCCTGGCCGTGAAATTCAAGGCCTCGCCATGGCTGCTACAAGAAGAGAGGCAGCATCCCGAGACTTCAGTGACCTTCCGCACTGAGCTCACAGCCTCCCATCGCCTTCACAGGAGCAGCGGGCCT
The DNA here is from genome assembly GCA_027563665.1 of Antrozous pallidus. NCBI lineage: Eukaryota > Metazoa > Chordata > Mammalia > Chiroptera > Vespertilionidae > Antrozous > Antrozous pallidus. The sequence continues at coordinate 108,455,335 of CM050515.1, read as the reverse complement.
GGGGATCTGGGCCTGGGGATCGGGCCTGGGGACCGGGCCTGGGGACCGGGCCTGGGGACCGGGCCTGGGGACCGGGCCTGGGGACCGGGCCTGGGGACCGGGCCTGGGGATCTGGGCCAGCTCCACCAGTCACAGCATGGTGCCCTCACACAAGTTGCTGAACTTCTCTGGCCCTTCCCCCCAACCCCTTTGTTGTCTAGAGGTGGTAAGCCCCATGCCTTCCTCATCAAGGTCATTTAGCATTCTCTAATTCAGCAACTATGAAATGAGAATTCAATCAGAAAGATGTTCAGCCCTAACCAGTGGATAGAGTGTCAGCCTGTAGACTGAACGGTCCCAGGTTCAATTCCAGTCCAGGGCATGTACCTTGGCTGCGGACACATCCCCAGTAGGAGGTGTGCAGGAGGCAGCTGATCGATGTTTCTCTCTCATCGATGTTTCTAACTATCCCTCTCCCTTCTTCTCTGTAAAAAAACAATAAAATATATTTTTTTAAAAACATGTTCACTTGTTCAATCAGCAAGAGTGTACTGAGGGCCTACTATGTGCGTAGCCTCTGAGAACAATGAGTTGACAACTCAATAAGGAGGAGAAACCCCCACTTCCTGGTGGTATGTGTTGCAATAGGAACTGGTTGGAGGGTCCAGGGGACTTGCTGGATGCAGGATGCACCGTTCCACCAGCAGACAGTGGGCGGGCTATTCAGGGAAAGCATCCCCATGAGCCCTGCACTGGGCCTGGGGCTTGGAGCAGCGGATGCAGTCTTGGGTGGCGTCCAGGCCAGGATACACATGCAGAGCATGGAGCCTGAGGAGACAGCAGGTCACCGGGAGGACGGGGCTCTGTGACTGCCCATGGTGGCCCGGCCCCTGAGAAGGACAGCCTCAGCCTCAGGGGCTTTAGAACCTGAACAGAAAGTGGGAGAAGAGGGAAACCAAGCAATAAACGTGGGATATCTCATGTCTACAATTTAAAATAAAAGCATTAAGATTCATTTGAAATGGCTGACTATGTCTAAGGGCAGAGAGATTGCTCGGAGCTTGGGTGGGGTACAGAGGGGGTCTAGGTCTGGACTTTGGAAAGACAGATGATTCTGGAAGGCAGAGGGATCACGTGTACAAAGTAGGGGAAGAGAGAAGCGGGAATGGGTCCTAGAGGTGTAGAGGGAACAGCATGCTCAAGTAGGATGGCGCTAGCTGGGGGTAAGCGACGAGCCAGTGGGGCCTGGCAAAGAGGCAGAAATTGGCAGAGGGAGGAGAGGCCCCTCAGTGAGCCCAGGACCTCAATGAGCAGGCAGGCTATGGGCTCAGGCCCCCACCTCCCATCCCAGGGAGCAGTGACCACCATGAAGGCCAGCAGCTGGCACCACATCTGGGTGCATGGCTCACCAACTCAGGGCAGAGAGTGGCCGCCCTATGCCCATGCCCCTCAGCTGTTACATGGCCAACTGTGGGTGCGGGCTCCTGGGTGGAGGCAGGGCTTCGCAGCTCTCAGCACCCCTTTTCCTCCTCTCCTCTCTCCCCCAGCATGGGAGAAGCTTCCAGAGCAGCACTTTCAGCCTCACTCTGAGCAGGAGGGACGCCCCCTTCAGGGCAGGCCTGCCGTCTGTCCCCAAGCCTCTGCCCTGACCCTAACATCTCAGACTGGGCAGAAAGACAGGGCTATGACACCCCAGGCTGTTCCTGTCACGGAGAGAAAGCTGTGGCCATTCACCCATGCACTGTAGAAAACAAAACAAAAGAAATGTCAAAACAAAACAAATAAACAAACACTAAACTGCCATCACCATTTTTGTTCTTTTCCCTTGTAGCTGCAAGCATTCCACCTTTGGGATGTTTCTAGAGAGTTTGCTCAGAAAAAGGAAGGTAGCCTGTTTTGCTCAACCAGAGTATTTGTTCTCCTTGTACCCTCAATTCTGAAGTCACAAGCTTCCCAGGGCCCCCAAATCCTCTCAGCCTCTCCTTGACTTCTCTCTCTGTGTCTAGATTTCTGGACCAGTTTCCTTTGCTCTGCGCTCCTGTGTGAAAAGATGCCACAAAGCATGCAGCCGGGGTCACTCCCGGATCTGGAGGGGCAACTGGAAGTTTTCAATAGACATGTATTGGCTATTGAGCCTCAAAATCCCAGTTTCCCAAGCAGGTTGTCCTGAGAGAGAAGCCAGTCAAGTGAGAAGGTGGAGTTTTCCCCATGACCTTCCCGGGCCCAGGCCTGCGAAGGTCACAATGATCCCAAGAAGGAAAGAACAAGGGGATGACTTTCTAACATCACCCATTTGCCTAGAACAGTGGTCCACAAACCGTGGCTCTCGAGCCACATGTGGCCCTTTGGCCCCTTGAGTGTGGCTCTTCCGCAAAATACCATGGCCTGGGTGAGTCTATTTTGAAGAAGTGGCATTAAGAAGAAGTTTAAGTTTAAAAAATGTGGATCTCAAAAGAAATTTCAATAGTTGTACTGTTATTTGGCTCTCATGAGTTTGCTGACCACTGGCCTAGGAGTCCGTGGCTGGCCCTTCTCTGTCCTTCCATGGTCTCATTCACAGGGAGCTGGGTCTAGTATTGGCCCCCTTTGACCAATGAGGAGGAAGAAGGCTGTGGGTGGGTGAGAAGAGTTGGAAAGTGGATCTTGGGCCTCAGTGAACCGGCTCCATCCAGGCTGGCCCTGGCTCCTTTGGAGAGCTTTGTCTTGGGGCATCATGTGCTGGTCACAATCCAGGGAAACCGCTCTCCCTCCCAGGGGTGGGGCGGCTTGGCAGGGAGGCGGCCAACTGCTCCCTTGGTCGAGGAGATAATGATTCTCAGAGCTGTGCATCAAGCATCTTTGAATGGCAGGCCTCAGATTCCTAATTAACGAAGCCCATGGCCGGGTGGCTCTCCTAAGAGTCCAGCCATATCAGATGGCCAGCATTCTTCCCGGGTCTATCTCTCCCCAAAACCTGTGCTAAGGGCCCGCTGAATGGGAGATTCGGAAGACAGTAATTAATGAATGGGAGGGGAGGAAAGACTGGGCTTTGTGGACCAGCCCAAATCCCCAGAGCACCCAAGAATGAAAGTGGAGTTGTCTGCCAACGGGAAGCCTGCGTGGACAATGCGCCGCGAGGACAGGGCTGGGGATGCTCAGCTGTTCTGCATTACCCAGGAACGCGGGGCTACGGTTCGGGGCCACCTGGCACCCAGCTGCTCCCAGCCTATGGTCGCAGAATCCTGCCCCGGGGGGCCCCCGCAGACACCAGCTAACACAGTGCTGCATGGTCCATACCTGGCTGTGGTCCCCCAGCTCCATGACTGACAGATGCAGGACACAGACCCAGGTCATCCAGGATGGCCTGTCTCTCAAGTTGTGTTCCCTGGGCCCTGTGCTCCAGCCATAACTGACACTATGGATCCTGTCCTTTTGTGAAGGGCACTGTTCTTGCTCACATGGTCCCTTTCCTTTCTTATCCTCCAGTAGAATTTCAGGCCACCTACCAAGGGTAAGCCCACACTCACCTTCTTGGAGAAGCCTTCCTTGACTTGCTTTTCCTCGGTGCTGAATTAGTTGCCTTCTTCCATGCAGCGTGCCTGGATTCAACACTGCGATGCTGACACCCTTCATGCGGCATTGAATTTGGTCATGCCTGTGTCTGAGCTGCACACCGGACAACGAGCAAGATTGGTGACATCATAACTTCTGTCTAACTCTCCCACCTCGGAGTGAAGTGCTTGCCGTGTGCCTCTTCTTTGACAGTCACTGTACCCCCTACAGGGCGTCGAGGTCAAGCAGACACACATGCCAGGATCCTCTGGAATCTCACGCGGTTCAGAGTCCTGCAGAACCTGAGCTAAAGACTGGCCCACGAGGAGTTTAATGGGGACAAGATACAGGAAAGGAAACGTCATGGGCAAAACTCCATCTTCTCACTTGACGGGCTTCTCTTGCAGGACAAAGGAGGTGCTCTACCCAAGCAAGATAACCTAGTAGGCCATGGGCTTATCCCCCCAGAGGAACTCAAGGCCCAGGACACGACATGCCTGGGGACTACCAGTCCCCAAAGTGGGGACGAGGAGTCAGGGACTCATCCACTGCTCGCTGGTTCCTGCTGGTGGAGGGTGGCTTCTGACAGCATTAACTCTCCAGCATTTTCCACATCGCACCCCCGTGGACTGAGGGTACTCCTCCTGCTGGAAAGGAAAGACCTCGACAGACATGGGCCAGTGACAAAAGAAGACGAGGTGTTGGTGCTTTCTGAGCATCTCCTGCATCCTGCCCATGGCCATGTATCTCCCAGCCACACACCAAGGCATGGCCATGCACAGCAGTGATTTCCGGAGTCTGTGTTGACTGGCTCCGTGATCTTGAACTAACCCCTTCTCAGATCTGTGACCAGATGGCAATGGTGATCAGGCCCACCAGGCAGGATGAAATGAGCTGGGAGAGACGATGTGTCAAGCAGCCAGGGGCGTATCTAGAACCCAGTGGGTTCCCCATGCTGGTTAACACATGCGGATGCTGTCATATCCTTAGCTCATTAGACCCTCCCACTGATCTGTGATGAAACTGGACCTCAGGGGGCTTAACCAAGGGGCTCTGTGTCCTCCAGGCATCTGAGCACAGACCTGGACTGGATTGGAGGCATGAGGCAACTGCTCACAGAGGGGCGTGGAGCGCCCCTAAGGACGGTGTCATGACAAAAACTCTGTGTTTCTCTGGGTGCCTGGCCGCCCCACCCACAGAGCACGTGGCTGAGAGGGAGAATGAGCTCCCCACACCTGGCCGCGGTCACAGGGGATTTTGCCCCTGGGTCCCTCCCAGATTGAGACTATCCAACCCTAAGTACCTGGGTTTCGAGGTGCTCTCTAAGCTCAATGTTTCTCTGACGAATGTTTTGTGGTCGGTGGGCAATGCAAATGCTTTCCAGGCTTCAAAGAACTCATTCAAATAGAGAACCTTGTCTGTGGCATGAAACCCCCATTTAAAGGGCTTTAAAAATTTGTAAGTGACTTTGGAAGGAAGATGAGGAGAAGGCTTAAAAGTAAAACTGATGGGTGAAATTTGCTCCTTCGGCGATTTAACTGTCCATATAGAGAGAGTGATGGCTGCCTGTTAGGCAGCAAGGCAGGGGAGCTACAGAGAAAGACAGCAGGAGGCCTCACAGAGCCTGTGCCCTGGAGAGCGCAGACAGGGCCAGGAGGGGAGGGGCCAGTACCCTCCCTCAGTCCCCTGCCTGCTGCCCGCCTGTTTCCTCCAATCCTGGGAAAGGGGTCCCCGAGAAACTGATGGGGATGCAAGGCTGGGGTTCTGCATGACCCGTCCATCACCTCAGCCAGCAGCTCTCACATGTGCCCATCCCTGTGCTCGGTGCCTCACCCAGTAACTTGCCATTAACTTACAGAGCTTCCCATGGCCCCATGAGGGTGGGTACCAACATCCCTGTTCTACACATGAGGAAACTGAGGCCTGGAGAACTCAGTGCGACTAACCCACCATCACATGACCGAAATGTGGCAGACTCGTGGGCAGTCTGAGCCCTAACTGCCATGTCACATACCCCACAGCCCCAATTGCCTGTGGCCCTCAGCTCAGGATGAGTTTAGGGTTCATTTCAGAGTGAGGTGACCAAGATCTTGAGAGGGACAATGACTTGTTCAAGGTCACATGGCCAGGGCATCGTGCAGCGGGTCCTAAGACCAGAGGCTGCTCACACCTGGCAGGAATGTGGAGGAACCCCGAGCTGGTTCATTTTCTTTCATGGTTCGTTTTCACTCCTGAATCAGGTATTTGAGTTGATTTTGTTATAAATAGCTTCTTAGGCTTTATGCTACTGTGCCAACCTAGAGTAGTTAAAACACACTGGAAGTTATGTTTGCTTTGTCATTTGCTCTGGATTTAAAAAAAAATAGGGTGGCCAAACTAAGTCACCTGAGAAAAGTTGGTATTATACAGGGTGTCCCCCAAAAATGTATACACACTTTAACAGCTGATGTGATAGCTCAATTTTGAAAATGAAATGTGTTTTAATGCACACTGCTTTTTAATTATTCGAAGTGCGTGTATACATTTTTAGGAGACACCCTAGAGCTGTGGCCCAATAGCATGTTTAAACAAATCTGTATGTGTCTTTAAACTCATACGTAACTATTACTACAGACTTGTTTTATGTATGCAAACATGTTACGTATGCATGAAGTAATACACACACCTCTCTTGTGTTGCTTAGAATCATTAACCATTAAGTTGGCCTCTGATGATATTCCTCTTGAGCATAGCGTTGCCCACAGAAAGCATCTTGTTGCAACTTTATTCCTCATGTAGAGCCCCATTGCAGGTTGAAGTTCAAAGATTTGTCCTTGTGACTTTCAGTGTAGAGCTCAACCTTCCAAGCATTGTTCATCTTCCTGACCTCCAACATCTTCGACGATATTCTGTTTTTCCTGAAAAGGCAAGACAGGTACCTCTCATCCGGCCTCGAGGTCAGCTGCAGCTGGCTGCCTCTCTTTTGGAAAAGCTATCGGGGTCCACAAAGTGAATGTTTTATACATCATAGAGCACAAGTTTTACATCCAGCCATCAAACCCAGAGTGCAGAAATCCATCCGGCCATTTTCGTTTCAAGTGGCCGCAGAGAGAAAAAAAAATGTTTCATTCATTAGATGGTTTTCTGTATACAGCAGTTCATTCTGCCACGTATCAAAGGTAGTGTAAGATGTACACCTACACAGCTCATCTATCATTTCGTTCCGGAGGCCTTCATATTTTCTCCCATCTGAAATAAAACACAATCAGGTCATTATGTAAATAACAAAATGCAATGTGTAATTTCTTTAAAGAATATCTGATAAATTATCTGTAATCATTTGGGTATTGATCAAGGTTAATCAAATGAGCACTCACCTGACTATGAATGCCACATGTTAACAGTCTGCCCTAAAATAGAAGCCAGGGTCTGATGCAAATTCAGACCTGCACAGGGTCATGACCTCAGCTTTGCTTCTGAACATAGAAGAGCCCAAGGACCATTTAGCTAGTCTCAAGGTCACTATTCTTTCCTGAACAGCAAGTTCATTGCCTACCATTCTTATGAACTCAATGAAGTTTTCTTTGAAACTCAAACTGATATCAAAAAGACATTGCTCCGAGTAATAATTTCAATTACATTCTGTAGTCGCATTTCAGATCCACCCTTAAAGAGGCTATAATACAGAGAAACATACTACAGAGGGTCGTATTAAAGAGAAACTCATATTTCTTAGTCAGTTTGAAACACTTATAAAGAGTCATGAGTCTTCTCATTTTCCATATGTGTGGGGAGAAGGACCGATTTAAATGGTTGGCCTCATCTCTTTCTCAAAGCCATCCCCTGAATCAACATTTGGTTTGTCTTAAAGCCACCAGCCTCATTCATTCCCTCTGAACATGTCCACTCAGAGACATGTTTCTTTCAAGCTTCGCAATGAAAGAAACATGGAGATCATTCAAAAAAACTCTTATTTTCAGATGGTCTAGCTCAGTGGTCTGCAAACTCATTAATCAACAGAGGCAAATATCAACAGTACAGTGATTGAAATTTCTTTTACGAGCCGAAAACCGACTTCTGTGCATGGGCCAGGAAGTTTCCATCACACTGTACATGCGTGCCCACACACGTGGTATTTTGTGGAAGAGCCACACTCAAGGGGCCAAAGAGCCGCATGTGGCTAGCGAGCCGCAGTTTGCCGATGACTGGTATAGCTGGAGAGGAAAGGTAATTAGCCAGGATCACAGAGCAAGTTTATGGCTGAGCTGGGAATATATCCAAGTGATCTAAGACTGGGGTGACCATCCGCTCCACCACACTACTCCACCCTAACTCAGAAGTGTTAACATATATGAAGAGGGTTGCATCCCATGTACTGCCTGCTTATCTGTCCCAGTCCTGGGCTATGGGTCCATGTTGTCCACTGCGATTTTACATACTCCCAAACTTTACCCATCTTGAGCTTCTCCAGGGCAGCATTGCAAACCCTGCATGGGTATCTCATTGTTAGTTTTCATGGTGCCCATGCCCAGAAAGGCTACCAAATCAGACTGCCTTCGAGTTTACAGTTTGTGTCAGCACATTTTGCCAGGAATGAGATGAATCTCAGGGTGACTCAGATAAGAGGGGTTAAAATAATTCCAAAATGAAAACTCGGTCTTACTGAGCATTGTCTTCAAATAAAAAGAGAAGATGGGGATCCCACGAGGAATTAAAATTATATGTAACAGAGTAAAACGGGACCAAGTGATTGGTCCTGTTTGCACTAACTGAAGACCTTCATATGCAAAAAAATGATGTCTGATCTGGTGAAGGAAAGAGTTGCCCAACCTAAGAAATTGGCAGGAACAGAGTCAACCAACAATCCATCATTCATCCAACGCTCCCTTGAAGACTTTTATTAATAGTGTTGAGCACCCAAGGGCCGCTCTTCTGCCTTTAAGTAGCTCATCATACGAAACAAATGAATGGGCTATCAAATTCCAGAGTCTAAACCTCAGGTTGGGCTCCTCAGCCTTGGATAGATTTGTGGAAGTTTCAAGAATACAGATATGGATGCAACATAAAGAAGTCCTCTAAAACGGTTCTGTCTCAGGGAGCGCCTGTTCTCTGCTAGTCAAGGTGAGGCTAGACGATGCTCGTCGGGCATAAGAACACAGCTCCCAAGAGCCTTGCCGTCAGGACTTCTGGAGCCCAAGACACTCATCAGACGCTGAACTCTGACCTGAGTTCCAGCTTGCTCTTATCTAAATCCCAGTCTCTTCCACGTGTATACCAGACTCCTCCTAGAGTGTGAAAAGCTGGACCATAGACTCCACCTAGAGTGTAAAAAGCCAGGCAAAGAGCAGGTGCCCAGGAAAGAGTGGTTGGAAAACTTTAGTCCCCCTACTCTCAGAAGAGGGCACCCCGTCGCCCCAGGCAGACAGAACTGGAGCCGGCAGGAAGCACTAAAGACCAGCAGAGCCTGTGCAATGGGGCCTTGGTGAGGCTGGAATGTGCTGCCTCATTTACCCTCAGGAAGCAGTGGCTGTTGTGGAGGGTGGCCCCAGGGAAGACACCTGAGCATTCTTTAAATCATTCTCAGCTTACTCCAAGGCACCAGGCAGAGCCCTGTCTCAGAAAATACATCCACAAAGAAGGCTGGACAAGTTATCAGTATTAACATTTAACTTTGCCCCAGTTGTCAGGGAGGGGGCCTTGAAATGTAAATCTAGTCTAGACCCGGCAATGGGGGAATGAATAGGGCCTGGGCCCACCCAGTCTCCTTTGATCCTAACTTTTGGTGTAACTTCTTGGTATTTTGGGGATATAAATAAATACAGCTTTGTGGGCTCAGAGTCCCTGTCTCTCCATGAGAAGACAGTGTCCCACCCAGCACCCAGCTTTCTTCTATTCTCTCTTCATTTTCTCAAACCCCAGCTATCTCCATTCTGAACCTGTTCCATTTCTCTTTCCGTGCTGGACATGCAAAAGGGAGATCCCCGCCATATCTGGCATCCCCACAGGCTATTATTGCTCCCATTTTAGAGATGGGAAAACTGAGGTTGTATAACCTGCCTGAGATCACCGCCCAGCGACGGTTGGAAACTGAGGTACACTTGACCCAAAGCCTGAAAATGTTGCCTCATGTGACCCAGAATGTGGCATTTTCTGGGTGTGTGTGGAGGAAGAAGGCTGCATGATTCATCTCAATTTGGGATAAAAATCTGGAAGGCAAGAGGGAGGCATGTCTGAAGACCATGTCAGAACCACCCAGGTGGTGAGAAGTCGGAAGCCAATGGGGATGGCCCAGGACCCATTTGGATTACACTTAATTAAGACAAGCTTTTTGCTTTCATTCTTTTTTTTTTCTTTCCTTTTGTCATGACCGCACTATTGGCTTGTGCTGTCTGAAGAGAAAATAGTTAATTGGTTTATTTGGCCAACTATAGATGTACTCAGTATTATTCCTCACCGTGTGAATTAAATTAAATAGTTTATTTACCTCCATGCAATTCATCCAGTTCGTTTAATTTAATTTCATAGTTATAATACGGGGAACACACTAACCAGCTTCCTCCCTTTGGGAGGGAAATGGGCAAATATTTTGGTTCTGAATTAACAAGCAGCAAAGCTGATATTTATAATAAATCATCCATTGTTCGCCGTCCTGATAATTATTCCGGGAATGGTCTGAAACAGACACAGGCATGTAATAGACATATTGTTGCCTTTTACTGAAGTTAAGTTCTTTGCGTTAATGAGCAATGGAAATGGAAAACTCGGCGATGCCTCCAGAGCAAACAGCCTGGTTTCACAGGCATGAATTGCGCACCTACTATGTGCTTGGCCTGTGCAACAGCTGCCTGTGTTTTAGCCTTTACACTAATCCCTGTTTCTCCTCCATAAAGATGCCCACGGCCCCTACGAAAGCTTGCAGAAACCCCCGTGACCCTCAACACCTGGCCTTTGCTTCCTGCACCCCACTTGCCCTCAAACTTTGCTACAGATGCCAGCAGTGCTGAACTGTTTGCAGTTACACTCAAGTATGAGCCCCGCTGTGATGTGCACCTTTGCTCCCCTCTGTTCTTTCCCTGGTAAACTCGGACTCCGCATTCAAAATTCAGTTTAGTTTCTTCCTGCTCTGAGCAATCCTCCCTGAAACAGTTAACTCTGCCCTGTCCTTTGCCCTATAAGCACTGCAGGCCTCACACCCTAATGCAAGTGGCCCTATCACCTGAGTGTGACCTTTGACTTCCTGGATCAGGGAAGGGGCCGGTCCTTAGTTGCTCCCTTCTTATCTGAACCCCCTTTCCCAAAATGAGCTGATGATACTACCCTTCATGTATAGTTGCTTGTTTTGAGGGTGAAATGAGGTTGGTTTGAGTAAAGAATGAAATGAAAATGTATGCAATAGTAAGCCTCTATTAACTATTAGACCGTGTTTACATATCTATTTATGTCACTGTTTATAGATCGCATTTTGTATTCGACCATGAATTGGTGACGAACCAAGACGGTGGTTTATTTTTATCTCATGACTCCCAGTGAGGAATACAGAGCTTTGAATTCTCTCTCCAGTAAATGCATTTTTCATGATTTCAGAAGATTGTTAGAGAATTTCAGGTGACGAGACATCTGGGCAATGGAAAAGGAGAGACAGGAAGAGAGGAGAGCATTGTTGAAGGGCAGCAAGTTGCAGACCAAAACCCCGCTCTCGTCCTGGGAGCTCCCATGCTCAGGCTGGGTCAGGAGGGGCCAGGGGGACTTTAGCACATGGGGGGCCTGCAGCCTGCTGCTCCCATTCGTCAGAAGCTTTGGAGCAGGTATAAGTATCCATTGGGAAAAGGTGTAGCCCTTTAACCCTTCACTGAGTAAGATATACATCTTCAGGGGAAAGAGCAGAATCATATGCAGAGTACAGGCCACGAGGTCTTTGAATGAGAGATTCATGTTAGCAACTCAGCTCCTTCTGTTATGCGTTGTGCCGTCCAGCCCATTCACCACTCCCTGAAGATCCCTCACCTGGGAAGAGGGCAGACAGCAGGAGTGTGGGTGTGGGTGAGCTGATGTCAGGAAAGTGGTGGTGGGGATTGGACGTGGTCAGGGAGGCGTCCTTCCCGCACTGGGCCCCGCACAGGCAGCCCCGTGCCCCTGATTCCCAGGCCTGGCCCTCTGAGTTGCGTATCAATGAGCTGCAGGCCTTCAAGCTGAATGCAATTAACTCTACAACGTGCCGCTGCTCCCGCTGCATTCCCGTGACATCACATCATGAAGTTGGGGCAGGATGAAGGCTTTCTGACAATGGGAAGGCAGATCTGAGTCAACCCACCATATGTCCTCCTTGTCAGGGTCTGGTCCCGGACTCCAGGCACCCTCACTCGCTCCCTCTTTTCCCTTCCTCGCTGGAGAGTGAAGCCTGGATGTCTGAAGCAGCCACCACCTGGAAACCCCAAGACAACTTTGAACGGAAGGCCGAGTCCAGACACCAGAGTGTTTCTGTGAGGCATGCAAAGCCGGAATGGTCTCTCTGCTTCTTTTAGAATCACATGTTCATAACCTGCAGATCAGTTCTTGTGTCATCCCTAAGGAGCATCTTCTCGGTCCTGGCTTCCGTTCCGGGGGATTCCGTCTACATTTCTACTTTCATCCCTGCTCAGCCCCGACAGTCACTTATTGACTTGCATCTCTTGTAAACACCTCATTGTCATATCGAGTGGGTCTGCTTTAGTTGAGTGTAACTTATTTTATATTGAAACTAGAGGCCCAGTGCACGAATTCGTGCACGGGTGGGGTTCAGCCAGCCTGCCCTGATTGAGGTGGATTGGACTGGGCCAGCTGGGGAGTATGGGACTTGGGAGATTAACAGGCTGGCTCTGCCCCCAATTGGGGTGGAGGATGACCGGGGGTGGGACCAGCCAGGGGGAGGGGCCATGGATGATTGGCGGGCATACATTGTCCCTGGTCAAACTCCCAGTCAAACTCCTGGTCAAGGGAACAATTTGCATGTTAGCTTTTTATTATATAGGATTACTCAAATTTTGAACATTTTTTCTGCCTTCTCTATACTTCCCTCTACTCTTTCCTCTGGTTTCTTATTTTTCTCCTTTCCCCCAGTGACAGAGTTGTCTTTGAGGCTTTTATTTTTTCTTCATCAATTTAGGATTTACACATTCCCTTTCATTTTCCAATGTTACTCAAAAACTTTTCATACCCATGGGAACTTGTTTCTAAAAGACAGAAATGTCATCTGTACCTCCAGCGTCCTGAGCTCGACCCTCTGCACAGATCATGTGATTCCTCCTAAACCTCTCTCTTGCATTGCATCGCTGCCTGACACTCAGTCCCAGCTTGTTTTTACAGGTTTTCATTTAAAAAAATATAAACCATTCTATCATGAGTACTAGTCAATACTTAGGGCTTATTTAGATTCCTCAACAGGGAATGATGGTGTTGCAGACTCGAATTTTCTTGCATCTAACTCCTTTTCCCAGGGTCCATATTTCTTCTTGCTAAAGGATATCCTTTCGGGTTGGCAAACTTTTTTCCGTAAAGGACCAGATAGCAACTCGCTCAGGCTTTGCAGGCCAGATGGTCTCTGTCATCGCTCCTCAGCGCTGCCCTTGTAGCTTGAAAGCAGCCATAGCCACGATGTAAACAAGTGAGCAGGGTTGTGGGCCAATAAAACTTTGATTTATGGACACTGAAATTTTAATTTCATATAATTTTCAAGTGTTACAGATTTTATTCTTCTTCTGATTTTTTCCTCAGTCATTTGCAAAAAGCATGAGCCCCATCTTAGCCCACACACTACACAAAACCCGGTGGCGGGCTGTATTGGCCACAGGGCATAGTGTGCTGACCATCACTCCAGTACGTCTTCTTTTATCAGGACGGGTGTGTGGTCAGCTTCCTGGCTGGGGTATGGCCTTAAATGTCTTTATATTATATCAGCCTCACTCTTGACAACATAAAGGTAAAGAGTTCATGACAGAAAGCTATTTTGCTCTTTAAATACGTTACTTAATTTTTCTGTTGGCATCCAACGCTGCTGAGAAATCTGTTGCCAATGTGATTTTCACTTATTAGTAGGAAATTCTCTTTCTTTTTTCCCCTTTTAATTTCCTCTCCTAGCTTGTAAAATCTTCCTTTTTATCGGATATGCTTGGAGGCTTTGCAAGATGACATCAGCGAGCCACTAGAATATCCACGCTCAATCTTCAATATTCCATAGACACCCCCTTAGCTCACCTCTGCCACCCCGGGCCCGAGAACTCCCTCTGGGCCTGTGGGCAGCTGCTGCTGGCCAGGCTGTCTTCTGTGTCTTAACTTTTCTAGCTTGTTCTTTCTTTGTACCGCAGAGTCTGAGAGGATTCTTCTGCTCAGCACATCTGTCACAGGACTTCTTCATTTTCAGAAAATACACTGTTTGCTCAGTGGTTAGTGTCTCAGACCTAACAGAGGGTCACATGCAACAGAGAGTCACAGGATTGGTTTGCAGAAAAGGGCATGTACCTGGCTTGCAGGTCTGATCCCCAGCCCAGTTGGAGTGCATGCAGGAGGCAACTAGTTGATGTGTCTCTCTCACATCTATGGCTCTCTCTCTCTCTCTCTCTCTCTCTCTCTCTCTCTCTCTCTCTCCCACCCACCTATCTATCTCTCCTTCCCTCCCTTCCACTCTCTCTAAAAATCCATGGGAAAATACCTTCAGGTGAGAATGTCATAAACTGTTACATATGGAGATGATCATTGCTTTCCCAATTCTTGCTCCATTTCAATGTCTCTTTCCCTCCATAGTCTGTCTCCCTTCCTCCTCTCACGGCTATATTCCATCCTTTATTTCTTCCAGGACATGAAGAACATTTTAGATTTCTTTTTGGATTCCTATATGATTGTCTTTCTATCGGACGAATGTTCTCTGAGGGTTTGTGGGTATCCCCTGGGCTTCCTCGTCCTTCAGTGTTTTGTGCCTCTTGGTTGTAGGTCATCTCTATTCTAGATGGTTTCTCCTCTTAAATCCAGGAACTCCTAGAATCATGGGTTCTGCTCATATCTCAGTTTGGACCTCACCCCACATGTGGGACTTATCTCGGGACCGCCTCTATCCTTCAGTGGCTCCAGACCCTGTCACAGGCAGAAGGCTTAAGCCCCATTCCTGGGTAGACAGACACAGAGCAGAGCAGGCTCTGGAACTAGGGGTCAAGCAACAAGTTCAGAGCCTGAGGGTGGTCCCCATCCACATCAGGCTCCAGGATGTGGCCCCAACCCTTCTTCCTAGGACCCCACATCCTTGGTCCTGCCTCATGCTTGGGTGGGGCTCTTCCCAGCACCTCCTCGGGGCTCCGGGACCCATACCCTGCGGAGCATCCCCCGGCATCCACTTTTCAGGAAATATTTCCATTTCTGGTCTCAGCACACCCTCCATTTCTGTCCTGCATACGGCTGCACATGCGTGCACCTGGCTAACATTTGTGTAGCCTTCCTAGTGTGTTCAGAGAGGTGGGGCAGGTCCCTTCCTGTGAAAATCCCCACGGCGAGGTGAATACAGTGGAGTCATCATATCCAACTCTCAGGATTGCTTTCATAATCAAGTGAGATAAATGCTTTGGAAACCATAGTGTCTGAACATAGCTCATAGTCATCCTTCTCCTCCACCCCCAATGGAGCAAAACCCCTCAGATCCTGTGACCATGAGAGTGATGGAGATGCTTGGGGGAAGTGCTGGCTTCTGGAACATCAGTGCGACCACAGAGGGGCTCCGGGCACAGTCACTTGGGGAAGAGCAGCAGATACAGCCTTCTCTGGGAGAGGCACATCCACATCCCCATGCTGAAGGCTGCAGGACCCCCTGCCGCCAAGGCTCTGACCTCCCCCAGCCGGCGTGGCTCGGTGGATGAGCATCAACCTATGAACCAGGAGGTCATGATTCAATCGAGCCTGGGTTGCAGGCTCTGTCTCTGGAATGGGGCATGCAGAAGGCAGCTGATCAATGATTCTGTCTTATCATTGATGTTTTTATCTCTCTCTTTCCCTCTCCCTTTCTCTCTGAAATTAAAAAAAAAGTATTTAAAAAAACAGCAACAAAGACTGCAACCTAACTTCCTGCAGTGCCATATTCCCAGAATGCACTACTCACTAAAGCCTTCGCAATGTCGCTGTGACAAAGGTGTGCAGGAGTTACCGGGTGGGCAACACTGAGGAGCTGCATGCTGTGAAAAGCCTAACCCTTTGGAAGGCTCCGACATGCAGCCTCCTAACACCGAGTAGAGAACAAGCAGGCACCCTCCTGTAGGACACTCCCGGACCATGTAAGACGTGAGGAATGAGGTCACTGCAATCCCAACCTAGCTCACGTGGCCAATCACATCTGGTCAAGGAGCGCTTGCTTCCCACCTCGGAGTTACCTGAAGGACCAGCCTGCTGCGGGGATGCTCAGGGAGACGGGACCTCTTAAACCAGTGGTTCTCAACCTTCCTAAAGCCGCGACCCTTTAATACAGTTCCTCATGTTGTGGTGACCCCCCAACCATAAAATGATTTTCTTTGCTACTTTTTAACTGTAATTTTGCTACTGTTAATGAATCATAATGTAAATATCTGTGTTTTCTGATAGTCTTAGGCTCTACAGCAGCGGTTCTCAACCTGTGGGTCTCAGAAAATAACTGTGTTTTCCGATGGTCTTAGGCTTCACAACAGCCGTTCTCAAGCTGTGGGTCATGACCCGCAGGTTGAGAACCACTAGCAGGGTCGCCTAAGACCATCGGAAAATACAGATATTTACATTACGATTCATAACAGTAGCAAAATTACAGTTCTGAAGTAACAACGAAAATAATTTTTTGGTCACCACAACATGAGGAACTGTATTAACGGGTCATGGCATTAAAAAGGTTGAGAACCACTATGACTTCGGTCAGTCACATACATGAGTTTGAACACTGATGTCAACCTTCCTCAGCCTCAGTGTTATCTTCTGTGAAATGGGAATGACATCAACCCCAGTGGCACGTCATAAACCCACAACACTCAAGGACCCCTCACCCCCAATACGTTCACGTTTTCTTCTGCTGTGGCCCCAGCTGCCACCCCAGTGGTGAGGGAGACGTTGAATGAGAACCATATGCAAAGTTGTAACTATCAGAGGCGAGAGAAATTCTTTTCTTCCTGGTCCCTTATTATGTTATAAATACCAGACAGTGGAGAGCAGGGAGTTTTCAAGCTGGAAGGTGTCTGATGGGTCATTTAATTAGAGCCTCTCCGTTTTTAGATAAAGAGATTGAGGTTCAAAGACAACCCCTGACTTGTCCAAGGTTAGTGGCAGGTGGCAATTAGAGGCTCACCTCGCTGGCTCCCTGCCCGGCGATGCTGCAGGACTCCACGCCGCCTCTCCGCGGGGGAAACAAGTGGATCCAAGTTCAGACAAGAAACCTCGGGCTTGAAAGAGGCAAAGGTTTCAAAACTTCTGATTTCCTTCAGCGGATCTTTACACACAAAAGGAGGCGATGAATCACCTTCGACGTGCAGTTAGGTCACATTCCTCCTTGCGATTTGGATAAAGAAATGCGAGTTCTGCAGCGTTTCCGATGTCCGGGCTGGCAGAGAGGGTGAACTTTGGCTCCACGCCCCCCATGTTTCCCCCTTTCCCTCACTTCTCCCACAGAGGCTGAGACGGATCGCCCCCGCTGAGTCCCAGAGGGCTGTGGGCTTGGGTCCTGTTTCCCTGGTCATCTGGAAGGCAGCGGTCAAAGCCAGCTGTGTGTGCTTGGAGAGGCTGCTGGAATTTTTAGAAGCAACAGTCACTGTTGCAAGTGGAAGCGCTGGGAAGGAGCAGCAGAAAGGGAAAGAAAGGGGGAAGAGTTCCAGTCAGCTCACAGATTGAACCGGTTAATGCCTCCCTGGCCTAGAGAGCAGTTCTTGGAGCTGGGGAAGCGCTGTCCCAGCCTCCGCTCCTCCTAATGTCCCCATCCCAGGAGCCACACCACAGAGGCACTGTCTGCGTGTACCTGTCAGTAATGCCGCCTGTGTGTGAGCCAGGCTGAGCAGGCAGGACCCAAATGCAAGAGGACCAGGGGAGGCAGGACTCTGGATCAGTAAAGCTGTGCAGGAGGCGGTCACCTGGGGCCTCAGAGGAATGTGTAGGAAGGGAACAGGGCCTATCAGGCGGGCTTTTGAAGCAGGCTGTGGGGGGTAGACTCTGCCCCAGGGACAGAGGAATTAGGAGATAATCTCATAGTGGCCACAGCGCTTTGCAACCCAGAGAGCATTGGCACACCCGGCCGCTGGGCTCCAGCCAACCCTGGGTGGCACAGCGGTGACATCCATGGCACAGATGAGCGATCTGAGGCTCGCAGGGCCACCCAGCTCCTCCACAGTGAGATGAGGGCTGGAATCCAGACTCTCAGACCACCTCCAGGTTCCTTACACACAGGGGCTTGAATGATTGTTGAGCAATAGGGTGTTGTGATGAGAGATCTTGACCTGGGGAGAGGAGGAGTCCTTGAGGGTAGGTAGGCTTGCTCCTCAGATGATTGGTGGCATGCATGAAGAATGTGAAACACTAACACAGAAAGATATCTGCACCCCTACATGTGAAGCAACATTATTTATGATTCCCGGCATGGAAGCAACCCAAGTGCCCACCAATAGATGAGTGGATGAAAAAGTTGTGGTACATATATACAATGGAATATGACTTGGCCATAAAAAAGAATGAAATCTTATTATTTTCAACAACATGGGTGGACCTAGAGGGTATCGTGCTAAGTGAAATAAGTCAGTCAGAGAAAGACAACTATCATCTGACTTTGCTTATTTGTGGGATCTAAAGAACAAAATAAATGAACAAACGGAATTGAAATAGACTCATAGATATAGAGAACTAACTGAGTGCTGCCAGAAGAGAGGGGGTGGGGAAGGGGCTGGGTAGAAAAGGTGAAGGAATTGAGAAGCACAGATTGGTAGTTCCAGAATAGCCATGGGCATGTAAAGTACAGCACAGGGAGTATAGTCAATATTGTATACTAATAAAAGCCTATGTGGTTGTCACACTGTGATGCCCTCACGCCGTAACAACCCATCACCAGGAGGTGCATGTGTAGAGGGCATATGCGGGTAAACGGAGCTGAATGCACATGAAGCCACGGAGGCGGGCCCCGGGCCAGGGGTCTTGGTGGCTCTGTGCAGAGCCACAGAGACAGGACCCCTAGCATGGGATCCCGTGGCTCTGACCTACCTCTTTGGGGCAGTCCATCGAGGAGCCCCAGATGGGTGGATGGTGTCTACCTCTTTGGGGAGATTGATCACAGGGCTCCCACACTGTGAGTGGACACAAGCCCAGTTGGGGAACCCCCCAAACCCTGAGTGCACAAATTTCGTGTACTGGGACTCTAGTACTATAATAATTATATATGGTTCCAGGTGGGTACTGGAAATATTAGGGGGAATACTTTATAAAGTGTATAACTATCTAATCCCTATGCTGTACACCTCAAACTAATATAAAATAATATAGAATAACAACTATGATACGAAAATGAAAATAATAAAGAAAAGAAGAAAGAAAAATCTCAACTCAGGGCTCCTTTGGATCCCGAAACACAGTAGGCAATTGTAAGTGTCCAAAAGCTGGAATAGAAAGGTAGACCAAGAGCAGATGCCCAGGATGCACCCCTGAGAAGGTCATGTGTCAGCTGAGACCTGAGCTGACACACAATCTGGGAACAGGTGGGAGGAAATAGCTGGAACAAAAGCGTGAAGGCCAGGACATCACAGCAAGGTAGAGGACCTGAAAGGAATTCGACATGTCTAGTAGGGACAGGGAAAAAGAGAAGATGGAAAAGTTGGGATGCAGGCAGGAGTCTGAGCAGACAGGATCTTAGAAGCGATTCAAAAAGCCTGGATTTTACTCTGAGAATTATGAGGAGACACAGAAGCTTGTAAGCTGGAGCGTCACATGACACGGCTTGTCCATTTCAAGTTCCTCTCTCTGCTCCATAGGAGATGGTTCCCGTGAAGGGTTGCCTGCTTCCCGTCAGGTGACAGACAATAGTGGTTTTAGATAGGATGGGGGTTTTCGTGGGGCCTGATATCTGGGAGAATGTATTATTTATTCTGCAGCATCACCTGTGGTGTTCCCTAAATTAGCACCCCTGGAAGGACTAAGGGCACTTTCTGGAATGCGCCATGCACCTTGTAGGAGAGCAAGGGTTTGCCACCCAAAACCATGTCTCCTTGGCATAAGGATTATTTTAGGTGGATTACTTTTAAGAAACATAGGGCTCGGGAAGGGCTTTTTACCCCAGCTGTAACAGCCTACAACATTTTAGGTAAAGGATCAGGTTCAGGAAGAACACAAGGATGATTACAAAGAATACAGGCCAGATGTGGCAAGGGGCGTTCACAGGGCTTGGAGACTGGGGGCCTCTCCATGTCCCTTTGTCTCTGGTGACATGGCAAACTCTTGTTTACCAAGGATTTGTTTTTCCATTCCCATGTGAATTGCCTTTCTCCCCAATGAGGTTCCAGGCTCTTACTTATTCTCCTTAATTCAGGATGACATATAAGCTCTGATTGCCCATATTCTTATGGAAGCGCCCATATTTATGTGATTAAATTGGTTTTCGCCTGTTAATCTCATGTCGATTTAATTCCCAGACCCGCCATAAGAACCTATAAGGGTAGAGGAGAAATTTTTCCTCCCCAACAACCTTGTACGTATTGGCCATAAAAATGAAACTGTATCAAGTGTTTTCATTTGCAAGGCACTGTGCTAAGCATTTCACATAAATGGCTGCACTTAATCCTAATAACAGCCCTATCCAGTAGGTATTACTATCCTCAAGTTTCCGATAAGGATATGAAATGTCAGGCTGGGATTCAGACCCAGGGCTCGGGTTCTTTCCCGCATGCCTCTCATTGAAGTTTGTCAGCGATGGAAACGGGTAGATTCCCAGTGCATGTAGATTGGCGATAGAAAAGTTCAGCTATGCAAAGTCTAAAGTCTATGCCTTTGTGGCTGAATAAACGGGGCCCTTGAAAGTCAGCCCGTCCCACCCCTCACCCCCACCCGCACATTGAGGAGATCTGGGCCCTGCCAGGACCCCACACATGGTCCGCTCACTCTCGGCCTCTGCTGAGAGCTGCAGAGAGAGCGCTCTCAGCCTGATTTATGGGTGTGTTTGTTGTGCTTCCATCATAAATCTCCACCCCCAGGACATTTCAGTTCTGGTATTTATTGACCAAAGACAACTTGTGTTAAAAAAAATGCCTTGAGATTTTGCCAGATAATCACTATGGAATATTTGAGAAAACACTCTGTCATAGGGTAAATGAAATTCTGCAAGTACCTGCTTTTGCTACTGGGGCAGATACCTTCCCTGTCTAGTATTTTATTGCGTTCTTTGTTGTTGTTTTGTTTTAATGCAATAGGCAGGTTCTTCCTGTGTCTCTTTACCATCCAGTTCATCAGGGGAAGACAGAGAGGAGGCACTGTCAAAGCCATCTCCCTCGGGGCCTAGGAGGGTTTTGATTCTTTTGAGCCAAGTGTGTCTCAGAAGCATTCAGGCGGCAAGACACCTGGAGAAGAACTATGAGATAGAGATGCTTTCTACGTGAAAGAAAAAAAGCATAGATGGAAGTGTGACCTGAATCTGACACTGAGGCCAGATTCCAGTATAGACAGGCTTAAGACGTTGAAGAGCAATTCTGGAGGAAAAGTCAAACGACTCCCAAGAACTAGCTTTGCTTAGTATAAGCAGGTGAGCACTCTTGTGCACGGCTGTGTGAGTTTGGAAAATCATGTCCATGATCAATATTAATGCTGATTAATTAATTAATTAATTACACCTTATCCAGCTTAAAGAAAATAGAGTCCCTGGTTGAGACACAGGAAACCTCTGTTTTGGATAAGGAGTCCAAAGATTCTAAAGTCCAGGGCTTGACCCGTCAGAGAGGTGAGGATGGTGTGAGAAAACACAGAAGCCATCAAGCATCAGGTGGCATTCTGGACAGCAGGTGTGTCCTTAGAGAAGATGCCCACTCCTTGGGTCTTGGTGGATGTGGCCACGCTAGATGCAAACTTGAGGTTTGTCAGATCTTCTGGTCTCTGGGCAGAACCTGGAAATTCTGATTTTTAGCATGGTAAACCCAAGTTTTAAGTGTTGATTGATTGCTTTTTTTTTCTTCATGAAACAGTGTGTGGGCCAAACAAAACACATCTGCAAGCCAGACCTGACGAGGGCTGCCAGCTGAGGCTGCAGGCGAGGCTGGGCTATAACTGCAAATTCAGAACCATGGGACAGTTTAACAGTTGCTGCTCCGTGGAGTAAGACACCGGCCCTTGACTTTCTGTCATTATGCAGACTGAGTGTTTGTTGTTGACTCAGAAATCAGAGAGTTTAAGAAAGTGACAGCGGGCTGGATAAGCTAAGCCCCAGCCCCGGGTTGAGCAAGGCCTTTGTCCTTTCTTCTGAGACCATTTGACCTTGGGCTGTTCCTCCAGGGCTGCCCCTGCCTTTTGCTCCACTTGGGTATGGAGTTCAATTTGTACTCTACTGGTGGGAATAAGGACAGACACAATTTACTGACCACATATCATGTATGAATTATCCTATTGATTAATCACCCCATCCTTTCATCCAGTCATCCAGTCTTTGTGTTGGGGTAGATGCTATTGGTACCTCAGTTCTATACATGAGAGGCTCAGGAGGCTGCAATGCACGCCCAGGGCCAGTTACCTGGTGAGGCAGGACACAAGGCCAGCTCTGTCTCTCTTCAGAACCCGTGCAGATAGGTGGCCATGCATCCTATCTCCACACACAGCTGTCTATGCTGCGTGTAATCAGCTGCCTCTGTACTTTCCTGCATTCCATGGCTCTCTGGCAGCCCACCTGGGCTCTGTGTGCTTCTGCCTCCATCTCGAAGGCCATCATTGTTCTTAGTCCTGCGATTTCTGTCCCAGCATGGATGGTGGGCATCAGCTCTGCTTTTGATGGACATGAGGGCCCCCTGTCCTTATGTGAAATGTCCCGACTTGGACACAGGGCACACTTCTTGAATTGCCCCCTAGAGTTCAGCAGACTGAGGCTGCCTCTCAAAGTAGCTATGTGACGCTTTGCACGACTACCTTGATAAATGCACCAGCATTCTTCCAGCATAGAAGCTAGAGGATAGGAATCAGATTTAGTCAGTGTCCCTCTCTCCCTCCTGAGTCTAATCAATCACCAAATCCTGTAGATTTATGTGTGAACACTGCTGTATGCCTGCCCCTCTCCATTGCACTTCCACCTCAGCAGCCCAAGTTCACATCGTCTCTCCCCTGGAACCTCAGAGCTTTCAAATTAGTCTCTGCCCCTCAGATGTTGACCACTTCCAACACACTGTCCACAGTGTCCACCCCCGATGTCTGGGTATGAACTGCCTTTAAGTATCTCCACAGCTCCCTGCTGGTCTTTAAGTATCTCCACAGCTCCCTGCTGGTCTTCAAATAAGAATCCCAGCTTCCTGCTCTCACTCAGACTTGATTCCTGCTCACCTCTCCTGGTCCATTTAGATGTCAGTTCAAGGTCCACATCCTCCTCCCCCACCCCAGCCAAGTCTCTGTTGTCATATGCTACTCCAGTTCCTACACTTGTCCTTTGTAGCATCTATCACTATTCAGATTAAATAATGAATTTCACATCTGGGATCATATCTGCCTCCCTGGCAAGAATGTGAGTTCCACGAGAAAAAAGATGGAGCTGTTACTCTTTCATTCCCAATGTGTGCAAGGTGTCGGCAGGTCGACGCCTCCAGGGCTCCTGATGAAAGAAAGAGAGGAGAGGGGAGGCTGAGCAGGAGAGTTTCCTTCTTCAGGTTTAGGAGCGAGAAGTAAAGTCTTTGGAGGGCCAAGTGCATTGCTTTGGCTACAAGTTCACTGACTTTCCCAAGACCCATCCCACTCTTCTCATTGAGATTACAACTATCTCATCCTACCTGTCAGTCCCATGCCCAGGTCCAAGGGCCTTTGAAGATTCAAATTTGTAATCTTTGAGGATGAGATCCACTCCTTAATTTGTAGAATTTTTAATTTTCCTTTTATTGGCTAATGTCATCCAATCCACTGCCCCCTGAAGATGGGGATCAATGTCTGCTGGATGTCACACATCAATTCTACCCAGAGAACATAGATCAGGGGTGTCAGAGAGAGCCACCAGGCTTTCTGAGATGACATACCCCACAGGGATGGACACTTGCTTCTCATGCCACAACTTTTGAAATTACTCTAGAAAGCTCGCATAGATTATGGTCTTACAGCTACGGAACTCCAGACTTCTCAACTTTCACCCTAGTTGGCATCCCTGGGAGCTCAGGGTTACGGTGATATAAAAGCAATCTGCCTAATGATTACCGAGGAGGGGGCCCTGCATGTCCCTGGGCGTGGGGCTCATTGGAGAAGTTGCATCAACCTCTTGCACTCTGTGGGTGGTACAGCTCGGGCAATTTTTGGGGGAGGAGAATTGGGAAAGACACTTGCATAATGCGAAGGGTGGGAGCCCAGGGAGAGAGACAGAGCTGCTCATCTCCCAGGAAGTCTGACCTGAGGGCTCTGCCATTCCTGGAAGATGGGTGTCAGGATCAAGCAGGTTTGGAGAGGTCACTGGCTGAAACCCTCAAATAAAACTCACCAGTTCCTGAGGAAGCCAGCTTGATCCCCTTCCAGAGCGAATGAGGTATCTCAGTTATCCTTTTTTAAATTTTTTTATTGATTAAGCTTTTACAAATGTGTCCTTATCCCCCCCATTGTCCCTTCATCCCCCGAATCTTACCCTCCTCCTCACCCCCTGTTGTCTGCATACATAGCTTATTCTTGTTTTTTCTTTTTTTATTGTTTAAAGTATTACAAATAGTAGTACATATGTTTCTTCCCTTTGACCTCCCCCCAGCTTTCCCAATTCCCCAGCACATGCCCTCCCCTGCCCCCTCCCCAGTGTCCTGTGTCCTATGGTTATGCTTTTATGCATGCATACAAGTCCTGGCATGCACACATAAGGAACAGTTTAACATTGAAACTGGGTCTCAGAACTGTTGGTCATTGACATTGGGGTCTCAAACATTTCTTGTGCTCATGTGTTTGTTTCCAGTCTGCAGAGGCAAGATTCTTTAAAGAAAGGAAATGGAGGAAATAAAAATAGATACAGAGGCAAAGAACCATCGCTTATTCTTAAGGCATCTGTCTTTCTCTGGCTGATGCTCTGGGTAATTGCTTATCTTGTTGTCTAATTAGTTAATTAGGCTGCATTGTGTTTTAAGTCGAAAATCCTGTCGTGTAGGTCCTAGAAAATGGCTTTTTGTCTGGGTGTTTTGCAAGGTGATGGGGACGTATTGAGTGGCTAGCTCTGGGTGAAGCTGCTCAGGGACTTGATGTGAATTTTCGGGGAGTAGATGGATATATTAGCCGTGGAAAGTCATGTTCAAAATAAGAGCAGGTGGTGCAATAAGGTCTCTACGAGCAACTGTCAGGGTCCTCTCATCCCTCATTTTCCTAGGGCAGCTCACCGTTCACAGAGCGACCCGCTCAAAACAGGTCATTCAAGCCTAACAGAGAGCCTCTCAGATGCATCTCATCACTCCAGACTCACAAGTGGGTTCTGGGGTCTGGACCCTCGTCAGTGCCCGGCCCACATCCCTCACTGCCCTGGACTGGACGTCTGCTACACAGGGTGGCAAGGAGGAATTAAAAGGCGGTGGGCTCCAGAGGGGAAGAGCCTCCACTGTTTTATTTCATCCAACATTCAACCGACATTAACCACATCACTGGTCAGTCACAGGTGCTGAATGGCAGGAGCCTCCTGCTGCCCTGGACCAACGTACAGGATGCTGTTGACCAGTCAAACGGGTGGGATGCTATTGACTGGAAGGACTGTGGTCTGATTGAGAGAGAGCCCAGGTGAGTGGCGCTGAAGGATGGCAGCTGTTCCTAACTGGAGTCCAGATGCAGGCTCACCTTGCTGACACTCAGGTCTCTCCCACTCAGGTAGCCTCCCTGTCACCAGGGACCCTGGGCAGCCTGCTGGTCAGCTTCTCGCCGAGGCTCCATGTCACCTGCTCTCTGCAGCCCCTTCCCCGGGAATGTAGGAACGCTCATGCTCTCCCTCCAGAACTATTTTCCATCCTTTTTGGTGTGGAGGCACTCACCACCCTTGCCCTCCCTCAAGCCCTTCCATCTGATTTGAACAAAACCCACTAGTGGGTGTGTCAGTCTCTTGGGCTGCTGCAGCAAAATTCCACAAACCGAGTGGCTGGACCAACAGAAATGTGTCTCCGAGTTCTGGGAAGTCCAAGATCCAGGTGCCCACAGGTGGTTCCTCCCAAGGAAGGGAGGGAGACCAGGTTGCTTGCCTCCTTCCCAGTTCCTGGTGGTGTGCTGGGAGCTGCGCTGGTCCCTGGCTGGGGGTGGAATCACCTGTGCTTTTATGAGAATGGGTCAGCCCTAATTGGTTTGGCTCAATGGATAGAGCATTGGCTTGCGGATAGAAGGGTCCCAGGTTCAACTCCGGTCAGAGGCATGTACCTTGGTTGCGGGCAGATCCCCGGTAGGAGGTGTACATCTCTCATCGATGTTTCTAACTCTCTATCCCTCTCCCTTCCTCTCTGTAAAAAATCAATAAAATACATTTTAAAAAGAAAAAGAAGAACGGGTCATATTAGATTGCTCCCTCCAGATGAGCAGCAATGTCTAGATCATGTGAGTTGCCACCCTGCGAGGACCCTGTCACTGGCATCTGTGGGGAAAGCAGGGGCACACAGGCCACCCCCATAAGAAGAGTGTTCATCCCAGCGCTCAGCGGGGCCGAGACTGAGAACCTCCAGCAGCGGAGACCCTTTCAGTCCTTGTGGAAGGACGGGGTGGACAGGCAGGCAGAGTAGCCCAAGAGGAGCCAGGGAAGCACTTAGAGTGCCTGCTCCAGGGCCCGGCTCCTAGAGGCAGCGTTCAGGGTGGGCTCGGAAATGGGTTCAGATTGACGGCACCACTGGGGACCCCAAGTGGGAAATCGGGACCCAACTCTGAGGAACATCACACTAGGCGACTTTTGAGGTCCCTGCACCCCGTGACCTCCTAACGCCAAGCGAGGGCTGGCAGAAAGGGGCGAAGCATTGAAAACACAAGCGCTACTTCTCTAAAGAGAAAATGAACATACATGTAAAGCATGGCCACAGTCATTACTTAATGTTGTGATTTGTGAAGATGCTGTTGCCATGGTGACGGAGCACTATTTATAAGAATTAAGAACATAAATTATAAATAGTATTATGACAAGCACAAGGGACTCGAACCTCTCAATCAGAAAGGAATCATTTCCAGGTGGAAGAAAGGAAACATGGTGTGCGTCCACACGGGATGGGGGAGGGGTGCTGGTGATCTTGCATTTGCACAGGCTCCTGAGGAAGAAATCGTATCAAGGTGGCGATTTTGTGTCATGTACCTGTGATGCGGGGGTATGGGCTGGCAGTGGAGCGAGGCAGGGGAGTCAGCTCTGAGATGTTAGAGTCACCCCACCCCATCCACCTAGAGCTTCAGGCCAGTCTCCCAGCGGCTCCTCTGCCCAGGGAGGGTGAGGCCGGAAGGCCCCGTTCAGGGACCAGCAGGCAGGTTGGCACTCAGCCCCATGCACTCGTGTTGATTTAACCGACACATCTGAGCAGAGGAGGGCCGGCAGCCAAGGAGGCTGAGCCAGAGGTCGGTGGAGTTGCATCACTGAGGGTCCCACTGTGAAATGTGGGGGCCCCGGTTCTACCCAGGAGATCCATTCCACCAAGGAGGTGGCGGTAAGAAAGCAGCCAGGGCATTTGCTGTTTGGTTGGTTCTAGGGATGAACCGAATGGCAGGCAGGAGCTTCCTACTCTGGCCCCCACACGCCCTGACCCGTGGAGTGTGAGGACAGGAGCTCGGACCTCACTGATTCTCCTGGGGTTTGGCCTGAGTGCATTCCTCACAGGGTTTCACCACTGATGCTGGAGCTGCCATGCCTGAACCCTTGTTTCTGAGGCTCTGACATTGCTGGATAGAGGGAGACATGTTTTATTTTTTCTCAAGGCAGAGGGGATGGGATGGGATGGGATGGGATGGGATGGGATGGGATGGGATAGAAGGGAAGAGGAGGGGAGAGGAGGGGGGGAGGGCAGGGGAGGAAAAGGGAAAGGGAGGGAAGGGGAGGGGAGTAGGAAGGAAGGAGAGAGGAGGGGGAGAAGAAGGGAGGGGAGGGCATGGGATGGGATAGGATGGGATGGGAGGGGAGGAGAGAGGAGGGGAGGGGAGGTGATGGGAGAGGAAGGGAGGAGAGGGGAGGTGATGGGAGGTGATGGGAGGTGATGGGAGGTGATGGGAGGTGATGGGAAGGGAAGGGATTGGTGGAAGTGGAGGGTAGGTTCAACAGTTGTTGAGTCCCAGAGACAAGAATTCATCAAAGGTTAGAACATGTTTCTGGTCACTAAACACAAATACCTCAGATATATGAGGACAGAGAGAACTGCTCTTCCAATTGGATTTACTTCTCAGACAAACTTTCCAGGGTCTTTGTTCTAATCCCTGCTCTGTCCACTGGCAACTGCTAGCTTTCAGAAAGTATGGCAACATTTTCCTCTTTCTGCAAAAAAATGAAAAACAATGATTTCTGATATCTTTGTCAGGTGATTTGACAAAGTGATAGTTTTGTCTTAAGTGATAGTTTTTTTTCTCTTATTATGGGAATGACATTCCCAGCACCCAAAGCCAGGAAGGCCTCCTGAAGTCCCAGGATTGGGGTCTTTGGGAAGCTTTTAAGGGCAGTGGCCCCAGCTTGCAAATGTGGGATCTCATGTTAATCTAAGAAATACTTTCTATTGACAAGAGTTTAGCTGTTACCAGGACCCCAAATCCAGATCGTTTTAAGCCCCTTTGGCAAAATAGGTGCCTCTGTTACAGGCAATTTGTGCTTCAAGATTTCATCGCGGTCATTACTGCTGCTGCAGCTCATTTAAATATTTTAATGAATGGTGTTATTGTCTCTCTGCCTGCGGGTCTTTTCAGCAGAGGTTGCAATTTGAAGGAAGGAAAAAAAATACAGGAAAAATAGCTCTAAATCAGTCCATGATCGTGGGTGATCCATTCAGGAAGTGTGGGGAGCCCAGGCTAGGCCTCATGTGGGAATGAAGGACATACTGTCTCCCGGAGGATGGCTTTCAGCGGCCAGGCAATGTGTCCGAGGGGGGACTAGAACCACCTCCCAAAAGCATCATCACCAACTGTGTCATCCACCAAAACCAGGGGACCAGCGAGGTGGCGGTGCCCTGGGGAGAGCCCATCCTTGAAGTAGCATCACATGCCAGTCACATAAGCGCCCAGCGTTGGTGGTCATGGGACAGGAGGAAGTGTCCTACTTCTTTGTTGTTGCTCCATCTTTGCTCTTCGGTCTGACAAGAAAAGGGACCATATTAGGTGTGTGGTTAGGGTGGGGGAAAAGTCAATTTCAAGTCTAGAAACCCAGGTCAGTGCTGAGTCGGGCTGCTGTACTCTTTCCTCTGGGTACGGAGCCCAGTCTTGATCTTGAAACCAATTCCAGTCGACTGGCCACTGATCGGCTCCATCTTTGGCGCTCGGCTGAAGTCTAGCTGATAACACGACGGAGATGCACAAGCTCTGCTTCCATTAGCCTCCCTCTCCACACTCAACATGACACAGAAACCCCAGAGCCTCTTCCTTCTTCTCAACCCACCATGATCACCCACCTAGGAAGGGGGAGAGCAGACACCGCTTTTTAGTACACATCTCCTTTCTTTTCCTCCCTTCCCCAATACCAAACGCACAGTGAGAACTTTAAACACCTTCGTGTGCTGTTTCATTGAGTTATACACTTGAAACCTGTATCTTTTGCAAACCAATGTCACCCCAAGAAAATCAGTTTAAGAAAACAACAACTATAGGGACATTAAAACAGAAGGGCCTCCCACTAAAAAATAGCTCTCATTCTAGACCAGTGGTCAGCAGACTGGGGCTCTGTTGACTAATGAGTTTGTCGACCACTGTTATAGACCATTCTATCAGGCAGAATCATTTAAATAGTGAAGGACTTCTATCTAGTACCACTCAGAGAGAACGTGGTCCAATGTGAGCACCAAGTGGGAACCGTGGCTTTTGGATTCTTTTACTAAGTTGGTCCCGGTGTCAACATGTGTGAACAGCTCACTGTGGAGAGTGGATTCTGGGGTTTAAAGGTGGGTGGCCCTCGGACAACTTGGATCTGAAACGAGGGCCTGGGACTTAGGGCTAGACATGCTCCTGATGTTCTGCTGCAGAAACAGCTGCATGTCCCACTGTGAAGGAACCACAAGTGAGGCAGAGGGAGGAGGGGAGCCGGGGACACAGCCCATCAGCCTCTAACACAGCCACCTCCGAGGGGCTCTCAGGAGGAGCTGGCCTCAAGCGATTGCCACTTTCCACTCGGACTCTGGGACCTTATGGTCCCAATGCGCACTCACCCTTTGGACCCCACACTTGGCACATGGTTATGGAGCACCTTCTCTGATCTGGGCAGCAATCGGGAGCCCAGAGATTCGGGGATGAGCAAACAGTCAGGGAGAGGGAAACAGATGATGAAGGAATGCAGATCAGTGAACAACGTGGCTGCAGGCAGTGACCACAGTTTCAGAAAACACTGAAGCACCCGAGGGAGCACCCTAGGGTGGGAGTTGTCATTTGGGACATTGGGGACCTGAAGTCAGCGGGTGCTTCTCTGAGGAGGTGACAACTGAGCAGGTACCGGGTGAGGTAAAGAGGGAGTTGCACACAAGACCCTAGCATAGAGGCTCCAGAGAGAGGCCCTGGGCATGTAGGGAAAACCTCGAACCACTGCCACTCATGTGTATGATCCCCCAGAAACCCAGTGGGGTGGCAGGTGAGATGTGATGAACTCCGTTTCAGAAATCGAAACCCTGGAAGCCACCACTTTTCCACAGGGTGTGGCCAGCCGAGCCCAGCAGAGGACACAGGTGTGGCTGTGCCTGGGAAGGCGTTCCCTGCATAGCCCATGGACAGAGCTGAAACAAACGTGGAATCCAACAGAACCGAGGCCGGAGAACATGAATCCGTGGTCAGCTAAAGGCCAGGCCATGACCACAGAGAGACCAAGACAGGCCCATGTGGGAAGGCCACACTGGCCAGGAAGGCTCAGTGCCAGGAGGTCCCTGTGTGGAGGATGCAGATTCTGGGTCCAGGGTGGGTAAAAGCATTAGGACAGTGTGTGGACTCATTCTCCATCCGGGAGCCAGGCTTCTTGAGAATCGATCTTGCCACTTCTAAATCTATGTGCCACAGCCAGTGACATTCAGATACACATGAAATTAATTTGTGAAAATTACACGAACACAGGTCACTGGGGAGGGGCAAGACGAGCCCAGGGAGGCTTTCGGGTGAAACGCTTGCCACAGTCGTCTGGGTCATGCTGACTCACAGCAGCCACACCAGGTCATATCATGGAAGTTTCTGTAGAGGTACGTGTCCAGCTCCGAATGTATTTTTGGGTCCTTGCATCAGAGATGGCTTTCTCTACAGAATTTTTTATAGGTGGCACCTAGATCACCTTTTAACAGAAAGGTATGATATGTCTTATGTGTCTTTGTCAACTAGCGTTCTGGAAAATGTCAGGGCTTGGGTAGGGTGCTGGCCAGTGTGTGAGCCCTACCTGTGTCAGAATCCTGCCTCATTGTCTGCCTTCAATTCTCCTCTAAACAATCGGCAGAGCACAGTCAGACAGGGCGGCTGCTGCCACCGGAGCATGGGGCGTGGTGTGGCCAGTGGAGACATGGAGAGCCCAGGTGCCAACAAAAGGCGTCTCGCCCACCGCTTACAAACCCACGCAGTTGCCACAGAGATCCCCTGCCTTGGGGAGCTGGTCTTGAACAAAGCTCGCAATGCGAGTCCATCATCATTAAAGTTTCCAAGATTTCTGCTTCAGTTATTTTGCTCAAAAAAAACATAATCTCTCAGAGGTTACAATGACGACACCACTATTTACAGAGACTACATGGCCCCAAACCCTGAGCCTTAGGGGGCAGCTTGGAGGGGAGGAGGCGGGGTGGAAGGTCAGGGGGAGGCCAGAAAATGCTCTCTGCTCTGGGAACGTTGGGGCGGGCAGCCTTCCACAGCCAACAGGAGCTTTGCAAGGTTTCCTCTGCCACCCTCCACCCCAGCCATGGCGCCACCATGTTCCCTGCCAGCTAATCCCAGACGTGAGCCCGTGAAAAGGGTTAGAAATCTCATCTTCAGACAGTCAGGCTTCTGCAGAACTATCCTCCTCAGGACCTCCCACCAGGAAGATGCATGTTCACTGCAAGCACTCACCTCACAGCAAGGGGAGACCTACATCCTCCAGGTGAGCTGTTCTCACCTGGACTCATGGGACTGGGCTCCAGAAAACACCATGCCTGGAACTCCATAGAGGTGAGATGGAGGGGTGCTCTGACAAGTCCAATTCCATTTCTCAGGCATCGATTGAGGACGTTGATGTAGAAAACTCTACACTTGAAAAACACATGATCAGAGGTCCCTGGGGAGGGGAAGCACAAGCCCAGGGCAGCTCTCAGATGGAACGTTTGCCATACACCATGTCCCACCACAACCACCAATAACTTCTGAGAAGCTACAAAGTAGTAAGCCTTCCACAGCCTCTGTCTCATTGGTGTAGACCACATGCCTGTGAGATTCTAATTATTGGTGTCGTTTGACAGAGGACAGCCGGGCTCAGAGACGTCAAGTAACTTGCTCAGGGTCACACAATCATGGAAACAGAAATCAGGCTACAAGCCAAGTTTTCAGACTTTCAATCATTCATTCCTTCCTCCACACTAGACTCCCAGGATGGATATGAAGATGTCAGAGAACTGGTAGGTTGATACTGCCTTCAAATATTATGGAGGTGTTTTTGATTGATTCAGACCAGTCCTTGTTGGTTTCACCCAGCCCATTTTCTTTACTTACTGATTTCAGAGAGAGGAAGAGAGAGATAGAAACATCAAATAATGAGAGAGAATCATCACGCAGATGCCCCCTGCACATCCCCTACTGGAGATTAAACCCAAAACCAGGCATGTGTCAAGACCAGGAATTGAACCTTGATCTCCTGGTTCATGGGTCATCACTGAGCCAACCAGCCCAGCTCACCTGGCTCATTTTCCATCAGAGTTGTAAGCCCTTAAAATCAGCAAACAAAATTATCGGTTTGTGGTGACGTCATCACACACACACACGAGTTGCTTACCTGTACTTAAACACTTGACACAGGCCATTTATTTCCCTGTCCATAATCCTATGATAAAAGCCTGCATCGTCTTCACTCTACAGATGCTTAAGGAAATTGAGTGCCTTGTTTGACCACACACTCATGAGGGTCCAAGAACTTGAGCCCTGGCTGTTCTGTCCCCAGAGTTCCTGCACCAGGCGATTCATATCTGTGCTCATTTCCTGTGACTTCCTAACAAAGTCCCTCCACAGGGTGACTCTACAGACCAAAAATATCTCCTCATGAAGATAGGAGTCCCACACCAAGGTGTCAGCAGGGCCTGCTCCTTCAGAAGGCTCTGGGGGCAGCTCCTTGCTGACCTCTTCCAACTTCTGTGGCCCCAGGAACTTCAGTGTGGGCCACCTTCATCACGTGGCCATCCTCTCTCTGTGCTTGTCTGTGTTCTAATCTCCTCTTCTTGCAAAGATGCCCATGATATTGGCTGAGAACCCAACCTAAGTCAGTCTGACTTCCTCTTAACTAGATTACATCTACCAAGACCCTAATTCCACATGAGGTCACATTCTCAGAAACCAGGGTTTGGAACTCACATACGTCTCTTGGGAGACCCAGTTCAATCCATGCACCACTCATGGTCTTCTCCTCTGGCGCCTGCAGGGTTCCCTCCATTTCATGTGAAGTGAAAGTCATCTTGCTGCTGAGAATCATAAAGTTCAAAGACACTAGAAGGGCAAACTAATCCTTAGCAGGAGGTACCAGAGCATCAAGGCTCCAAGCTCCCTTCCAGCCAATCCACCAAACATCCCCATTTTCCTTTCTCAGAACTTAATGAGTTTCATCTTCCAGATGGGAATGTTTTGATGAGAAATGGAATTGAGCATGACTAAGTCTTTGCTAAACCTGGTTTCCGAAGAGCTTCTATTCTTTAAAAAAAATAGCCCTAACCTGGTTTGGCTCAATGGATAGAACATCGGCCTGCAGACTGAAGGTCCCAGATTTGATTCCAGTCAAGGACATGTACCTTGGTTGCAGGCACATCCACAGTAGGAGGTGTGCAGGAGGTGGCTGATCGATGTTTCTCTCTCATCCATGTTTCTAACTCCCCATCCCTCTCCCTTTCTTTCTGTAAAAAATCAATAAAATATATTTTTAAAAAATAAATCAAGGATATTTATTTTATGAATGAGTGAAAAAAGAAAAATATTACTTTCAAGCAGCATGCATAACCTCCACAGCCCTGAAGGTGGTTGTCATGCATCCAGTGTCTTGTGTGATGAGTAGAGTTGTTTTCTATTCTAATTGTTGCTGTTTTCTTATCTGAGATTCTATTGAAGTCATCGTAAGGAGAGCCAATATCCTGATAGAGATGTTGGGAAGAGCATTCGCTGTACCCCTTCCTGGCTATTCGAGTGTCTGGCCTGGATTCATTGGGATGGGATCTCGCCATGTGCATCGCCCCAATGACATTAATATTCAGACCCGAGTCTCCAAACCTATGCGGCCAACGCAGAAGCCTGCAGCCCCCAAATAGATTAATTGTGAAAGGCAGTGTCTCGATAAAATAGTCAAATATTCAAAATCTCAAATATCCAAGTCCTAGGATTCAATACAAAACCTATTTTGTGTTCTCAGTTTTACATACAGACAGGAACTTGTGCTGCGGCTTGCCCGGCCGTATCTGAAAGTGAGCGGGCACATTGAATCCATCAGCCGCAGTCAGCGGAGAAAACGAATCCTCCTTCCAAAGTCAACTGCAGAAATCCATAAATAAGAACCAGAGCGATGGGAAACCTCAGCTGCACGGCCAAGTCTGTGCTTGCGCCTTCACAGACCTCCCTGCCCTGCCCCTCCAGCTGGGAGGTTTCAGGATCTTGTTTGGATAGGCAAATATGCACAAACTTGACTTTCACCTGTCTTCGGTTGCAACCAAACATCAGTAGCTTTTCACCAGAGTCACCCTTGGGAGCATAACATTATTTGCAGAGAGTGAAAATAGAATTTAAGGATCTTGTAGAATCAAGCTTGGCTGTGGGATGAACAGGAGGAAGACAAAGCCTTTTTCCATGGCTATTTGCCTCCTCTTCCAGGAAGGCCTCCAACTCCCTGCACCAGGACATGTGCAAACCCAAAGGAAAGGAAAACCCACACAGCAAGCGACCTCCGGCGTGGGAGTTCCACTGATCTCAGGAGTCACCTGGTGACATTTCGCAGCTGAGGAGACAGGCGAGGGGCATGTCTTGCCCCAGGTCCTTGGGTGGCAAAGTCCCAACAGCCATTTTCAGGTCCTTTCCCTTCTGGAAGATTCCCATCCTCCAAATCTGAATGACTCAGCTCCTCAGGAATCTCACTCTCGTTAGCACATAGAACTCCTCATTCTTGAGTCATACGCTGCTGTGCCCTCTGACTGTCCCGGGCCACTTCCAGCACAAGGCACCTGCCTCATCACTCAGCACCTGAGCCCTGGTGTCTGCACATTAAGATGGGCTTAGGCCCCTGGCCGACAGAGAAATAACATCTACTGTCAGGGGTTGAGCAATGACCTATGAACCAGGAGGTCACAGTTCGATTACTTGATTCTCGGTCAGGGCACGTGCCCGGGTTGCAAGCTTGATCCCTGGTGTGGGGTGTGCAGGAGGCAGTCAATCCATGACTCTCTCATCATTGATGTTGCTCTCTCTCTCTCTCTCTCTCTCTCTCTCTCTCTCTCTCTCATCTCTCCCTCCCTTCCTCTCTGAAATCAGTAAGATATATTTTTTAAATAACAATAATAAATTTAAAAATAAAATAAAACGGGCTCTGCAAGCCCACCTCTGACTACAACAAAGTCTCATGCACACATAAACGTGCTTTATAAGTTGCTATAAATAGAATCTCTTCCAAGCCTCCCAAAGCAGTCACCAGACCTGTTGCTCCCTGTCCTCCCCGGATCTGCTAACCAACACTCACAGCAATGCCAGGGGAGCCTGACAGGCACTATCTGCCCCATTATGTTTTTTCTAATGTGTGGGGGGGTTTGCTTAAATTTTTCTCTTCCTCAGTCCCTGTGTGCTCCACACTTGTCCCCTTGCTTCTATGGTGGACACTGATTTCCAGCGCAAGTCTGAGCCGCGGGGCAGGTGAGGCAGAGAGAGCAGCACTGAGCAGGCTACGGAAGCCGAGAAAGCCCCTGGGTCTTAGACTGGGGGGTGAGAGGAAGCAAGACCTGGCCAAGCACCTCCATGCCCCATTCCCATGCCCTGCCCCTCGGTTCCCATGCCCTCCAGATGTGCTAAGGCGAGTCACCAGGCCCTCTTTCTGCATGGCAGTGGAGTGGACGTTGTCCAGGACAAGGACATGCCCACCTCTCACCAATCACCAGCTCCATCCCGTTCTCGTCTGCCCCCCAGGGGAGTCCTGCTACTTGTTCGCTGTTTGCAATTATCAAAAACGAGATGTCAGAAGGCAAGCTCAGCCTGTGGTGGGGGGGGGGGGGGGGTTGAGGACGTTTAGCTCACACAACGCAAAGCACTTTCTGATTCCATCTCCGGGGATCGGGAATCTGATCTAACCCCGCCCCTGCCCTCAGAGCCCCCGTCCAGTCAGTGGCTCTCCCACCACAAGCCGCCTCCCAGACCTCAAACCACGCGCTCCTGAGCGGCCACGCTGGCCTCTCCTACTCCGCTGCCCTGTTCATTGTTTGGAGCCACTGAGTCTCAGACTCTCCAACCACACTGAGTCCTCCATCCTCCAAAGCTGGGCACAGCCTGGGTAGAGACTTCTTCACATATATTTATTTTTTTTTCTTAACTAATTTCAGAGAGAGGAAGGGGAAAGGGAGAGAGAAATAGAAGCAGCAACGATGAGAAAGAATCATTGATCTGCTGCCTCCTGCACACCCCACATGAAACCTGGGCATGTGCCCTGACCGGGAATCAAACTGTGACCTTCCGGTTCAGAGGCCAACGCTCCACAGCTGAGCTACCCCGGCTGGGCGGGCCTTCTTCCTCTCCATCCTCTGTTCACTAGACAGCCCTTGGTCGGCCATCAGCCGAGACCTCTCTGCTTTT